>OY776112.1:327497164-328244664 GCA_963675035.1 Allygus modestus
ATTTAATATCATAAACTGACCAAAGAACACAGCTGGCAGAAGTAAATACGAAATAAATGGCTGCTGCAATCTAGCTGATAAACTATTAACTCACTCACATTACTCACATTATAGGAGAACGTTACCTTTATTTGTAAAAACTTGTATTATTTTTTAATTTAACAATTTTAAAATCCTTTGATAAATTGGATTAAATCATGTTAAACGGAGAGTACTTTATTTATTTAATCATAAAACATATGAACAAAACAATTTTTTTTTAGTTTCTTATTGTAATTACGAAACAATATTGTATTAGTATCTCGTACTTTAAAACCAGACATTTTTGTCCAACGCTTTGCCTTATGGAAAATGTACAGCCTTTGAATGTTAATTAATAAAATACCTCCGTCGCAGTAAACCTGCGTACTCAGCGAATTTCCAATGCAAAATATATGTCTTAATACAACATAAAGACACGAACGAACGAATGGTGTTTTTGGGGTCTGGGGACCTCAAAACGAAAAATTATCATGGTCCTGGGCCTAGGTCTTCCCATACTGACTACGGTAATAGCTTTTTCCCCATAGGGGAAATTCACTAAAACCATTTAACGAATGTGTTCAATTTTTGAACTGGATGTGTAAAATCTGAAAACGATACGTGCAGCCGTGTTCACGTTATTGCGTTCCGAACACACACGACCACACGACCACACACTGACGGGCAACGAATCATCGTCTCTGATAATACATAGATTCCTTCACTTCGTTCCGTCATCAATAAATAACTATTTGGTGTCAAAGGTTCTACAATGATTCAACACACCAACAGTGTTATCCACCTTTTATTACCAAATCACCTCCAACTCCCGGCTTGCCATACCGGATAAAGAAGGGGTTAGCTCAATATTGCCCTGTTCACCATTTTCAAAGAGCCTACGGACAGCGGAAATACGTGTCAAGTAAGTAAGTAAGAAACAGGCTGTGGTGTTTATGGATGAAACCAGGCCACCAACTACGCTTAAAGTAGGTTTGTCTACAAATATTCAGTTGCATAGTACAGCAAAACAAGATAAACCTATTGCGTTTAGTAACAGTATTTAACCATATTTTTCAAATCTGTGATTTAATTTGTTAAAAATCCCCTTTGTGTATTTATTACAACAGTATCCGTAATTTGTTGTGGAATTTATTTCCTATGCGGAATGGACATCTAAATGTTTAAATATATTTATTAGCCCCATGCATTATATGTATTTAAAACGCAACAATGAATTCTTTAGACAGTTCGTCTGAGACTTCCACTGGATCGATTTGCTTGCGGCTTGTTCTAAATGTGTGATAATAGTTCCCATGTTTGCAGGTTTTATTAGCGAATTTCCCCTATAGGGAAGAAGCTATTCCCATAGTCGGCATGGTAAGACCTAGGCCCGGGACCATGATAACTTTTCGTTTTGAGGTCCCCAGATGCCAAAAACACCATTCGTTCAAAACTGTATATGTATATATATATATATATAATATATATATATTATACATATATATTATATATAATATTATATATATATATATATGTGTGTGTGTGTATGTGTATGTGTGTGTGTGTGTGTGTGTGTGTGTGTGTGTGTGTGTGTGTGTGTGTGTGTGTGTGTGTGTGTGTCCGTGGGTGCGATAACTCTCGTAAAAATGATCCGATTTTGATGAAATTTAATACAAATATGTAAAGCATCATTTATGACTTCAAGTTCGAAAACCAGCCAGATCGCTCTATCCAAAGAGGTATTTTGGGGGTTTTGTATCCCAAAAATGGGTTTTTTGAGTTTTTTACATATAATATTTTAGTAAATCCAATTTTATTTTTCACCATTAAATTCAGCTTTAAAAAAGCAATTTGGTGTTTTGATCATTGCTCTATGTCAATTGGTTACCGAGATATTGAAACTGCTAAACACAGTACGTTGTCCAATGTTATTCTTAAGGAGAATAAGAAAAATTGTATATCTCGCTTATTTCTCAACTTATCCTGATTAAACTTGGTATATTGCTTCATATCGTTGTGGTTTATTGATATTTGCACTAAAAACATTTTTTTCCTACAGTTTCCGCAGCAGCAAACCTGCGTATTTAGCCCCCATGTTATTCTTTTGGAGAATAAGTAACGTGTTATCTCCCTTAATTATGAACGTAAATTAATACCATTTGGTATGTGGCTTTACCTACTTGAGTTATATTGTATAAAACCCCATTTTTCGTGTTCCTTCCTTCAACAAACCTGCATACTCAGCTGCCATGTTATTATTATTGAGAATAATTCAAATGTCATATATCGTTTATTTATGAATTTATATTAATGAAACTTGGTATTTGGTTTTATGCAGTATTAAGATACATATATATGTATTGTAAATTCACTGAGTACACAGGTTTGCTGCTACGGGGGTATTTTTATTTGGCATAGTTTGTCGAAATATTCAAAGAATAAGAATTACAATTCTCTTATGCCTTAAGGCATTTAACATGGGCTAACATTTCACACAGGTTAGTTTAGACGGTTTATCTGACAATCTGATCTGACATATAATTGTTATGGGTCAATTTGCACGTAGTTTGCTCTAAATAAATGAATATAGTTCTTTTATTTGCAGGTTTTATTTGTATTTACAATATTATGTTGTTTAATAGTTGAAAACCAAGAATTAAAATTCTATTATTGCATTTAACATAGGGTAAAATTTTAATTTTCGCAATTATTTGGACAGTTTGCCTGATACTTATATTAGACCAGTTTATCTGCGGGTTGTATTAAATAATAACTAAATTTTCCTATATATTTGAACATTTAATTTACTTTTACAAAGTTACAAAAATCCATTTCAACAATTGATTTTCATTTGATTAAGACATTTTAAATTTTGTCCCCCAAAAAAATGTTACAAGGCAGACATGCCTAAAAATGTGATATTACTTAATCCATTACGGCTAATAATTAATAATGCACATTTTTATGTACTATGGTTTTAGTTTGCTTGAAAGTGATACGTTTAAACTAGATTTCGTCAGCCTTACAGAGAGCTTTGCCTCTTTGTCTAGCAACGAGCGCTCTAATTCTTAATTTAACTAGTTTAACTTAAATTGATTGTTAACCTTCCACAGGTAAAATCGCGTGGATTTCTTAAATTTTAATCTTCTACGAAAAAACTATGTGTAAAAGGCAATAGAGAACGAAAATGGTATTTGACGAAAATGGTACAAAGTTCAGACATTAGTTTTAGGTGCAATATTTAAAGAATTATTAAATTGAAGAAACTATTATAATATAATATAGTAACAATTAGTTGTAACTCTGTATGTTGTAATGTTATTTGGTCAACTGTCGGTAATGTTACGTTATAACGTTTGTTTAGTTTGCTTTTGATAAATTTGTTTCGCTTTAATAATAACAAAACTTCCGTGGTTAGTGTCTTCATAAAAAAACAACTGATAACAAATAAAACGATATGCTACTCCAATTTAAAATCATTCCACAACACAAGCTTTGTGGTACTTTGTCCGATAAATCTCCGGTAATCCGACAGTTTCGCGGGACAGCGTCCATACAAATAGTCCAACAATGGCGTGGAGATTACGTGCAGAAGTGCGAGTAAACCAGGACCATAAATAAGATAAGAACTATTACAGACCCCTGTGGCAGTCCATTATGTAACCGAGAGAGCCATCCATTGCAATCTGTGTGATCAGTGGGCGCGCGCGGATGTGTGTGTGTCCGCCCTCGCGCCCATGGGGTGCGCGCCCATCGCCCCCATCGCACCCAGACACCCATACTTCCACCCGCCTGATTTACACCGCGCCTATAATCTGCTCAACACAATCCCTCAGATTGCCCCCAACAGTGGTCATGGCCGATCGCTATCTCTAACATCTTTATTGGCCGGTAGAAGTAGGATGTTCGCTGGTTGAATAATGAGGTTCTAATTTAGGAACCACCTTATGGTGTTGTTTTAGGAATTATTGTGGATGCCTAAACTGAATGAGAAAAACTAGGTTCACGAAGTTTCGGGATGTGGAATCTGATACAATCTCCAGGTGAGAAGAATTCCTAGAGCATAAATAATTAGTGGCAGAGTCCAGGCAAAGTTTGAAAAACACAAAAAGCTAAAAGAGAGAACTGATAAAACAGTTAAAACAAATATATGTAATGTCCGCAATCATTAATTTCTTTAACACACAATAACTAACAAAGATGTTTAAACAAAGAAGTGCCTTAAGGTGGAACATTAGTTAATATTGGTTTTCTACTTTTATTGTTAAACATGTATGTGACTAGATGGTTCTGTGACAAATATTAAAATCTCGATAGTGATTAGATTATTAATATCAATAGAATAGGATAAAATGCATGGTTTTTGTTCTTGGAAACCTTGTTACTCCAATTGGAAAACAGAGTCAGATTTCAAGAAAAAGTAACAAATATTAACAAACATTAACAAATAAACTTAACAAATAATAAACAAGTAATAAACTTAACAAATATTCTGTCGCTGATGGTGTTTGATATTGAATAGCATATAGCCAGAAAGCATGTTTATTAGTTTTATCTTGTCTTATAGTTTTTATATTATTTTGATAAATATATATTGATAACCAAAGACTGTGATACCATAAAAACCTGGTACTATTTTCTGTTATATGTAATAACTGATATATAGCATAACTTATCATAGTTTATGATTGGTTTATAATATGCTTTTGAGATTCTATGCGTTGAGAATATTTCAACAGTGTCCTCGGTTAAAACAAAGCATACATTATTTGCCACTTTTTGTGCCAAACTAACAAATCCCAACCTCAATTTAGGACGATTATAAATCTGAACAGAATTAATATTTCAAAATAGAAGAATCGAAAATAATTGGCCCTTTTTAGTTAGCTAAGTTTATTTACTAATGAGAAAATCATCTCCCTTTCTTTAAAAAATCGTACATACTACTAAGTTTACTTGACAAGTAAACATGTTGATGTTGTAAGTTACAGATTAAGTTGTCTGACTTAACAAAGGTTTCATAGAATACATTTACATTTTAATGGTGTAAAGATGTTACCTTGCGCATGAGTGAATGTAAATGTAGTGCACAGAGTACTGATTATTTTATTACATTATCAAAGCACAAATACAACAACGTATTGTAATTGTTGTGACGTTAGCGAAACGTTCTGTATGGTCGGTGACATTAGCGATGCGTTCCCGTTGGTCGGCGACGTTAGCGATGCGTTCTCGATGATCGGTGACGTTAGCGATGGGTTCCTGATGGTCGGTGACTTTAGCGATGGGTTCTTGATGGTCGGCGACGTTAGCCATGTGAGAGTGAGATTATTGAGGAAACTTTACGAAATGCAGTCGTGACTGTCGGTGACATGTTTTATTAAGATAAATGAATTAATTTGTATGTTGCTATAAACAGTAGGTAATAGAAGTGGCTTATTTGTAATTAATTGTGGTCTTGTCAAAATTGTTAATCCTTGATATGGAGGTGAGTTTCTAATATATAGTATTTGGAGAGTCGCTGGATAATTTGTTAAAGCATAGGCCTAATTGGCTGGGTAGTGTATAAGTGGTCAGGGTTACAACGTATCTACAACAATTTCAATTCATTAAGCTCGATGGAATAAAATTAAAGACATCTTGTGTTAGAAGTTTTTATTTCATCTTTTAGTTATAAAATCCTACGACAATGCGTTGCAGTTTAAAATCACGTATTATGTTTATAAAGCAGTTATTTATCAAGTACGGTGAGCTGGAATTGGATTGTAAGACATCAATTATAAACTCTCGTTAAATCTTGATATACAACATCGTGGAAACTGAAAAGATGTTATGATTTGAATATGCATTCCTCCATCAGATCTGTTAAATGTTTATGCAAGCACAAAAAAGAATAAAATATTATTTTCCTTATCTGAATATTCAAGATTCCCCAGAACTGACCAGATAAGGCCAACACAGAAGCCGACATCTTTTTTCAAAAAAGTAAAAGCTTTTGTCAGGAGCGTTATAATATGTTTGCCGACCAGCGAGGCCTTGGCATTCTCTGAATCGTCCATTGTTTCGGATAAATATATTTTTACGCTGATTTGTTATTTAAATACAAAACGCAATAGCATATAAAATTCCAACTTTTAGCATACGAAGTCTTCGTTTAAATACCTCTTTAAACTTAAGTGAACATCTACAACTATCGTATTTGAAAGAGTGCAAATTCATCAATAGTTCTGTTATAATTTATAAAACTTTGATATAAACTCACATTTATAAATTATAGCTGAAAGTTTAATTTTTCAATGAAAATTACAATAATTTTAAGTGAAAAATAAAATGTTACCTTTTAATATTTTAACTTCCCTAAGTCTCTCGTCACTTGATATAATAAATAATAACTAAAAATAATATTAAGAATACATGAATTACGTAGTTGAATTGGAATTAGTTTTATTAAATCAATGAGTTGCTACAGTGAGTTTAAAATAATACCCCGTTGCAGCAAACCTGCGTACTCAGCAAATCTCCAATGCATGCATATGTTTCTCACTACCACATAAAGCCACTTAACAAGTTTCATGAAAATACGTAAATAAATAAGTGATCTATAGCATTTTATTTATTCTCCATAAGAATAACATTAGGGCTGAGTACGCAGGTTTGCTACAAAAAAAGAAGGAACATGTTTTTGGGCAATTATCAATATATCAACCAGGTGAAGCTACATACTAAGTTTTATTAATTTATGTTCTTAATTAAGGGAGATATAAAACTTTCCTTATTCTCTATAAACATAATATTAGGGCTGAGTATGCAGGTTTGCTGCTACAAAAATAATCAACAAAAGATAAATTTCTTGTGCAAATATTAATATAGCAATACTAAGTGAAGCCACATTCCAAGTTTCGTCAACATACATTCATAAATAATGGGGATATCCAATTTTATTTATTCTCCATAAGGAAAACATTGGACAACGTACTGTGTTTAGCACTTTAATATCTCTCCAATGGTTGGCCTTAGAATCACAATTTAAACACCTAAATGATTGTTTTGTGAAGCTGGTAAAAGCAAATGTGAAGTTTACATTAAAATTAACTGAGGAAAAGCCAAAAACCTTTTCCCATAAGATTAACATGGAATATTTTATGAGCAGGTTTTTTTGGATTTTCTCCGCAACCACTTCACCTAGGTTAATAATTCAAAATACCATATTATTTTTTTAAGCTCTATAACATGGTCTAAACCAAAATTAAGTGTTTTAAAAATTTTAGGGTAAAAAATGTAAAAAACTGATTTTTGGAAAATTTAAAACCCCCATAAACCCCCCTTCCCATGGCCTGATTTTTCTGGTTTTCGAACTTAAAGTCATAAATGTCACTTTACACATTTGAGCCAAATTTCATCGAAATCGGACGTTTTTTACTCAAGTTATCGCATTTACGGACACATATATCGATATATATATATATATATAAATTTGAACTAATAGTGTTTTTGTCATCTGGGGACCCCAAAACAAAAAGTTATCATGGTCTCGGGCTTAAGTCATACCATGAGACCTACGGTAATAGCTCCTTCCCTATAGGGGAAATTCGCTAATTAAAATGTGTTATTTTATTTTGTAAGATGCTCAACTTGTGGGTGTTTTATGCAGTTTTCATATTGTTAGCAAACACTCACCTTCAGAGGGGGCTCCATGAAGTCTTGTGTTTCTGCTTGCTTTTCCTGTAGAGTCAATATTACGTTTCAAAGTCCGTCTCTCATCAACGGATTACCCAAAATCGTTAATTTAAGGTCAATTTCTAAAAAAAAAATGCCTAGCTATTTAAATTATTAGAAATTTGATATCACAAATATTTCATCAGTAAAACTGTCGTAAATAATAGAATTTCTATGGAACGATCATTATCGGTGATATTCTGATATTGATATTTTCCTACTGAGATCGATATTTTATTTTTGAACTTAAAAATAAGCCATTAATCAACAATATTGGATAGTCCGTTGAGAAGGGACGGGCTTTGAGAGTAACATCGACCTAATGGGGGAAGCAGGTAGAAACGCCGTAAGTTTCGTGACTGAAGCCTCCTCTTAAGAAATTAATTGATGTTAAGGGTGAAAATGAGTTTGAGAATTAATCCAATTTTAGTTCAAGATTACGGTAGCATAAGAAACGACGTCATTTCGATGCGGCAGTAAAGAAATGAGAACATTAAATAAAATGCTAAAATTAAACTAAAAACCTTGAGCAATTCACATAATCTTCGGAAATTAATAGTTTTTAATCCAGATGTACCAGTCGAACCCAGCACATCCCGATATCCCAGACCACTTTTCCCGCCACGGAGAAGGTGAACGCCCAGATGGTCCGGAGGGTGGGAGGCGGCTGGATGAATGGCAGTAAGGGGGTAATGACGCCAGATTGGGGAGACATAGCGCACGGAGGGCTATCAACCACCGTGGCTAACACCGTGAGAGCATCCGTGGCCACTGGACCGCGTCCTCTCAAACATTTGAAATTATAAACACGTTCGTTCACTCGCGACAATTGCTCGAGATTGTCAAATTGCAGTGGTGTTTGCCGGGGTTCAACATCCCCCGGGTGACGCGAGTGCAAGGTCAACATTTACTTTCTAGTGTGAGGAACGGGGCATGAGGAAAGCGCATTTGCGAATTTGGAAATTGGATTGGACGTGGAATTAATCTTTGTAACGGGTTTTTAATTCCTAATACAGCGGATTTTTTCTACCCCCAAGCTTGGAAGTCAATCAGAACACACCGAAACGGTTATTTTGACATGAACTATTTATTTATATAATGTAATAATGTAAAAAAGCTATTTTATGATAAAGCTACTGGCTAACCTTTAAAATCTGAATGATTGTTTATGAGTTAATTAAAAGTCTTTAACGTCTAGATGTGTCTTTTGGGGTATTGCAAAACATCTACCTCCAGGGCCTTGCTCTCTGGGCTTTCACATATCTAATGTCATATTATTATAGTAGAATATAAATCAACTGAATTGAACATGTAACAGCTTTTGATACAAAAAAAAAAAAAACAATACAGAAGCAAGAATGATGTTTCAAGAACTTCTAAAATCGCATCACAAAATATGAGTTGGCAATCGCAAAAGAAAAATCTTCGCTCGAATTCGAGCAAAAAGAGTTGCTTCTAACTTAAAATTAATTTTAGAAGAGATACTTTCAAGGAAATACTATAATTCATACAAATAAACGTAATATTCGGTAATATGACTCGCAAACCATCAAATGTTCCATGTTCAGTACCCACTCTGGTTTTCGCCCATTGTAATTTCGTTGTAAAAGGAACCTGGACAATAACCATTTCAGACTTAACACTCAAAGTGCCAAAGCTCAGTGCAAAGAAACATCCGTCAGCTGATACATCGGTCAATAAATACCTACAAGGTTTTTACAAAGGCACGTAAATCCATAAAGATCGTCTCAGGACCACACATAGCGCCGTGGAAGTGTCGCGCTGATGGCAGGCGCAGGCGCGGCGGCCAAAGTGGCGGTCGATGAAGACCGCGGTTTATGGGCGGTGAGGTGTGGTCAGCTGATTTACAACAATGGCTAGATCAGCTGAGAACACATCAGCTGGCCGTGGCCGCACAAATCACGGCAAAGGTTAGCTGCTGACACGCCCGGCCGCGTGGACACTGGTACATTGTTGGAGGCAAACCTTGTCGGAAAGGTTGGACAGGGTTTTATTTTCTTGTAAGAATAAACCCATGTGGAAGAGTAAATTTCATTACTAGTACCAAAAGTGGTCTGTACCGGAGTATCGGTAACTTAGGTACAAGTTATGAATGGAATTTGTCATTGCACTGTAAATAACAATAATGATGAGACATCTTTGTCAGACAATTGCATCAAAATTGCTGGGTAATATTTCTCACAACATAATCACAACAATAGTGTTTAAATTTCTTTTACGTTTATCTACCAACAAGAATAATAAGAAAAGCTAGTTTTAAATTCACGTATTTTATTTTATACTGCTAACTAACTAAATTAATAACGAATTCGCACGCAGCACGCTGACGTGAGGGAAGTGAATTTCCGCATTCAAAACTTTTAAAACCCAGAACCAGTGTAAAAACATAAATCTATTCCAATTTTATTGAAATTTTAAAACATTGATTTTTTGGCTGTTCTGATGCTCCTGGTTTCATTTACCTGCAATTCTAGGAATACAATAGTGCGCATTATAAGGTTAGGAGAAGGTCCAAGTCAGGCTTGAAAGTAGGCATGAGGTTGCTGGGGATGATACAAGTATACCAACAAATGAATAACATGCTTTTCTAATGTAAAAACCCCATAAGACAACGTACTGTGTTTAGGCGATATACATTTTCTTTAATAACTCCGTAAAATTTATGCTAGAATGACGAGAGAGGGCTTAAAAATTTTGCTTTACTAATTCCCATCTTAATTTAAGCATTAACTTTACGTCCGGGGCTTTTCTGACCCTTTTTGGGTCCAAAAACTCGAAATTTGAAAGAATAATCCCCAAAAAAGGGGGTTAGAGTTTTCCGATTGTTTTGCCCGACGAACTTGTCCAACTGATTATAGAAAGGAACATCCCTACCAAATTTGAAGTAACCCCCTAAAACGTGTTCAGGGGGTCACGTTAGGAACTTCTATGGTGGTCCCGGGCTTAAGTTTCACCATGCGGGTCATGCTAATAGTTCACTTTTCTATAGGAAATTCACTAATAACAGCTGATTTCGAATGCATCACTACTATTGATAGAAGCAACAGCTCCTAGAGTACTGGAGTACTGGAGTAATACTGGTGTCAGAATGCGTAACTGCAGGAAAAATCTCCAGCTGTTTTTCTGCATCTAGAGTGGGGAAGTATCACTTTCGGTATCCCCAGGTGATACCAAAAATAGCTACTTTCGGTAAAGTGAGATGAACAATGTAAAACTACTCATGTGTCGAACAGATCGAATCCATTAAATATATAGTTATTGGGGTTATGGGGGTTTCGTCTGTGGATAAGTAAGTGTGTTTGTGGGTTTTAATCGTATGGCGTTTAAAAATTAGTTACATTCTGACAGGCAATTGAAATAATTATCTCAGACAGTAGTGTATATTTTCATTACGAGATGTAGTTAGCTGTGTGGGAATTAGCAGGGCTGTAACTCCCCCCTATTCCGATTGAAACAAAATCATTTAATATCATGCTAAACAGCCCTGTTGCATTACAGTATACCAACAGCATAATTGTTAATGTTTTAAAATATCGTTTTTGATAGGCCTTTCAGGGTTTAAAAAGTTAAATATTATAAAAGAGTAATTAGTGATAATGAATAACACTTAATCAAACATTGCCAATAGAATAATAAAAGTAACAAAGTTTTGAATTAAGTCTCTATAGTTTGAAGGATTATTATTCATATACATGATCATATTATTTAAAATATAAAGTTTTGTATTTTATTAATGTTACTTAAAATTAACCTACAAAGTTTAGGACACGATAAACATTTACATAGTTAGTCATAGTAATTAGTAACATGCTTTTTTAGGTATATAACCTTGAGGACGCTTTAATTATGTTACTAGTTTAATTAAAAACCATTAAGCTATTAAATTTGACTGCAGGATTGAAATTTATGTTTAAAAGAAGTTGTTAAAATGATTAAATTCCTGTAATTTGGATTTCGGTTCAGGATAAAAGTTGAACAAAATAAAATCAACACTTCTTTTTTTCAGAAGCACCTAAAATATTCTGCCGTACACTGTTCAAACAATACTGTTTGACAGTGTAGTGTAGCTGTTCAATAGACTGCCTGCACTTTTAAGGCTTGAAAGTAACTTTAATGCATTTAGAAAAAAATTGAAATATTTTCTAATTGACAAGGCCTACTATAGGGTAAAAGATTTCTTAGCTTAGAATGATTTATTGCTGGAAATGTTCCACCCCATTTTATGTAGTGTGTTTTACGTTTTAAGAGCATTGTATTAACTTTTGTTTTGACTTGGCATATGCAATGTAATTTTGTCAACATGCTCAATAAAGAATTTGAATACTATCAGCCAAAAGAACAAAAATTGTACCTAACTTTACTAAACAAGTTTGATCATACAAAATGAACAATGGCGTTACTAAATAAATAATATGTTGGTATACTAAAAAACTTCAGTTGAGCACAGATTTTACTGTTATTTATAAACAAGTGCATACTGTTGCTTTGATGTATCTATGAAATATATATATATATATATATATATATATATATATTATGGATTTATAATTTAATATGTTTTTATTTAATTTTCAACAGCAAAGAGGAGTGTAAAGATAACACCATTAAGTTCGTCGATCAGAATCCTGTTACTTAGATATTTGAGCTGTATTTTTAAACATACTAAATTTGTTTCTCTATTCTATAAGGGGCCATACACATATTACGTAACGCATTTTTGTCATTTCAGACCCTCCATCCCCCATGTAACGCACCATAACGCTTGACCATACCCCCCTATGGGTTACGTAACTCAATCGTAGTAGGCTTTGAAACAGCTTAAACCTTTTAAACGTCGTTTTATTAGCAATTTTGAGTATGGATGTCAATGACTCATTAAACTTTAAATAATTTAAAATTTTTTAATAACTTATTCCAAAGAAAAATTTATATAAACAAACAAGACTGTTACTAATAATATAATCAACAAAATAAACTATCTCAGCTAAAGCGTAACAAATTTAATTTATAACGAATACAAATAAAAAACAAATTAAAAAACTAAATATGTGGACGGCATTCCTGTATCAATTCATGATATTACACTCTAAAACAACACAAAACATAGGTAAAGCAATACAGAACTTATTCAAAACATGTTATGTATTTATTTTTAATTTAACTGTCATTAAAATAGTATGACAGAGGTATTGTTTGTTTAAGAAACAGTAACCTTGATTTAGAAATAAATTTGATTAATTTTTAATTTTGAAAGATTTATAACTGTATGAATAGATAAGGGAGTGAGCCAGCTCTTAGGCACATATATGAGTTTCGTAATGTTGATACAGACCCCCCCCCCATATAACGTAGCATAACGCTATGCCATACCTCCTTCCCCCTTAAGTGCGTTACGTAATATGTGTATGGCCCCTAATATGTATTTGTTTCCATGTACTATATTTGTTTCCATTGTTTTACATCCTGTAGTAACATTTTTAATCCACAAGTTCTAATATTAGCGTGATAATAAAATTTAGAAAATGCATATTATTACAGAATTTTGATTGATATAACTAATTCACAACTTCAGTTTGACTTACAGTGTTGTAATAACCCATGGTTATAACAACTTGAAAAAATCCAAAAGATAAACATGTACAAACAATAACATCGGGTTTTCCAAGGTAAAGCACGCTGAACAAATGTGAGACTCAGATTGACCCACCTTAAAGTTTTTTATGTTCCCCAATACCTTGAGAACATTTAGTGGGTGTAATTGATTTGCGATTCGCACGACTGGAATACTCACACGGCGTCAGTTGACGTGCTGAATTTTAATTAAAAACACATTAACCGTGCCAAACGTTACTAAAAGCCTTCACCAACCACCCACTAATGGACGAGGGGGCGGCGCGTACAATACGCGGTACAATAGTGGTCATGAGGTACACTTATACCTTGTCTACGCCAGTGGCATTTTGTATTGAACGCTTGCTAGATGGCAACGGTCCAAACCCCTCAACTCGTGTGGGTGCCCCGGGAGTCGAACTCATGACCTATAGCCTCAAAGTCCAAAATGTTAACCGTTAGGCTAGCGAGGCGCTTTACTAATCAATTGTATTTCTTCATCACAGTTTCTGCATTTTAAATCGTCAATATGCTAGATTTTTCAATAGCTAACATATCCGAAACTTTAATAGCTAGCATATTTATTTTTTACAAATCCAAATAGTTCAGGTTTATTAGTGAATTTCCTTTGGAAAGTGAACTATTAGCATGACCCGCACGGTGAAACTTAAGCCCGGGACCACCATAGAAGTTCCTAACGTGACCCCCTGAACACGTTTTGGGGGGTCGCTCAAAATCTTATATATATATATATATATACAGAGGGGTGCAAAAGTAGGTATACAGTAATGAATTATTTTATAGAAAAAGCAGTTTTGTTTATACAAAAACCAAACTTTAACAATCTATTTTAAGAGTGTTAAGAAACAAAAATGAACTTTTAAAAGTGTTGTACTTGACCACTATACTTACTTCCTTTTGTGTTCAAACTGTTTGCCTTCGCAGACAACTCACTGCTGTAACCTTGAAGTTACGCTTAAACACACTTTTCGGCAAAGTTCTTTATTTTCATGTATGTCTTGGCAAGCTTGGCGAATGAATTCAACCATCTGATTAAGATCACGAGGTTTCTTCGAAAACACCTTATCTTCAACAACTCCCCAAAATAAAAAATCCATCGGCGTCAGATCGAGAGATCTTGCTGGCCATTCAATCGATCCTTCTCAACCGATCCATGCGGTAGGAAACTCCCGATTCAGTAGATCACGCACGATTGTCACATAATGGGCAGGAGCACTATCTTGTAGGAAGTAGAATTCCTCATTAACCTGCTAGATTTTGATTTGTGGTATAACGTCGGTCAGCATGTTCTTGTATGCATGTTGGTCTACAGTGTCATGAAAAATTACACCTTTACATGAATGTTAGCCCAAACTGTTACTCCAGGTTGATTCAGCTGTCCTTCGAATGTCATGTGTGGATTATCAAAACAGTAATAGACACAGTTGTGGCTATTGACGGCACCTGAGAGCTTAAAACTAGCCTCATCGCTCCAAACAATTTTTGGAATAATTCCAGCACCTTGTAGTTCCTCATTTAACATTTTCTCGCAATACTGCAGTCGGCGATCAGGGCCGACCAAGGGCCAATGAATAAGTCTTCGAATGTACATTTTCAAACCTAACCGTTTCATTAGGCGTCCTAAAGGTATCAATGCCCAGTTCAATAGATGCCCTACTACTTGATTTTTTGGGGCTTTGAACATAGGTCTGCGCGACAATCATTTCGTTTTCAGGTGGCTAACTTGGATATTACCAACCAACTAAAACTGTATACCTACTTTTGCACCCCTCTGTATATATATATATATATATATATATATATATATATATATATATGTGCAGGCACTCTAGTGGTCGCATTTTTTGTCCGATTTACTTAAAATTTGGTAGGGACGTTCCTTTCTGTAATCAGTTGGACAAGTTCGTTGGGCAAAACAATCGGAAAACTCTAAACCCCTTTTTTGGGGATTAATTTTTCAAATTTCGAGTTTTTGGGCCCAAAAAGCGTCAAAAAAGCCCCAGATGTAAAATCAATGCATGTAAAAAGATGGGAATTAGTGAGGCGAAAGTCTTAAGCCTTCTCTCGTCATTCTAGCATAAATATTTACCGAGTTAAAAAAGAAAATGTGTATCGACCATACACAGTACGTTGTCTTATGGGGGTTTTACACTAGAAAAGCCTGTTAATCCTTTGTTAGTGTACTTTTATCATCTCCAGCAACCTCATGCCTACTTTCAAGCCTGTCTGGATCTTCTCCTAACCTTATAATGCGCAAAATTGTATTCCCAGCTTTGCAAGTAAATGAAACCAGGAGTATCAGAACAATAAAAAAATCAATGTTTTCAGATTTCAATAAAAATTGGACAAATGCATGTTTTTACACTTATTTAGAGTTTTGCATGTTTTTATGTGGAAATTCACTTCCCTCACGTCAGCGTGCTGCGTGCGAACTCGTTAGATTTTCACTTTATATATTATCATTGGATACATTTTTATTATTATCGTTTTTCCTCAAATATCTCAATACATCAGTAATTTTAAGTTATCTGCAACCTCAGCAATTTAAGCTTCTTCATTATTTTCAACGTTTACTACTTCTTCATCAGAGACATAGTCAACATTATCTTAAACTACAACCACATTGACATAAGTGGTTTATATCTTCGCCTTCTAATTCTTCAAACACAACACAATCTAAGGTCAAGCGAACAGTAATAGATGTTCTATGGAACAAGAATAAAAAAAACTATGACACAATACAAATACCTAAAACATACTAAAACAATATTATTAGTTAGAGAAAAATCCCACTGTGCAGCACAGATTCCTAGCAGAACTACGTTAAAGCAATCCTGTGTGCCGTCGTTGTTCCCTAATATTTTTACTATCTGAAATTAGCATGCTTTACTCTACATTAGGAAACAACTTCTCTTCCAGATCCACAGCTCTTATACCTTTAACCATTTTAATTAGAATTTACGACACAGTACAAACTAATCGTTTGGGAATTTAGCTTGAAATAATAACACCTGTACGTTTTAATACAAATTGTGGTTTATTAAGATGAACTTAAAATAATACCTCCTCTTTAACATTCTAAAATTCTAACGATACTGTTCCTAAGTGAGACGTAGACTCACTTAGTACATTACAATTCATTTTACCCCAGACTATTGCAATATTTAAAAGGAAATGGGGATACAAAGAATTCCGTTGTTTCTGTAGATGAATCCATATCCTGAGTGAGTCGTCAGAGCTTCAGGTGAAGGGCATGAACACGTGACCAGGAGACGTGGATGATTTCGGAGCCACGACCAGGAATCCTCAAATCTGCTACGCGAATGAAAAGCGGCTACTTACATCGGCAGCGGAAGGGTTAACCTCCATCTTGCTATTTAATTCTACAATTTTTCTTTTCCTGATTTGGTTTGCTTATTGTACTTATCATGATACTTGTCCCTACGGTTTTACCTAACTTGTTACATCATGATATTTTTTTATGGCCATTCGTGGTTTTAGTGAATTTTCCCTATTGGGAAGAAGCTATTACCGTAGTCGGCATGTGAGACCTAGACCCGGGACCATGATAACCTTTTGTGTTGAGGTTCCTAGATGCCAAAAACAATATCCGTTAAAAACTGTACATAGATGTGTGTCCGTGGGTGCGATAAAGCTCGTAAAAATGGTCCAATTTTGATTAAATTTTGTAAAAACATGTAAAGCAAAATTTATGAGTTTAATTTTTGAAAACCAGCCAGATCGCGCCATCCAAACAGCGGATTTTGTACCACAAAAATGTTTTTTTTAGTTTTTTACATATAATATTTTAATAAATCAAATATTACTTTTCACCATTGAATTCAGTTAAAAAAGTGATGTTTTAATTATTGCTCTACGTCAGTTGGTTACAGAGATATTGAAAGTGCTTAACACAGTACGTTGTCCAATGTTATTCTTATGGAGAATAAGAACAATTTTAAACCTCGCGTATTTATCAACTTATCCTGACGAAACTTGGTATATTGCTTCATATCGTTGTGGTCTATTGATATTTTCACAACAAACTACTTGTTTTCCGATAGTTCCCGTAGCAACAAACCTGCGTACTCAGCCCCCATGTTATTCTTAAGGAGAATAAGTAAAATGTCATATCCGTTAACTATGAACATGAATTAATAAACTTGGTATGTATCTTTACCTATTTGACTTATATTGATATTTGTATAAAAACAAATTTGTTGTGTTCCTTGTTTCAGCAAACCTGCATACTCAGCCGTAATTTTATTCTTATGGAGAGTAATTAAAATGTCAAAAATCGTTTATTTATTAAAGTTTAATTAATTTTAATTAATTTTAATTAATTTAATTTAATTAATCGTTTAATTAAAGAAACTTGGTATATGGCTTAATGTGGTATTAAGATACGTATATATGCATTGGGTATTCGCTGAGGACGCAGGTTTGCTGCGACGGGGGTATTTGTACATTTCTTACTTTAACGACTTATAAATAATTGGAAAATTATATATAAAATCTAAATATGGTACACCTGTCACCACCTTTTGCTTTGACCGAAGGCCGACCCCACATTTAACCACTGTCATACAGTACAACAAAATTTAAACTTTTCCAGTTTGGTAAAGTTTTTTTTATGAAATAAATTTACTTTAAATCATAAAATAACCCTTCGAACAATAAATTTGTATGTAAATTACAATGAATATCTGGTATTTGAAATACATTGTTTACCTGCCTATATCTAATGAGCTTAAAATCCACGTTTTCAATAAATGTAATATTCTAGTAAAAGGTTTTGTATGCAGTATTTGGGCAACATTTTAAGATTAAGCCCTCATTGACCCATTCAAATCCTATACTCTTATACGAGCAATGTTTGCTTGATTGTTTGGTTGGTTGCACAATTATCTCGAAAACGGCTCCGAGGATTTCTTTCAAATATTGTAAATAACTAAGTTGTGGTGTCAAAATATGTTGTAGACAGGTCTCATCCCAAGTAAAAATCAAATAAAGTTAAAAAACTAAATTGAAAAGTTGGAAAAATTAACATTGGGCTTATGGAGTTTTTAAATCAAAACAAAAGAATTGTATCAGCTGTTCATAATCAACCAGGGAACTGTCAAAGTAATACTAAAATGTTGTTTATGATTATTAACATGTGATTTCCTGAGACCAGAGATTAAAAGATTTGAGTGAAGATTACATATATGTGGAGTAGTAAAATAAATCAAAGGGACATTGAGCTACAAATAACAACTGGAGTGACCTTAACAATGTAGAAAAGAGGCAAATGAGTTATAAACATCTGATTTTCAGTAGGGGTAAGTGGTGAAATATTACTCCAAATCATCTAAACAAACTGAGAGGCCTGCCCCCAAGCAAAGCTATAAATTGATCAAAATCATGAGAAGGGTCGATACTGGATCCAGCTGTCATTGGTCATTGGGCTTTAATCAGTTCCTGACTAAAAAATCAGTCTGTCTTAGTCAGTAACAAGGTTACACAAGGCATCTCACCCATTCTACACTCATATTTAATTCATATTCGCCTTAAAATGCGTCTTAGTTGCGTCGGCGTCTTACAGAGATATTAAGATATAAATATTGTTATATTAGTCAAATAAAAAATGAAAAACTGTCCTAAAATTAGGTTTATTTAAAGATAAATGCGTGTGTTTTTCAATTAATTTGTTACAGGTTTTATGTTGTAATAATGATATAACAAATCTAGTTTTGGCAAAATATTATAATAGAAGAATTTTATTTTTAACATTGCTTTACATATTTCACTTAACAATAATTTTTTGGCTATGTTATATACAAAAGTGTTATTTAACGATCAAAGAAGATCGAAAGGGGGGGGTTAAATGAGATAAAAAAGGATAAAGGAGGAGCAAAATGGAGAAGTAGACGTACGCAAACGCTTTTTTGTATTTTATTACATTCCGCCTTGGAACAAGCACCGCATGTGATGGGCGTTGTTTTGTTTAACAATAGGTGATTTGTCTGAACGTTTGTCACAAGGCTGTAAGCGCTTTTTATGTCCCTTTTAATCTCCTTAACGCGTGGGAAGATTGCCTAAGTGTTTTAAATGCTTGCGCCAAAAGGTCACAAACTGAAGCTCTTACTTTGTAAAACATAGTTAGGAGCGTTGAAACTTGAAACCTGGAGCGTTTCAAGGTTTTTCATATTTCTAAAAATGTTTCAAAGTAAAAAGGAGCACGCTGACGTGAGGGAAGTGAATTTCCACATAAAAACTTGTAAAACTCAAAATAAGAGTAAAAACATACATTTGTCAAATTTTGATTGAAATCTGAAAACATTGATTTTTGGCTGTTCTGACCTGGTTTCATTTACTTGCAAAGCTGGGAATACAATTTTGCGCATTATAAGGTTAGGGGAAGGTCCAGACAGCTTGAAAGTAGGCGTGAGGTTGCTGGGGATGATAAAAGTACTCTAACATACGAATAACAGTTTTTTCTAGTGTAAAACCCCCATAAGACAACGTACTGTGTATAGTCGATACACGTTTTCTTTAATAACTCGGTAAATATTCATGCTAGAATGACGAGAGAGGGCTTACAACTTTCGCCTCACTAATTCCCATCTTTTTACATGCATTAGTTTTACATCTGGGGATTTTATGACCCTTTTTGGAACCCAAAAACTCGAAATTTGAAAGATTAATCCCCCAAAAAATGGGTTTAGAGTTTTCCGATTGTTTTGCCCAACGAACTTGTCCAACTGATTACAGAAAGGAACGTCCCTACCAAATTTGAAGTAAATCGGACAAAAAATGCGACCGCTAGAGTGCAAACACACACATATATATGTCTATATATATATATATATATATATACATTTTGAACGACCCCCCAAAACGTGTTCAGGGGGTCACGTTAGGAACTTCTATGGTGGTCCCGGGCTTAAGTTTCACCGTGCGGGTCATGCTAATAGTTAACTTTCCATAGGAAATTCACTAATAACTTACAGCATTGTTAAGTAATGTTTAATGTGATGCCGCTTATGGTTATATACTTTATTAAATAATATGTTATTTATTTGTAGGTAATGTAAAAACATGCATTATTACGAATACTGGTCCAACTTGTTTGATATACCAAAAAAACTCAAAACCTTCAAAAGGTAAAGTTTAGGTTTTAAGAAAATAAAATATCAAAAAACATTTAGGATATACGTAAGATTATTTAGTTTACCTATAAATCAAATTAAAAATAATTAACTTTATATAGAATATAAACCCTGAAGTATTTTTTCGACTGTGCATATATTACTTCAGTATTTGGTTTTTGTTTCTATGTAGCTTTATTTGTTTGTTTGTTTTGTTACTTACGGTGATTTTGGTAGATGCAACAATTTAAAACATGAGATATATGAATCTTATACAATAGCATAGTTATAACAATACCAGCTTTAAGAGTTTTAGTTATAAAAATGGTTTCCCTTGTATTTTTACTTTCTCCCCTTATACATAGTAATATGGAGAAAGTATTGTTTTCGTCAAAATTTTCGAATTTGAGTTGTTAGTGGAAATATTTGTTTTGGTGCTCCCTGAACCCAACAAATTTATTTTTATGTGATGTCTGTGTGTCTGTCTGTCTGTCTGTATGGATGTGTACAGAGCTACAGCCGTAACCAATGGTCCGATGTTTATGAAATTTGGTACGTAGGTACTAATCCACGATATCTCCAGGCATTTTTCATTTTTTGGATTTTTGGATTTTAAGGGGAATTACCCCCCAAAACCGCCAAAAAACATGAAAAATCAAGATTTCTCAAAAACGGCTCTACCGATTTTGATTAAACTTTAGTAGTTTGTAGAACTTTAGTTTTCCAACAAAATGATATCACCCGCATGTCTGTAAAAATTCGGGTTCAGAAATTACAAGTTTTAAAATATCAAAAATTAAGTTTTTTGGATTTTTCATTAAAAAAACATTAATATAAAAAATATTACTATTCACTATTAAAAAGAGCTGAAAAAAACTAAATAATTTAATATTTTGAATTACTATTCTACGATTACTGGTTGCGGATAAAATTTAAATTTTCATTTTGCGGTAAAGCAGTACGTTGTCCAATGTTATTATTATGGGGAATGGGAAAATTATTATTTCTCTCTTTACTGATCACTTTCGTTCAAACTTGATATGCTTGTCAAGTTAGTATTGACCAACAGAGGAAATTCGCAGTATGTTGCGCCTTAATAACCCTGAGGGGAAAATAGGGGGCATTTCCCCTCTTAAAACCACGTGTGTAGCGATGGATTTTGTAGTGCCTCCTAACAGGGATTTGGGTGGATATTTTTGAAAACAACTTGTTTAAAAGATTTTCTGTACATTCGGCCGTGCTTTGTTTTCTATATTTTAGTAAATAAAAAGTAATTTATTCTTTAAAGTTGGGCTGGAAGGTAGAAAGTATGTGTCAGTTTCCTGATACCGTTTATTAATTATAGTCTTGAAACTACAGGGTCTCCGAAAAAGAATGACGGGATTTTGAACGGCCGTTGCTTGGGGACTATTCAAGATAACTAAACGATTTAAACGTCAAATAGAAGAGAAAAGAACTAAGTTTTTTCATTCCTTAATATGTTTCGATGTGAGCTCCATTTGTTGCTCTGCATACATCGAAGCGATATTCGATTTCTCGCCAAGTGTTTGTGAAGCATCTCTGGTGTCACAGTTGCGATCGCTTCCGAAATTCGCCCACGCAGATGTGGCAAATCACAAATGTTCTCAGCATAAACTATGTTCTTTACGTAACCCCACAAAAAAAGTCCAAAGGGGTCAAATCAGGACTCCTGGGAGGCCAGGGAATAGGCGAACCCCTGCCTATCCAACTATTTGGAAACTTGTTGCTAAGTGTGTCGTGCACTTCCCGAAGGTAATGAGGCGGGGCGCCGTCATGCATCAAAATAACTCGTTCACCGGCTTGTTCTTCAATTTCTTCAATTTGAGGAAACAAAAATTGTTCTAGCATATCTAAATAAATTATGCCATTTATTGTTTTTTCGGCGAAAAAGAAAGGCCCTATCACCCTACGTGCGCGACAGACTTAACAACAAGTTTCCAAATAGTTGGATAGGCAGGGGTGCGCCTATTCCCTGGCCTCCCAGGAGTCCTGATTTGACCCCTTTGGACTTTTTTTGTGGGGTTACGTAAAGAACATTGTTTATGCTGAGAAAATTCGTGATTTGCCACATCTGCGTGGGCGAATTTCGGAAGCGATCGCAACTGTGACACCAGAGATGCTTCACAACACTTGGCGAGAAATCGAATATCGCTTCGATGTATGCTGAGCAACAAACAAATGGAGCTCACATCAAAACATATTAAGGTATGAACAAAATCTTAGTTCTTTTCTCTTCTATTTGACGATTAAATCGTTTAGTTATCTTGAATAGTCCCCAAACAACGGCCGTCCGAAATACCGTCATTCTTTTTCGGAGACTATAATCAGCTCTAATTAAAACTCATTGCTTTTACAATAACACCATGGCCTTTTAAAATCAATTGGGTTTTTAATGTTGAGATGTGATCTGATCTTTGAATATAAAATACCAGGAGAGCTACATATGATCAGAGATCACCAAGAATGAACTTTGGCACAGAGTAATATGTTTAATGAGTTTTACTCATCATGGCGAGGCTAAGGGGAAACGGAACCTCTCAACATATTGAGCGAATTTGTTTCCTTTGCTCACTTCTTTTATTCTGGCGAGCGAATGTGTTTTCTCCTTTTAGTGTGGGTGATTTCACCTGAAGTGATGCTCAAGTTGCTATTACAACTAGTAGCTTTATAACTACTCCTGTTATGTTTATGTTTCCGGGAGAAAAAATAATATGCTTCATTAATATGATAGCTCATTAGCTAAAATTAATCATGTGTATTTATTTGAAAACTATTAATTATTTTTAATGCGATTTCAACTTGTACTGTTGTAAAATTGAGATTAATTATAATTTATACCTAAAGCAGGGGTACGTGTTCCGTGAAACGCCAACGGTTTGTTGCTTGTGAAGGATTTGGTATATTTTCACGATTTATGAACCTATGTAATTTACTATTACAAGTACCGTGAATATAATACGAGTTCGCACGCAGCACGCTGACGTGAGGGAAGTGAATTTCCGCATAACAAACTTTTAAAACTCAAAATCAGTGTAAAAACAAACATTAATTCAAATTGTTATTAAACTCAGAAAACATTGATTTTTTTCTGTTCTGATGTTCCTGGTTTGATTTACCTGCAATGCTGGAAATACAATTTTGCACATTATAAAGTTAGGAGAGGGCTCAGTCAGGCCTGAAAGTAGGCGTGAGGTTGCTGGGGATGATACAAGTACACCAAAAAATCAATAACAGGCTTTTCTAATGTAAAACCCCCATAATACAACGTACTGTGTTTAGTCGATCCACATTTAATAACTCGGTATTTAATAACTCGGTAAATATTTATAATAGAATGACGAGAGAAGGCTTAATATTTTTGCCTCACTAATTCCCTTATTTTATTACATGCATTAATGTACATCCGGGGCTTTACTGTTCCTTTTAGTGCCCAAAAACTCGAGATTTGAAAGATTAATCCCCAAAATAGGGGTTTAGAGTTTTCCGATTGTTTTGCACAACGAACTTGTCCAACTGATTATAGAAAGGAACGTTCCTACACAATTTGAAGTCAATCGGACAAAAAATGCGACCGCTAGAGTGCAAACACAAACACACACACACATATATATACCATTTTGAACGACCCCCCAAAACGTGTTCAGGGGGTCACGTTAGGAACTTCTATGGTAGTCCCGGGCTTATGTTTTACCGTGCGAGTCATGCTAATAGTTTACTTTCCATTGGAAATTCACTAATAAGATGAATAAGGCCCACATTCAACTATGTAAGAAGGAGCTCCAATCACATAACATTTCGCTTTTCTACCTGTTCCTCCCATAAGACCAATGTCAATTTTCAATTTCCGTCTTCCTCAACGGATATTCGAAATCCTTAATTCATGGCTCACTTTAAAGAGCAATATTTAAATAAAATTTAAAAAAATATCCAGTATTTGTGTTTTTTTTCTATGGGTTTACTATTGATTTGTGGTATCATTATTCTGCTCACTGAACTCGATCGGTATTTCTTTGTCCTTTAAAATAATACATACAATCCCACATACATAAATACATAATGATACATAAATTCCCATAAATATAGTAAAATCCGATAATGCACGAGCTGTTTGTTTTCTATTTCAACGCCAGTGGCTATTATGTTTCGTTAATATAGCACATTAAAGCTTTTAGGACAAGCGGTCCAAACCCATCAAATTTGTTTGGACACACCGGGATTTGAACCAAGTCCAAGAACGCTAACCAGAATCAGAACCAGAATGTTAAAACTAAACATTTTAGACAAGGCCTATATTTTATTTCCTCCCATAAATGTGAAACCTAATACAAAACTTTCATCTAGGTTAGCGAGATGCTTTGAAGATTAACCTTATGGGGAAGCAGGTAAAAACACCAAATGTTTCGTGGCTGGAGCCCACTCTTGGTCAAATCAGACTCCTAATCCTCATGTCTGCTCCTCTCCTAATCCTCATGTCTGCTCCTCTCCTAATCTTCATGTCTGCTCCTCTCCTAATCCTCATGTCTGCTCCTCTCCTAATCCTCATGCCTGATCCTCTCCTCCCGCGCATACTCCCCGCGCTCTGGCGAGCACGTGCCACAACCGTCGCGTCCCCGTGAAATTGCCGTTTAGCAGCTGTCAAACGGGGCAAAAACGGTGGCTAATGTCGTCCATCACCAAGGCCAGGGAACAAAGATCGCACTTGCCCGGTATGCGTCACTGGGAGTTAATCGCTCAGATGACGAATCGGCTTCTTTGTCACTCGATCTGCAATTGATTCGAGACATTAAATAAGTGTATCAATTGGAGACGTTTTCGGAGTTTTTAAACGGTTTGAGATGGAAATATCTTCCGTATTTGAAATTCGGCGTCTGATCGAAAATGCTATATGAAGCATAAATTACGGACATTTCCGTAGTCTATATCATAAAAATGTACGTAAGGCCTTACTAAAACTGTAAAAATCATAAATGCATCTGCATAATCATTGTTGAATGCCTCTAGAACCGTTATATGACAATTTAAATATAGGTTTGCATACCGTTGTCAACGGGTATGATTCTAAGTGGATTATTCCCACTACTCATACTCTCCATGGAATAACTGGTACTAGTAACATGCTAAAAGTGGCGTAGCCTTATGGAATCATTAGAACAGATTCTTGCTGTATCCGAGAAAGAAGTTACTACTAATTACGTATGTAAGTAAGATAACGGATATAGTTTGTGTCGAAAACAGGATTACGTAACCGCGGCTAATTTAGTGAAGAGGTGTATTAATCTATTTTCCAACAATGGATTTCAGCTCATGATTATCAGGTTGTAATAACGAAGGTAAATCCTGTCCTATACTACTAGCGAATACGCCTGAATATTCGGCTAAACATAGAATGTTCGGCGTATTCACGAATAGTGTGGGAGCAGCAGGAACACTAAATAAAAATTTGTTTAAACTGTTATAACCAGTGACGAATGTTCAGTGAAATTCGGCCGAATGTTCGGGTTTCGCAAGTTTCAGGGGTCAGGCTTAAAATGAACCCTAACAGGTATGCAATCAGGTGACCACAACAAATAATATGTTTGAAATAAAATTTGAAAAATCTGTAAACCATAAGTGCATTATAGAACGTCGGCTGTTGGGAAAGACACTCACCTCTATCCACACACCCGTCTGAAGAGACCACCCTTATCAGTGCTATCAGCTGCCGGAGGCGACTACAAGGCCGAGCTGTATCAGCCGATGACGGCTACATTACCGCTATCAGCACATCTCATGCTGCACACCCGAGTATCTGATCCATCGGCAACAAGAAGACACAAGGCTGCGGCTTATCGGCAAGGCCGCCGGTCCGATAGGTCACCTCCAATCAAGTTACGGCAGTCCACGCTGGCAGCCATGCTTCAACACCTTGTTACGGCGATATCGGCGCGGCGGGGATCGATATGAGGATGATGGAGACGTATCATTAGGATTTTTAAAAATGGTATCTTAAAGAGCGATCAGGAAAAAGCTACGGCTTCTGTGCGAGATGGGAGATACGGTGAGGTGTTTTGTTTTGAAATACGACACGGACGATGGGATAAGTGAGGCTGTTTATGGGAGATGTCAATCTGTTATGATGGCGGGATGCTGTTTAGCACATGAGAATTTGTGTTGTTGGAATAAATAGTGAGTTCATTGTTGCAGATTAGGAAACTCCATCATAGCTGCTAGGCACATCTTCTACAAGCGGGAATATTGCGCAGGTTATCGGAAGGATAGGATATAGCAGGAAAGGAAAGGGTGGGAAGGGACGGCAGCCAAATTTACCCTTCAGAGGGCCAACTCCAGTGCCCCTGTGACAGCTGGGATGAAGCTCTCAAACAGGGGACCCACACTCTAACTGGTCAACTCAACTGACAGGGTATCCATGTACAACAGCCAGGGACCATCCCTTCTCAGGTTGGCTGATTGGGGACCAAACCCGGGGATTCTGTCCTTAGCCGCTGCAAATGGAGGGACCAAAGGTGAAAGTGAAGTTTGTGATAATGGACAGCCAAAAGACTTACCATATGTAATGACAACTTCATTTGCTGTACCCAATGTCAGCCTCAAAACTGGTATAGACTAGTTTTATGGTAGTCCTGGGACAAATAGTGAGTTTTTAATGTTTATTAAAAAAAAACGTAATGCTTAGTACTGCAGTGCAATATTACTCTTCGAGAGCTAAGGTAAAGTATTAATTAGCATATCCAACAACACTATAGGAATGAAATGCGCCGTAGAGTGTAGTCAGAGTTAGATAACTGAACATCGTATGTGTTTATCAACTAAAGGAACCATGTTAAAGTACAAATAAATAGATAACTACTTCAGTTTAAGAATATGCAAGGCATTTGTAATTAAAACACGTTCTACATATGTGCTATTTAGATATTTATACACCAACAAGGTTTTTCAGTTACCGTGGGGATACGCGGTATTACTAAATGGGCTATTAATTAATGATCCTGGCTCAAGAAACAGTCGGTCTAAGTCAGTAACAAGACTACACAAGGCTGACTACACTAATCAGCACTCATTCATATCCCCCTTAGGATACGCTCTAGTTGCGTCGGCGTCTTATACTGTGATTAAGTGATTTTTTCTTGTGTTTAAAATTTGATGTTGTGTAAAATGTGATTTGTTGTGTGTTGTGATGTTTCGGGAAGTAAGGAATAACATAGATTTTTAGTTTTACCAACTTAAATCCAATGTAAAATTCTACTATCTTCAATAAAATAACAAACAGTAAAATACAAAAAATAAAATATGTCCTTGCAGTAACATTTTTATACACAACTTAGCTTATCACTTTCCCTCTTTGACTATTGTCTAACGTATTTTGTTGAAATAAAAGAAGTTTGCAAAACCAGAATTTATATTTAATCGCTACAAACGATACGGTGACTTCAGTGTATCGGTTACAATATAGTTTGCATTTGATTTAATAATACTAATAATTATTTTATTTTCGAGTACAAATAATATCCTGCCTCATGTCTTTAGAATTAACAGGCATTTCTCATAGATGTAGCTTTACAAATATTTATAGATAAAAACCAGATTAATGAAGATAATTTTCTTAAACCTGTGTACAATTGATATTTGAGGTTGTACGTCCTGCTAGCAGGTAGCGCTGCAACAGTTACACTATTTAGTCGCCTACATGGTCTTTGCCGATACCGAATAACCGATATTTGCATCGTACGCATCGCTAACATTATTTGAAGACAATTAACCGTTACAAAATATCAGTTACTGATAATCTGTTGACACACTTAACAGTTTTCCCCTGATTACCATTCCTTCAACTGCTTAGGTTTGAATCTGATCCATTTATATTATAATAGTAGTTTTCATCACAAGGAGCAAAAGTGGTTGTTTTTGGTGCGCAATCGTGTTTTACGAAAAAACGATTAAGCAACAAAAAACACACTTTTGCTCCGTGTGATGAACAACGGTTTTTATCATACTGCCCATATAAGCCTTTGGTAGTTGACATATTGGATTTGCTAGTTTTGGAAGCTTAGAGAGGTTAACATCATAACATTTAAATTATTTTATTTACAAACAAAATGTATAACACGTGTTTGTTACTTTGAATTACTCAAACATACAAAGCAACAATAACAATCTTTGAGGTTAGCACACTGAAAAAATCCACAGCTGATTTTTCGGTGCCCTATTTTAAGGTATCAGAAATATGCGATTTTACGGACTAATTACAGACCCAAAAACAGCCGCTTTTCGTGTAGTATGATAAAAAGATAATTTACTGATTTTTCTTCGACAGATTTTGGCTTCCAAAACTATCATTTGTTACATTTATGTACCAATCAAAAGCTGTTACCTTCCAGGTATGCCGTTTTGGGTTTAAATTCACCCACCTCCAGAGCCCCGCCCCAGTGGTTTAGCCAGTATTGTAGTTAAGGAGAACTAACAATAAATTTAATTCCATATTTAACAGATATTACAAAAACAATAAAAAAATTAGAACAGATATAAGAAGGTTTCAAGCCTATTGTAAAATAGCTTATATGATGGCAACACAATATTAATTTAAAGGAATTCATCGAAGGTGGGTAATTCCTTAAGACATAAAATAATATAATTGTACGAATTCAAGCATGAACATGGACTCTCTCGTGGTAGTTACTTGTTTAAAGTTAATTGTTTAAATATTTGAATTTTCTTTACTAGGCTAATACATTCAACATTGTGTTTTGTTCCGTGAATTGCTTTCTCGCTCAAAGGGGATGTGGAGCAAACTAGGGGAATTGGACAGGAGGATAAAAATGCTCTTCAGACCATTAGATGTATTTGCAACACATTAATACAAGTAACATTAGACAAATGAAGATAAAACAATAATAAATCGTAAAATCTGTATATCTACATTCATAAAACATTACATAAAAACATCTTTATACAAGGTGTTTTTTTAATGCAACCTCAAATATTTGGAATTTAAAACATATTTAACATATCTGTACAATTCTTTCGTTTCTTTGCTTTTGGCAATTGCATTTTAATAACCATTGATTATACACAAATAATTCATATAACTTTGTAATTTAAAAGTGCTAATTTTAAAAACTAGGTACTCAAACAGACCATCTCCAGCGTTTGTCTATCCTAGGCAGGAAATTTTTAAATCATATGTGTACTATTAATGTGATAACTTCAAAGTACCAGCAAATAAATTAAACAATATTGCAGTAGTAAAATCAGAAAACGAAATAAATAAATAAAGAAAGTAGGGATGCCAACATATGATCTTGAATCGATCTAAAATATTAACCGTTGGTACTTGTAAATGCGTTAAAACATATTCTTTACAACAAAACGTTACCACTCATACACAAAACGTAGGCCTACATATAGAAATGTTACACGGTTTGGGTAATCTTTCAACAATAGTGTTCTATCTCATATAATTCAGCTCTTTCCACAGTCTCATTTCCTTTTTATTATGATCTCAAACCTAAATCAGTTACAATGATCAATTCTGAAAGGATACTACTGCCTAAACTGTAACTAAACTACTGCAATTACATCACTGGATTCGGAAAGTTCATTACTATAGTATACAGTATTATGTATATAAATGCCTTTCACCTTAATATAATGAAATAATAAGACAAGTTACAATGAAGAATTATATATATATATATATATATATATATATATATATATATATATATATATATATATATACTGTATCTCTGGTACATGAAATCAAATTACCAATTGCTCCGACATTAACATTTACTCAGGTGCATGAGATTCAAACAAGGGGGGTTGTTTGCCGCGAAGAACCTATAATTGTTTCTTTTTGACATGACAAATATACAAAATTTATCTGATTAAATGTAAATTTGAATTTTACGAATGTTGACCTGAAAGTGGGAGTACATATGCAATTATATTTAATAAGAAGAACACATATAAAAGTTCAGTATGCTGGATCCTCGTCCTGAAGTTGGCTTCTTCCAAAAAATAGTATTTTATGCAAATAATGATTTTACTGACCTGGTATTTTCCTTAAATGATGTCCTTACTTCCTTAGTACCCATCATTGGACCTCCCATCACCATATATGTTTATTAAATTCTTTAGTACTTTTGCTGTGGAAATCTTTTATGCGTTGTATTACCTAGACTTGGAAAGAAAAATACCCCCGTAGCAGCAAACCTGCGTACTTAGCGAATTTCCAATGCATATATATTTATCTTAATGCCACATAAAGCTACATACCAAGTTTCATCAATATACATTCATAAATGAACAATTTATGACATTTTAATTATTCTCCATAAGAATAACATCGCAGCTGAGTATGCAGGTTTGCTGGAGCAAGGAACACAAAAAAATGGGGTTTTATGCTAATATCAATGTAACTCAACTAGGTGAAGTCACTTACCAAATTTCATTAATTTATTTACATAATTAAGGGAGATAACACGTTACTTATTCTCCATAAGAATAACATGGGGCTGAGTACGCAGGTTTGCTGCTACAGGAGCCTTTGTCAAAAAATTGTTTTTTTTAGGAAATATCAATGGTCCACAACCAGATAAAGCCGTATACTAAGTTTCATCAGTATATGTTCATAAATAAGCGAGATATAAAATTTTTATTTTCCTCCATAAGAATAACATTAGACAACGTACTGTGTTTAGCACTTTCAATATCTCGGTAACCAATTGACGTAGAGAAATGATCAAAATACCAAAATGTGTGTTTTTTTAAGCTGAATCCAATGGGAAAAAATAAAATTTGACTATTTCCAAAATTAAATGTAAAAAATCCAAAAAACCCATTTTTGGGGTACAAAACCCCCCCAAAATACCCCTTCGGATAGAGCGATCTGGCTGGTTTTCGAACTTAAGTCATAAATGTTGCTTTACAGGTTTATACCAAATTTCATCAAAATCGGATAATTTTTACGAGAGTTATCGTGCTCACGGACACACACACATATATATATATATATATATATATACAGTTTCGAACGAATGGTGTTTTTGGGGTCTGGGGACCTCAAAACGAAAAGTTATCATGGTCCCGGGCCTAGGTCTTACCATGCCGACTACGGTAATAGCTTCTTCCCCATAGGGGAAATTCGCTAAAACACTCAACTCCCACTGTTTTTGTTTTTAGAGAATTTCCCCTATAGGGAAGAAGCTATTACCATAGATTAAGCATACTCCTTAGGAGATATTGCATGGGCAAGTTGTCAGACGAAGACGGGTGAACAGTGGCGTGCTCCTACGGGATTTTCTAGTACTAGCATAGAATTAGTGCCGACGGCATCAGCGCAGTGGCGCAGCTCGTGGCCACGTGAGGAACCAACGATCCGCGGGCTAGGAGGGGATACGACATCCGTGTGCGAGAGAGAGCGGGAGGACTTGTGCGATAGAGAGAGAGGGAGTGAGAAAGATAGGCGCCGCCGCCGACGCGACACTGCCGTAGTGCCGTGGCTCGCTCGCACTCGCAGGGCGTCCGCCAGCCACCAGCCCCAGTGCCTTCGCCTTCGTGCCTTCCTTTCGTGAAATCGTAAAGCGGCTTCTTCCTTGATAAATGTTCTACGTTCGCTTGTGAAAATACTCCTACAGTTATAATTACAAATTAGTGTAATAGGTGTATAGTATGTATAACCGATATTTCATTACCAATGATTCAGTGAATTCATAACATACAATATTTCCTTATTAAAATCCCACTTGATTCTTTTTCACAATTTATTATTTTTTTCCTTTTAATTTCGTCGGGGCGGAGAGTAAATCCTCATGGACACTCAAAAATCCGTATTCGAGAGTAGTGCCGGACTTTTACCGGCTAAAAAAACTCCGCGAAAAATTTAAAATTATTAAAATAAATAAAGTAATTTCTGTGATTTGAGTAATTAACTTTGAAAACCTTTATTAAGTTCAAATAAAATTTATGTTCTTTTTGAACAAAAATTGAGAAACATTAAGAAATTATACAGGTTTGAAATTAAAGAATATCAGTAATTATTATGAAACGTGATTTACTCATCAATTCAAAGCAAGGTTGTTATCTAATATTTATTTACGATATAGCGTATCACATTGATTTTGTGGCTGATTTTAAGATACGTTTACGTTATAACACCTACGAAACGGCCAGTCCGATTTTAACGAGAGACCTATCAAATGAACGGAAATATTGTCAAATGTTATATTACGAAGTTTCAAATCTTTACATTGCTTTTTTAAATTTATATAAGGAAAAACAGTGCAAAATATCGGTGTTTTTTTACAATGTGTGAATAAATCTCAAATTTAAACGATTATTACAAAATATCAAGTAAACCTATCTGCTTAAAATTGTTATGGCGTATATAGGCCTAAGGGTTATTTAAAAACACTTTTGTCACGTTTCATGAAAGGAATTCATGACTACCTATATAATAAAAATAAACTTAATTTTAATCAGGCAAATATGTGTAATTCAAAAAATATATACAGGGTGTCACAAAAAAGCGTGGTGTGATTCGCAGAATTTGATTCCACATATGAAAATAAGTCAAAATTATCTACAATTGGTTCAATTTCAGTGCTACGTCTGCCCGGCAGCATCATCTCGACTTGTCGTCTGATTGATGCGTCGTCAGTCAGATTCATATGCCTTCTGTAATACTACTACAGAGAGTTCACAGACCGGAAATTCCTGGAAAATCAGATAATTTTACAGGAATTTCGGTGAAAATTCGTTAATTTAGTTTTAAAACGTCTTTTTCGGCCATTCTCGTTCATGCGGCTCGGTTGTCGTTCCCCAGGGAGGTAAAAACCATGGAGAGCTAAATATTTAATCAAAATTATGAATTAACTTTATGGTTTTACGTCGAAACTCAGAACTAAGCCTCTACATCAGCCAATACTGTAATAACCAATCCTATAAAAATCATATTGGCGTTAAAAGTTGAGGAACATGTCAAGGAACTCGAATACGAAAGATACTTAATTTTGAATAAACTTTTCTACCAAAGCTATAAATGCGATGGTATGGAATCAAATTTGTTGTGTCAAAATTCAAAACTAAGCCTCTTTAAAAGCGGTACAATTGTTATTATATAGTTATTTTCACGAAAAGAGTTGACTCATGTATCGAGTAAATAAAATATGGGAGTCATTGAGTCGTTAATTAATTAATTTCTATGAAAATCCAGGTTGAGTACGTGAACATCGAGATTTGTATGCTGATATTGAAACTTACACGTGTTTTTACGTCATAATTAGAGGTTAAATACATTTTAATTTAGTACCAAAAGATAAAGAATTTATTCAGTAATTCGATTCCAAAAACCATTTTACTATAAAAAAATCTCTTGCGCCGTAAACCTCATTTAACTGAGGACGCGTCGCCAATAACCCATAAGACGCTGTACTGAGCGCTGCGGCTGCGACCGCCGAATCCTACACTTTGAGATGTGACCTTGAGCCCAGCCGGACCGAATTTTGGTCTATCCCGACTATGGGCGCGAGCATGGTCTATCCCGACATGTTTTCTACCTCGCTGTCGTTCCCAGTCAATAAGACAAGTTTTGGTTGACATTTTCAGACAATAAAAAACGTTGCCGATCGTCATTTCGGGCCATTAAATGTAAGTAAATTCCTGTTTTTGATCCATCCGATGCGGAAAAATAGGCGTTCTTTGGTGATAGATTGGGGTCGAATCGCCGACTGTATTCGTAAAATACCCCAGTCGCAGCAAACCTGCGTACTCAGCGAATTTCCAATGCATAATATATGTCTTAATACCATATAAAGCCGCATACCAAGTTTCATAAAAATATATTCATATATAAGCGATATATACAATTTTAATTATTCTCCATAAGAATAGCATTGGTGATGAGTACATAGGTTTGCTGAAACAAGGAACACAAACAATTGGTTTTTATGCAAATATAAATATAATTTAACTAGGTGAAGCCACATACCAAGTTTAATCTATATTCAATCATAAGTAAGCACTATATAACATTTTAATTATTCTCCATAAGAATAACATGGGAGATGAGTAAGCAGGTTTGCTGCAACAAGGAACTAAAAAAATGGGGTTTTATGCAAATATCAATATAACTCAACAAGGTGAAGCCACATACTAAGTTTTATTAATTTATGTTCATAATTAAGGGAGTCATTACATTTTACTTATTCTCCATAAGAATAACATGGGGGCTGAGTACGCAGGTTCGCTGCTACTGGGATAATAAAAATAAATAAATTTTTTGAGCCAATATAAATATACTAGTACTACGTGACCCCACGTGCCAAGTTTCATCAATATACATTCATTAATAATGGAGATATCAAATTTTATTTATTCTCCATAAGGATAACATTGGACAACGTACTGTGTTTAGCACTTTGAATATCTCTGCAACGGTTGGACGTAGAATCTAAGGAGTATGCTTAATCTATGCTATTACCGTAGTCGGCATGGTAAGACCTAGGCCCGGGACCATGATAAATTTTTGTTTTGAGGTCCCCAGACCCCAAATCACCATTCGTTCGAAACTGTATATATATATGTGTCCGTGAGCACGATAACTCTCGTAAAAATGATCCGATTTTGATGAAATTTCGTAAAAACGTGTAAAGTAACATTTATGACTTTAAGTTCGAAAACCAGCCAGATCGCTCTACCCGAAGGGGTATTTTGGGGGGGTTTTGTACCCCAAAAATGTTTTTTTTTAATTTTTCACATATAATTTTTAAAATATTCAAATTTTAGTTTGCACCATTGGATTCAACTTAAAAAAACACACAATTTGGTATTTTGAAAATTTCTCTACGTCAATTGGGTACCGAGATATTGAAAGTGCTAAACACAGTACGTTGTCTAATTTTATTCTTATGGAGGAAAAGAAAAATGTTATATCTCGCTTATTTATGAAGTATAATGACGAAACTTGGTATATGGCTTCATCTAGTTGTGATCTATTGATATTTGCTCAAAAAAATAATTTTTTGCCTATCGATCCCGTAGCAGCAAACCTGCGTACTCATCCCCATGTTATTCTTATGGATAATAATTAAATGCTATGTCTCCCTTAATTACGAACATAAATTAATAAAAACTGGTATATAACTTCACCTACTTCAGTTATATTGATATTAGCATAAAAACCCATTTTTTGTTTTCCTTGTTGCAGCAAACCTGCGTACTCGTCCCCAATGTTATTCTTATGGAGAATAATTAAAATTGTATATACCGCTTAATTGTGAATATATTTTTATGAAACTTGATAAGGGGCTTGATGTAGTATTAAGACATTTATATCTCCATTGGAAATTCCCTGAGTATGCAGGTTTGCTGCGACGGGGGTTTTGTTATTTTTAATAAATATGATTCACATGTGGTATTGTTCACAGCTGTGGTTTACTGATAGAAACTTGGTTCATTTGCTTCATGTTATATACTATAAATAGGTCAACATCTTTAACGCGAAATATATCTTTACTAATTATAGAATTTATAAAAGGAATAAATATCAATCTCAAAGGTTCCCTAAGCAGTTATAATTACCATAAAATATAAAACAATATGGATAAAGTAAAATTTATTGATCTATCACATATGAGTAAAAAATAGTTGTAACTGGAAATACACACAGACAAATAAATTAGTTGAACAAGCAGGCGATTCAAATCCATAGTAAGTCACAGCTGGTTATTTAATACTTTGTTTACATTTTATTGAGCTGTCAAATCATTTGTTTACATATTGTACATGGATTCATATTCGTAGGGCCATCGGATTATTACAACATTACCTGAGCTAGGTCAACCATTAACAAATTTTCAAACGTAAGAAGAAACGAATGTAATGAAAGGTAATAAAAATACAGAAGAGAAAGTGACGCAAGCGCTTTTCCGTTTACGGGCGTTTAACAGTTCTGGGAGAAATAACAGTAAGAACGCTTTGACTATCAAGACAAAAATAGAACCTTGACTCAACCTATAAAACAATAGACCGCTTGCAATAACACTGTTATTAAAAGTGACATATTAAAAACTGTTATTTTACAACTGTTCCAATGATAATCGCCCTAAAATGGCACAAAACTGTTATTTTTATAGCTTTCCTCTCTAGAGTAATAGTTTCGCATATTTGTGTCGGTGACGGCGCTTTGTTATAGTCGGGCAGTATCAATTACACTGGCTGTAAAAATCCGACATTATTTTTCACTAAATATGTCCCCTAACCCCTTAGACTTCTCAGCAAAAATTGATAAAGACAAAGATTATTTGTAATGAACTACAATATTTATTCAGGAATCTTTGCTTATGACATTTCTACAAGAGAAAAAAGGAAAATATTTACTTTTATTTTAAAACCATATAATTTAAATATTGTATAATGTTCGTGAGGTGAATTTTAACCTCTAAAACTACAAATTACGCAATAAATGAGATCATTAGAAATCGTATTAAAATGTTACAGAATTTATTTGGATCCAAATATTAATAAATAAATAAATTTAATATCGAGTTTTGAAATGTTTTAGTTTCTGAAAGATTATTATGCATTAAATGTTTTACTTTAAATGAGAATGTTTAAAAGTATAATGTTATTGAGCGTACCAAATCATGTGGGAGAGTAGATTTATGATACGAATACTAAAATTAATATTTACTTTACTTAGATTAATCGAAATTAAAAGATTAAATTAGACATAATGACTAAATGACTTAAGGACAACTTGTGAATCTAGTATACGGAGGGAGTGATAGATAGTAATAAAAAAGGAAATAAAGACTGAGCTTCCAGTACAACAAGCAATACGGCAAAATAATTTATTTAGGGTCTGTCCAACTTTCTTTACTTGGTATGGCTCGTTTTTTTTAATTTATAAGGATAATTTATTAAAACAAATTAATGCCTTCTTCCATTGAAGCGGTCGTAAAACAAAGGTTGCTAACCAAAATAGTTTTAAAACGTTTTTGTTATTTTTTTCTTTTCCCGTTTTATACAAATTAATTTTTATATTAGGTATCAAAATTTTTATATTGTTTGTAAAACCTTTTTAAGTAGATAAAAAAACTAACAACAGAAGAAAATCCAAGCAATGTTTATAACAAATTATGCAAAGAATGTTTTATTCTTTCATCGTTTCATTAGATGCCACCAAACTTGTTTGGGAAACTCTGTATACACATTCTGCGTTTTATTATTCGATGCGGTATTCATATTCCGTCGCCAATCCCTGGTCCAATCCCAAAGTCAGTGTCATTTTTTACGTTTTGGTAAGAAACGGTCTAAACTACGGGTTTGTTACTAAGGTCAACCTGTTCTCATAAAACACCATTCTCCACCTAACATTATGACTAAACCAATGAAAAACGACAGCTGAGTCTAATATTGTAATAATATAATGAGTTTTTGTTTAGCTATGTTGACTTTCAAACCTAAGTTATATTGTATATAGTTTTTAGGCCTAATGCCTTCTCATACTGTTTTTGGTAGCCTCAGCTACATGTATTAACTTATATTAATTACTGCCTATAGCTGCTGCTGTAATAATGACGTTGCTGATACAGGTGATATTGTCAAATGGCAAAATAGATTTATCTATTTATCGAACTCACAAGTTATCAGAGTTTGCTCAGGATCGATCTGGCGAACCTCAGATTACGAAGCTTTAGAAGATTATAGTCTAGGTGGCTCAGTTACTAGTTTAGGTTTCTCAGTTCTAGTCTAAGTAGCTCAGTTATAGTCTAGGAAGCTCAGTTCTGGTCTAGGCAGCACGGTTATAGTCTAGGTTGCTCAGTTATAATGTAGGTAGCTCCGTTGTAGTCTAGGTAGCATAGTTATAGTCTAGGTCCCTCTGTTCTTGTCTTAGTAGATCAGTTATGTTCTAGGTGGCTAAGTTCTGTTCTAGGTGGCTAAGTTCTGTTCTAGGTAGCTCAGTTATAACTTAGGAGTATACTTAATCTATGGTTTTAATCTAGATAGCTCAGTTCTAGTCTAGGTAGCTCAGTTATTTACAGGAGTGGAGGATTAAGTAATCCCAACATAATTAGCAGTATATATGCAAATTTCTAACGAAGTCAGGTAAATAAACTCAAACGTGATCTGACATCAGTGATCAAATCACTGACCCCACCCAGATCCCCCCTCCAGCCGTCCGGACGCTGAACGGCCTTGCCCCTAGCCGGCGACGTTTTATTCTTTCTCACATGTTATTCTTACACTTTTTTCTGACCATTTAGCATTTCAAGCTCGTGAGAGTGCCGAGTGCAAACTCCAAAGTCGCCACGACACCGCCATGCGCCAATGAGAAGCGCGGGCGGGCTTGCTTGTCACTCTGCTTAAGATCGAGGTTGAAAGAGGCAATTGATTTTGGCAGTGATTGAATCGAGAGCTCTTTGAAGTGGTTTGTTTAGTATTTTTGTTTGACTCGAAACCTTTTTTTAGCTCATTATGGTTTTGGAGTGGTTTATTGGCAATAATTTATGATTCAGTTTTTAAATATTATTATTTATAACGACAAAAATTAAAATTGCATCGTTTTAATACGTTTATATTAAGATTAATCAGTTTATGGTTTATAATGTTATAACATTTACTTAATAATTTTACTAAATAATCTTATATAATAATATGCTAGGCCGAGTTTTGTTAAAAGAATTCCTCCGTCATTTCTGAACCGATTTTAATGATTGAGGTACCAAAATATTCGTCCTAGTTCGTAGTTGTGCATAAAGGTTTTATTTTTCGATACTTTCAATCGGAAGGGCCTTAAAGTTCGTTTTTCGCCCATAAGATTAACATGGGGGATCATTATATTTGAATTGCAGTTGTTAGTACATTGATAGGTTGTTTGCAATTCCATATGTTATAGGTGAGAAATGCATTTATCTATCAAAATAAAATTAGTTTTTTCTACATCGCTTTGAGTAGTGAAAAAAGCGATGAAGTTGTATGCAGCGGATATATTAAAATTGTTGTTAACATTTGTTTGTCTGTCTGTCTGTTTATGAGCCGTATTTGTTCCGCGTTTCACAAACAAATAATGTAATGAAATTAAACATTTTGCCCATTTTCTTGTGAAGGAGGAAATTTTTAAGCTGTTTTAAATCATAGTACGTAATTAAGGTTATGCCCCTTCGTCCGGCACTGCTACAAAGTATATCTTAAGCGCCCAGGTTATTCAACAAACTACGCATAACGCACTATATTTGTTGCAATGAGCATTTAGTTGGCTAATTTTCTTTTATCACAGAACGGATGAATTACGTCTGCTTTACAAAGGCAAACTAAACCGTAAATAAACGGTATCAGAAAACTGACACATACTTTCTCCCTTTAGCCCAACTTTAATGAATAAATTACTTTTTATTTACTAAATATAGAATACAAAGCACGGTCGAATGTACAGAAAATCTTGTAAACAAGTTGTTTTTAAAAACATCCACCCAAATATCTGTTTTGGAGGCGCTACAGAATCCATTGATACACACATGGTTTTAAGGAGGGAAATGCCTCCCTTCCCCCCAGGGTTATTAAGGGGCAATATGTTTCGAATTTCCTCTGTTGGTAAATGCTAACTTGACAAGCATATCAAGTTTGTATCATATTGATCAGTAAATAAGAGATAAATAGTAAATGTTGTATTCCGCATAAGAATAACATTGGACAACGTACTGCTTTTACTGCAAATTGAAAATTTAAATTTTCTCCACAACCAGCAATCGTAGAATAGTAATTCAAATTACTAAAGTATTTCGTTTTTTGAGCTATTTTTAATGGTGAGTAGTAATATATTTTTATATTTAGGTTTTGTTTATGAAAAATCCGAAATACTGAATTTTTGATGTTTTAAGTCCTGTAATTTCTGAACCCAAATTTTTAAAGAAATGTGGGTAGTGTCATTTCGTTGAAAAACGAAAGTTCTACAAATGGGTAATGTTTAATCAAAATCGTTAGAGCCGTTTTCGAGAAATTTTGATTTTTCATGTATTTTGGCGGTTTTTGTGGAATAATTGCCCTTAAAAATAAAAAAATAAAAAATGAAAAAATTCCTGGAGATATCGTGGATTCGTACATACATACCAAATTTAATAAAAAACGGACCATTGGTTAGGGCTCTGTCTCTGTACACATCCATACAGACAGACAGACCGACAGACAGACAGTCAGACGACAGACAGTCAGACAGACAGACAGATAGGCACACATACATCACATAAAAATAAATTTTTTGGGTTCAGGGAGCACCAAAACAAATATATCCACTAACAACTCAAATTCGAATATATATATAATTTTGAACGACCCCCCAAAACGTGTTCAGGGGGTCACGTTAGGAACTTCTATGGTGGAACCGGGCTTAAATTTCACCGTGCGGTCATGCTAATCGTTCACTTTCCATAGGAAATTCACTAATAAAACAAAACCAAACATTTAACATTCTTAAAAAGGGAGAAAAAAATATCATTAAAACTATCAGCCAGACAAAAATTTATTTAAAGATTAAAATTCTGTATTTAGAAAAAACAACTTTAGCTGTACCTTGAATTTGTCTAAGCTTTTGATCATTTTAATACTAATAGGCAGCTTATTATATATTTTGACACCGGAGATATAGATATCCCCCTCGGACAAAGTGAGCTGGTGGTGAGAAAGTAACAATTTATTACCAAGCCTTGTTGAGTATTTCTGCCCCTCACCAACTGTTGGAAAACAGTCGATTTATGTCTAATAAACACAGCAACTCGATATATAAGGAGACCATAGAAACTTGGAACATTTAGTTTTCGAAATGTTCCTTTACAAGTGTGAAGGACTGGAAGACCCTCAGTAATTCTTATAACCCTCTTCTGCACCTTAAACACGTCATTGGCATGAGGATAAAACCCCCAAGCATCAACTGCATATGTCATAACAGATGCGAAGCAGCCATGATATACAGATACCAAAGAATCCCTATTCAGCCAAAGTCTCTACAGCCTCAATGAAAAATGAACACGACTGAGTTTATTGATCAATTCTGTGATTTGAGGGATCTAGGACAAAGACTCATCTATACAATTCCAAAGAAGTTTGCCGTTTCACATTCATGAATACTATAAGTAGAAAAAAAAAAATACCCCCGTCGCAGCAAACCTGCGTACTCAGCGAATTTCCTATGCATGAATATATTTATAACTACCGATTTCTTACTACCACATAAAGCCACTTACCAATTTTCATAAAAATACTTAAATAAATAAGTAATGTATAGAATTTTATTTATTCTCCATAAGAATAAAATTAGGGCTGAGAACGCAGGTTTGCTACAACGAGGAAGATAAAAATGTGTTTTTTTTTTAAATTTATCAATATAACTCAACCAGGTGAAGCTACATACTAAGTTTTATTGATTTATGTTCATAATTAAGGGAGATATAAAGCTTTACGTATTCTCCATAAGAATAACATTAGGGATGAGAATGCAGGTTTGCTGCTAAGAGGATAATCAACACAAAATCAATTTATTGTGCAAATATCAATATACCAGTACTAGGTGAAGCCACATACCAAGTTTCATCAATACATGTTCATAAATAATCAAGATATCAAATTTTAAATATTCTCCATAAGGATAACATTGGACAACGTACTGTGTTTAGCACTCTGAATATCTCGGCAACGGTTGGACGTAGGATCACAATTTAAACACCAAAATAATTGTTTTGTAGAGCTAAACTGATTGGTAAAAGCAAATGTGAAGTTTACAGTAAAACTTATTAAGGAAAAGCTAAAAACAATTTTCCCTTAAGATTAACATGGGAGATTTTATGAACACGTTTTTTTGGATTTTCTCCGCAACCACTAGGTTAATGATTCAAAATACTATATTATATGTTTTTAAGCTCTATAACATCGTTGAAACAAAAATTGTGTGATTTAAAAATTTCAGGTTGAAAAGTGCAAAAAACTGATTTTTGGAAAATTTTGAAACCCCATAAACCCCCTTTCCCATGGTCCGATTTTTCTGGTTTTCAAACTTAAAGTCATGAATGTCACTTTACACATTTGAGCCAAATTTCATCGAAATCAGATGTTTTTTACTCAAGTTATCGTATTCACGGGCACACACACACATACACACACACACACACACACACACACACACACACACACACACACACACACACACACACACACACACATACACACATACACACACACACACACACACATACACACACACACACACACACACACACACACACACACACACACACACATACACACACACACACACACACACACACACACGCACGCACACACACACACACACACACACACACACACACACACACACACACACACACACACACACACACACATATATATATGTACATAAATATAAATTTGAACGAATAGTGTTTTTGGCATCTGGGTACCTCAAAACAAAAAGTTATCATAGTCTCGGGCTTAAGTCTTACCATGAGACTACTGTAATAGCTTCGTCCCTATAGGGGAAATTCGCTAAAAAGGGACTGAAGACTTATTTTTTGTTAGAAATTGCAAGTAATTAGTCTTCGAAACGTTTAATGAGGGACAATTTAAAGAAAGCCAATTGTTCATGGCTAGAATATTTAGAGGGGTTTTGGAAATTTAGAAGCATATTAAGAATATTCTAGCGAGTTTAAGAATCAGTAGTTTATACTTAAATTAAGAAGATATTTAGTCGGATTTATAAGAATTTGTAATTGTCACTCGTACTACATATAAATAAACTTGCGTCGATATTTTTCAACATTACCAATCTCTAAAATTGAATGAATGTTACTATCCAAAGTGGAGAAAGTTCTATTATATAGTGACCCCTGTTTTAGTCTCCTCGGTGGCGCAGCAAGTCACTAAAGTTGCATACTTGACCGAGCCAAATGTCCTTGCATGACTAATTTGTAATGAGTGTATATACAAAGCAAATACATCAATCGTTTGAATAAAAGACGGAAAGATTCCACAGTTCGATAGAAATTTTATTATATTAAAATCAGTAAACCTTTGTTCTTTCGTTTTATCACTAAATATATTTTTTTACCATGAACTTAGCTACAAAATGATCTTATCCTCTATCGTGTACTAGAAATTAAAAAATGAAACACGCATTAAAAATAAGTATATATATTTTTAAACAAATCAGTTAAAAACCTAACGTAATTCTGAAAGGAGATTGAGATAATATCGTCGTAATGTAGATAATTATACTTATCGTGTTCAGCTTGTTAATGAGGTCTTGCATCTCCTTCGATAAAGCAAAACTGCAGGCTCATTTGATTCTGAAACCTGCCCTAATCAGTTCATAAAACAACCCGATTTATGGCTCATATAAACATGATGAGTACACGGGATTTAAGGTATCTTCAGAGGTAATAACCCATAAATCAAAAACTTCACCAACTAGAGCCTGAGCATTCACATAACAAAAGAGGAAAGTTAGGATATTTTCCTGCTTGCCCGCACTATGGTGCTCCATAACGCTTATGTTAGATAACGGAACACCTGACACAATCTGTGTCACTCTATAGGAAACACGTCTAACACATAGAATACTTCTGTGAAATATACGTTCTTTATTATCATTATTGTCATGTTTTTAACTGAATACAAATTTAAATAATTCTTTATCCATCACAAAACTTTAATTTAAAAATGATCATGTGACAGTCACAAATAAATACATACTTACTCCCACACCAGATATATTAAATACTGACTTTATAATGAAAACATTATGAGACTCCTAGGCAGACGTAGTATTGAGGCTCCCATCACAGCAAACTAAGTACAGTAATACATAGGTTACGAAATTGGTCAGCTAGAAAAATGTGACTAAAATAATTGTATGTACTGTAATTATCCATTCATAAGCAAGTATCTAGGAGATAATAATAAAATACAATATCAATACACATCAATTTATACTTGAAGGTAAAATTTAACTGTATATTAATGTTAATAAATCATAATTTACGCAACTATCTGAAACCAGTAATTAATGGTTTATTGTGTCATTAAACCAGGATTTTAATTTTTACAATCCTGAGAACGAGTGTTTATATTAAAAAACTAACGTGTAATAAGGTTGAAAACGCTCCGTAGATTAAATTTAAAAAAAACGTCGATAAAGGGTGACTTTGGGGTGTGGGACGGCCACTGAGTTACAATTCGTGAGATTGTGCCTTTATATCTGCACCGAGCTGTACTCATCGCCACATTTTGTGTAACATAAATTTATAATGTTGCAGACATAAAAATCCCGAAAAGGTAGGATTCTGAGTGCAGTAAACCAAGGTCAAAACTCAGAAAACCTAGGAAATTGCAACAAACTGAAGTAATATCATTGTTATGTGACAAGAAGTCAAATCGTTGAAAGATAGATTCCACCCCAGCAACTCAACCCATATCCCAATCGCAAACTAATTAAATAAACGGTATCAGGAAACTGACACATACTTTCTCCCTTTTAGCCCAACTTTAATGGATAAATTACTTTTTATTTACTAAATATAGAATACAAAGCACGGTCGAATGTACAGAAAATCTCGTAAACAAGTTGTTTTAAAAAACATCCACCCAAATCCCTGCTTTGGAGGCACTACAGAATCCATTGCTACACTCGTGGTTTTAAGAGGGGAAATGCCCCCTATTCCCCCCCAGGGTTATTAAGGGGCAACATATTTCAAATTTCATCTGTTGGTCAATGCTAACTTGACAAGCATATCAAGTTTGAATGAAATTGATCAGTAAATAAGAGAGAAATAGTAATTTTTTTATTCCCCATAAGAATAACATTGGACAACGTACTGCGTTTACCGCAAAATGAAAATTTCAATTTTCTCTGAAACCAGCAATCGTAGAATAGTAATTCAAAATACTAAATTATTTAGTTTTTTGAGTTCTTTTTAATGGTGAATAGTAATTTTTTTATATTTATGTATTTTCATGAAAAATAAAAAAAAAACTGGATTTTTGATGTTTTAAGTCCTGTAATTTCTGAACCCGAATTTTACAGGAATGCGGGTGGTGTCGTTTTGTTGGAAAACTAAAGTTCTACAAACGACTAAAATTTAATCAAAATCGTTAGAGCCATTTTTGAGAAATTTGGATTTTTCATGTTTTTTGGGGGATAATTACCCTTAAAAATCAAAAATTCGAAAAAATGAAAAAAAACGCCTGGAGATATCGTGGATTAGTACCTACATACCAAATTTCATAAAAATCGGCCCATTGGTTAGGGCTCTAGCTCTGTACACATCCACACAGACACACACACACACACACACACACACACACACACACACATACACGGACACACACACACACACACACACACACACACACACACACACACACACACACACACAGACAGACATCACGTAAAAACCACTTTTTTGGGTTCAGGGAGCACCAAAACGAATATTTCCACTAACAACTCAAATTCGAAAATTTTTACGAAAAACAATACTTTCTCCATATACTATGTATAGGGGGAGAAAGTAAAAGTGATGAACATAAGATGGGCCTTTTGAGGACAATCTTTATCAGTAAATACAATTTGCGAAAAGTACTAAATAATTCCACACGAATAATTTCATACGTGTCCTTTCCAAAAAAGATTTGAATTTATTAACAGACCAAGATATTTAATTTCTGTTACAAGTTCAACAATAGGACAACTACAAACCCTACAGCAATTTGGTTGGATATTGGTTAAAAAGAGGTTCTCAAACCTCATAATACTGACTTATGCCGCAAACTACGTAATTGTTTGTTTTTTTCATTAAGAACTAAATAATTGTTATCAATCCAATTCCATACATTAATTTCAAATTCACCCACTAGTAATAGTTTACCGAGTGTAGTAATATGTAGACATGCTATCTATGTTTGTAATTTACAAAATAATGAACATTTTAAGTTGGAACATGTGTGTAATGTGCTTACTTTACTAAGCGGTAAACTTGTTGGTTAAGGCCAATAATACAAAATATGATTCCAAAAATAAAATCATTAACCAGGAAATTGAACCAAAAAACACTACCTAAAACCCTACCCTACCCTACCTAAATACCCTACCTACCCTACCTACCCTACCTAAATATAAATAGTACAATAAAAAATTGCAAGTGCAATTACATTTATCACAAAATGAAAGTTAAATAATGTGAACAGCTACTGAACAGTTAAAGTTTAAAACTATTTTCTAGTGTATGAATGTTTTTTGGCAGTGTAAGAGCATCATTCAGCGCTTCTTGCATTTTTTATTTTCATATAATTTGTAATATAAATAATCCTTTAAAGAACGTTACTTATTAAAAATTAACAACATTTAGGGGCCTCATATTTATCGCGTCAACGATGTATACTATCATTAAAGCTACGGAAACATTATGGGTATAAGTTATAAGGTGTCTTTACCTATCAAATGTTAAATAGAAATGGTAGAACGGGATTTTGCTGGACCCCTGTGCTACTGTCCGACTACACGCTATACTGTAATTCTGCGAGAACAGTATCAATGAATTGCAGGCGCATTATTTAAACAATAAGTATATTTCTGAAATTAATCTCTGAACTTTGATAAATTGTAAATTAAAACCCTCGATATTATTTTGCGTTGTCCCTCTTTATCAAGAGTAATAGTAATAATAATAATAATTGGAGCAATTTACAATTAACGTCCTCTAACCTTATTAGGAAAATTACAACTTTATTTAAATTTTAAAACGTATATTCGAATACAATAACACAAACTAAACTCAACAAAAACCTAATCTAGCCTAAACAGGTGTTTGTGTGTTTTATTAACTTGATTTGTTTTTAGCGAATTTCCCCTATAGGGAAGAAGCTATTACCGTAGGTCTCATGGTAAGACTTAGGCCCAAGACCATGATAACTTTTTGTTTGAGGTCCCCAGATGTCAAAAACACTATTTGTTCAAATTTATAAATATATATGTATATATATATATATATATATATATATATATATATATATATATATATATATGTGTGTGTGTGTGTCCGTGAATGCGATAACTTGAGTAAAAAACGTCCGATTTCGATGTAATTTGACTCAAATGTGTAAACTGATATTTATGACTTTCAGTTCGAAAACCATAAAAATCGGACCATGGGAAGGAAGGTTTATGGGGGTTTTAAATTTTCCAAAAATCAGTTTTTTGCATTTTTCACCCTAACATTTTTAAAACACTTAATTTTGGTTTTGACCATGTTATAGAGCTTAAAAAAAATAATATGGTATTTTGAATTATTAACCTAGGTTAAGTGGTTGCGGAGAAAATCCAAAAAAACCTACTCATAAAATCTCCCATGTTAATCTTATGGGAAAAAGGTTTTAGCGAATTTCCCCTATAGGGAAGAAGCTATTACCGTAGGTCTCATGGTAAGACTTAAACCCGAGACCATGATAACTTTTCATTTTGAGGTCTCCAGATGCCAAAAACACCATTCGTTCAAATTTTTATATATGTATTTATATATATATATATATATATATATATATATATATATATATATATTTATATATTTATATATATATATATGTGTCCGTAAGCACGATAACTCTCGTAAAAAAGGTCCGATCTTAATGAAATTTGGTACAAATGTGTAAAGTACCATTTATTTGAACGAGTTCGAAAACCAGATGAATCGCACCATCCGAAGGGGGGTTTTTGGGGGCTTTTGTACCCCAAAAATGTGTTTTTTGGGGTTTTCACATTTAATTTTAATTTAAATCAAATTTTAATCTATACCATTGAATTCAGCTTAAAAAAACAAACAATTTGGTATTTTGATCATTGCTCTACGTCAATTGGTTACCGAGATATTGAAAGTGCTAAACACAGTACGTTGTCTAATGTTATTCTTATGGAGAAAAAGAAAAATTGTATATCTCGCTTAGTTATGAACATAAACTGGCGAAATTTGGTGTATGGCTTGATCTGGTTATGGTTTATTGTTGTTTGCACAAAAAAAAAATTTTCGCCTATGACACTGTAACAGCAAACCTAGGTACTTGGTCCCCATGTTATTCTTATGGAAAATACTTAAAATGTTATATATCGCTTATTTATGAATTTATATGGATGAAACTTGGTATGTGACTTCACTAAGATGAGTTCTATTGATATTTGCATAAAACCCCATTATTTTGTGTGCCTTGTTGCAGCAAACCTGCGTACTCATCCCCAATGTTATTCTTATGGAGGATAATTAATATTTTAAATATCGCTTGTTTGTGAATACATTTCTTATGGATCCAGTTAAGTGTTTTAATGTGTTATGTTATATATTCATTGGAAATTCGCTGAGTATGCAGGTTTGCTGCGACGGGGGTATTTTGCTTTTCCTCAGTTTATTTTAATGTAAAATTCACATTTGCTTTTACCAATCTGTTCAGTTCAACAAAACAATAATTTTGGTGTTTAAGTTGTGATTCTACGCCCAACCTTTGCTGAGATATTCAATGTGCTAAACACAGTACGTTGTCCAATGTTATCCATATGGAGAATAAATAAAATTTGATATCTCGATTATTTATCAATGTATATTGTTGAAACTTGGTATGTGGCTTCACGTATTACTGTTACATTGATATTTGCACAAAAAATAAACGTTTTTTGGTTGTCCCCGTAGCAGTTAACCTGCATACTCAGCCCTAATATTATTCTTAAGGAGAATAAGTAAAGTTTTATATTTCCCTTAATTATAAACATAAATTATTAAAACTTGGTAAGTAGCTTCACCTGGTTCAGTTATATTGATAATTGCATAAAAACTCATTTCTTATCTTCCTCGTTGCAGCAAACCTGCGTACTTAGTCCTAATGTTATTTTCTATGGGGAATAAATAAAATGTTATAAATCACTTATTTATCAATGTATTTTTGTCAAACTTGGTAAGTGGCTTTATGAAGTAGTGAGAAAAATATAAATGCATTGGAAATTCGCTGAGTACGCAGGTTTGCTGCGACGGGGGTATTTTAATATAGGTACTTTAAAAAGCGACTGAGTAATATAAGATTTTTGGTTGTAATCTATCAATATATAAAATGGTCATTCAATCAAAATTAAAGAATCTTACTATTAATAGATCAAATTTTGGAGCAAACAAATGTAGGGCGAGAGTTTAATTGAGCAATTCTAGGAATCTTAAAGTAGCGTTTGTAGTATTCGGCACTCGGCACACGTGCTTTGGGTTTTGTTGTCGTTTCTTAATTTTAATTTTTTCTGTAGATGTTAAAATAGCTGATTGAATAAGATCTACAAAACAGGGACTATGCCAGAGCCACGTTCTCTAAGCTATATATAATTTACCAGTAAATTTCCTCAATTCTTTTTCCAATTATTAATTATTTTTCACTGTAAAATTAATAATTAACAAATCTTGATTCTGAGATATACTAAATTTGTTTTGAGTATGATAGAAAACAGCATTTATCAAGTTTATGATCGGTAATATCTAAATCAGATACTTATCTCTAATCTGAAAAATGCATGATCAAATGTTTGCTGTCACTCTGGTTAGGACATTGAGGAATATCGAGACCATTGCTAGCCATTAGGGATAAATAGTAAAAATTTGTAATTGGCATTTTGCATGATGCACACGTTGCAATCTTCGACTAATAGTAAATTTCTGTAGTTCAAGTCTTTCTCGTATCGCGAGCGCTCTGCCGGCACAGAGGTCAACTACGCCTGTACCACCAAATCAGCTGTTCAGCTGTTGAGCTGTTGTGTCGACCGGCCGACCGCTGCGCTGTGCCGCAAAGCATTGTTGACAAAACACACTCCTCCGCGCCGGTATGTGTAATTGCAGTTCGCGTAGCTTTGATAGTTTGGTATCTTATAATAGTATAGTCCACATTGTGAAAACCACATATCAGATAGGATAATAATATCAGGTAACTTTTCTTTCACTTTTTAATCTTTTAGAGGTTATAAATACAAATTTAGTGTAAAATATTAAAGGTGTTGGTAGTGGATGTGCGTTTTCACACTGGGCAACACGACACCGGCACGACAACGACACGGTGCCATCCCGGTGTCGTGGGGGTTAATTTTAGTGCTAACCAATGGAACCGTTTACACACGACACGACGATGCTGTGCCGTTGCCGGCACCGACTTGTCGTGGGCAGCATCGCTCCCGCCGGTGCCGTTGATGTGTCGTCGCGTTTAGTTGGGTTTGTAGTGCTCAAGTTTACAACATACAGCCAAAGGTTTCTTTACTCATACGAAAAAAAATAGTCATATCTCAAATGAGAAATGTATTTGGGTTTGTCACTATGTCAGTGTCATAACATTGCAAGTTTGGCTTTTACGCCCATGTTGCCAATTTGTTTACTTACATTTTAGAAGCAAACCTCGTAAACAAATGTTTTAATACATCCAGCAGGAATAAACTCAACGGCAACATTGCAAGGCAAGGGGGTTAGAGGGGAGCGGAAGGTACTCGGCGTTGAAACTTGCAATGATGTGACACTGACTTTAGTTTATCAAATAATGGAGGTATACAAATAGCAAATAGCGAAATTTTATTATTTGGTCTATCCACACTTGTCTATACCGACTGCGCCTCTTATGCATTGAACTATATAAACACTCTTATGTCGTAGATATAATAAATACAGCCTCCTGTTGTAATCAGCCATCATGTACCACTGAAAACATGAGGTGAGTTCTCCACCGACTAACAATCGTGTCGTTGCCTTGACGGTGTGAAATGCTTAACGATTTGTCGTGTCGTTGTCGTGCCGGTGTCGTGCCGCCTAGTGTGAAAACGCCCGATGACGGAGACAATCTAAAATTTAATTTACTCTAGTTAGAAGTAATTACATTTTGCTTCTAAAGATGACCATGTCTATTTTCTTTATCGTTTTATAACTAAATTTGTGTTTTCTCCGTTATTCAGTTTTTGAAAATGATACACCGTTAGATTATCTAAGTCTTTGAGTCATCTAAAATTGTTGGTATCTTTATATTCAATGTGATTTATTTAATAATTTTTAGTTACATAACATTAAAAATCTAAAACCGCCGGAATTTTGAAACTGAAAATTGTAAATAAATGAATAATAAATAATAATAATAATAATAATAATAATCTTTATTTCCCCAACAGAATACATTTACATGTTTCCCAGAAAATACACAAACACATAGGTCAGCAGGGCTGAGATCAGTGATTCCAATAATTACAAAAAATTCAATAATATATATACAGTAAGTACACATAAAATAATAAAAAAATAGCCAGACTGACTTTGGATTTATAAAATGTCACAAGTTAGCTTATTATTATAAATTTGGAAAATAGGGTTTTGGCTTCCAAGGCATTGCCTGCAGGGAAGCTATTATAGAAATAGATAAACTTAGTGGCTAGACAAATCAAATTATATACTTGAATATATCATCAAACTCACAGCTGTACATAATTAAATCTCATAGGAATACAGGGTGTTTCGAGATAAGTGTAACTAACATCGCCAAATGATTTCTTATATCAAGACAAGAAAAATATGGCCTATCAACATGGGTCCGGAAACCGTTCGTTTACTTCATTTGAAACAAACACTAATAAGTTTTAAATAAATTGAATTAAATACATATCAGCAGTCTCATTCTGTACATCTGAACAATGGTGCAAACCCCTAAGCAAATGCACTGCGCTTATGTGATTTTAAAAGAAAATTCTGTACCGTTGCAAGTTATCGTATTTTTTCCAAGTTTAAATTGAATTATTTCTTATAAACCAATGCTAAAGTTTTGTTCTACATAAAAAAGGAAACTTTTGGTGAAGTTGCAGCGTGATTGGTCATCATAACTGTTGGTTGGCAATGTTTCAAAAATTAAAATTAACTTTAAAATTGACTTTTTTGGAAAAGAAATTACATTTAAAGTGAGACTAGCGTGCACCTATTACTTTTGTGGAAGGTATTGACATCTGTTCTACTGCTAATTACCTATATTTTCATATAAGAATAATTAATGTAATGCTTTAGGATCAGTGTCTTTTGTAAAAAACAAAAATAAAATACGCTGAAAATCGTAAAAAACCGAATTTTTGGCTGTAAGTCAGAAACGAACGGTTTCCGGACCATGTTCACAGGACATATTTTTTTGTCTTAAGGAATTATTTGGCAATGTTAGTTACTCATCCCGAAACACTCTGTATGTAATCTGTTTAGAGAAATACTCATGCTAATTTTCATTATTTTATGTGAAACATTCTTCTGATATATTATTATCTTTATTAACTGGCAGAAAGAGACTTACAGGCAGAAACCGAGGAGGGGCTATTCGCTAGTTTTGATCTGTTGAATCACATTTTACTGTTTGATCAATTTGCTGCGGCACACCCTATATATATATATAAAATCTATAAACCTTAATCAGTGTATCTGGCTGTGTTTCTATTACGCAACAGTTTTTACTCACATTTTATTTGACAAAAGATAATGCGAATGTTGTGTTTTAAAGTAGTAATATACGTTGTTTTTAACGTAGGGTACCAAGATTAGCAAAGAGAATATTATGCTAGATTATGAAAAATGGGACGTCTTCTGATATGAATGGGGGAATTATTTGGGATTAGGAAAAATGGATTTCATGGTTGGGAACATTTCATGGAAAAAGGGATTTAAGGAGGCATACAGATTATTAGTGAATTTCCTTTGGAAAGTGAACTATTAGCATGACCCGCACGGTGAAACTTAAGCCCGGAACCACCATAGAAATTCCTAACGAGACCCCCTGAACACGTTTTGGGGGGTCGTTCAAAATTTTATATATATATATATATATATATATATATGTGTGTGTGTGTGTGTGTGTGTGTGTGTGTGTTTGCACTCTAGCGGTCGCAATGTTTGTCCGATTAACTTCAAATTTGGTAGGGACGTTCCTTTCTGTAATCAGTTGGACAAGTTCGTTGGGCAAAACAATCGTAAAACTCCAAACCCCTATTTTGGGGATTAATCTTTCAAATTCTGAGTTTTTGGGCCCAAAAAGGGTCTAAAAACCCCCAAATGTAAAATTAATATATGTAAAAAGATGGGAATTAGTGAGAAGAAAGTTTTAAGCCCTCTCTCGTCATTCTAGCATAAGTATTTACCGAGTTATTAAAGAAAATGTATTTCGACTAAAGACAGTACGTACGTTGTCTTATGGGGGTTTTACACTAAAAAAGCCTGCTACTCCTTTGTTAGAGTACTTTTATCCCTAGCAACCTCACGCCAACTTTCAAGTCTGACTGGACCTTCTCCTATCATTATAATGCGCAAAATTGTAATCCGAGCTTTGCAGGTAAATGAAACCAGGAGCATCAGAACAGCCAAAAAATCAATGTTTTCAGATTTCAATAAAAATTGGAATTCAAGTATGATTTTTACCCTAATTTTGAGTTTTAAAAGTTTTTATGTGGAAATTCACTTCCCTCACGTCAGTGTGCTGCGTGCAAACTCGTTTTATATTATTCAGTTAACATAGGACTGAATGCGGATACAATGGATAGATAAATTAAGGTTTTCTGGAAGACTACAGTTCTGTGGTTATCAATAATACTTATTTTTTTAAACTAAGATAGGGAAAGGAGGAAAATCCAAAATATGTGCCGTCATGGGTTTCTTACAAAGATGGTGCCCATCTTTAAACGAGTTTGCACGCAGCATGCTGACGTGAGGGAAGTGAATTTCTACATAAAAACTTTTAAAACTCAAAATCAGTGGGAAAAAATACGTTTGTCCAATTTTTATTGAAATCTGAAAACATTGATTTTTTGGCTGTTCTGATACTCCTGGTTTCATTTACTTGCAAAGCTGGGAATACAATTGTACGCAATATAAGGTTAGGAGAAGGTCCAGACAGGCTTGAAAGTAGGCGTGAGGTTGCTGGGGATAATAAAAGTACTCTAACAAAGGAATAACAGGCTTTTCTAGTGTAAAACCTCCATAAGACAACGTACTGTGTTTAGCCGATACACATTTTCTTTAATAACTCGATAAATATTTATGCTAGAGTGACGAGAGAGGCTTAAGACTTTCGCCTCTCTAATTCCCATCTTTTTACGTGTATTAATTTTACATCTGGGGCTTTTCTGACCCTTTTTGGGCCCAAAAACTCGAAATTTGAAAGATTAATCCCCAAAAAATGGGTTTAGAGTTTTCCGATTGTTTTGCCCAACGAACTTGTCCAAAAGATTATAGAAAGGAACGTCCCTAGCAAATCTGAAGTAAATCGGGCCAAAAATGCGACCGCTAGAGTGCATACACACATATATATATATATTAAAAGTGCCGAAACATGTAGCTTCATTAAAATATTTTAAAAAGGGTGCTCAGTTGAATTTTTATTTTTTAATATTTAAATATATATATATATATATATATATATATGTCTATATATGTATATAAAATTTTGAACGACACCCCAAAACGTGTTCAGGGGGTCACGTTAGGAACTTCTATGGTGGTCCCGGGCTTAAGTTTCACCGTGCGGGTCATGCTAATAGTTCACTTTCCAAAGGAAATTCACTAACAAGTTGTTGTTGATAAAACAACACAAGATGTGGTATTACTTGGGCAACGACGCGACGTTGTGAAGGCGTTTTTCGTTTGCTATTAAAATTACATTAGCTGAACATTCAATGAAAGTTGAATTAAATGAATAAACTAAAACAATGAATAAATCAAATTTATTCTAAGTTTCTCCACCAAGCAATTCAAGGTTTTGCTACTCAGCATGAATAACTGAATGTAAGGGTTGTTGCAATCGTTAGTCGTGTGCTGCTACCTGTCGGCTCTAGGCTGAACTACTTGGTCTGAGTGTTCAGGCCGGACGTTGTTCTGAGACTACAAATACCTGAAATCATTATTATGTATTACCAAGCAAGCACAGAACTGTTCCTCCTTTTTTCTCAGCGTGTGTGTATCGTAGGAATAATTCACGCATACCTTTAGAAAGGTATTGCCGTTTATATGTGCAGAAACCCTTAATAATTTACTTCGGCCCTGAGGGCTACGCCCCACAGGCTTTCAAAGTTTCCATATTATTCTTATGGAAGAAGAGTAATTGATTGAATTAATATAAAAATAAATGCTAGCAAAACAGCAATAACAGATGTTTTAGGTCTGATGTAAATAATAATTACTACTGATTACTCCAATGGTAACATCCTTCTGTTATCCGTTTTAACTCCTCCTTAAAATAAACGGTATCAGGAAACTGACACATCCTACTTTCTCCCTTTTAGCCCAACTTTAATGAATAAATTACTTTTTATGTACTAATTATAGAATACAAAGCACGGTCGAATGAACAGAAAATCTTGTAAACAAGTTGTTTTAAAAAACATCCACCCAAATCCCTGTTTAGGAGGCACTACAGAATCCATTGCTACACACGTGGTTTTAAGAGGGGAAATGCCCCCTATTCCCTCCTCAGGGTTGTTAAGGGACAACATATTTCGAATTTCCTCTGTTGTTCAATGCTAACATGACAAGCATATCAAGTTTGAACGAAATTGAACAGTAAATAAGGGAGAAATGGTAATTTTTGTATTTCCCATAAGAATAACATTGGACAACGTACTGCGTTTACCGCAAAATGAAAATTTAAATTTTCTCCGCAACCAAAAATCGTAAAATAGTAATTCAGAATACTAAATTATTTAGTTTTTTGAGCTCTTTTTAATGGTGAATAGTAATATTTTTTCTATTTACGTTTTTTAAGTAAAATCTAAAAAACCGAATTTATATGTTTTAAGCCCCATAATTTCCAGAAATGCGGGTGGTGTCATTTTGTTGGAAAACTAAAGTTCTACAAACGGCTAAAGTTTAATTAAAATCGTTAGAGCCGTTTTTGAGAAATTTTGATTTTTCATATTTTTTGGCGGTTTTTGAGGGATAATTACCATTAAAACCAACAATTCCAAAAAATAAAAAAACCTGGAGATATAGTGGATTAGTACCAACATACCAAATTTCATAAAAATCGTACCATTGGTTTGGGCTCTAGCTCTGTAAACATCCATCCATACAGATAGACAGATAGACACACAGACATCACGTACAAATCACTTTTTTGGGTTCAGGGAACACCAAAACGAATATTTCCACTAACAACTCAAATTCGAAAATTTTGACGGGAACAATACTTTCTCCATAATACAAATACGTGTGCTACTCCAGTGTCTAAAATAGGTCAATTCCACCCATCTACGTCAAGCGGGCTGCAGCTGCAAGCTCCAATTCGCAGACATATTTTTTCTACAATCAGCTAAAATATACTATGTATAAGGGGAGAAAGTAAAAAGTAAGCCTTAGGAGTGACGATGGTGAGGGAGAGGGAGGGGAAGAGATAGTTACAGAGAGGTTTTCATGAAGTTAAGCATAATGATCTTGGTTTAAATGTTTGTGCTCAGCTGCTCACACAGGATGTGGCAAAACATTCTCGCAGACAACCATAATGTGTATCCGCTTGTGGGTTAACGTAGGATTATTTCTAGGCGAGTCTTGACCTCTACGCGATTACTAAGAAGTATTTAATCTGAACTAATGCATCTAATTTTGGATTGATGTTATTGTGTTGTAATTGGAATTGATTATGCTTGGTTTGTAAATATTTAATGGCAACGGTATTGTATTGTATTGTATTGCCCTTTAATATATCTACCCAAGTGGTATAGTCAAGGAAAAAACAACCCTCTAATAACTTAGGTGTAATGAAATATTCACATAACAACTTATTTTTCGTCTGAGTAAGCCCTAACTTGAATGTAACTTTTTAATAAATATTTATATATCTTTATTTAATTTTACAATCTCTTTAAAATAATATAGAATAATCAGTAAAAAATAATAAGAAATTAAATTACATTGGCAAGGTGCCATCACAAATTGATACCTGTCAGCAGTCAAAAATAATGTAAACAGTGTTACATTTGTCGACACTGTAGTGCCATTGACGAATACCACAGCACAAAATGGTGAATTTCAATGAAAATCTAATATTTTTTACCCAGATTAATCCTGGAACGTAACACAAATACCTCAAAATATGTGCGTGATTTCATGAAAAAGTAAAAATATTATAGGTTTGTTGGAAACAAATATGTAAATAAATAGAAATAAATTTTACTCAATTAAAATTTTAACATTGCTAAAAACTGGTTTTTGGGAGGGGGTCATGTGCTGTTTGTATCACACCTTACTTAATTAAATTGGATAAAATTATAAAATCAGTAAGACTAAAGAAATACAGTAAATAGTATTTAAAATATGAAATATATAATTGGTAAATTTAGGTTAATAAAAAACGATGTAAATTTTTAAGAGTTGGCACCACTGATGGGGTCGGCTGCGACGCATTGGTTGGCGTAGAACAGGCAATTCAACCCTGGGCAGCATGGGGTTCCTATACACTGGAACAAATAATTAGGATTATTATAATTAATTGTATAGGTTGTACCATGGTGGAAGGAATCAAATAGGTGTGCTGTTGCGCCGATTTGTGACGTCATTCGGCATGCAAGTCGGTACATCAGGTGAGCGCCGACTGTCAGCTGATTGTAGAAAAAAAAATGTATGTCAGCGAATTGGAGCTTGCATCCCGTGTGACTAAGATGCGCGGGATTGACCTATTTTAGACACTGGAGTAGCACACGTATTTGTTTCCTTCCAGTTTCCTTCCACCATGAGGTTGTACATAACAACTCATTCTGTATGGATATCATCAATGGCTAGTGAAGGGGTGGGGAAATGTTGGGAAAACTGCCCCTAAGCTACCCCTATTTTCGTGTATTAACCCGGCCTGCACGAAAATTACTATTACAAAGGTTGTGTATAAAGCTGTAATAAATTGTCATAATTCAAAACATCGTCCAATAAGACAAGTAGGCAATACATTTGTCCCATATTTGACTAACACTCACCTCCGTGCGGCATGTAAATTTAATTATTTTTGTTCTTGTTGTCCTTAGCTTTTTATAGATCATACTGTCCAAACATTATTTTAAGGCACAAGAGCATGATCATCAATGCTAAAACTGAGTTGGGTGGATGCTAGATTAAAACATACCAAACAGTATTTGACCAAGTTATTTTATATTTTTATGAAGATTTAACATGTGCCCAGTCAAAAATAAAAGGTTTATTTTGTCAAGTGTTTCCAAATGTACAGTAGCAATGCCAAGGTCGAGGAGTGGATCGCTTAGCATTAGGTTTGCAACATTGAACTCCAATACAATATTGATGATAAGGCATTACTAAACTACATTTGCAATTATTAATATGCTAAGGATATTTGTGTTTGGTATCCTAAAGATTATAACTGTATGTTATGTTTTTGGTATCGTTGGACGGAGCTCTGCCTGAAGTTGTGTCCGCACCTACTTAAAAAAAGTTAGAAAAGTGCCCTAGCTTCCCTAAAATTATACAAAAAAACTGTTTATGCATTCGGACAGATTTAGTAAGAACAGGATTTCAAATAATATACAAAATTATTGAAATGGTAACACAATTTATATAAAGAGGTTAATGAGTAAAGTTAGAATTCTTTGGCTACTGCAAAAATTCTGTCTTGTTTTACAAGACCATAGAGTAAATATCTAGATAGACATGGATAAATTATATATTAAAATAAATTAATACAGATCTTAGCTTTATGTTCGTATTTAAAAATACTTTCGAAGACTTGGTTACTGTCAAAAATGCACAAATGAAGCCTAGAACCACTTTATAAACATGTATTTAATTTTTAAACTGGGTGTTTTGTAAAGCTCCTACTTTCCCTTAAAGATTGCAATATACTGTTTTTTGAAAATGGTATATTTTTCTGAATATTTGCATCTTAGTATTAAGAAAATTGTCTTTAAACAACATACCATCCACGATATTCTTATAAAAGGAATGTGGTATCTGTTCGTCGTCATGTTTGTTCCGTTTTAAGGGAACAACTTTTGAACTGACTGTGTTGACGTTCTGCACGAAGATAATCTCCGAGCAGACATAATTGCGTTACGATAATCATTCGGGGTCTATCCGGCTTGCGGGTCTTGATTATTCAAAGGTTCAAAGGTTTAACCACATAATGAGCTAACACAACTGTAGCAATCAGCCGGAAACTGCAGCCAATTGAAAATTATACAGCCACTATGCTGCCACTATAAAAACTATACATTATATACAATCTAAGTTTAATGAATAATTCTATGATAATACTTAAAGGGAGCTGATATTTTTTTAAGATTTTTGTTACTTTAGAAAATAAAGGAGAGGACAGGACATTATTACTTCTTCTTTAGGTAATCTACCCCCGAAGCAATCGAAGGATTTACTGGATTACGTATGAAAAAGGTTAAATAAACACTAATATCAATCTTAAAATCCCATATTAAAGATAAAGAACTTACCTATCTTTTCTACTATTATAATTATCAATAGAAAGTCGTAGTGACTTTTAGTAATACAACTATTATAGATTGAAAATTCTCAAGCAACATTAAATTATCACAGAAACATTATTTTTGGAATTGTTAAAATCGGATTTTGTAGCTTTGGCTTTATTATATTAATTTCCGTAACAGAAATCCTGCGGATCATTTCCAACTCTCCTTTTCCTTATCCTTAATGTAAAACTGCAAGGCAATCTAGATTGTTTCGTAAGATAGACCGAAGCTTTGAATTAAAAAAGGAAATGTTTTCGTAATAAAGCTTAAAATAAACGAGTTCGCACGCAGCACGCTGACGTGAGGGAAGTGAATTTCCACATAAAAACTTTTAAAACTTAAAATTAGTGAAAAAACATACTTGTATTCCAATTTTTATTGAAATCTGAAAACATTGATTTTTTGGCTGTTCATATGCTCCTGGTTTCATTTACCAGCAAAGCTGGGAATACAATTTTGCGCATTATAATGTTAGGAGAAGGTCCAGTCAGGCTTGAAAGTAGGCGTGAGGTTGCTGGGGATGATAAAAGTACTCTAACAAAGGAGTAGCAGGCTTTTCTAGTGTAAAACCCCCATAAGACAACGTTCTGTGTTTAGTCGAAACACATTTTCTTTAATAACTTGGTAAATATTTATGCTAGAATGACGAGAGAGGGCTTATAACTTTCGTCTCACTAATTCCCATCTTTTTACATGTATTAATTTTATATTTGGGGCTTTTTAGACCCTTTTTGGGCCCAAAAACCCGAAATTTGAAAAATTAATCCCCAAAAAAGAGGTTTGGAGTTTTACGATTCTTTTGCCCAACGAACTTGTCCAACTGATTTCAGAAAGGAACGTCCCTACCAAATTTGAGGTTAATCGGACAAAAAATGTGACCGCTAGAGTGAAAACACACACACACACACACATATATATATATGTGTCATATATATATATATATATATGTGTGTGTGTGTGTGTGTGTGTGTGTGTGTGTGTGTGTGTGTGTGTGTGTGTGTGTGTGTGTGTTTTCACTCTCCACTCCACATATATATATATATATATATATAATTTTGAACGACCCCCCAAAGCGTGTTCAGGGGGTCACGTTAGGAACTTCTATGGTGGTCCCGGGCTTAAGTTTCACCGTGCGGGTCATGCTTATAGTTCACTTTCCAAAGGAAATTCACTAAAAATGCATCATTTTTTGTTATGATATGAGCCTCTCAACGACACTATACAAAACACAATATAAGACGTGACATTCGCACGGCGGAACTCTGTCACTGCTCAAAGTTTCCTCATAGTTCTTGTATGATTAATCGTCTGTTGGATAAGAAAAACCTAGACACAAGATTATATATCTTCACGCTCAATTTAACCGAAGTACAAATTAAAACAATAACATGCTGTTAGACGATATCTTTATAAATGTTCTGTTCACAAACAAAACGTATGTGCAAAGCAGTACTGCAGTATTGATGATCTATTTATAGAAAAATAAGGGGATTTTGTGACAAATCTACAAGGGAACCAATTTTTGTATTTTAAATGTTTGGTTATGTGTTATTTGAAATCCCTTAAAGTAAGTGCCTTTTAGGGGTTTGGAAAATATCCAATAGGGCTCCTCCTCTCGGATTTAAAAGTTCCAATGTTAATCTTGTGTAAGAATTTATATAAATTTAATTCAACGTTTAACAGCTGTTTATACTTAACAAAACATAGCACAGAAGACAGAACATCAGTTTTATGCTAACTTTCGGAATTACATCACAATATAAACTAATAGGACTGTATTTGATCATGGTAACCCCGGAAGTAAAATATTTGATCGATCTCGAACAACTGGATTCACTTTTATTATAATTATTATTTTCATTTTTTGGATATGTTCACTGCGATATTTAAATTACATTTTGATCGTGATGTAAATATGTTAAATGTTTTTAGTGACTATGTTTTAGACGTCTTGAAAACAGTAACTGAGTCTAAAAACTATACCATGACATCAGCTATTCTTGACTTGAGTTAAAATATACTAAAATAAAGTCATCTTTGGCCAGCAACTTTTATACTTTGGTCTTTTTAATATACTTCATGTTTTTAAGACGTGTATAAATTCTAGTTAAATTACTAAATGACTGGTAATTATTTAAATTTATGTGCGGAAATTGTATACCATAGGTTTCAAATAAAAAAGTTTCACTAAAAAACTATACGAAACACATACTTAAATAAAATACTCGCAATATATGTTGAAATTTCTTATTTTATATTGTTTTCTTTAACAAGAATCACAAGTATGGCGTTTAAACGTTGAACCGATACAATATTTGATAAAAATATTTTTTTAATTAACAAAGAATCAAACTAAGATACGAAAAAATAAACCTATTATTTGAAATTGAGCATAGATTATTGAAGAGTAGGGAAAAAATAAAATGATTCAGTAGACATTTATTTTTAACAAATAAATTTGCAGGCAAAGCAGTATTGAATCCAAAGCTAAATTTTGTACACAACCAAATGAAGTAAAATATTCAATCTTTTAAACTGAACTTCTGCAATTTTACTTTAAATTTGAAGATCCCTTAGTTTCAATACAGACCAAATTTCCAACAAAACATTTATTTATTCTTAACCCTACACAGAACCATAAAATCTATTACAATTATAAACAAACTCCACAATTACACATAACTTTAAGAAAAACTCACCGACATTCCAATAGAGCTGCAGTTTCTCCTTGAAGACTGGGTGCTCACCATGACTGCTGTCAGCAGGACAACCAAGACCATGGTCCTTACAGCGCGTAGCATGGTGGTGGAATGAGGCTGCTGCGCACTGTGCACACAACACGCGCGCGCTAACCTTCCTGCATACATTAGCCACTGGGACTTCCAGCTACTGAAGGTTCGGTCACAATGCAAACTCGCGTCATCGGTCTGATACTCGTAATGACTTGTCTAATCGTCACGTGTGATTGGCTCCCATTAATTAATGGATGTGACTCAGTGGCTTACAACATGAAACGAAACATACTAATTTGGTATTAATGAATGTTTTAAATGATAACTCAAATACGCATCATAAAACCGAAGAAAATTACATTATTCATACATGTTACTTCAACTAAACATATTTTATTTTATTATTTTTAAAGATAACGATGAAGTTACAAATTATCGGTTTATTATTGTATCCAAACTATAGAGTTTCATTTATCTTTTAAACAAAGAAATAGTTTGCTCAGTTATTAGGTTAGCTCAAAAATAAAGAACGTGTGGAGTTGTTTTAAAATGTTAGCATGAATATTGGGCACTGAATAGGCCTAACTGTTTAATCTCTACCAGTGAACGATGCCAATCTTTAATGATACACAATGGTACACAATGATACACAATCTTTAATGATACAGAATATATTACAGAATGTAGACATCAAGTACGTATTTATTTATTAATCGAAGAAAACTTACTACACACTACGTGCTCACTATTTGCAACATTTGCCTTTTAAGATCGATACATAAATTAATTGTTGTTGGCTAAGCCATCATGAAAATGTAACACACTGTCACAGTTCCTTATGCTTAGTTGCATCTGGTAACTTCGGTATATTTACTATGATCTTTAATAGAACTTGTTATTGATTTGCAGGCTAATAAAACCAAAGGAAACTAATAGGAGTGTAAACTATAGGATTGGGCAACTAGCATCCTTTTTGGGCTTCTTCCCAAAACGAGTCACATCAAAGACCGGTAATACGACACAGCTAGTGTCCCTCTCAGGCAGGTTCTCGCCAGTTAGATCCTAAGCAAAATCATTTGTGAAGCTTCGAAACTGTATCCAGCTACAATGGGCCATTAGTTATTAATTCATGATCCTGGCTAAAGTTTCAGGCGGTCATAGTATAAACAGCTTACCCCTTTGTATTTTTGAAACTCATAATAGCGATGGATTTGAATTTACTTTTTGATTTATTTGGACTTTACCTGTCGCTTCTAGTGTTTAAAACTACACTACGTTTCGGGAGGTAAGGAAACTCCTCCCGTTATCAAGTGAACCCTACTTACATCTAAATATAAAGTTCTTACACCTAACTAACCTAAATTTTGTTATTCTCTTATATTTTTCTTTTACATTTTTAATTTACACACACACAAAAATAACAAATACATATACAAAAAATCAAATACAATACACTAACACAACATTTATATACACGAACAAATGGAAAACTGACAATTCATTACCTGTTCTGCATCGCTGCCTCCAAGCTGATGGCAAAAACGGGAACCTTCACTCTCACGTCAACTCAATACTAAGTTTCCCGTTTTTGCCGTCAGCTTGGAGGCAACGATGCAGAACAGGTAATGAATTGTCAGTTTTCCATTTGTTCGTGTATATAAATGTTGTGTTAGTGTATTGTATTTGATTTGTTATATATGTATTTGTTATTTTTGTGTTTGTGTAAATTAAAAATGTAAAAGAAAAAGATAAGAAAAAAAATGTAGGTTAGTTAGGTGTACGAACTTGATATTTAGATGTAAGTAGGGTTCACTTGATAACGGGAGGGGTTTCCTTACCTCCCGAAACGTAGTGTAGTTTTAAACACTAGAAGCGATAGGTAAAGTCCAAAATAATAAAAAATAAAAAGCTTACCCATGTTACACTTATGACTCATTTATATGCTTTAAAATAGGTCGTACTTTGGTTTACACCGTGATACGTGAAGTGATATCAAGCATGGCTGCGTATCCTAGCGTTGAAAAAACATGTAGCGAAAGTTAAAGGGAAGAAAGCCTTTCTGGGCGGTTAAAAGGTACTTTATTGATCACAAATTATTATTTTTTAAACAGGTCATAATAATTAAACGAAAACATCTGAAGTGCTTCGGACTCTAATGTTAAACCGATTCTATGAAGAAATCTTTAGCTAGAGAATTAATTGTTGTAGCAATATATGTTGTAGCCTTGACGCAATTGCTCCACGCATCGTCGCATGCGGGTAACCTCCGCACGTTATCTAACCACTGTCGATTAGTTCCCAGGAACAAACGATCGTTACATTAATCTTATCTGCGCAACCGACACTTATGCTTGTTGCTCCTTTATTGTCACCATTGAGCGGAGATGTAACTCTGACTATTATCCTTGTACAAAGTTACTATATAGTTAATTTAAAAAATGTGTGTACTTCATTCAAATTATCGCGCGATATAATTATTAGTACGGCAAACGACTAGAGATAAGATAATCTAATTCGTTTTAATTTTACGTAAGCATTCTGATACTTTGGAAAAGTTAGGATAAGGTATTAACATGTTTAATTAGTCATAAAAATTAAAAAATAAAGTAAAAAAAACCCGTTGCAGCAAACCTGCATACTCAGCGAATTTCAAATGGTACTACACTAAGTGATGAAGCCACTTACCAACTTTAATCAAAGCATATTAATAAATAAGCGAGATATGACATTTCATTTATTCCCCATAAGAAAAACATTAGGACTGATTATGCAGGTTTGCTGCATCAAGGACCACAAAATCTGATTTTATGCAAATACCAATGGATCACCTCCAGATGAAGCAACATACCAAGTTTTATCAATTCATGTTCATAAATAATCAATATATCACATAATTATTATACTCCATAAGAATAAAATTATAGATTATAGCTGCTGAGTATGCAGGTTTGCTGCTATGGGGACCACAACAAATAAGTTTTGTATGCAAATAGCATTAAAACCTAACTATATAAAGCCACATACCAAGTTTCATTAATATATGTTCATTAATAAGCGAGATATACAATTTTACTTACTCTCCTTAAGATTATTATTGGACAACGTACTGTGTTTAGCACTCTCAATATCTTGGTAACAAATTGACGTAGAGCGATGATCAAAACACCAAATTGTTTATTTTTTAAGCTGAATTTAATGGTGTAAACCAAAATTTGGGTTTAAAAATAACTATATGTAAAAAGTTCAAAAAACCCGTTTTTGGGGTAGAGAGCCCCCCTCAAAAACCCCCTTAAAGTAGAGCGACCTGTTTGGTTCTTGAACTCATTAAAATAGATGCTGCCTTACACGTTTATACCAAATTTCATCAAGATCGGACCATTTGTACGAATGTGATCGTGCCTACGGACATATGTATATATATATATATCTGTTTAATATATATATATATATATATATATATATATATATATATATAGATACATAGATATACATAGGTATGAATTTGAACGAATGGTGTTTTTGGCATCTGGTAGCCTCAAAACGAAAATTTATCATGATCCCGGGCCTAGGTCTTACCATACCACCTACGGTTATAGCTTCTTCCATATAGGGGAAATCCGCTAAAACGCAGTAAAATAAAGCAACAATGCGAGAGCAAATATTTATGCAACGCTGAGTCAGTGACTCCGTCTTTCAATAGTTTCCTCATATCACTTCCCTGTTGACCCGACAAGCCATCGACCTATCCAGTGTAGAAATGAATCATTGTATCGGGTGTCCACAAAATAACTGACACATTTTAAATGCAAATACTGATACCAAATAAGAGACTATGTTTAATGTTTTATATATGTATTTAAAGCTAAAATTCTCAAGTTTCATTATAAACTTAGTATAACTCGATATGAGCACCATTAGGGCATTAACATCCATTGTTTAATTTTTTTTACATTTTTTTCAAATTTTGGACGATATTTTATTCTAAATTACTGAACTGTTGGCATCCCTCGTTAATGTTTGCACAGGCTTCATTGTCGTTCTGTGTGTTAATTGTTGAACATAAATCAGCTGTTATTATGAGTTCAAATAGACAACTAGACATGTTTATGTAGTGCAATGGCAACTCCACAGCAAAAGGCCCAGTGCGTTATATGGTTTGTGGAAAGTGGCTCTATTGTTACAGTCCAACGAAACTTTCGACATCAATATGTTGGTCAAGCGCCTTGCATACAACACTATCCATCACTGGGTGAGTTCCTTTAAAGAGACAGGTAGTGTGCGGAAAGCTAAGTCGACTGGGAGACCTCGTGTTTCAGAAGAAAATGTAGACCAAATTCGTGCTTCTTGTCAGCAAAGCCCCAAAAAGTCGTTGAGAAGGCGTGGTCTTCAGTTGGGGATACCAAAATCAACTGTTCATAAGGTGATGAAGAAAAGACTTCACCTAAAAGCTTACAAAATCCAGTTGTTACATGAAATCAAACCAAGAGACAAAGACATCAGGCTTCAATTTGCTGTTAGCATGCTACACAAGATTGAAGAAGACGATAATTTTTTCAACAACGTAGTCTTCTCTGATGAAGCAACTTTTCATGTCAGTGGTATTGTAAACCGTCACAATTGCAGGATATGGGGCGCACAACCGCCTCATGAGTTCAGTGAATATCAACGTGACTCTCCCAAGTTGAATGTTTGGTGTGGCCTCATGCACGATAAAGTTCTAGGACCTTTCATTTTTGTTGAGAATTCTATAAACGGTGACATTTATTGTGACATGTTAGTGGAGTACGTTTTCCCACAGTTGGATCAGATTGAGATGGAGAATGGCCCTGTCTACTTTCAACAGGATGGAGCGCCACCACACTACAATTTGCGTGTGCGAGAAGCGCTAGATACTCAATTCGACGATCGGTGGATTGGCAGGGAAGGGCCCATCCAATGGCCTCCTAGGAGTCCAGATCTGACTCCTCTGGAATTTTTCCTTTCGGGGGCAGTAAATAATGACGTCTACTCGGTGCAGATTCGGGATCTTAATCACCTCCGACAGAGAATAGTCCCATGTGTTGGTGCAATATCCCCTGAAGTACTGACCAAAACCTGGGAAGAGGTCACATTTTGCTTAGATTTATGCCGGACCACTAATGGTGCTCATATCGAGTTATACTAAGTTTATAATAAAACTTGAGAATTTTATCTTTAAATATATATATAAAACATTAAACATAGTCTCTTATTTGGTATCAGTATTTGCCTTTAAAATGTTTCAGTTCTTTTGTGGACACCCGGTATTTCATTATTAAGTCTTTCTTATGTATTAAACTTAAGATGCTAATCTTTCAGACGATCACGACGAACCAGCACCAATACGTGACAGTCACCAAAAGTAGTTACCATGCTTATTTAATGTCCTTGACACACGATTCAATGCGATTTGTTCCCTTTGCCTGTAAATATTTTGGATCTTCGGGACATGTTGGAAATTTTAAGAAACAGATATAAAGTTATTAATATTGATCGCTGACTGATAGTCTGTCTGTCGACTTGTATGTTCCGTTTATCCATTTTAAAGTAATACAAATTTGCATGTAGGTATATAATTTATCTGGGTCACATATTGGCCTATTCAGATCTTGGCAATTCCTTAGGGCTCCGCCCCAGCCGCCCTTAAATATTAAACGTTTCTTTTAATGGATCAGAAACGGTTGTAGGTGCAGCACGAACTTTAATCAGGTGTTCTTTCCTGTAATATTTGTGCGAAGCACGGGTAGTCAGATAATAGTTCCTAAACCAAACTAACTGAACACAAAAATGCAATATTTTTCAGCGAAGCCAAGCTTGAGGTTGAGGAATTTGTAAATAGTTACGACGATATTAATCAGCTGCAGTTGTAAAACTGACGCGGAGACGTCTAGCACCTTATTTTTCATAATCTCTATGTCCTGGGACATCGATCAGAGTAGTGCAGCATGTGTCTTATCTAATAATTAACTTAAGCGAAGTGTTAAATTGTTCCCATTATCGATAACAAATGACATTATTTTCCTTATTGATTAAGTAAACTCAGAAAATCATAAAAGTTTTTAAAACGTACCTTGTGCTATAGGTCTTCACTAATACAATTTGAAACGCTCTTCTGCAATGTGGCCACAATTTGATTGTTTAGACGGTGTGCTCTAGAACGCACAGAAATATGTTGTAACCTTTTTGTAATTTATATCATTGACTATACATACTGAAGGAGACATCCCATCTATATGGCCCAGCTGTCCCACTTTTAGTGTATGCCAGAATTTGAAGTGGATGTAGTTTGATTAGTTCACCGACAGATTGTGCTGCTGTTAACTATTTATTTTAGTTATGTACGTTAACTTTCAAAACTTCTCCGCCCCAGAAAGCAAGTGATAATCAACTTATGTTTGCTTCCTGGCACACCAACGTTGTATTATCCCCTCCTTGAGAGGACAAGTAATAGTTGACAGCAGTATAACTCTGTTGGTGATTAGTGAGAACTACGTCATCTTTGAATCCTAGCATACACAAAACTAGGGACAGATTTTACATTGGCAATGCGAAGTCTACTTCAGTATTTATATTCAATGCTTATATATAAGAAACAAAATTACGGATAACAAACAAACAAACGGATAATTCAACTGACAATGACATTTAAAAGTGTTAAAAACGTAGTTAACAATTTCGACATCACATCAATCGATTGTGAAATAAAAAAAATTACACGTCGAATAAAAGAAAACATATAATTGTTTGTACGGTTGAATGACTATCCCTGGGGCCCGTTTCATAAAAGTACTGTAATACAGGTCCTATAATGCAGGACTTCTAAAATAAACAGTAAAATTCCTGTAAAATCTGTTTCATAAAAGGTATTCTACTATCCTAAAATCACCTGTAAAATTCCACCTATATTACTATTTAATCCTGGGATTTATTGTTTACTGTCATTACTTAGGATAGAATCACGTTGTAATTTTAATTGCGGACTCAGCACATTTCGTTTTCACATTAAACATTTATAAGTGTTTAAAAGAGAACGATTCTAACGATGGCTAAAATGTAGTAGTTTATGGTGTTCAACTCCCTGGTAAAATGGCACCAACCGCAATGACAATTCTAATTCCAATGTTTTTCTTATTTATGGGGAATAAAAAGATAATATTTCTATCTTATTTACTGTCCAATTTCATTAAAACTTGGTATGTAGGTAAAGTTAGCATTGACTAAGACAGGACATTCAAAATATGTTGCCACCTAACCCTGGGGGGAGGAGGAGGCATTCCCTCTCTTAACCTCGGCGTGTAGCAAATGATTCGCCTTAAATGTATTTGGGTCGATATTTTTGAAAATGGTCATTAGAAGATTGCCTATACATGATACAGTACGTTATATTCTATAATTAGTAAATTAAGTACTTTACTGATTCAAATTGTTATAAAAGGGAGAAAGCATGTATCAGTTTTCTGATACCGTTTATTATACTTTATAATTACAAATCTATGCAATAACACACTATTTAACTTAATAAGCGATACTTGTAAAAGTTGTATAATGGTCTAAACAATCATAATTTTTATACAATTTACAGGGCCTGTAATACAGGCAACCGCCCTCTATGAAACAAACCACTTTATAACTCTTGTGAAATGTACTTGTAATACAGGTCAATCCCCTGTAAATAGTTTTACAGTTGTAAAACTTTATGAAACGCACTATCGTAATTTTAACTAATAATACAGGGAAGTTACCTGTAATACAGGCCCTGTAAGTTTTATTAAACGGGCCCCAGAATTGCTAAATTATAATTGTCAAACTTATATAAAAAAAATAATAATAATAAAAATGATGAATTATAAGGAGTTATTAGTAACTAGATCTTTAATCACCTTATTACTGTACATTATGATATCTCTAATACCGACTTAAGTTAAATGTGAGTGTTAGCTCAAAATACCCGTGACATTACTCGTTACATCCCTAATTACTTGTTACTAATACTTGTTATGAGAAAATAATGTTTTTGGAAATTTACTAAACGATATTTAAAGAATTAATATAATACGTTTTTCAGTTCAACTTTCACTATTTATTTTTTCTCACTTAACGATGTCAGTGTCTGATGTCATAATTATTTAAAGTAATATTTTAGATTTAAGTTAGTTTACCGCTATTTTATCGATATGTATTTAGTTACAGTACTGCTTTATTGTAATTGGGTTGTTACCTGCAATAAAGCATGAAGATAAATAAATAGGTAAATGAACTTGGGATATTTGGAGTTTAGTGTGGAAATGATATTGGCAACTTCGATTGCAACTCTGCGGCGAGCCTCGGCCTGTCTCCTCGCGAGTGAACAAACCTAAGAAGCATCTTTCAAAATAACAAACTAAACTATTTTATTTCTAAAATAGTTGTTAATATATATTATCATAACGCGGTTAAACATGGTTTTATGATGGTGAGTATCCATAAATAACTCAATTAAGAAAGTTTTAAGCCTTATTTATTTCTTTGTTTTACTAACAATATGTTTTACCCTTTTTCAAAGACTATTATTTGTCTTATTGCAACTGTTTTTGGAACTGTTTTTTCTACGTACTTTAACTCTATTACGAGGATATGGAAGAAGTTGACAAATCTCTAGTTTAATTACAGAATTATTCTGAAAGGTTAAACTCACCATATGTCAGAATTAAAATAAAGAGAAATTCATAAGTACTTAACTAAGTGTAATTTAACATACAAGCAATAGTTGTAGCCCACTGGACGGGTAGGGTAGGCCTTCGGGGCGCTTCGGTACGGCAGAAGAAGAGGAATTTTTTCGCACCAACGATGTGGACCTCATATAGACTATTATTTATACGACCTATTCTACGGATAAAGTGAATTGTGTTTGATGTACCCTAACTGCAGGATCAAGTGGACGTCAGCCGAGATACAGCACCCAACTGCGATGCCAGACTGTGCAAGTCCCAAATGAAAAGTTAGATTTTGCGTTTTGTAAGGTGTTGGACCTTGTCTTGAATTTGATTGCTTGATTTTCAGCAAAAGTTGTGACAATTAAGAAAGCAAACCACGATTCCTAATGTAGTATAAAGCAGATTGACTCTTTACACTCGAGCACACACATACCGGATGTTCCAGGTGCAAATCCGATACCGGATATTGATAGTGGGTGCCACAATGTACGGTTAGTGACAAGGTCTCTTTCCGGGGCGAGGCGGGTACCGGCGCGGCGGCCCTCACTGACAAACTGATCTGACTATTTAGACTATATAACCATCTGAATGTAATGCACGGGTTAAGTAGGTTAATTAGGTGACCTACTTTAACCTAGCCAACTTCTTTTTGGTCATATACCAAAAAGCGGACCCGTCGCAGCTTTGCCTAAGTAACTAAAATTTTATCAGAATGAAACGTTAAGTTACTTTTGTGAATTGCTAGTGTACTGTTCTTCGTACGGAGGTCTTAAAAACCAGTTGTTTTACAAATTTGTCTATAGTAATAATAAACAATAAATATTAATCAATAATCTTTGAACTTAAGGGACCCGTGGGGCGTAGCTGTAAGGGATTTTTAAAACACAAATATGCCTATCCGGAACCCATGGATATTTTAACAATCTTCATGTGAAATATCAGGTCCCTTATTTGGTAACACGTGGGGTTAGTTTGATCAGATTGTTAACGATTCTATGTTGTTTAAGATTGCGATGCGCTGTAAAATAAACATGTCCAGTTGAAGAGGATTAACCGTTGAAATTCCTGAGGGTACTAGAATTATTATTTTACTTTGACAGTTTTGAGTCCAGTAGTGAAAGGATTTACAAGTGATTTTATTTCATTCACATAGTTTATTTGATGTGTAGTTTAAAACACAAAGAGATGTGCAAGTAAGAGAGATTTTGTAGGAATTATAATGACAAAAAATGAGAAGGAAAAGCTGGCCTTCTGACAAGAACTAATGATTTTGGTAAAGCTGACTTTTGATTTTGAAAGTTAAGGGTGTCCTCTTTCTCTCAAATTCCACGGTAATGAGCAGTAAAAAATATTAAAAATACTCTTTCTAAAATATTTTATCTCACAATTGGGAACATAAAGTCCACCAAGGCTTACTCGATCCGTTTATATAGTTTTCCTTTATTAGATATATATGAATAAATATATATATATATATAATATATATTAATATATATTAATATATGTATAATATAATATATTTATATATATAATATATATAAATATATACTACTTGACGACATGGTATTTATACTATAAATTTCCATTTATTAGTTCTGTAGGTCCAGAGTTCTAATATCCCTCTAAGAAAGAAATTTGATTTGTTCTAATAATTACTTAAAATGTCTACCCATAAAACCGCAATAATGGGTTTCTTAAGGTTAGTTCACACCGCAGAATTAAGAACTGCTTTTGTCTAGAATTTTACATTAATGTTTCCTGCACGCTAATTGTGTGAGGGGAATTTATCAGTCATCGTTAAAGATACGATTTGATATTTTTATTAATCAACTCACTCTGACTTAAGGTTGCATCTCCAGCTTAAAATTCATGACGATGCAATCTGCTTTAACTGATAAGTGGCCGAAGCCGATCTAGGGCTCTAAGACGACTGTTCCTCTTGGAGTAATAATTATTTTGTTACAAGCCAACAAAATAGTTTAACAATTTGAATCTTTAGTGTTGATTTTGACGTGCAAATCTTGCTTATTATTCTCGTGGATTCGGAATTCATCAAACGATTAGTAGTCAAAGATAAATCTCTGTATTCTTCTTAAGTCTTGTTTTTATTTTATTTACAAAATTCCGTCTTTGGTAAGCAGACTAACTGAAGAAAAACACCAAACGTAAGCGTCACTTAGCATGCGATGTAGCCTCGTTACGTAAGCGTCACTTAGCATGCGATGTAGCCTCGTTACGTAAGCGTCACTTAGCATGCGATGTAGCCTCGTTACGTAAGCGTCACTTAGCATGCGATGTAGCCTCGTTACTTAAGCGTCACTTAGCATGCGATGTAGCCTCGTTACGTAAGCGTCACTTAGCATGCGATGTAGCCTCGTTACGTAAGCGTCACTTAGCATGCGATGTAGCCTCGTTACGTAAGCGTCACTTAGCATGCGATGTAGCCTCGTTACTTAAGCGTCACTTAGCATGCGATGTAGCCTCGTTACGTAAGCGTCACTTAGCATGCGATGTAGCCTCGTTACGTAAGCGTCACTTAGCATGCGATGTAGCCTCGTTACGTAAGCGTCACTTAGCATGCGATGTAGCCTCGTTACGTAAGCGTCACTTAGCATGCGATGTAGCCTCGTTACTTAAGCGTCACTTAGCATGCGATGTAGCCTCGTTACGTAAGCGTCACTTAGCATGCGATGTAGCCTCGTTACGTAAGCGTCACTTAGCATGCGATGTAGCCTCGTTACGTAAGCGTCACTTAGCATGCGATGTAGCCTCGTTTCAGACAGGATCTTTAGTCAAAAGACCCTTACAAATATAACATTTGGTATTTTCTTTGAGCAATGCTACGAAATATTGCAAGTGTTCTTGTTAAAGGCAACAACGAGGACTACAAAGAGATTCTTTGACGAGCTAAACAATAACAAGCCATTTTATGTTCAACCCTTTCAGCCCTGTTTGAAATTCTACCAATCGTTTAAAAAAAACAGCTACATTTACCTAAAAACTAACATTTAGCTTAAATAAAGGTTAAATGTGATATAAAGCAGTTTCCTTTATTACACTTTCGAATAATCCCTACCTTTTTTTGAGGCATCAGCTGCTAAGGGTCCTCGTTGTGAAAAAATACGCTTAAATTATTCTCAAAATGTTTAAGGTTCGCTGTGAATGAAGAAAAATAATTCTTTGTTTAAAATTAATTAATAACGATGGGTAAGTAATTATTGCGGATATTTGTCTACACTAATTAGAGAAAACAAGTTTCTTGACGTCTCGGGATTTCGAATCTAATCTTGTTTTCAGGTGAGAAGACTACCTGGAACAAAACAAGATAGTGGTACTGTCCAGACAAATCTGGAACAAATTACAACAAATCTAAATCAGAAAACTACAAAATCAGTAAAAACACTAAAGGAAACACGAAATACAAACATTTAAACAATACAACATTACTGCAAAACTGAATAGCGTGAAGAAACTGACTTGGCAGCGAGGGGTCCAGATTCCAGATCCTGAATCTTCGTGGAACTTGTTTTTCTCTAATCAGAGATGGAAAATGCCAGCAATCTCAGTCAAAGCAAAATATGACACGTCTATTAGAAGTGCTGCGTCGTAGAAACCCCACGCTGAATTACGATGCAGCAGTAAAGGGGTCATCTTAAAATGAACGCCAAACAGAAACCCAATAAATTCAGTACACTGATTAGCCTACCCTAGTTAATCACCTAAAAACTGTTAAACCACTAAAATAAACATTAAGCGAACTATTATTTAATTAGTAATAAAGCTTGCGGTGACAAAAGCCTTCATCTTAAAAATAAAATGTTACTATTAAGTTCTAAAGGTACATATAATTGTAACTGAATTCATCCATCAGTAAGAAATATTTGAAAATGGCAAAATTTCAATTTAAATGAAACTGTGCGGCAGAGTTGGTACTAGTGTTAACAGCGTTTCCGTCAGAATTATCACTCACACTCCATCGATAAATGTTTGTTTTTGTAGTTTGATAACAAATAAAATTTTAGTTGCTGTCCGTTGTCCCGCATATTGACGCTACTTTTGACGCAAAACCATTTATATAATTTTAAAGTGCTTTCCCTATTTTAACTAAGTTAGTTTTAACAAATGAATTAACAAGTCACCAAAGATCTTCAGTAAATGGGGTTTACAGTTTCCTCTACTAGGGAAACATATTAGCCTTAACGTTTTGTTTAAAAGAGTCAATACAAATATATTTTTTAAACCTTATTTACAGACATGATACTAAAACATGTCTTGAATAATTATTGAGTTAGTTATAACAAGTGTTTCCTGCAAATGCTATTTGTCACATTTAATTTTACTTTTACCATGGTATTTATTTACGTCAGTGAACAATCTCCGATTTTTCAAAGAGTCTTACATTATAATGTGACAAAGCCTTGATACTATTAAATCACAACAATACATTTTCTAACTGAATGTGAAATTAGAAATCAAGAAGAACTAATAAAAAATAGTAACTATTTGAAATAATATTTATGAGTATTAAATATATATATAAATCAAGAAAAGAATCTGAGTCTATCAACTATCAACAATCAAAAAGAGTGCAACATCCGCAGCAAAAAATGAAAAATAAAATAAATCAATTACACATATTTAAAAGTTTAATATAATATTACAAAGCTACTACCATTGACTATAAATACTTAAGGAGACATCCCATCCATATGGCCCAGCTGTCCCACTTTTAGTATATGCTAGAGTTTAAAATTGTCTTAGTTCGATTAGGTCACCGACAGATTGTGCTGCTGTCAACTATTTATTTTAGTTATTTACGTTAAATTTTAAAATATTTCCACACCAGAAAGCAAGTGATAATCAACTTATGTTTGCTTCTTGACATACCAACTGTTGTATTATCCCCTCCTTGAGAGGATAAGTAATAGTTGACAGCAGTGTACTCTGTTGGTGATTAGTGTAAACTACGACCTCTTTGATTTCTGGCACATACAAAACTAGGGACAGATTTTAAAATGGCAATGAGAAGTCTACTTCAGTATTTATAGTCAATGCTACTACGTTCTAAGTTCAGTTAATTGTGTTTTTATTACGAATTTATTTGTCAAATACAGAATTAAAACATTATTGTAATATAAAATAATAGTAACTAGAACAAAACTCAAATTATAAAACTAAATTTCCCTTTGAAGGACGAGATGAACAATATTTTAGTATCGCTGTCATTGAGTCATAGTTAAAAGCTCACGGGAGGATGAACTACTCAAAATGATGTCACTAGGTCCACTACGCACACCTGTAAATCACCACTAACATCCTGTAAGTGGCCGTTAAACGTGAAAGCACTAATAAGTTGAGCTTTTACGATGAATCGATGAGACCGCTAATGTCATACCCGGAACACGTGGTTCCGGGCTGTAGTATCAGTTGTAGCCGCGACAGAGGATGGGTGTGGGGGCGGTGTGAGGAGGCTAGGGGTGGAGGATCGATATGGTACGGAGGCAGAGGACAGAGAGAGTAGTAGAGACAGTAAGGCCGGAGCCTGCATCCTGAACTGACGCGACGCGAGTGTATTAGTGATACATACATCAACATACCGGCTAGGATATGCACTAACAGGTACATGTGAATCAGAGTGGTACGCCTCTGTAACTGTAAGCTGTTTGAAGCGGTATGCTACTTGGAAAGATAACAACTTTTTGTAGACAACGTTAAAACTGGACTAAAGTAAGGCGTATTGCCATAAAGTTTTTTTTTATGTTTAGATATTGATTAGTAACCCCTTTTTACTAGTAAATCAAACTTTAGGAATAAATATTTCGCTTGCTTATTCGGTCCTGGAAAAATTAAATGTTAGTTTATTATTTCATTCAATCTGTAGGTATAAAACTATAAATACATTTGATAAACTAATTGAATTTTAACTATTACCAACGCAAAAAGGTATGAACATTTAATGTTCTATATCATTATGTTCTATAATATTTCTATATCATGATGTTTTATAACATATCATTATACGTTCTATAACATATAATGCGGTACTATATCATTATTTGAACCGCAGTAAAATACTTAGCGTTATGTTGACAGTATACAAAATATAAAAAGTGGTTATTCCAATAAATTTAATTTTTAACTTAGATAAAAACTTCTAACAAGTTCAATTCTCATCCCACAAATCTTTATAAAAATTTAAAAACTGACATAATTATTAGGCTATTGTGACGGATAAAGCTGGGTTTTGATTACTTGATATTGTTCTAATAATATAATATTAAAATCCTAAATATGATTTAAAATAACAGCTTTTGACGATGATTAATACCTCATTACTTTGTTAATCATGATTTTGTCATACATTAGAAACAAAAAAAATAGACCTAATAATGTTGTAATAAAACTACCTAAACCCATCCAGCAGTTTATGAGCTAACTAAGTAATAAATTATTATTTTACTTTACTTTGCTACAGTACAAAAATATGTATGCAAATTATAAATAACCGTAAGAATTCGTTAAAACGTTTATTGTAAAGAATTTCACTTTAAACATATCTAACGTATAAACAACAACAGGGAAAAAATTACTCGATGAACTTTTACTTTTAGAAATAGATCACGAAACAGTTAAATAACCACTTGTTGCATTCTCTGTCAATCATTATTTAGTTTCTATCGATTCTCGCTAGGCTACTTAATTCAAGATACCTTTTTATTTGAAAAAAATTAAGGATTAAAGAGGGAATAGAGTTTTACAGTGAGCAGCACAGTTAAAACATGGATGATTCAAGCACAGTTGTGGGCACACTCTTGAAAGCAAATCAAGAATGAGAGGGAGCCTTTTATGTTTAGAACAAAGTACTTTTTTAAACAATCATCTTTTAATATATCATCAATGTAACACACCCTTTTAACATTTTTCACTAACATACCTACCAACTAACACTTTTAGGCTTGATTTCAGACCCTCGTAATCTTTTGTTCTTACGAACCTATGTTGATTGTTTAGGTAAGCGGTTCTTCTTAGGACATGCCTTAAATTTATTTTCTTGTTATATTTAATTTTGTTTGTATTTCTTTGAGTGATAAAAATCGGAAACTAGAAATATTATAGGTACGTACCCAAAGACCTTGGTTATCTTCGATTACCTTTTTTATTTATCTAAAATAACGGACTTTTGTATGATAAATGAGGTTTGGTTGATCATCACTACGGGTACACTTCTATAGGAGTTCTTCATTGGTGGTGGTAGTTTTATAATATTTAGACCATCCATAATAATGCTCGAGCCTTTCCAACCTTGGAAGTGAAGAAATTGACTATAGCTATACAATTCCATTGAGTATAGTCATTTTTATTTACTACTTGAAAAATATTATTGTGACAGTAATCAGTTGAGCCAGCGGATTTAACAAAAATTTCCTAACTCGAGCAATACAATCTTTACTCCAGGACGACCAGTTGGTTATTCTTGAAAGTGTGGAAACGTTTGTTTTCTTTGATGTTGCGTGAAATTTAAAACCACCACAGTGATGCTCGTCCATAATTTTTTAAAGGCCCTAATAATTGTATTATTCTTCATTATTGTTATTTTTCACTATCCAAAAGGTTTTCCATGAATCACCCATTAGTAATAATCTTACATTTATACACCATCCACTTTATTGTTAGTGAATTTCCTTTGGAAAGTGAACTATTAGCATGACCCGCACGGTGAAACTTAAGCCCGGGACCACCATAGAAGTTCCTAACGTGACCCCCTGAACACGTTTTGGGGGGTCGTTCAAAATTTTATATATATATATATATGTATATATATATATATATATAGACATATATATATATATATATATATATATATATATGTGTGTATGCACTCTAACGGTCACATTTATTGTCCGATTTACTTCAAATTTGGTAGGGACGTTCCTTTCTATAATCTGTTGGACAAGTTCGTTAATCAAAACAATCGGAAAACTCTAAACCCCTTTTTTGGGGATTAATCTTTCAAATTTCGAGTTTTTGGACCCAAAAAGGGTCAGAAAAGCCCCGGATGTAAAATTAACGCATGTTAAAAGATGGGAATTAGTGTGACAAAACTTTTAAGCCCCCTCTCGTTATTCTAGCATAAATATTTACCGAGTTATTAAGGAAAATGTGTATCGACCAAACACAGTACGTTGTCTTATGGGGATTTTACATTAGAAAAGCCTATTATTCATTTGTTGGTGTACTTTTATCATCCCCAACAACCTCACACCTACTTTAAAGCCTAACTGGACCTCCTCCTAGCCTTATAATGTGCAAAATTGTATTCCCACCATTGCAGATAAATATAACCAGGAGCATCAGAACAGCCAAAAAATCAATATTTTCAGATTTGAATAAAAATTGGAATAAATGTATGTTTTTAACTGATTTTGAGCTTTTATAGTTTTTTATGTGGAAATTCACTTCCCTCACGTCAGCGTGCTGCGTGCGAACTCGTTTTGTGTATTACGTTATCGTCAATTAATGTGAGAATGTTATGGAATATGTTAGAATGAATGATACGCAGTTTAAATGGAAGACGGTTAAAATAAACCCGAAAGTTAAATGAACATAAAGTTAAATAAACGCGAAATAAGCCACAAACCGAAAGTTCATCGTTAGGACTGACGACTAAAGCGGATTTTAGTTGGAGTTTAAATCATGTCATGTAGTTGTTGTGCTCTCTAGTTATATACGTTAATTTGTGCTTACTGCTATTAAACTCTTTCTAGATTATGTCGTAACCTGTTAACTTTTTTGCTCGTGGTTGATTTTAGTTTCAAACCCACTTTACGTTAATTAATGAAAGTTCCAAAATATTGGAGATGTAAATAGGTTACGTATCGAGTACTAAAATTACATTTCCAAATAGTTTGACAACCGACAATGTGGTACAAGTGTTTCACATACAATAATGTGTTTCACATTTATATATTTTTCAATAATTATTCATTCTTTACTGAACAAATACCAGAGTAATTATGTTTAGTAATTTCAATTATAACAATAAATTATTAATTGCTGGACAACAATATGCATTGTAGCAATTATTGTAGCATAGTATTTGCATTATACTAACAATATGTATATGTAAATTTAATGGTTACATAGGATCTACAATCTTAACAATGAAAGACAAATAAAAAATCGCAATTGGCTTGGTCTAAATCAGTGTTAAGTTTCCTTCTTGTACTTTGTAGTTCAAAACGCAATTACTTTACGCATATATTAAGTATATTAACTGTAATTCTACTTGACTACCTCACGCTTATGCCATGTGAACGCAAACCAACAATACACGTACAACAACCTTCTACAAGGGAACACACAGTTCTTATGTAACGGAGTTGACGTTGGTGTCCTTCCCGGTTCAAGCTTTATAAAAAAGGAGTAATACAGCACACTTTGTACCACATACTTCATATTTACTGGTTTTTCCCTTAGGAATTAAAGCATTATAAGGTAACAGTAATTTCTCCGGAATGAGCTTCTTGTAAGCATACCAAAGAGTCTAAAGGCTATGTTTTGAGTTCGTCGCAAAGTCTGACCAAAGCCAGTGACCCCAAAATGGCTTTACATTTTGATTTTAGTCCGTAGCGTAGGTTTAACGTAATGGTCTCTGGAACCATAGCAGCAGCCATGTCTTAGGTTTAAACCCTAGTACTGACAAGTGAGTTTTATCAATATTGTCAAATTAATTGAGTCGCCCTAAGTATTCACTGCTTGCTTTCCTTTATGCCTGCCACGTTCACTGAGGTTCATAAAAATTACAGACAAATTGAGGCATAGAGGCTTTGCTCTATAACATTAAAGTGTATTTTGCTTTTTATGTGTTTAAAACCCCATCAACTGAAGATAAATTAGAAAAGTTTCAAAAAGTTACAAAGAAATCTAATTTGCCACTTCTTTCATCCCGCTCGGCCTGGGTAATTAAGGCTCCCCGATAAAAGCCGGGTATTGATTATATTAATTGCATGCAGATGCAGATTAAGTAATTAAAACTTTTTGTGTGATTACCATTATTAAATGCACTTTAAGATAAAACTATTAATTCAATTCAGCTTAAGGTTTTCTTGAGTTTATAATGAAGCTATGCAAATAATTAGTAACGTGCAACGTTTATAAATGGTTTTGTTTTATAATAATTTTGCTTGGTAATTACCGATTGTTAATTAGTAATTAGTGTATATCCTATTTTTTAATTAATAATCAGTCTTTTTAAAATGCGTAGTTCATTACTGTTCGTGAGTATTAAATCAGCTTACATAAAATATTAAAATTGAATATGTTTTTTAATTAATACTAAATTAATTTGCTATATGCTTGTGGTAATTGCTAGTTTATTGTATGTTTTTTTAAAATTTGTTATATGTTTTGAAACTGCTTAAACAATATTGAGAGTGTTGAAACACAGTACGAGTTTTAAATTTTGTTTTATAAACCTATACTTATATGATTAAATGTGGGAATCTGTTCATGTCTTTTAAGATTTAAAACTTTAAATAACGCTCTTTAAATTTAAATGACACTGCAAACACTTTGAAATATTTATTTCATCTTAACGCTAGTACACGTAGTCGAGTAAGTACGCAACGAGTGTAACAGCCGCCAACACATCCTTGTTAAACTAGGATTGAATCAGAGCTCATTAGAGTCCTATTTGAGACCTCCCACATAGTTTGACGTCATCTTCAAAATAAAACCACGGTATACGTTGGAGTTAAAAACTCTAGCTAAAACACACAATTTCAGATGAAAAAAGTATATCTTACACGTCGCATAAAATTCAGAGTTGGTGATGATGAATTTCTGTTATTTCAGAAATTGTTGCCGACATTTTCCATCAATGTAAAAACAAAGTTTCACGACGTAATTTGATCTTAAAACTTTTTAAATAGTTGTTTTTACTAATCAGAGATGGAACATCTTAAATAACGTCGTGAAAGTATGCATTTAAACATTTTTATTCCTAAATATACTTGCTATTGCGTTAAAATAAACCTAAGTTTCTGATTTACCTTTCTACTGAAACTTTGGCTGCATCAGACAAACAAAGTGTAATTATCCAAGTTGGAAGGCCCCGCACACAGAAGGTCAAATGTCAAAACACGACGCAGTCCCTGAGTAATTATGTGACCTCACTGTTCGTCTCCTCTATCTCCACAATTTAAAAATCAGAACAAAATTGTATATGGCCTTATTAAACGGCTACAATTACTAATTTTAATTAATTTCATTCGCAAAATTTTAACTCTTTGGTAGACAAAATTAATTTTACCTCAAAGAATTGGTCCTTTACAAAATTAACTTATAAGTTTTAAGTTCATGTGTTGTAGATCCATTTATAATAACTAAATTTAAGCTTTTTTATGTTAGTCTATTTTTTATCTATTAAAATGCTTATGCAAAATTCGAATAGTATAAAAATTATACTATTGTTAAATATAACAAGTGATATGAATGGATACATATTAAATGTATAAGAACATTTTCTAGTTTGCAACTATACACGTGTTATTGAATATTGAACACATAGGTGAAACAACTGACCCCATACATAATGCATCATAAACACATATGAACATAAGTAACATTATATGTAACATTATATGTACATAATAACATTATATACATAAAACATGTTACTTGTATAACATACCGGGTGTCTAAAAAGTCTGGATACCCTTGAATGGCAATGAAACGTATTACAATGAAACTCTAGGATTACTTCTTCACTGCTGCTACTAAATTTCTTGTCAATTTAACAGCTATATTTGGCTATAGGGGGACGTGCTTTGGAGGGAGCCTCATAAATCCTAAATATAAGCATATTCGAATTTACCTCATTTTAGAATTCTTTACTAGACAAACAAATTGCCACAAATCCGACTGGAAAAGGGTTATTTGTTTGGAAATGGCAGCCTATCAAAGATTGTCTAATAATGATGCAAGATAAATGGTAAATAACTGTCTTGTCAAGATATTTGCACTACATTTTTAATAACTTTTACTAACCATTTAATTTGCATAAATATCAAAAAAACGTTGATAGACTCTCATTTTTCATAAATATCAAACAAACGTTGATAGACTCTCATTTTTCATAAATATCAAACAAACGTTGATAGACTCTCATTTTTCATAAATATCAAACAAACGTTGATAGACTCTCATTTTTCATAAATATCAAACAAACGTTGATAGACTCTCATTTTTCATAAATATCAAACAAACGTTGATAGACTCTCATTTCTAAACAAACAGTCCTTTTTCAGTCGGGTTTGCGGAAGTGAGTTTGTCTAGTAAAGACCTAAAGACCTGTGCTTAAACTTAAGATTTTTGAAACTTCCTCTTCAGGACGTACAGCAAAATATAGCTGTTAAATTTACCAGACAATTGGTAATAGCAGTCAAGGAGTAACCCTAGAGTTTCATCGTCGTTAATTTATTTAAAAACAAAATATTCAGGAATATTCCGACTTTTTGGACATCCGATATTTTATTAACCAATCTATATAAAGTTAAGCTCTTAGAATTGTAATCATTGTGTTAGATAAAAGTTTTGCCATGACTCTACTTAAGATTTAGACAAAATCTACAATTTCCTTCGATAAAAAACTAAATTTACTAAAATTAATGCAATATTAAATTTGTTTCACATTTTTTTTCTAGGAAACAGCTTAAACCAATTATGGAAACAGCTACGCTGCTTTTCCAATGTCCAAGTGAGTTTTAACTTTTTATACCAGTGAATCCAAAGGCTTAACATTGTATTTCACTGGTTTTGACAGGCATTTTTGTGCTCCAACGGGAAAACGACATCGCATTGCAACTACACTCACTTTTTGACAGTAATATTTTATCAGTAAAACGTTCTTTTTCCATTTTACTATGACACTGAATATTATTTATGTAATTTTAAATTTCAATTAATCAGATGTAAATTTGGTTTAATACATTTTCTTAGTTAATATCTCAGAAATTACTTAACTTATTAATTTATTTAGGCAATATTTTATAAACATCTAATATATAATTGCATAAGTAAAACACAAGAAGAGGTAAATTTCTGACTTTATGCAGGTTTTTAAAGCTGTCTTAACACCTAAAAGCATTTGTCCGTTCGTTCATATTAATTTATTTTCCTCAGCAAATAAAAGGTAAATAGAATATCCACACACAGAAAACACATAGAAATTGTTAAAGGGGAACTCTTATAATGCTTATATTATCATGAATATGGGTCAAAGCGACGTAAAAATAATAAAGCCCATAAAATCCACTAGATCATTATATATACTGATGATTAATTTGGTACATTTCAACAATATATATCTGTGAAGTTATACTGTGTTACATGCCGTCTCTCTGTTTTACGATTCCAGGCAGCCTGAGCTTAAAAATTCATTGTCTTTCCATACATATTATTATTACTGATTTAAACGTTGTCCATATGAGATTTTCCCTGAAAAGTCTATTTCCTGTCTCGACAATATATTGTTTCAACGAAAACAAAAACCTCATTTGTTAAATGGTAAATGTTAAGAATGGTAATACTTTTACAGATGCATACAATTCGAATTTTCCCTTAAACTTTATAACGCATAAAAGTTGACTGTTATTTTCTGATTTTAGTGCAGTCGGTTTATTATTGCCTTACAAATAAAACAAAATAAGTTAGTACTAGTTTAATAAACTCGTTTGTATTTTATAAAATCTCACGCCAAAAAAAATACTTTACACGCAAAAAGCAGCAACAAGTAACTCAAATAAATTATAATTATGACATTTTTATAAACAATACAATACAATACAATTAATTGTAAGTGTCAAAGAATTACAGTATAGCGTTGTTAATTTCAAAATGATTATTTACCAGGAACTAACTTTATATGTTTCATTCAGTGAACAAAGAACTTTTGTTACGAGGTCACTGGAATAAATACTTGCGTCATGGACAAAAATATTGCAGAGGATAACAATAATAAAACCACAGTACACTGTTATCATTTTACTATCATGAAACGTGATCCGCCTTCAAAGCTACGTACTCAGTGATAAGTAATTCAATCAGCTTACATATTCGCATAATGTTTTTATTATCATGAATGTGGGTCAAGTTGGTCGAAAAAAGTATTGAAGTATTGAACAGTCTTGTATTTACATAACAAGCTTTAATGAACTATATTTGATTATTATTTTTATACTTTAGTTGATTTTTTACGGTTGGTGATAGTATTTTATGTATATTTATCGAAGTACCTTTAAAAGGGACTCTTAACCTAGTAATTTGTAAATGAAAATAATTTATATTAACTTTTAAACTTAATAAGTAGGCTAACAAATTATTATTTATACTATATCTCGTAGACACTGTTAGATAAATAAAGCAGGATGGAATAAGATTAAATTATTTCTAAGTGAACGCAGTTTATTTGTTATAAATGCTATTTGTTAGTAAATACTATTTTTTTGTAGTGATAAACACTCACTAAATCGCTAATTAAAACAAAGTAAGAGACTAGTGCTTCTTTTAAGGCGAATATTTATTAATCGAGTAAGTATTAATTTGAGGGTACGACTGCTTCTTTAGCCAACATAATTAAATAGCAGCTGATTAGGCAGTCACAGTCGAGGGGTTTACAGTTTAACGTTAATAATTAAGGTATTCTTTGTATTTACATTCAGTGTTTACAAAATTTCATTGATCATTCTTCCTACCAAAGTTTATCCTACGCAGACAAAGGATTAAATGTTTGACATAAATTTGACAAAGGAAGGATTAAATTTGACAAAGGTTTGACAAATATTATAAATGTTATAATTGTTATTCAGAACTTATTTGACCTAATGACAGTCAGTGTTGTTTTTCATTCCAAATACATGAACCAGTAGTAGTAAGAAATAGTAGTTTTCAAATTATTACAAGTTTAAATCGTATTCAATTTTTAAAAATCACACAAAATTATTAAACTGTTTTTATTGGATGGTAAGATTTTCAACACAGTCTTCAAGACCGGAAGTTGCCAAATGCCTTCTTGGCGTTTTGTTCAATAAGAAGAATGATAACTCTTGCCTCCGTTGCTTCTCACTCGATTGACACAAAACATTTGATTACGTGTTAAAATAAAGCTGATGTGATTCTCATGGGTTTTGATTTCCTTATGGTCCGATTATCGAAAGAAAGTGACAGGCGGAACAGCCGCGCGCGACCACACATTACATTTCATAACCTCGAGGAAGCGTAAAACAAGTGTTTAAAAACTTCAAATTAACGTTATTTAAATCTTCAGTTAATCACGTTTACAACACATTTTAAAAATATTTTGTTAACTTATTCCGATGATTTTGTATTGATAGTTATATAAAAAATATGAATTACAATTTAAAATGTCTCAATTCGTGTTTTTTTTATTTATATGCACCTAGAAATAGGTAGATTACATGGAAAAATTATATTTATATTATTTAACTATATTTGATGTGTGCAGAACCAACATACAACATATATATTATGATATGTTCGTGTCATAGTGGAGTTCTAACCAGAGTAATTAAATCCTAACGTCTCCTGCTTTTAGTATATCGTTAATTAATTTTCCATACGACAATAATTATTGTTACTTCATTGTCCACATAGGAAAAAACTATCATGATAATTTGTTGGTGTTCTTTATGTTATAACCAACCCCAAAAAATTATCTAAGTAACTTTTATGTAGCTAAATAAACAAAAATTGTTTTGTAAAGTTTACAAAATAACATACAATTGGACTTTCTGCAAGACATATCCTGTTGTCTGAAAGATATATACGTTGTACTGGCAGGTCATATTGTCATCAGTGGTTAATGTAGTGTAACTAATATGCAACTGAGAGTTCTTCAAGGTTAGTGATCAGCTTTCTCCATTAGCTTGACCCTTCCTGTCTTGTCGGGGGCCTCTCGAGATACCCCTCTCTCCCCTCTCTCCCCTCCCTCCATCATCCCCTACAAATGACACCAGCTTGAGATCGGGTTGGTTGCTGAGTTCCATTACAGTATTATATAAACCAAGCCTTGCAGGTCACCCTTAAACCAAGCCTTGCAGGTTTAATTTAAATTTTAAATATAATATTTATTTGAACAATTACTAAAATAACACTGGTTTTAATTTATTTAATTTTAAATATAACATAATATTTAAGGCCACCCTTAAACATTAGAATAAACCATTATATTCATAGTCATATTTATTTCTGAATAAACAATAGTTTTACGTAATTTGTATATTATCTGTTGTCAAACAAGGAAACAACAAATAAACAATATAAAAATGATTAAACAAATTAATTAATTATTTCAACACGTTCTGTACGTCACTTTAACCTTATTTTAATTATTTGTCTGTTCAAATTAGGAAATAATTCGAAAAAAAGGAATCCAACCTAAATGTTTTAAAACTTTTCATTTCACGGTAATATAGGAAGGAGTTTAATGGAAGTGGTGAGGAAAATAATCTATTAAATGTTAATGTCAAGTTTGATTCATGATTAAATAACATATAGTGAAATGAAATCTGCATTTGAAAAAACTTGTTAATGGTTCACTTCCACGTTTTATTCAGCTGTTTCCGACTTTCTAGTTAAAGTAAATCTTGTTGAAGAGTTCTTCTCTCTAACAAAATAACAAAGCGCAATATGGATGACAAATGTTACTCTTTACCACTTTGTAGTGTAACATGTTTACTCAAAGAATATTTGGTGTTTAAGAAGAAAACTAAACAAAGTAAACACAAAGTAAACAAAACGAATACAACCAATAACACCGATGTCAAGCTCACAGGTGTTTTGTAAACATTATGCGCGTCTTAGCAAATACTGGATAAATCAAAAATTTGCAGTTTTATAAATCAGCACATTTTTCTCGTAGACTACTTTCCTCATCTGGTAAAGTATATTAAGATGGATTCTTTCTTTTTCCCCTTGTGTCAACTTAAATATCAACTTAAAACAAACAATCTTACTTTTATTACTTGAGTTTTGCCTTTTAAATTAGAAAATATTTCCCTTATTTCAAGCTTGATTTGGTTAATATCTGTTCCTCGACTCCATTTAAATTTTTACGTATTAAAGTTAAGATAAAGATCAAATAAAAATAAACAAATTTCTTTATTCTTACCAAGCAAGTAAGCAATTAACATTGTCAATAATACATTTTACATTACTACGAATATTTTGCATTTTTTCATGCCGTCCTTCTTCTGAGAAATATTTAGTCTTAATTCTAATATATATATAATTATATAAATGATATATTTTATATTAGAAAAATATCTTAAATTTTGAGTTGGAAACGTCCATAATTTTAATAATAACAATAACTGTTACCACTCTAACGAATAAGTAAATTTTTGAGATAATGACTCCATTAATTTACATTTTTGAAATATTTTCCCTTTTTCTAAGCTTTATTGATGACTGAGAACCTAAAAAAAATCAATGGTTCAACAAGAACGGTAAACAGCTGGTGTTATGCTTGGTTTGCGGCGTTGAGTCAAACAATACATTTGTTTAATCTTTTGGAAATTGAATTCATCGTTGTATGTGGAATGCATGTATTAAATCGATTTTATTTTTTATTACTTATTATTAATTCTCCCTGTATTTACTTTACGATTAATATTATATACCATAATTTACACTCCTCAAAGTCGTCCTTCTAATTTACTATATTAACTAAATAAATTTTATTTTTGTATTGTAAAGTGTTTATTTTAAAATTAATGTGTTTGGCTAAATTGTATATTGTTTTATTCACCCAGCATGTAATAGTTAAGGAGTATGACAATTCAAATTATTTAAAAAACTGTTATACAAGGAAAGTTTAAGATAGTTTTAATTAAATTACAGCTGTTTAAATTGTATTGCTGATATTGTTACCTAAGTATCTATTGCTGCTTAGAAATAAAATTATATATTGTGTCTATATTATCTTAGTTTGTAAGCAAATTTTGTTAGGTAGGGTAGTTACTTAATCAACAGTGTTAAATAGAACAGGAAGGAGGAAAGCAATAATTCTACATTATAATATTGTATAATCATTTTTGACCAAGTTATACTAGCTCAAGGTAAACTATTATTTTTAACTTTTATTCTCTTCAAATGTTTACTAATTAAAACTATTTACGAGAACGTTACAGGTTTTAAGTTAATTACGTTTTAAGTATGAAGGCGAACCTTAAACGACGGGATTTATATATTCATGGGACCTCATCAGAAGAGGTGACGAATTTATGAATTTTTCATCAGCCTCTTTGAGATGAAGTCTATAAACATAGGCCGGTTAAGTGAAGATTGTTATCCGTCGTAACAAGGTTTATTCGTTTATCAGTTTGACAATACAGTTTATTTGAATACTATACATATTTTATCTGCGGTGAATCCAGACAAGTACCATACCGAAGATATTTTACTTGAAAAACATAGTGAAGAGGAAATCCGACAGTAGTAAGATAAAAATTCCAAAATACTGATGGATTTAATAAAGTTCCGATAGTAATCGGAACTTCATTAAATCCATCAGTATTTTGGAATTTTTATCTTTTTGGGGAGAAACAGTTTTTAATGACGGAGAAATTTAATAATAATAATAATCGGAGCACCTATAATTCAAAACATAAATCGATGAAGTAATTCTTAAGTCTTGTCCACACCAAGCAAACGTTTGACAAACATGTTTGCTCAGACAGTGTTTTAGTGTTTTATCAAACATTGTGATGTGTTGCAAACAGTGTTTGATATTTTTCTAGTGCTAGATTGTTTTTCAGAACCCAATTATTTTGTTTTCAAAACAAAATCTTACAAGCTTTTAACAATTTTTGTTCTGTTTTCTTTCAACCAACGTAATTGCTCGATGTGGTCAAGGCCTTAAAGAGTAAACTTATAAAGTGAAAGTTTCAATAATATTATAGAAGTCACATTAATGTATGTTTTGGTTGGAGGTCTTTTATACGTTTAGCAAAATGTGAAAGCCTAATTGGACTGATAACGTAAAATCTGTATCAGTATTCCTTCGTAGGTAGCTCCTAAATAATAGTTTAAAGAAAAAATCAAACAAAATTTCCACAATACAACCCCAGTTTAGTTGTGCTGTTAAAAACAAAAGTTTCTTACTATATAAATTTTGATATTTTTATTTAAACCCATACCCCGTTGTATGACTCATTTTAAACTGGCTTTATTTAGTTTTATAAACCTAGATGACCTTACAGGGAGGTCCCACTCAATTCGTTAGTGTGTTTTCAAAAGGTGGTCATAATATATTTTATTTAGTACAAAATATCAAGTTAACCATTACTGAAAATGAATATTTTGCAACTCAGTCCCAGTTTCATTGTGCTGTTAAATAAACCGTTTTTCTCGATATATCAGTTTCATAACAGTTAAGTTGACATATTGTATTAAACAATACTGGGTGTTTGAACAAGAACTTCCCATTTTGTGAATAATTTTAATGGTGAAACATAAAAATATTATATATGTGAATACATAGGGTGAAATAAAAGGATATCTTCAAGTTTTGGTTTTGTCCTAATAAAATATAAACGTGAGCACCATTAGTTGCTATATACAGATCAAGATGATTTTCCACTTCTCGCCAGGTATTCGCCTCATTGCAGGTGTGACTGACCCAATTGCTCCGATGATCCTTTCTCGTAAATGGTAAATGTCGCGGGTATTTTCAGCATATACCACATTATTTACATATTCCCAAAATAAAAAGTCAAGTGGGATTAAATCTGGGCTTCGAGGTGCAAGCCCAGAATAAAGGATCATCGAAGCTGTTGCGTCAGTCACACCTGCAATGTGGCGAATACCTGGCAAGAAATGGAAAATCGTATTGATCTATGTAGATAAACTAATGGAGCTCTCGTCAAAGATTACTAAGATAAAACTTATAAAAGTTTAAACTAGAAGATATTCTTGGTTTAAAATTCACTGTCGGTTATGGCGAGTTTATGTTTTTCAGGGAATTTCTGCGGACATTTTCCATCACTAATGAGTAAAAACAAAGTTTCAGGACGTTTTAGGATCTGAAATCTGATCTCATATTCAAGATGTTCTCTTTCAAAATAAGTATTCAGAAATGTACAGAAATGTAAGTTGTATGTTTCACTATTAAAATTATTCTCGAACATAGAGATTTATTTTTCAAACACCCGGTATCATGAACTCCTTTTACAGGCAACTAACAATTGAGAACGACCCAACGATGTCATCGACCCACCGACAGGTCATTTAGATTTATAAAACCAGATAAAAATACCCCCGTCGCAGCAAACCTGCATACTCAGCGAATTTCCAATGAATATATAACATAACACATTATAACACTTAACAGGATTCATAAGAAATGTATTCACAAACAAGCGATATTTAAAATATTAATTATCCTCCGTAAGAATAACATTGGGGATGAGTACGCAGGTTTGCTGCAACAAGGCATACAAAATAATGAGTTTTTATGCAAATATCAATAGAACTCATCTTAGTGAAGTCATATACCAAGTTTCATCCATATATATTCATAAATAAGCGATATATAACATTTTAAGTATTTTCCATAAGAATAACATGGGGACCAAGTACCTAGGTTTGCTGCTACAGGAGCCATAAGCGAAAAATTGTTTTTTTGTGCAAACAACAATAAACCATAACCAGATCAAGCCATATACCAAATTTCGCCAGTTTATGTTCATAAATAAGCGAGATATACCATTTTTCTTTTTCTCCATAAGAATAACATAAGACAACGTACTGTGTTAGCACTTTCAATATCTCGGTAACCAATTGACGTAGAGCAATGATCAAAATACCAAATTGTTTGTTTTTTTAAGCTGAATTCAATGGTATAAATTAAAATTTGATTGAAATTAAAATTAAATGTGAAAACCCCAAAAAACACATTTTTGGGGTACAAAATCCCCCAAAACCCCCCTTCGGATGGTGCGAATCATCTGGTTTTCGAACTCGTTCAAATAAATGGTACTTTACACATTTGTACCAAATTTCATTAAGATCGGACCATTTTTACGAGAGTTATCGTGCTTACGGACACACATATATATATATATATATATATATATATATATATAAATATATATATATATATATAAATTTGAACGAATGGTGTGTTTGGCATCTGGGGACCTCAAAATTAAAAGTTATCATGGTCTCGGGCTTAAGTCTTACCATGAGACCTACGGTAATAGCTTCTTCCCTATAGGGGAAATTCGCTAATATAGTAAAAACGTTTTAAAATCTAGGATGTTAGATTAGGTTACTAGTGGATAGTATATAATTATTTTACAGCATTTTCACTACCGCAACTTTGTATGCTATCTCTGACAAATAAAATACCAAGAATTACAAATAATAAATAAATAACAAGCCAGTACCGCCATATTTGTATTAAAATCAAAGGTCCTGAGGAAAACCTAAGGAAGCTGTATTTTCAGTGACAAGAGATTGTCTTTGTTCCCGTCTTATCACTGAATTGGAAAGAGTTCTCTTGCTCCAGTGAACATTTCTGTCTTTTTATCATGGTGGCAAAAAGGGTTTTCACTGAAACGGTTTTATTATTTTAACAGTAGAAATGTCTAAAGGTCTAAATGTCTAGGTACTTTTTAAAAGGCATAAATGATTGTTCAAGCGAATATTACATTGACAGACTTAATTAAAAGTAGTTCTTTTACATTACAATGACCAATCGTATTAGAATTGCTTTAAACCTTTTCACGAATAAAACTAAATTATCTCCAACTTATCGTTTATACGGTAAATTTGTATGGATTATTATTTGTGCAAAATTGATTGATTGCGTGAAAATGGTTAAAAATAGTATTTACAAATTTAAAACAAAAGTAAAATAATATAAAACCATTTTTTATAATAATTAAACGTAGATAATTTGTTTTTCACTCCACCTAAACTAAAGCCTCAGCTATTATTATTTTCGTGCAGTTTCCTATGTCTGAGGCTCAATATCTCTCTGATACTAATTAGGTTATTTTCAGATACAACAAAGTTAGACCTGAGGGTGAATACAGTAGCTGCAAACGATAATGTAATTGGTCATTTAACCCACATTGCAGAATGTACACTCGAGCCTGTGCTTGAAACTTGGTTTTCCACCGAACACAAGGGTCATTATAAAACGCGTTGTGTTGTTTTGGAATTAAAAAAATCGTACTGTTATTACAGTTTTAAATTGCAACCTCAATCACAGCGTGGAAAATTCAAATGTAAAAATTATTAATAAAAGTGATGATTAAGTGAATACGAACTTTTACTTTCCTGACTTCGTTTTGCTGTGTAAGTATACCACATTCTGTTGTAAAAGAAGGTGGAAATGAGAAAAACACCAAAATCATTTTTTTATCTTAAAAATTCCTGTCATCATGGAAATTTTAAACATTAATATTAGGGTTGTAAATTTGAGATAGAAAGAACATGAATAATAAATTATTGTTATTAAAATGAAAGGAGATAAATTATCCACAACAATTGCAAATGTTTCTTGAGTATTCATGAGTGACAACCTATTCCACCTTAAATCAATGGGAATATTCGTGAATGCAGAAATAATAAAAAAATGGTTTAACTAGTGTTTTACATGAAATGAAAACTGTGTGGTACGGGTATCCCCACGATTACTAGAATATAGTTAAAAACAATTTTAACTACTAAACACGTCTTGGACATATAACATAATAAACAATGACAAAACATAAATTTACTCTTAATTTCTTTATCCTCCAGAACCGTAGTGTATAGTTGATCTAAAATAAATTGAGACGTTCTTGCATACTTTATTATTAATTTTACCTAAGAAGTAACCTAAACAGCAACTGATACTTTAAAACCATTCAACTAATTTATCAATAATTTAGGTAATATTTGTTAGTGATTTGATTATCGTGATTATTTGATACGCTTTGACAGTTTGTGTTTTGTCATGGTTCATATATAATCATACTAAAAAATATTGGTTGAATGGCAATAAAAAAGTTTGGTGAGGTTTTTATTTGTAACTATACATGTGCTTGTATTTTAAACTACACGTTATTATAGGGCGAGTTTGTAGGCGAACTACAATGATTCAATCATTTTTACTACATTTTTACTGTAGCCGATATTTTTTGTTGTAGTTCACTTTACTCTTAGGACAACCAGTACAGGTTATACTGCATTAATTATGTTTAAGGACGTTTATTTAATTTATTGATTTCGACTTTATTATTTTACTTTATTATTTTTCTTTGAAAAACATATTTGCTGATAAAGCTAAAGTTTAAACTACCAATTAACTGTACGGTAGAACATTCCTTGTAGACATTTTATTAAACATCTGCTAATGAACTTGTGAGAATCTCCTTTTTTTATCGACCTGATAAAGTTCAGAAGCTTCAGTAAAATTACGATTTATTTGTACGATGAAAAATAAGAGAAAAATCACAATAAGAAAAACGTGATAGACGACCGGACAATGATAACTGATAACCAAGCAATAAGGTAATGAACTAGTCTCTTTTCTGGCTATCAAACTATAGAATGTTAATGTATGTACATATAAATAATATCAATTTATATGTTTTGCAAACTAACAGGTGTTTTTGACAACAGTAATTTTTTAGTTTAAATTGCGGTTTGTTTTTCTGATGTTGTTATTGCTGGATTAGGATACTCCAGAATTAGAATTTTTCTGACGTTTGCTTTTCTCTGGGATTTTAAGAAAGTTTGGTCTAAATATGTATTTATTAGTTTGTGTAATTTATTTTTATCAGTCAAGGATTTTATTTAAAATATCCAAATAGTCAACTGAAAAAGTTAAATTTTGAAATTGTGTATGATAAAGGTACTTGAATAACTTTTAATAGTATTGTAACAAGATTTTTCTACAATAATATACTACAATAGATGTTGTAAATATATGAAAATTTATGAAATATCGAAACTATTATGGCTGAAATAATTACATAACTACGCATAAATACATATAAATAATTGCTTAACTACGCTTATTATAAAACTGTATATTATTACTCTTAAATATTTAACTTTATTGACTTTTTTTCACTGACACTTACACCAATTTTTTGAAAATATTCATTTAAATCTCTGTGTCTTAGAAAGAGTTTACTTTTCCTATTTTAGAGAAAGAATCGTTCTCTACAGGTGAAATCACAGACCTCGTGGCATCCATCTTCCAAAACAATATCAAACTGTCGTCGCGGGTGTTATCTATGTTCCTGCTATTTGATGAGTCGAGTCTGTATTTATTATGAAATAAAGTTGAGGCATTTGTGTATTCAATTTAAGTGTCAAAATATTAAATTACATGAAAATAAAAACTGATATTTGTTAACTGCACCGTTACAGGACTAAGATTTATTGCAATCATCGTACATATTCTGTTGTTGACATTTACCAAGCCTTCAAAATAAGATTAAGAACTATGTATACATTCGTTTATGATATCGAAGCATCAAAATTCTTCTATGAAACATTAATTATATAGCTGAGGTAAATTCAATTTAGATTTCCCCTAAAAAAATACATTTAAGCTAACAAGCTAACTTACAGCTAAGTTGGTTGCTAAAGACAGGTTCTGCTTCCTAACTCTTGTTTTAGTCACTGTTTATCAACAACAGTTCGAATCACTTCACTTCCTTGTGACATGTGTTTATGTAGTAACAAAATCTTTGGAGGGTTTACATTTTATATTTGCGTTCTCGTGGTGCTAGCTAGTCCAATCAAGGTAATTAAACGGTATGAGATAACTGAAACACACTTTCTTCCTTGAAACCATTTTGTGAGTGGCTTCTATTCCGCTATACACTCTGAATTTCTTGGGTCAATTAATATCAAGAATATAAAAAAACTTGTCAAAGATTGTTTTATTACTTAAATTTCCGTACTTTTCATATATTAGGCAATCTTCTCACTGACCCTTTGATTGATATCAATGATGGCTTGGAAACGTTTATTCAGTTCAACGACCCCAACTACTAATATCCATCAGTGTTCCAGTCAGTAACAAAACTTTTTTTACCACATCTCTTAACACTATTACTTAAGCCAAAATATTTCAATCATTGATACCATTAGCTAAACCACAAATCCCTAATCGCTCAACCGAGAGTATTGAGATTATTATCCCTAATTGTTTAACCTCTGTTATTGATACCGCAATAGCCAATAACACTGAGTGCATAGTATTGATCGCAGCTGATAACGATCAACAATCATTCTCATTTATAAAGACTTGAGTGCCTCTCAACATGCAGTTATTAAAGAAGCTCCAAGAATCATCGAGTTCATGAATTACAACTTACGAAAAACTAAATAAATTATAAAACGAGTAATAAACAAATAAATACACTTTTTATTTTCAAAGTAAAACCTGAAATTCAAATGCAATGAATAAATAAATAATCAAAAAATACAATATGTTTTGAGGCTCTGTGTACCTTTTGGATTTCTTCCAGAATTTACAGATCTGCATGTCGTTGTGTTGTTATTTTTCTAGTTAGAAGAGATTCAATATATTTTAAAGTACATTTCATTTGTTTAAAAGAGTAAAAACAAAGTTTCATGACATTTAGGGATCTAAAATCTGATCCCATCTTCAAGATGTGCCCTTTCATAATATGTATTCAGAAATGTAAGATTTTCTATGTTTCACTATTAAAATTATTCTCGAACATAGGGATGTCTTTTTCAAACATCCGGTACCAAGAGCTAGGATTAAGATTTATAAAATCAGATAAAAATATAGTAAAAAAGTTAGTTTTAAAATCTAGGATGTTAGATTAGGTTACTAGTGGCTAGTATCTAATTTTTTTACAGCATTTTCACTACCGCAACTTTGTATGATATCCTTGAAAAACAAAATACCAATAATTATAAATAATAAATAAATAACAAGCCAGTACCGTCATATTTGTATTTAAAATAAAAGATTCTGAGGAAAACCGAAGGAAGCTGTATTTTCAGTGACAAGAGATTGTCTTTGTTCCCGTCTTATCACTGAATTGGAAAGAGTTCTCTTGCTCCAGTGAACATTTCTGTCTTTTTATCATGTTGGCAAAAAGGGTTTTCACTGAAACGGTTTTATAATTGTAACAGTAGAAATGTCTAAAGGACCACTAGGTACGTTTTAAAAGGCATAAATGATTGTTCAAGCGAATATTACATTGACAGACTTAATTAAAAGTAGTTATTTAACATTACAATGGCCAATCGTATTAGAATTGCTTTAAACCTTTTCGCGAATAAAACTAAATTATCTCCAACTTATCGTTTATACGGTAAATTTTGTATGGATTATTATTTGTGCAAAATTGATTGATTGCGTGAAAATGGTTAAAAATAGTATTTAACAAATTTAAAACAAAAGTAAAATAATATAAATCCATTTTTTATAATAATTAAACGTAGATAATTTGTTTTTCACTCCACCTAAACTAAAGCCTCAGCTATTATTATTTTCGTGCAGTTTCCTATGTCTGAGGCTCAATATCTCTCTGATACTAATTAGGTTATTTTCAGATACAACAAATTTAGACCTGAGGGTGAATACAGTAGCTACAAACGATAATGTGATTGGTCATTTACACCCACATTTCAGAATGTACACTCGAGCCTGTGCTTGAAACTTGGTTTTCCACCTAACACGAGGGTCATTATAAAACGCGTTGTGTTGTTTTGGATTTAAAAAATTCCTACTGTTGTTACAGCTTTAAATTGCATCCTCATTCACAGCGTGGAACATTCAAATGTAAAAATTATTAATACAAGTGATGATTAAGTGAATACGAACTTTTACATTCCTGACTTCGTTTTGCTGTGTTAGTATACCACATTCTGTTGTAAAAGAAGGTGGAATTGAGAAAAACACCAAAATCATTATTTCATCTTTAAAATTTCGGTCATCATGGAAATTTGAAACATTCATATTAGGGTTGGAAATTTGAGATAGAAAGAACATGAATAATAAATTATTGTTATTAAAATGAAAGGAGATAAATTATCCACAACAATTGCAAATGTTTCTTGAGTATTCATGAGTGACAACCTATTCCAACTTAAATCAATGGGAATATTCGTGAATGCGGAAATAAAAAAAAAAAACAGTTTAACTAGTGTTTTACATAGAATGAAAACTGTATGGTACGGGTATCCCCCACGATTACTAGAATATAGTTAAAAACAATTTTAACTACTAAACACGTCTTGGACATATAACATAATAAACAATGACAAAACATAAATTTACTCTTAATTTCTTTATCCTCCAGAACCGTAGCGTATAGTTGATCTAAAATAAATTGAGACGTTCTTACATACTTTATTATTAATTTTACCTAAACAGCAACCGATACTTTAAAACCATTCAACTAATTTATCAATAATTTAGGTAATATTTGTTAGTGATTTGATTATCGTGATTATTTGATACGCTTTGACAGTTTGTGTTTTGTCATGATTCATGATATATAATCATAGTAAAAAATATTGGTTGAATGGCAATAAAAAATAGTTGGTGAAGTTTATATTCTTATCTATACATGTGCATTTTTTTTAAACTACACATTATTGTAGGGCGAGAAGCTGATAACGATCAACAATCATTCTCATTTATAAACACTTAAGTGCCTCTCAATATGCAGTTATTAAAGAAGCTCCATTGATCATCGAGTTCTTGAATTACAACTTACCAAAAAAATACTAAATAAGTTATAAAACGAGTAATAAACAAATAAATATACTTTTTATTTTCAAAGTAAAACCTGAAATACAGTTGCAATGAATTAATAAATAATCAATAAATACAATATGTTTTGAGGCTCTGTTTGTTTTTTTGATTTCTTCCAGAATTTTACAGTTCTGCATGTCGTTGTTTTGTTAAGTTATTTTTATAGTTAGAAGAAATTCAATATATTATAAAGTACATTTTTCCTCCTAGAAATTACCAAACATCTATAGTTCATAATGGTTTCCCTCAGTGTATCTGAGTTTATTTTCTTTATTGTGATTTTTCATATTGATGAGATAATTTTGGTCCCCAAATTCGCAGAATATGACTGATACCATAAGCCGAAATGGCGTAGGTGTGTACCCTTAGCACCTTTGCCTAAAGGTGGGTTGTGCCCAATGAAAATTATGTATTTCAATTTAAACAACTCCACAAAAGCGAAACTTGTATATTACAGTAGTATACAGTATAAAAGTTATCATTACTGGTTAAGTTTGATTAGTACAATTTTTTAAATAACCTTAAACATTTGTTACCTTAATGTTACCCTTATTAAGGTTATTTTGAAAAGCTCAATAATTGTTTCGACCGCCAAGTTTGTGTGATTTTACGTTTAATAAATAAATTATGATGTATGAACGTAAAATAAATAGTCTGTGGTACAGAATGTACTACTTCAATGAAATCAGATGATGGTTATAAATACATCCAAGAAAAAACAGTTAATTTAAGTTTAATACTGTGGATCACATTAATAATATACCCGTGCATAAATAATTGAGGTTACTTGGTACCATTTTAATAATAGTAACTACAAAATCATAGGTATCTTTCATATTGTATTCAATGATTTATTTATAATATGTCGGTCTGTGTCGCCTGTTAGAACGGCCAGTTGTGGTGAGGGAGACCAATTAGTTTCGCATATCAACCACGTTGTGGCCGTTCAAAAAATCAATTTTGAACAGTCGATTAATTCCCTGATCTCGTGTCATTACATCTGTTGTATACCACTTTGACAACTTTAGTTAGAAACTTATATACAACCTTTTCTGTTGTAATTACTTTGATGAGGAATTGCTATATATATATATATATATATGTATAATTTGAAGATTTAGTCATGTCTTTTTACAACTCCTGTTCAAATTCGTACATGTATCAACCGTTGAGTCAGAAAAATATATGTAATCAGATTTCGTTTAAAAATATTTCTCGGGCTAAAATAGAAACAAATTATAATGTTTGTAATGTCATTAGTTACAATAATATTACATGAATCTTCAGTGAACCTCGTATTTTCAACTTCCTCTAATGATAAAAAAAATATAATCATAACTATTATAAAAACTATATCAGCTTGGAACCGTTATAGAAATTATGTCAAGGGCGGAAATTTCTTTAGTTGGTCCTCTCAAATCCCATACAATAAAGGTCATAAAAGAAATAAAAGGTATATAAACAATGCATTTGAGTACAATAATAATATAATTAGTAAGAATAAATATAATATATATAAATCAATTTGTTGTTTGAGTATAATATCAAAAATACTTACGAATATTTTTAAAAGATCCATGAAACAGCTGGCACATGTTTTATGAAATATTCTTTTTGGATTGTGTTCGTGCGTAAACCAATCAAACAACATTGGAGCACTGGAGTATAATATAATCCAAATTCAGTCAAAAAGTGAGTAACTCAAACCAAACTGTTTAAATCAGTTACGATTTCTCCCATATTTTTCAGTAGGATAAGTATATTCGCTGTCGTGAATAAAAGTTACTATTTAAAAACTATAAAGGACATCAATAAGTTCGTTTTTATAAATGTTTTAACGTAATTGTATTAAATAAAATTGAAGAGCAGGGTGTTTAGGGATACTTATAATTAAATTTGTACTAAGTGTAACTTGAAAATTACATAAATGACAATGTACATTATAAAACAGTAATACGCAGTAGAAATGTTTAAATCTAAATAACCCTTTGAATACCGAGCTAGTAAATACAGTGGTTAGTTAATCATTATTGGTTAGTTGATTTTTAAATATCTTGTACGCCTAAACTGTTACAATTTAAGCTTGAACTAAAGAAATACCAACAGACAGGTAAACCTGCGTCTTAGATCGCGCAGCCACAGGTCAGACTATCAGAATTAGTGGTCCAGGTGGTATTAGAGCCTAGCCGCTGGACAAGGTAATTTAGTTTGTGTCTACCAGTTACGCTAAATGTCAGACACAGACTGCAGTGTGTACAATCTCGTAACGGTACAATCGCTTATGCAGCAATGAACAATGTTGTTTGGCAGCAGATACAAACGACGATACATGTTTACCTCTTCATGAGAAGAGGTAGACTAGACATCCATGGTATCATATCAAGAACAACAGTCCTGGAAGCACTGAAAGGGTTAAAAGAGATACTGCAATCATACAAGTTAAATTTACCTAAGAGGTCCTCCCAGTTTATTTCTAGTATAGCAAAACTAAATCAGGTCATAGACCTGAAAGAGTTAAAATAGACACTACACTCATACAAGTTAAGTATGATTTATCTCTAGGTCTCTCCCAATTTATTTCTAGTGTAGTAATGTTACTTTCAAACCTCACACTAACGTTTCAAATTGCTAAAAGAACTATTCAAATTCGATTACTTATATTTCGACGAACTTCAGCAATAACATCATTCCAAGTTAATTTTATTCTCTCATGAATCAGTTAAATGGTAATATAAAGTAATACCACCATGTGTGTATTAAAATTAAGGAGCTAACTTAATAAAAGCTCATTTATAAATTATCAGCCATAAATGGGAGCAGGCTGTTTTATTTCATTATTAACAACCCAACGTCCTCGGGCTTTCCATAACAACAATGGCCGACTACCGTCTGTATAACTCGAATGAAACATCTTTCATAATGGAATACATTGTCAAGACTCCATCATTCACAATAGAAAACTATTCTTACGATCCGACATTTCGATATTAAAATGGGTGTAGCTTACCTTCATAGCAATTCCTAAAGGTATATTTTAAAATAATATATATTTCAAAATTAGGACGTTTCTCTTTTTTATTTATTTAAAATGTTTTTTTAGAAACACTCTAGTGTCACTAATTAATTCCAACATTATATCATGAATTTAGGTTTTAATTATTTCTTTCTTTAAATTAAAGTGTATTTGCGTTCAAATAAAACGATATCTAGACTATTCAATCCTATGCAAATTTGTTTGGACAACTGAAATAAATTTAACGGTATTTTTGAACTTATAATAGCGATGGATTTGAATTTTTTTTTTATTTATATGGACTTTACCTATCGATTCTAGGGTTTAAAACTACACTACGTTTCGGAAGGTAAGGAAACTCCTCCCGTTATCAAGTGAACCCTACTTACATATAAATATCAAATTCTAAGAATTTTATAGTTAGATGTAAGTAATAAATAAATTAAATGATGATGTAGATAATAAATCAAACAATAAATACATTTAACGATTCCAAAACTGTTCAGCTTAACATATGAAATCTAGCAGTATCACAAAATTATCAAGATCAAAAATTAGGCGTGATTTTCTAATTGTTGTCGTGATGGAGGACGGCTTATGAAGGGTGTCTTCAAAGTTTCAAATAAAAGTCTAGGTTTAGTTATAGCTTATTTTAAAGGTGTTTACACATTTCTACAATCCCGACCTCTTACGGGCGATCGAGTGAAAATAACAGTCGTTAGAACTATTAATTCAAGAACAATTAGCAATATTTTTAAAATGTGGTACTACGTTTTCTTTAAAGAGTGTTTTTTATTGTATAATTATATGTTACAAAATAGGGGCATAATATTACCCTTAAACAACCCTCGAATCCCTTGAAACAACCATTTTAACAACCCTGATAGAGAGTCTTTGTTTTTAAGACTGGGCACCAGTCAATGAGTGAGTTTGTTTTGACTTTGTGCTACTAATTCACGTCGCCCTGAAGATGGATAATCTAATATATCCGAAACTTTGGTCACCAACTTCTTCGACATCTTCACGGACTAACCCAGAATTGAACTACTGTATCTCCGGACCCTGGATGCCTGCACACTAAACTTATATTTGATGTTAAAATATAATTAATGAAATTAAAACATAAATGACTTTTCTGTGAATTCAATTATTAACTAGAAAATAAAAAAAATCTATATTTCTGAGAAGTACAAAGTAATGAAAACATAAATTCCCCCCGCAGGGAAGTTAACATCCTGCTGTGATATTTTACATTTCATTCAGTTTCCAGTCGTAGTAACAAGATGCCTTACTTTTTTAACTCTTCATATTTCTACTACCTATTTATCTATGTTACCTTTAAACTGTAAAGATAAAAAAATAAATTAAGATATTCATTTTCAAAAATATTAAGAAGTCCGTCCCATGCTCGGAAGGTTATTTTATAGATATTACAATACGTACAAACTATTTATCATAAAAAACTGTTTGAATACATTTACAACATTTGTTTATTAAGTGTATTAATATTATATAAGATTTTTTCAGATCTCTTTTGGTTTTTTAAGATTTTATTAAAAAATATACCGGACTTTTATTTAATATACTCCGATGTGATATTAAACCACTCAATTAAATCATGACCAGGAAGTGAAAGCTATCCAACCAGAAACATTAGGACGTAATGTCATAGATTACTTTCAGAACACAATGTAGCCACATGATGCTTGGACAGGAAATGAGCTGATGTCGGGGAAACGTTGTCAAGGAACTTCAGCTCTGCCCGACCCTTCCCCCTTTCTTACTGCAAATCTCTAGAATCTAAAAACAAAATAGTGAAAAAATATAATATAATATAGTAAAATACCCCCGTCGCAGCAAACCTGCGTCCTCAGCGAATTTCCAATGCATAATATTTGTCTTAATACCACATAAAGCCGCATACCAAGTTTCATAAAAATATATTCACATATAAGCGATTTTAATTATTATCTGTAAGAATAACATTGGTAATGAGTACGTAGGTTTGCTGAAACAAGGAACATAAACAATTGGTTTTTATGCAAATATAAATATAATTTAACTAGGCGAAGCCACATACCAAGTTTTATCAATATTCAATCATAAATAACCGCCATATAACATTTTAGTTATTCTCCATAACAATAACGTGGGGGCTGAGTAAGCAGGTTTGCTGCAACAAGGAACAAAAAAATGGGCTTTTATGCAATTATCAATATAACTCAACCAAGTTAAGCTACATACCAAGTTTTATTAATTTATGTTCACAATTAAGGGAGTCATTACATTTTACTTATTCTCCATAAGAATAACATGGGGGCTGTGTATGCAGGTTTGCTGCTACGGGAATAATCATCAAAAAATTAATTTTTTGTGCAAATATCAATAAACCAGTACTACGTGAAGCCACATACCAAGTTTCATCAACATATACATTCATAAATAATCAAGATAACAAATTTTATTTATTCTCCATAAGGATAACATTGGACAACGTACTGTGTTTAGCACTTTGAATATCTCAGCAACGGTTGGGCGTAGAATCACAATTTAAACACCAAAATGATCGTTTTGTGGAACTGAACATATTGGTAAAAGCAAATGTGAAGTTTACATTAAAATAAACTGAGGAAAAGCCAAAAACCTTTTTCCCATAAGTTTAACATGGGAGATTTTATGAGTAGGTTTTTTGGATTTTCTCCGCAACCACTTAACCTAGGTAAATAATTTAAAATACTATATTATTTGTTTTTCTAAGCTCTATAACATGGTTGATACCAAAATTAAGTCACTCAACAATTTTAGGGTGAAAAATACAAAAAACTGATTTTTGAAAAATTTAAAACCCCCATAAACCCCCCTTTCTCATGGTCCGATTTTTCTGGTTTTCGAACTTAAAGTCATGAATGTCATTTTACACATTTGAGCCAAATTTTATCGAAATCGGACGTTTTTTACTCAAGTTATCGCATTCACGGACACACACACACACACACACACACACACACACACACACACACACACACATATATAAATTTGAACGAATAGTGTTTTGTCATCTGGGGACCTCAAAACAAAAAATTATCATGGTCTCGGGCTTAAGTCTTACTATGAGATCTACGGTAATAGCTTCTTCCCTATAGGGGAAATTCGCTAAAATGTAATGTCTTAAAACCAATAGAAATGTGTTAATATATTAACCCCTACTCATCTTTAACACGTAATACTTTTTTAAATACCAGTTTAATTTGATAACTGAACATGTATCATGGTATCAAGTAAGGGATTATAACTCTTACTTCAGACCTCTTACCTTATATAAGTAAGTTATAATTCATACTGCAGTCGCTATGGCATCACACTATTTATACAGACTCCACCTTAACCAATACTATATACTACGGTGTTTCTCTTTTTTTCTGCTAGCTGCTTTACACGCATTGTCCAACATAACATAACTTAAAATATTATAAACAGTTGTAATTATAATGTATATATCATTGTAGTTGTGATTCAAATAAGCCAATACCTATGAAAAATTAAATGACCAACAAAAATGATTGATAAATATAGATCTGACATAGATATATTTTTTCCAATTGCATGAACGTATTGAAATAACAATTGACTTATCAAACGCTATATTTGTCGGTAAAGTGTTGTTTTCAGATAGGAGAACTATGATGGACGATTCTTCGTGAAACGTGAAACATAATGAATAAGTTAGATGTATTTGTTTCTTGACCATGAAACAAATACATTTGTTTCAGCCATTATTTATTACTAAAACTAAATTGTTATCATTAAACTAAAATTTATAGGTAATTACACACATTCATGTTCGTGAGAACTGTTCAAAGGTTAATTTCTTTAATAAGCTTTGAACCATCTAGTTGGGTAATACAATACTACTTCATTTTAATACCGAACTCTTGAGTACGGTTCCAACAAATTTTACTTTGTTTTAGTCCAAGATAAATTGTTACCTGTAAAATAAAATACAGTTCTAAACGGATTTGGCGTAAAAACTAGTTGTTCTGCTTGGTACTGTTGTTATATAAAGGTTATTATTTATCAAAATATAGATTTCAAACTGGATAACCTATTTTAAACATGAAATTGCATTTGCTGCACCAAATACATAATCTACGTTTTGTTAAATAGTTATGATAGTTTTTCTATTTATAGTTTGTTCCTTTATTAAAAGATGATCACGTATGATCAAGTTTTCTAAATAAATATCAGATAAAGTTTTGGACACATATTCTTTAGAATTCAATTTTAATATTTACCGGTTACCTAATCCTGGTTTGGCCTGCGATTAAAAAGAACGTACAATGATCATACAATTTTGAGTTTGCAAGTTTATATTTTTTAAACATTCCAACACCAAGATTTTATTTTAAGAACCTATAAGTTTATAACTAATGTAAGAGTATTCTATTTTAATTTAAAGATTAAAATCAGTGACTTTATAGTAAAAAATTGTATTTTCTATTCTTTTGACTTTTGGACTGTTTTTACCTAACACCTTGATATTATATGTTACCTTTTAAAAGCGTTATAACTGCTGTAAAAAATCATAGCAATATTTCTTTTATACTTAGCTTTAACAAATGGAAAACTCTTCTATCTTATTATTTTCCAACAGTACTATTACAAAAACTTTAATATACGTTACCAAAAAGTTACTATGTATTGTTAAATAGTTAAATACCTATAAATGTTTAATACATAAATTAGCATCAGGTTTTGGACGGACATTGTTTTTATGGAAGTGATGAAACAAACGCGATAAAATCATCCAACCAATTCTTGAAAACTGAATAATATACCCGACAAAAAACAATGAGAGTGTAATTGATTGAGTATTCAGGGAAATGTATGAGATATTGGTGTTTAATAAACTTTTTCTAAACAACATTCAATTCTATTAAAATTATTTTAAAATATAAATTGATGGAATACCACAAATACTTAGCAGATTATTTTCAGGAATATTTTGAATGCTGCTAAACTAGAATATGAAAGGAAATGGGAACCTGCAGCTTACTTTAAATAAGTTTAGTTTTATATTAGACAAGTTGTTTTGAGGAAGAGTGTAGGATTGGTTTAAAGTGTAACTTAGTAGCAATTAATAAACAAAACAATATTAATTTTCAAAATACTTATGTACATTACAACGAATACAACATTACAAATACAACATTTATGTTTTATGATTATACAACGCCATGGTACCATAGTACATGTAGTTGGTATTTTAGGGATGTAATGAAAGATATCTAGCAACTCTTACAGATATACAGTTACGCTTACATTATATTCACACACCAGACGGTAAACGTTTATAAAATATGGTACAAGGCCTGATGATGACTGGTGTGTCCGGTCTAAAACGATGCCTTGTACCATCTATTTATATATATCTTTTATATTTTATATACGTTTACCGTCTGGTCTATGAATCATCATGTGGCTACATTGTGTTTTGAAAGTAATCTATGACCTTACGTCCTAATGTGTCTGGCTAGATAGCTTTCATTTCCTATTCATGATTTACTTGCAAACCAATCGTAGATTATATAATGTAAAACTATTGTAAGTCGTCGGGACGTGTCAGGTGTGTGTGTGTGTCGTCGTGTTGTCAGAACATATTTTATTAAATCCCGTTTACGATTATATTATATTGAGAGAAAAGGAGTGACCAAAGATTTGCATTCGGGTGATATGCTAATTCCTGAAGTATCAGAATATAATTACTGGATGTTTGATGACAGCATAATGGCACTGAAATATGTAATATTCAAGTTGTAAAGTTAAGATGCTGTTGAAATATAGTGTCGGCGTCTAGACTGTAATGACAAACCCTTTTATAGTTTCTATAATGACCCATTTGGCAAAGGGTGGATGAGTTAAGTGGGAAGGAGTACTTCATTAATATAAAAGTAATATAAAAGCTTCTCCGGGACTACAAACTTGAAATAATAGCGATATTACGGGATGAAAACGTTGATTTTCAAAGAAGATTACAGCTTATGCTTTTCACAAAAACGTGAAGTTGCTTTTGAGTTGAAACGCATTGATGTACACATTTTAATCGTCAAAGAACTTGACCAATCCTACGAAGTTTTTTGTTTATAATACAACAAGGTGGTGGACTCCCGGAACTTTCTTTGTGTCTCTTGTATTTCATTAATAAAATAATCTTATATCAATCAAGCAATCTGCTCTAATTATCAAGCTTTGCTTATTCAATTCAAAGTATCAGTTTAGGGTTTAGGTTACTGTATTACAATTATTTAACATTTTAATTCTGTATACAACTCATTTATAATATAGGTAATTATGACCAAAAACCATCTTACAAATACGTTTATATGTAATTTAACCAGTCTTCAACGGAACAGTTTGACCTATAACCGGTATTTGACCTTTATGAAAGGAAGGTTATATGTTTTCGTTTTATTTAGCATAAAGAAAATTCCTAAACAGAATGAAGCACTAATTAAAATCCTTTTACGAATAAAAGGTCAAAACCTGATAGTAATATATTCGCTTGCATTTGTTTGGAGTAAATTTTGTCGTATCTTAATTTAATAACGAATCGTATTAAAATTTGATACACAACATTTACTTATTATGCACTATCGTGTTACTAATAGTTGGTCATGTGTATGAGCCTTCCAGTGCAATAATCTATAAGCTCTAAAGATTAAAAATGGTTTAAAGCGATTTGGGAGTTGTACTATTAGTTTTAACTATCTAGTTTTAACGTGTTTACAGCTAAAACAAAACTGTAAAAATTCAGTTTAACATTAAAATTTTTTTATATCAAGAGTAAATTTACGTTCTCTAGCCTTCTTTTTATTCACAACAGTTGTGCGTTCAAATTAAATGAGGAATTTATAGTTATTCTTGGTTAAATCAATACAGGACAATAAGTATGTCATCATAAGATAAAATATTACATTTAATTCTATAACAATGATAACACTTTTAAATTGCGTTAAAATAATTGTCTAAATTAAAGTATGAGTTTTAAGTCCCTTACCTCTCAATTTTTACCAGGATTAAGTTAGAAAATGTAATCCCTAAAAATCCATACTGGACCTCAAAACTTAATTTTATACTCTTTTTCACGCTCCATGGGGAGTAGGCCACAAGGCGTCAGAATAAAATATGAAAGGTTAGAAATAGTTGGATTGTACATAAAAATAAAGTTTCTTATTAGTGAAAACACAATGTAGCAAACCCAACAATAAACAGGCAACTACACCAAAAACGTTCGAAATTTACTGAACTTCCATCAACTAAACTGAAAATTTGAAAATTTATTACAGTATTCAATGGTCCTTTACAAATTTGGTTTGAGGCAATGAATAGTGCAAGCGAGACCTAGTGTTTTTGCACTCTGTATTCAATCTACATTCATTTTTGTAGTCACTATTTTTATAAAAATTTCATATTGATACTTTAATTTATATTACTTTGAAAGTTTACTGGTTGTTTTTTACCCGCTTTTACGGTTATTATGTGTTAATTTATCCATAAGCCCAATGTCATTCGTTATATTCACAACTCGTAGTTTTACAAAAATATTTTTTTTTCATGGGAAACAAGCTGAAACACAATTAAAAACTTGAAATTAGTTTATTTGAATCATTGATAGTTGAACCGTTTTTAGATAATTTTGAAAACGTGCAATCTTAGAGTATAAGACACATTATTTGCTGTACATTTTCAAGCAACCATAGTTAAATAGACTATAGTTCATAGCTCATTTGTCTTGTCAAGTAAAAACTTGCATATGAGTTCATAATTATTTATAATTTTTAGATATTTATGCGTCTTGTCAAAATGTTGCCATAAAGAATACTGGAATACGATTTAGTAGGGTTCTAAATCCTACATAGGTATATAACCTGTTACATAACAGGTCAAGACTTAAAAACAATATAAGCATGTTCCTGGAATAGAGAAAAATATTAGATTTGATGTGTAAGTAGGTACTATATCGTATACTTTGTAATTTAATGATGTTTAATAATGTTATTTGTGTGTTTATAGGTCATGGTCAGCCTCGCAATTACGTACTCAGTAATGTTCTTGTCCATTACCGTGTGTTACATTAACACATAACGCTGTGCTAATTCTACTGATTGTATCTTAATATATTAAACTTCTCACTGACTTGTCACTAATTATTAGCTACACGATATGTTAGAGAGGTGACATTTAGGAAACTGATTCTTCTGGTATTCAAAGTTACGATGTTACTCTGTTAGACATTCACTTACGGGATCATTTTATTAATTTTTTCATAGCTATATAAAACGATAATTTTGGAATGTATGCAATCAAATGTAAAATCCACTTAACCAAAATAAAAGGTGCTATCGTAAAAAATCAAAAAAGCAAAAAAGAAAAAAATATTGGATATCAAAAGCTTTTCTAGGATTCTTAAATGTGCAAACTATTTTGCTTTAATCTTAATTTCCCTCAGGACTCTGCCCTATTTGGCTGAAAGGTTTCAACGTTCATTTATGACAGACGATGACTCTATTTGGTCAGGTTATTATATAAACATGTGCATGTTAGTCGTAAAGGTTCATGGGTTTCCACACAGAATTCAGCAAAGATCTTTTTCACTCGTCTTGAATCTTCCTGCTGTAAATGGGGCTAGGGCTGGTTATACCTTTAACTGATATTCAATTTTCTTAGTAGTTCTTAAGGTTAAACAGCACAGCTGTTGTATTACACTGGTGAAACCGGGTACTGCCCAAAAAAAATAATGAATACCGATGAAATGAGGTTAAGGAATAAGACATGTCCCAAGACCAGGCTACGGTACTTCCACATACCGTATCAAATCAATTGAATCCCTAAAACCATTAGTTGCACGATATTTAAAAAGTCATATAATCGTTTAATGTATCGTTAAATTCAGTTTAAGAGCAGTTTTTTACTTTTGTTCCAGACTCTGATAATCCTGACTATCAAAGTGGTAAGTTGTTTAAAACGTTTTCTAGTTTGTTTATAAAACCATGTATTTGGAATATTATTTGAGGTAATTCCATTGTTAAAATTCGCCATTACGTGTATTTAATTTTTGTCGTGTGTTGCAGAGTGAAATATAAGGAATATGTTTACTCAAACTACTGTATACGTACATTATTGTACAAGTCGTTCTGGAAAATTAATTAATTTTCTCAACAAACAAGTACATAAACCTTTATATATCCGTGAAACTTTTAAAAATTACTACTATAAATGAGGAAACATAAAATGTGGCTGTACCTTTGTGTAAGAATACGTTATATACGTTAAATAAACACATTGAACATTTTAAAACAGGGTACAACAAAAAGAAATATGTAGAGCATTATTAAGTTTTTTGGCTATTCAGTTTTGGCTTCCATTTTACCTGGTACCTCTTTGTTTCTCTTCTTGAAATCTGAGACTCCCAGCTGAGACTAGATATCCAGTCATCTCAGACTATTGAGTGGAATAATGAACCTTCCTTACCTTCTTAGGCTGCCTAAGAGGAGCTTAAGAGAAATAAGGACTCGTCCTCGATAAATTCTTTAAGTCCTATCAAGCTGGAGCGTGAACCGACCTTGAAGGAGGGCTCTGTATTGGATTATAAAAGCAAGATGGGTTGAAGGATTCCATGGAAGGGAAGGTCCCTTGCCTAGTGGGACCAAGTGGTCATCTGGACTAGAGAGGGAATCAACCTGGGGTTGGCCAGCTACTAGGTGCTCGGCTGATTGAGGTGTGCTACCTCTCCATTCTGGGATACCTTACTTTCCTTGTACAGATCCTTTCCTATCGCTACAGATACTTCCTTCCAGTGGTACAGTATAATGAAAGGAGACCTGCTTGTTGATGCGGGACTAATTTATGTCTTAAACTTGCGAAATGATGAGACGGGAGTTACAATTAACATAACAACTTTTATTTGTACATGAAATGAAATTATATCAAAACAAACTAGCGAATTAAACTTAGAGATATCAAGGGGTAAATCTAGCGTGGGTTCTTCATGAGTTTTCTTCGTGGGAGTGTAAAAGTCTATTGTTGAACATATTTTTGAATGTTTACAAAATCTTATAATATAAAATGCAATGCCATTTGGAACTTGTCTTTATCAAACAAATAACGTACTATAACAAAATGTTGAATTATTTAAGAGTTATAATGGTATACATTTTATATATACAGAACACTGCTAATATCTAAGGTGACCTGATCTCTAAATATAACTTATAACATCTAAAACTTACAACAAAAGAAATATAATGTGTATAATAACTTTACTCAGATTAAATTTGGATGAACTATATTCTACTTATGAACTGAAAAACATATTTCTTGACATTAATTTATCCATAATCAACAAAATGGTAGGCAACAAGATTCATGTAAACCTTAAATTTGTTCCTTAGGGCTTCCCTCTTTGGGCCACTTTTCCCAACTCAAGTTTAAACTAGACCTGGGGTTATTTTGAGCTTCAGATAAAGGCACAATATGTTTTCCCAATACTTGATCCAGCCAGTTTAGCTTAATCCATGGAAAATCAAGTTTTCAATATTTCCATATGATTTTGATGTTGGATTACCCTCAAGTTCAACTAAAAACCAACATTTATTACACATGGTTTAAGATTATGTTATCATAGCATATAATTACTAGGTAGTGTTCTCTATATAGGTTTAACATAAACCAGGTTTAAACTGCCCAAAACACATTGGAAGGGCGAAATTTTACATATACTTGAGTTTAAACTAAAGTTTAAGTTAAACTGTACTTGGGGAAACCGGCCCTTATATGGTTAAATAAATATCCATTTTAACAAATTATTATAAGCAATGATTACATCTTAATATGACGCTGTAAACGGAAGTGTTTACTCTATATGAGTCGCTCGAAGCCCTCATTAGGCGACAAAGCAACTGGGAAGACATCCTCAAGCCTCGTCTTAATCAAAGCAATCGCTTCCGCAAATACGTGCATGTTCTTTTGAAACTATTTACTGATTCTTGCTACATTTAAATATATATTTTATGTGTAACTTGAATGTTGAAAATATATTTAATTAGTTCTGCATTCCTATCAATTCGTTACTTTTTTCATAGATTCTTAATCAGTTAGTATGCTTTTTAGTTGCCATTACTAAGAGTCACATATATAAGGTTTTTTTAGAGGTTGGCAGCCTTTGTTTACCTTATTTTTCCAGTGCTCATAGACTATAGATCAGTGAGTTGAACGTTTAAGAAATAAAAATAGTTAAATATGCGTATCCGATAATTCATTAGGTGTCAGGCAAACGAAATATTGCGATTTAAAGTAGATGGTGACATCGACGTGAAAAGTATTGGTTCTCTTTTCAATCCATATTGTTTGCGGTAAAATTTTTTTTGTTATAGAGTCTAGAAAGTTAGTAAACAAAAATTACAACACATGTTATGTAATAAAAAACAATAAATAAACATTGCAAACGTAATGCAACAATTAAAAATCACACACACGCCTAACAAGTCCAAGGAAGTATTGAATTTTCCTAAAACTATGATTATTTACTTTAAAATATAGTTTGTTTTTTAGTGTTATTATATCGATGTATAAGGAAGAACAACGTACCTTATTTACTCTAGTAAGAATGTTACTAACTGAATGCCTGAAGGTGTCAAATTTTCAAAATGTAGCGGGATTTATTCCGATCTAATTACAGATTGTCTTCATCTTCGAACGGTAAAGTGCGGTGCGGAAAGCTGTACCGGTACCGGGTTTTTAATGTAAATGTTTGTACTATGTGTTCGTGTGTGAGTTTTATGTGTCAGGGACACCCATGTGACGACCATCAGTGATGGAATAAACATAAATGTAAGAAAACAGCGGCTGAAGATGATCTGTAATTATATCGAAATGCATCCCGCTACATTTTGAAAATTTGACAACTTCAGGCATTCAGTAAGTAACATTCTTACTAGAGTAAATATTATCAGATGTCAAGGCTGTTAAAAAAAAATAAAAATTTACCTTACTAACCTCATGATAACTTCCATTAAATACTGTGTAATTAGATTTTCGATTTATAATAAATTGGGTCTACTTTATCATTTAAAACATAATCCCAAAACAAAAGTGTTGATACTGGGGGTTTGAAGTTAGTAACGGTTAGTTAACTAATGCAGTTGGACTGATCAAGCTTCTCGTAAAAAGTTAACTAATAAATTATCACCATAAATGGAGCCGGGAGGGAGCAATTTTAATTTACATCAACAATACACACTCCCCCCGGCCTGCCTGGACGTAACAATGATTCATCGACCGACCTCAGTTCTGGAATAAAACGTCTTCCTAAACGTGTAAGGGTGTAAGGGTGGAATTATTTAGGGATGCTATTCAATCATTGTAAACGAGTTAGCACGCAGCATGCTGACGTTATAAGAGTGAATTTTCGTATTAAAAACTTTAAAAAATCAAATAAAAGGTCTAAACAAACATTTATGTAAGTTTTAGCAAAATGGAAAATATTAGATGTTTTGGCTGTTCCGATGCACCTGGTTCTATTTCAATACAGTACTGGGATGGCAATGTTGTGCGTTATAAGCTTAGAAGGAGGTACCATCAGGATCAAAAGTCGGTAAGGGGTATTAGGAGTGATACAATTACATAAAGATATGAAAATCAGCCTTTCCAATGTGAAGTCTCCATAAGACGACGTATGTATTTACTCAATTTACGTTTTATCTAATAACTCGGTAAATATCTGTGCTAGAATGATGAGGGAGGGCTTCAAATTTCCGCCTGGTTACGTCCTATTTTAATGTGCATTAATTTTACATTAATTAGGCTTTTCTGGTCCTGTTTGGGCCCAAAAACCCCAAATTCATAATTTAAAATCCCAAAAAGGGGGTTAGAGTTTTTCGAATGTTCTGCCCAAAGAACTTGTCCAATTGATTACAGAAAAGAATGTCCCTACCAAATTTTAAGTAAATCGGACAAAAATGTGACCGCTAGAGTGCAAACACACACACACATATATATATATATACACACACACACACATATATATATATATATATATATATAATTTTTAACAACCCCCCCCAAAACGTGATCATGGGGTCAAGTTAGGAACTTCTATGGTGGTCCCGGGTTTAAGTTTCACCGTGCAGGTCATGCTAATAGTTCACTTTCCATAGGAAATCCACTAATAATGCGAATTCTGGTTGATATTTATGGAAGTCTATTGATAACATGGTATATTTTACACATGTTTCTGTCTTGCTTTCAACCGACGACGTTAGATATGTTAAAGAGAAATCTTGTCAGTCAGGCTGGCCTTTCTGTCTTACAGATTCTCTTGAATTTGTTGGAAAATGACAGGTATCTATGTCCAAATATATCACCAGGCATTTCAACTTTAATTTTTTCCCTTTTATTTTTTGAAAAAATATTTTAAAATATTTCAATTAACTAGTAGAGTTTATAATGCTCCCCAAAGCACGCAGCTTGAGAGAATACAACTATTACTATTTATTTCTTGAAATGTACATTTATTTTATGCAGATTTTATGTCGGGAAGATTCTTGTGTTGCATGAATACTAATTATAATATATAGGTATACTGAGAAATCAAGGGATAAAGTGATGATATGTTTATGACATTAAAAATACCTATACAAATAAATACTTGCCATGCATCTTCGCAAGTTATTCTAAAACCTTATAGCTCACAATAAATGAGCTAAGATGTTACTATTTTATCACTCCTAGGTAAAATATCAAAAGAAACAACTGAACAATAATAAATGAAAGATACAATTGTATGCTATTAAATGTTTTTTGAAACGGCTTTGGAGAATTTGTCGGGCTGTCAGTTCCCCAACTCACTTGAATGCTCAAATGTTTTAAATTTTTCACATCTGGCTACAATGGGGACAAATTATTATTTCAACACAGCATACTAAAAACATGTTTTTTAATTTAAAATCAACAATGCCGTCCGTAATTTGTATTTTTAATCAAATAAAATCGTTGTTATTAAAACTGTGCTTAAGCTATACTTGTAATTTATATTTAGTAACTTCAAAATCACAAAACCAAATCAACCAGTGGACCAAAATACCTTGTCTAAGCGATTGGATTTGATATGGTGCGGGAGAAAAATTGTAATCGTCAACTTTTAGAGGTCCTAAATTTAAATTTAATTGCAATCACAATACAAGTTATTTATTTAGCGATGTTGTTCGTGACGTGTTCTGAGGATCAAGGGACGGGCGTAGTAGCGTAGCCCCAGTAATTTCCCATTTCAATTGCAACAGGATAACGTAATCTGCTGTCAACGCGACTAGTAATCTAGTTTTGACACACAACAAGCCTTGCCGAAACCGACTAATCAGACCAATCGTGCAGTAACGTGATCAGCGCGTCGAGTGCACACAGTGCCGGCAGAATAAATATTATATTTATTGATACAGATATGGTTATTTAAGAGTAGCTTCACAAACTGAATATATTTTTAATGTCCCATTTATTTAGATATTTAATTAAACTGCATTGAGAGTTTAAGTAAAGAATTAAATCCTACAGTAAAGTTGTTGGATATGCAAATAAGATTATTCTAGCAAATAGGTAATGTAAGTAAGCATTACCCCGTAAGTAAGGATTAAGGAACATAAATATGTAAAGGAGTAAGGTCATAAATAGATATGTTTATCCTTTAAGTAAGTTGTTAAGATAAAAAACATCGTAATAGATTATGTTTCTTCTCTTCAGTAAAGTTGTATGATATGTCTGGTCATAAATAGATGATGTTTTATCCCGTCATTAAAGTTGTATGGTATATAACATCGGATAATAGATGATAATTTGTCCATTCAGTAAGTTTGTAGGTTATATAAGGGCGTTAGTAGATTATTATCATCACTCAAAAAAGGGTGTAGGATATAAAATATAGTAAATAGATAGTGTTTTATCTGTTCAGTAATATTGTAGGGTGTATGATATCACAAATAGGTAATGTTTTAGGATATTAGGTAAACAATTAAATCCTTTAGTAAAGTGATCGGATATTTAAAGTTGTAAATAGATTATTTTTTATCCCATTCGTAAGGTTGTAAGATATGTAAGTCGTAAATAGATTATTTTATCCCATCAGTAAAGTTGTATGATAAGGCCGTAAACAAATTAGGCGCGTTCTGTAAATGTGTACGGCAATAAATAAATGATGTTTTATGTATGTATAGCTGCACACGAATACATTAGGTATAGTGGCGCATCCTAGTGTACTGATGAGAACAGGTGACTTACATACGCTATGTCTCACTACTCAAAGGTACAATTGCCTATTACTATTCAACTATGCAGGCTAGAATAATTGAGATTCTTGACCTAAATTAAACTGCTGGCGCACCCTTCTTTAATAAAAGGCAGTTAAGTTTTTATGTTTACTCTTTCTTTATGAGCATGTCATACTTAGGAACTCTCTTTTACAGAGAAGTGAAACATAATTCATTGAAATTCTATAATTTTTTTTCAAATGCTATATCATGGTGAGGGGATTGACGAACCTTGGAGTGCTTCGTCCGTATAGTTATTACAAATCTACTACAATAGTTACTTTTATTAATATCCATATAGTTATAGACTGGATCAGTGTAATTCCCTAACTAAATGAAGAGAGCTATTTGGCTTAACTGTAAGTTGCATGGATAAGGTATTCCTCAATTTATTTGTTAAAAAATGAATACAGAAAGTGAATAATTAATATAGAACTATTAGTATATTATTGATTAGTTACAACAATGTAGCTTAACAATAGTGCATATTTACATAGTATAGGCATTAACATTATTACTAACAAATAATTTAAAGAATTTTTAACATAAACTTTATTTGTTTTTGTTGGATACTAAATGAGTTAGTGATTGTTGTTTTTCTGTTATATGGATTTTTTACAGTATGGTTAGTTAAATAAGTATAATATTTCTTAGTTTTTTAAATGAAAACATTTACGGCTAAAAACAAGACTTTATAAAATATGTTGGGCGTGAAAAGGAACAATTGCCATCCTTGACAATTTCAAAGGAAAGTTATTAGGGTTGGAACAGTTCCAATGAAATAATCCATAATCGTAAATAATAATTTGATTTTAAAATGTTTACATGTTGCGGTGCCAGAATGTTGTATGGTTTACTTTCATCAAGCAAATATTTTCAATTTCGTTTAGTAACGTTGTGACTTAAGTTAGAGTACCTCCGACCATTTGATGTTTAAAACATAAGAGTTAAATGGGAAGTTTAGTTAAGGTGGCAGCTGACCTTTTCAGTAATGGTGATTGCTCCAACATTTTGTTTACTGGATGACACTAAATCATTGCTCAACCTTAAAAAAATCTGTTAAAATTTTCAGAGCTAGTATTACTACCACAATAGTTTCTTAATTAATTCATGTGCGAATACCAGTAGTAAAAATAAATAGTTCTGAAAACATAATTTTGAACAAGAGGAATTGAAACTTGAATAAGTGAAACATCACAGTTATCTGGAGACTTAAAACTTTTACTTCACGTATCTCAATATGATTATATAAAATTAACATTTACTACGACTTGAAATGCTTCAACATAAACTATAGAGTTAAGACCTGTAAGTATTAAGCTCCAAATGAGTAAATTCAAATAACACAAAACTTACTTATTAACGTTTTAAATGCAATAAAGTTTATAAAACCATCTGAATCATGTTAAGCACAATAAAGCAAAATAAAAATAGTAATATTGGTAAATCAAAAATTACTAAAACTGCTTATATTGTATTTGCTTGCTCCTTATCAAGTAATGAGCGATGTAACGTGCCAAAGCTCGCCGACACCTGTCACAACCGCACTCTAACTCTGCTCTGTGTTGTCAAACTTAACTCCAGCTTGATATTAGTAAATTGGGCTTGGGTTTGATTAGGAAATTTTCTTATTGAGATGTGTGTTTTTGACATCAATGAAGAATTTACATGGGTTACAAATTACATTGAAATCATTTAAGGACAATATCAGTATTATAATTTAATAACAACTGAGCGATCGTTTTGAAGTTTACCTTCAACACTAAATGAAAAAAAATAAGCGAGTAATTATAAACCATAAAAATGATAATGTTATGGGTGATTCTCAATTAATTATTTGTTAACGTACTAGTGAAACCAACTTACAGTGACTCGTTCAACTAACCTTCAAAACAGGTGTTTCAATGTGAAAGCTGCACATGGAAAATTCTAGTCTCATTTTTATTGTTCAAAAACATTTGTGAAAATATGGGTTAATAAATGAGAAAAACAAAAAATGTGGATGGATTATTACAATATTTGTATTATTATTCTCCTTGAATCTCTGAGAATAATAAACATTTATCTTTTCAACCAAACATCTTAAGATATGTCTGTTGAAACGAATTCATACATAAATCAAAACAGACTTGCACTCAGTTGTCCAGTAAGAGGATGAACAAAAATTTTTAATGATTTAGTAACTATCTTTATTATAGATAAACAACTGCACAATTCAAGTATAACATAATTTAGGTTTTCTTCCCATATCAAGTAAATAAAAAACGTTATGCACGGTATATAGAAACCTCACTATCAATTGTCAAACATGGATATTGTAAAGATAAATTGAGTTCTAAAAGATATCTTAATTTACCTTTTAGCGAATTTCCCCTATAGGGAAGAAGCTATTACCGTAGGTGGCATGGTAAGACTTAAGCCCGAGACCATGATAACTTTTCGTTTTGAGGTCCCCAGATGCCAAAAACACTATTCGTTCAAAATTATATATATGTATATACATATATATAAATATATATATATATATATGTGTCCGTTACCGCGATAACTTTTGAAACACCCGATTTTGATGAAATTTGGCAGGAATGTGGAGAGTATCATTTATGGCTCTAAGTTCGAAAACCACATCGATCGCACTATGGGAAGGGGGTTTTATGGGGGTTTACAATTTTACAAAAATCGGTTTTTTGCAAATTTGACCCCAAAATGTTAAAAACACTCAATTTTGGTTATAGCCATTTTATAGAACTTAAAAGTAAAAATAATTTAGTGTTTTGAATCTTTAACCTAGGTTAAGTGGTTGCGGAGAAAATCCAAAAAAAACGTGTCCCATGTTAATCTTATGGGAAAAAGGTTTTAGATTTTTCTCAGATAGTTTTACTAAAAACTTCATATTTCTGTTTATTAATGTGTTTAGCTCAACAAAACAAACATTTTGGTGCTTTAATCGTTGTTCTACGTCCAACCGTTGCAGAGATATTCAAAGTGCTAAACACAGTACGTTGTCCAATGTTATTCTATGGAGAATAAATAAAATTCTATATCTTGATTATTTATGAATGTATATTGATGAAACATGGTATGTGGCTTCAAATAGTTGTGGTATATTGATATTAGCACAAAAAACAAGTTTTTTGTTGATAGCCACCGTAGCAGCAAACCTGCATACTCGGCCCCCATGTTATTCATATGGAGAATAAGTAAAGTTGTATATCTCCCTTAATTATGAACCTACATTAAGAGAACTTGGTATGTAGCTTCACCTGGTTCAGTTTTATTGATAATTGCAAAAAAAACACATTACTTATCTTCCTCGTTGCAGCAAACTTGCGTCCTCAACCCTAATGTTATTGTTATGGAGAATAAATAAAATGCTATGTATCACTTATTTATGGATGTATTTTTGTGAAACTTGGTAAATAGCTCTATGTAGTAGTGAGTCACATATATATGCATTGGAAATTCGCTGATTACGGAGGTTTGCTGCAACGGGGTATATATATATATATATATATATATATATATATATATACCCCGTTGCAGCAAACCTCCGTAATCAGCGAATTTCCAATGCATATATATGTGACTCACTACTACATAGAGCTATTTACCAAGTTTCACAAAAATACATCCATAAATAAGTGATACATAGCATTTTATTTATTCTCCATAACAATAACATTAGGGTAATATATATATATGTGTGTGTCCGTTACCGCGATAACTTTTGATAGAAGCGCTCGATTTTGATGAAATTTGGCACAAATGTGGAGAGTAACATTTATGACTTTAAGTTCGCAAACCAGATCGATCGGTCTATGGGAAGGGGGTTTTATGGGGGTTTAAAATCTTCCAAAAATCTGTTTTTCTAATTCTATCTCGTAGGCATCTTCAGTTGGTGAACCTGTGTGCACGACTCCAGGATTAGTAATGCTATCATCGAAGAAAGAGCTAACTTACCAAGGAATCAAAAGCCGATCTTTTCCTTTATTTTTCATTATTATTGCTGATTATTATAGTAGTTATAATGATAAATAAAACGTAGCGTCAAAATAATAATAATAGTAATAATAAATGTAACAAATAAAATCAATTTGTTTCGCGTAATATTTGCTAGTTAGCTGCCAAAGGTTTGGTGCTGTTTGAAGTTTTTGTTTGACACATAGTATCTGTCTACTCCAAACATCAAACATGATGTGTATTTGTCAAAACATACATGTCATCACGCCAACGAACCAACCAAACATACAGGGGGGGAAGTCCTTTCATTGTTAAAGTTTGAAATATAACAAGGAATTAGTTTAAAATAACTATTTATATTATTCTACTAGTTCATGACGAGACAAGTAATCAATGGTTTTTGTCCTCCAATTTAACAAATAAATGGCGACTTGGTTCCAAATATATAATACAATAGCTTACAAAATGTATTATATAAATATATATGTATTTATTTTATTCTATTTTTTAACACAATTTAAGTTTTGTTAAGATCCTATACACGGTATTGATGGAAAACAGTTTGTACCTCTGAGTTTTGGACGATCCAATAATCTATGACGTTTTGAGCCGAGCAGATAAAAGAAACAGTTTATCTCCCAAGATGCACACATGTACAAATAATTGTAAAATACTATTAACCAGCCAAAACAGATTAAACATTGTCATTTCCACTTCTATTTACTCAATAGAAGTCACACACTAGGTTTATGATATTTATCATGACTGTCATCTTTCAAAGGAGCCTTGATAACACATAGTTGAAATCACAAGCCAGGCGTCATTTATCTTCCAACGCCATATCAAACTGTCGTGGTCTCCATCTGTTATTTGTTAGAGTGCTCCCCCTTTTTGTAAAGAAAACAATAAAAATAAAAATACTGCGAATTCGTCTCTTCTGTCTTTTTGTTACAATTATTTTTTTATAAAGAAACATTTTTTAAGTGGAGTAAGTTATAAGAGGCTTGGGTTACAAGATGGTAATACGTTTTAAACGATCAAAGGCTTGATTAACCCGTGCTTTATCTTCCCGCCTTATCCTTTTCAAACCTCTGAATTGCAGTGTAAATATATATTTTATGTTGTACTCTGTAACTGCTAGTACAACAAAAGCGGGCTGTTTTTGTCACATAAAAAAACTGAACATTGAAAATAAATATATTTTGTAGATTAATCATGTGTTGGCAAAATGTGTGTTATGATATTTTTTTGTTTATATCTAATTATTTGTATACACACAAACTATTTTGATTTTGAAATAAACACAAATTTTAATACATTTGAAAATATCATACCGATATATAAAATACATTTTCAAAATCAGAGGAGTGATAAAAAATACCTCCAAACAACAGAAACCAATTATATAGATATAAAATGTAAAAACTGTCCTTCATTAGAACAATATTAACTTAATGAGTTTATTGTATTGAGGTTTTATAAAATAAAATATACTTTGTGTTTTAAAGAAAAAATAGGATTTTGGTATTAAAACACTCAGTATGTTTGCTACTTGATCATTATGCGTTTCCCAGTTGTTTGTTATTATTGTTTTATTCTAATAATAACTTAACAGTTCCTAAAAATTAAGTCGGGTTCACAAAAAAGCGGCACTTTGTGACTGAGGTATTCCACTCTCTGTGGTCATAGTTGATGCCAAAAGGTAACATTCCAGATAGGTAGCCACTCCAAAATCCGTGCAGGACACCAAAATGGTGGTCATTAAAGATGACTGTCATTGCAACTATAAAATCTGTCATAATTTGATTAATCGATTTAAGTGAAGTTGTTGTTGTTTAATAGGTATTTTTAAACTAAAACTTTTTTGTATTTTACTTTTTACGAAAAAGTGGTCACCTAAATATTTAAATATTATTGATTAAATGGATAAATTTGTATATACAAGATATAATTTGTAGAAACGCCCTGCAAATTGAAAAGTTAAATTTTGTAAGATGATTTATTAAATTGATTAATGTTAAATACATAAATAAATCTTCAACATGTCAAGTCATGGATGAATAATTACAAATACAGTTTTTAAAACATACGCCTCCAATTGGCGCACAAACATACTGCATATATGTCTGACCGTATGCACGATAACTTTTGTAAAATAAGTCCGATTTCGTAAAAGTTGAAGTTATTTAGAGATTAGAGTTGCAAGCTAAACACGAAGCAAGAAAGAAAATATGACTCAGAGTATTGGATACTCGACCAACAAGAACACTTTTTTAAATACGCTTTATATTCTCTAACTCGGATTTTAAATGTTTTAATCTCATCAGTACTATTTACTAAACTAAAAAAATAGCTAAACATAATTCATCATAGCTCTAAAGTTATCACATATTTTGCGGCCTTGTGTTATAGCATACGTTGATTTTTTCAATACATTTTCATTTGTGTAAGAGGGGATAAGAGAATATTTTAATAAATACTAACAAAGTAAAATTCCAAGCAATAAAACAATGTTGGTACAAATGGACAAAATAAAAGAGAATGATTTATAAATAATTTTAAACCTATAACTATTAGAATGATTCGTTTGTTTTTTTCAAAATACATTCAATATATAAATAAATTATTAAATTGACCAATATTTTAAATAGCATTTACACTAAAATATTTTTTAGCCATCACTAGAATCGTAAGAAACAAAAGACAATTTTTACTGAGGATTTTAACTCAAATTTTCTTTAGTAATAATTTTGGAATATTTTTAAATACATGTACATACAATACGTTGTGTGGGACAATTATTGCTCTACGACAGTTTGCAGATATTGATACAATTTTACGTTTACCTCATTTATGAAATTTTTTAATGCAATACAATTATCTTATAGCAGCGGTAGCTACTTGGATACATATATCGATTTCTTTCGAAAGGAAGGAATTTAGCGGGAAAAGGCAAGGGACCTTTTTGTAATAGCTTCTTTAATAAGTAGTTTATAAGTAACCCCAAAAGTGATAGCGCTTCAATCAAAGTAGGTCCTGAGTTCCAGGATGGGCAACCGTACGAAAACCTTTCCTCAACAGAGTGTTTCTTAACTTACTTTAGTTTCGGTATTATGAAAATAATGGATTCTTCCTCTCTAATACAGTAGCACCATACGGTAATGAAAATCCCTTATTATTATCAGAGTCCCGAAATATTACGAGCTTGCTGTCAATAGGATATGACATATTTAAGTACCTAACCACTGAATAAATATAAAAATAAAAAACAAGAATTAAAAGGAAATTGGTAATGTTCAGATACAATAGCTAAAAGTACTTATCATGACAACTTGTTTGTACCTATTATGAGCCTACGACTTCTCATAAACCGGTGAGGGAGCCGTTTTTTACTTATATTTGCAAAATTAAATACAACCTTAACTGACATGAGGTATATAATATCGTAGTAATTTACACTGGATTATTATAATAATCACATAATAACTCTCAGGAGAGAAGAAGGCGTTTGAGATCCTTTTGCAAACAGAAAAGGATTAATTAGTTTATAAAAATGCCCTAGGAATCTCGTATTCTTTCTACAAAGGATCGAGGTAAATTTGTTCTCAGAACTTATTACAGTTGAATATACGACCTAAAGTATATTTAAAAAGAACTTGATACAAATTAATGCCCTTCATTTTTAGTTCGAATGTACATTATGTTATGTTTATTATCAAGGTTTTATATTAAACAGGTAATATTAATTACTAAACACTCACATTGTAAATTGATAAACATATGCCATCTTTAATTAATAAGTCCTTTTCATAAGCTATGAATAAAATTAGCTGTTAAAAAGTGTATTATTGGATGATTAAAATTTACCAGTGACAATATGAAACTCCAAAATGGTTTTCAACATGAACAACATAAATATATGCATTTATAACGAGCCTCAACACTTATTTGAGTGAAGTATTATAGTTATAGTTCATACGTATCGTACTGATTTCATGTAACATTTATTTGATTAAAAGTTTTAATTAATAATAATTTAGGGAAATAATGTATTAACAATAATAATGAACATGTTGTACACGAGAGTATAATTTTTTAGTTGTAAAATGAATAATTATTTGCGAATTAATATATTAAAACATTATTTAATTATTATTATTTACATTTTTATACTTTCTGAGTAAAAAAGAAACACTAAAATAGCTTTAAAATAATATTGTAATTAAATATCATAAAAAACCTTACAGGTGTTTTATACACGCATAACCATTTATACTGTAAACTATTTTTCTATTAGGCTTTTTAGTCACATCCATTAAGAAATCGTTAGTCTTTGGCCTTAATTTATAATTACTTGTTAGTAAATATGCCATAATAGTTTCATTTTTAATTAAACAAATTTGTTTAAAGAAATATGCAGACTTAATGATTATTAACTACCTACCTAAATTTCCTTTGATGAGGAATTCAGCGAGCTCCAAATTTAGAAACTTGCACCATAAAATGAAATAATGTTTTTCAGCGTAAATATTGCCTTCAGTAATTCTTCAGATAAAGTACTACAATAGGACTAATATTATAATCCTTGGTGATTGATAGCTTAAAATACTTAGGAAAGAGAGTTTTGTCTTCAAAGCATCCAAAGTTATGTTTTCGAAACACCTCCCAGTGTACGGAGAAATAAAGCGCCACAAATGTTAGTGTAATCAACACATAGAAACAACAAATCATGGATTCCTCCTTATACAACATAGCGACGACGGATGTGTTACCCAATGAGCGCTTTAATCACCTCCCGGTGTATGTAGCAGTAAAGTGCCTCAACTATCAGTGTAATCATCCCTTAGAAACCAGGATAATGAATTTCTTGTTAGACAACAAAGCGACGACGGACATGTTACCCAAAGAGCACTTTAATCACCTCCCGGTGTACGTAGCAGTAAAGTGCCACAACTATTAGTGTAATCATCCCTTAGAAACCAGGATAATGAATTTCTTGTTAGACAACAAAGCGACGACGGATATGTTACCCAATGAGCACTTTAATCACCTCCCGGTGTATGTAGCAGTAAAGTGCCCCAACTATCAGTGTAATCATCCCTTAGAAACCAGGATAATGGATTTCTTGTTAGACAACAAAGCGACGACGGATGTGTTACCCCAAGAGCGTTTTAATCACCTCCCGGTGTACGTAACAGCTAAGTGCCACAACTGTCAGCGTAATCATCCCTTAGAAACCAGGATAATAGACAACAAAGCGAAGACGGATGTGATACCCCATAAGCACTTTAATCACCTCCCGGTGTATGTAGCAGCTAAGTGCCACAACTGTCAGTGTAATCATCCCTTAGAAACCAGGATAATGGATTTCTTGTTAGACAACAAAGCGACGACGGATGTGTTACCCCAAGAGCGTTTTAATCACCTCGTGGTGTATGTAGCAGTAAAGTGCCACAACTATCAGTATAATCATACCTTAGAAACCAGGGATCATGGATTACTCGTTTGAAAACAAAGCGACGCCGGATGTGTTACCCCAAGAGCGTTTTAATCACCTCTCGGTGTACGTACCAGCAAAGTGCCACAACTGTTAGTGTAATCATCCCTTAGAAACCAGGGATCATGGATTTCTCGCTAGACAACAAAACGACGACGGATATTTTATGCCAAGAGCGCTTTATTCACCACCCGGTGTACGTACCGGCAAAGTGCCACAACTGTTCATGTAATATGCCTTAGAAACCAGGGATCATGGATTCCTCGTTTGACAACAAAGCGACGCCGGATACGTTACCCTGTGAGTGATTTAATCACCTCCCGGTGTACATGCAAGCTAAGTGACACATCTGTTAGTGTAATTTGCCTTAGAAACCAGGAATCATGGATTTCTTCTTAGTCATCCAAGCGACGCCGGATCAGTAATCCAGTGAGTGCTTTAATCACCTCCCGGTGTATGTCTAAGCAAAGTGGCACAACTGTTAGTGTAATGTGACTTAGAAATCAGGGATTATGGATTTCTCGTTTGACAACAAAGTGACGCCGGATGCGTTACCCTGTGAGTGCTTTAATCACCTCCCGGAGTACGTACCAGCAAAGTGCCACAACTATCAGTGTAATCATCCCTTAGAAACCAGGATAATGAATTTCTTGTTAGACAACAAAGCGACGACGGACATGTTACCCAAAGAGCACTTTAATCACCTCCCGGTGTACGTAGCAGTAAAGTGCCACAACTATTAGTGTAATCATCCCTTAGAAACCAGGATAATGAATTTCTTGTTAGACAACAAAGCGACGACGGATATGTTACCCAATGAGCACTTTAATCACCTCCCGGTGTATGTAGCAGTAAAGTGCCCCAACTATCAGTGTAATCATCCCTTAGAAACCAGGATAATGGATTTCTTGTTAGACAACAAAGCGACGACGGATATGTTACCCAATGAGCACTTTAATCACCTCCCGGTGTATGTAGCAGTAAAGTGCCCCAACTATCAGTGTAATCATCCCTTAGAAACCAGGATAATGGATTTCTTGTTAGACAACAAAGCGACGACGGATGTGTTACCCCAAGAGCGTTTTAATCACCTCCCGGTGTACGTAACAGCTAAGTGCCACAACTGTCAGCGTAATCATCCCTTAGAAACCAGGATAATAGACAACAAAGCGAAGACGGATGTGATACCCCATAAGCACTTTAATCACCTCCCGGTGTATGTAGCAGCTAAGTGCCACAACTGTCAGTGTAATCATCCCTTAGAAACCAGGATAATGGATTTCTTGTTAGACAACAAAGCGACGACGGATGTGTTACCCCAAGAGCGTTTTAATCACCTCGTGGTGTATGTAGCAGTAAAGTGCCACAACTATCAGTATAATCATACCTTAGAAACCAGGGATCATGGATTACTCGTTTGAAAACAAAGCGACGCCGGATGTGTTACCCCAAGAGCGTTTTAATCACCTCTCGGTGTACGTACCAGCAAAGTGCCACAACTGTTAGTGTAATCATCCCTTAGAAACCAGGGATCATGGATTTCTCGCTAGACAACAAAACGACGACGGATATTTTATGCCAAGAGCGCTTTATTCACCACCCGGTGTACGTACCGGCAAAGTGCCACAACTGTTCATGTAATATGCCTTAGAAACCAGGGATCATGGATTCCTCGTTTGACAACAAAGCGACGCCGGATACGTTACCCTGTGAGTGATTTAATCACCTCCCGGTGTACATGCAAGCTAAGTGACACATCTGTTAGTGTAATTTGCCTTAGAAACCAGGAATCATGGATTTCTTCTTAGTCATCCAAGCGACGCCGGATCAGTAATCCAGTGAGTGCTTTAATCACCTCCCGGTGTATGTCTAAGCAAAGTGGCACAACTGTTAGTGTAATGTGACTTAGAAATCAGGGATTATGGATTTCTCGTTTGACAACAAAGTGACGCCGGATGCGTTACCCTGTGAGTGCTTTAATCACCTCCCGGAGTACGTACCAGCAAAGTGCCACAACTGTTAGTTTAATCATCCCATAGGAATTAGGGATCATAGATTTCTCGTTTGACAACAAAGCGACGCCGGATACGTTACCCTGTGAGTGCTTTAATCACCTCCCGGAGTACGTACCAGCAAAGTGCCACAACTGTTAGTTTAATCATCCCATAGGAACCAGGGATCATGGATTTCTCGTTACAAAACAAAGCGACGCCGGATATATTACCCTGTGAGTGCTTTAATCACCTCCCGGAGTACGTACCAGCAAAGTGCCACAACTGTTACTTTAATCATCCCTCAGAAACCAGTGACCTTGTATTAATCGGAAAAAAGCGACGCCGGACCTTTTACCCTCTAAGAACTTGAATCACCTCCCCATGTTCAGAGCAGTAAAGTGACACACGTGTTAGTGTAATCAACCCATAGAAACTAGGCATCATGGATTCCTCGTTAGTCAACCAAGCGTTGCCGGATCAGTTGCCCTGTGAGCGCTTTAATCACCTCCCCGTGTTCAGAGCAGTAAAGTGACACACGTGTTAGTGTAATCAACCCATAGAAACTAGGCATCATGTATTTCTCGTTAGTCAACCAAGCGTTGCCTGATCAGTTGCCCTGTGAGCGCTTTAATCACCTCCCCGTGTTCAGAGCAGTAAAGTGACACACGTGTTAGTGTAATCAACCCATAGAAACTAGGCATCATGGATTTCTCGTTAGTCAACCAAGCGTTGCCGGATCAATTTCCCTGTGAGCGCTTTAATCACCTCCCCGTGTTCATAGCAGTAAAGTGACACACGTGTTAGTGTAATCAACCCATAGAAACTAGGCATCATGGATTTCTCGTTAGTCACCCAAGCGTTGCTGGATCAGTTGCTCTGTGAACGCTTTAATCACCTCCCCGTGTTCAGAGCAGTAAAGTGACACACGTGTTAGTGTAATCAACCCATAGAAACTAGGCATCATGGATTCCTCGTTAGTCAACCAAGCGTTGCCGGATCAGTTGCCCTGTGAGCGCTTTAATCACCTCCCCGTGTTCAGAGCAGTAAAGTGACACACGTGTTAGTGTAATCAACCCATAGAAACTAGGCATCATAGATTTCTCGTTAGTCAACCAAGCGTGGCTGGATCAGTTACCCTGTGAGTGCTTTAATCACCTCCCGGAGTACGTACCAGCAAAGTGCCACAACTGTTAGTTTAATCATCCCATAGGAATTAGGGATCATGGATTTCTCGTTTGACAACAAAGCGACGCCGGATACGTTACCCTGTGAGTGCTTTAATCACCTCCCGGAGTACGTACCAGCAAAGTGCCACAACTGTTAGTTTAATCATCCCATAGGAATTAGGCATCATGGATTTCTCGTTAGTCAACCAAGCGTTGCCGGATCAATTTCCCTGTGAGCGCTTTAATCACCTCCCCGTGTTCATAGCAGTAAAGTGACACACGTGTTAGTGTAATCAACCCATAGAAACTAGGCATCATGGATTTCTCGTTAGTCACCCAAGCGTTGCTGGATCAGTTGCTCTGTGAACGCTTTAATCACCTCCCCGTGTTCAGAGCAGTAAAGTGACACACGTGTTAGTGTAATCAACCCATAGAAACTAGGCATCATGGATTTCTCGTTAGTCAACCAAGCGTTGCCGGATAAGTTGCCCTGTGAGCGCTTTAATCACCTCCCCGTGTTCAGAGCAGTAAAGTGACACACGTGTTAGTGTAATCAACCCATAGAAACTAGGCATCATGGATTTCTCGTTAGTCAACCAAGCGTGGCTGGATCAGTTGCCCTGTGAGCGCTTTAATCACCTCTCCGTGTTCAGATTACTAAAGTGACACACGTGTTAGTGTAATCAACCCATAGAAACTAGGCATCATGGATTTCTCGTTAGTCAACCAAGCGTTGCTGGATCAGTTGCCCTGTGAGCGCTTTAATCACCTCCCCGTGTTCAGAGCAGTAAAGTGACACACGTGTTAGTGTAATCAACCCATAGAAACTATCATCATGTATTTCTCGTTAGTCAACCAAGCGTTGCTGGATCAGTTGCCCTGTGAGTGCTTTAATCACCTCCCCGTGTTCAGAGCAGTAAAGTGACACACGTGTTAGTGTAATCAACCCATATAAACTATTCATCATGTATTTCTCGTTAGTCAACCAAGCGTTGCTGGATCAGTTGCCCTGTGAGTGCTTTAATCACCTCCCCGTGTTCAGAGCAGTAAAGTGACACACGTGTTAGTGTAATCAACCCATAGAAACTAGGCATCATGTATTTCTCGTTAGTCAACCAAGCGTTGCCGGATTAGTTGCCCTGTGAGCGCTTTATTCACCTCCCCGTGTTCAGAGCAGTAAAGTGACACACGTGTTAGTGTAATCAACCCATAGAAACTAGGCATCATGTATTTCTCGTTAGTCAACCAAGCGTTGCCGGATCAGTTGCCCTGTGAGCGCTTTAATCACCCACAGAGATTGCTTCCCCCTGATTCAATACATTTTCGCTTTGTTCTTTTTGCATGGTTTAATTAATGGGACAGATTTACTTATTTAAAGAGTCGATCATGATAAAAAACAAAGAGTTGACTATGATAAAAAACAAGCGTAAGAATTAATAATTAACTCTAAAATTATTGCGATTAGCAACCTTTGTGTTAAAACATATTCGGTGAAAGAAGGTGTTACATATAATAATAAATTGCATATATTTGTATGTTTACTTAAATGTTAGGGTTTCCTTTGACTATTATTTCGATTTATAATCCAATAGATCAACATGCAGTTTGTTTCATTTACAATTTAAACCAGTAGGTGCAAAGAAACAAAACAATATTTTTTCAGAGTTAATAGTGGTTACAAAGAACGAATTAGATGTTTTAATACAATGAAATATATTCTCTCAGAGACAAATTAAATACAACCTAATATATTCTCACTCTCGTACATATTTTATTTAGGGCCCCTAGGGAGTTTTTCTACAAGGCAGTAATTAAAGATTAATTTTGCTATTTAATGTTTTTCCTTCCTAATACACTTTTAGCGAATTTCCCCTGTTGGGAAGAAACTATTACCGTAGGTCTCATGGTAAGACTTAAGCCCGAGACCATGATAACTTTTCATTTTGAGGTCCCCAGATACCAAAAACACCATTCGTTCAAATTTGTATATATGTATACATGTATATATATATATATATATATATATATATATATATATATATATATATATGTCCGTAAGCACGATAACTCTCGTAAAAAAGGTCCGATCTTAATGAAATTTGGTACAAATGTGTAAAGCACCATTTATTTGAACCAGTACGAAAACCAGACGAATTGCACCATCCAAAGGGGGGTTTTTGGGGTTTCCACATGTAATTTTATTTAAATAAAATTTTAATTTTTACCATTTAATTAAGCATAAAAAACAAACAATTTGGTATTTTTATCATTGCTCTACGTCAGTTGGTTCCTGAGATATTGAAAGTGCTAAACACAGTACGTTGTCTAACGTTATTCTTATGGAGACAAAGAAAAATGTTATATATCGATTATTTATGAACATAAACTGAATAAATTTTGTATATGGCTTCATATGGTTGGGGTTTATCGTTATTTGCACAAAATAAAAAATTTTCACGTATGGTTCCCGTAGCAGCAAACCTAGGTTATCGGTCCCCATGTTATTCTTATGGAGAATAATTCAAATGTTATATATCGCTTACTTATAAATGTATATGAATGAAACTTGGTATGTGATTTTACTTAGTTGAGTTCTAATGATATTTGCATACAAATCCATTATTCTGTGTTCCTTGTTGCAGCAAACCTGCGTACTCATCCCCAACGTTATTCTTATGGAGAACAATTAATATTTTTAATATCGCTTGTTTGTGAATATATTTCTTATGAATCCTGTTAATTGTTAATGTGTTATGTTATATATTCATTGGAAATTCGCTGAGTATGCAGGTTTGCTGCGACGGGGGTATTTTATCTGCGATAGTCAAGTTCATAAAGTTGAAATGTGAGGAATAATTAGTATATCTTTGTAATATACTTTCAGGCATCCTAAAGTTTTCGCACTACTAATATTATTTGCGAAAGATTGGTAGTTTTTAAAAGAATGGTTACAATGTTTTCGAAGATAATGTTTTAATTTTCTTAATCGAAATAGTATAAAATACATATATAAAATTCAAATGTAAACAATTTAATGTTATTTAAAATTTATAGCTATTTGGAGTTTTAATAATTTAATAATATCACACTTTTTTATCTGCGATAGTCAAGTTCATAAAGTTAAAATGTGAGGGATAATTAATATAATTATAATATTATTATTATTATTATATTATTTTCCTAATAAAAATATAAAATTCAAAATTCAATGTTATTTATAGCTATTTGGAGTTTTAATAATTTAATACAAATAAAAATGAAATAAACAAGATCAAATAATAAAAAACAACGATAAAACATTAAGCATTAAAAATCAACAATAAAAACAGCAGACCTAATTTAGGTGAAATACTGAGATCATATATGCGCATTCCTTACTGTGAATGATTCTAATGACAGAGTAGATTGTTTTATATGATTATTGTAAAGGCAATTATATAGTCATTAAGAATGTTTTCCTGTCACTGCGTACGGATCTGAATATCAAAAATACAATAAGGTAAAAAAGAATAACTGTGTGCTATTGGTTGTTCCACAAATCCGTATAATTTTATAAGGAGTGACCGATTTCGAAACTATCATCTCATTGTGAGCCATTATTATACTCTTACACTATATGAACGAATTTATCAGTGACACTATGCTGTAGAATATGTGACAACTCTTATTTTGTTAACATATAAATCCTTAACATTCTAAACCTTTATCTTACCCTTGAATTTTGGATGATGGAAGTTTTTAGTTTTGTGCTTAAACATTTTAACCAGAGTTAATTCAAAGTTATGTTGAGAGTAGTGGAACAATTCTTGGAACAAACAATCATTTCATTACCTTAAATTAAGTGTTATCTTTTTCAAAATCTGAGTTATTGACACGCTTTAGCTACGGGTATTGTGGTGTATATTTCATTAACAGTCTAGTAATAACATATTTTAAAGTTAAATTTTAACATTTGTATTACTAACTGATAATTTTAAAATTACTGCACAACAGATTTCAAACGTGTTAACTGCCTAGTGATGTTAAAAGCTCAAGCTATTGATTAAAGTCTATTTGGAATATTCAAAATCAAATTAAACTAAAACCACTTCCGAATAATAAAATATCTTCTCCAAATTATGATAATGAGATGTAAGTTTATAGTTGTTTATGATAATATAAACAATTTAAGTATTATCAGTAGTATGTATAGGTTGTTTATATACACTTAAACATCAATTGCAAAATTAAAAGTCATTTTGCTAAAAAATTATAGCTTGGATGTTCCTGAAACCGTTACAACTTGACACTTTGGTGGATTGAACTGTTAGTCAAAGTAACTGATCTTTGCTGTGGGTAGTTGCCTAATGAGAATTACACGGGGGATTACTCCGTAACGGATCAACACACATTTAACAGCGGGTCTCTCGAATTGATAGTTACTCTGTTGAGATTACTTAGTTACTAAGCCATTGTAGTTCATATACTTTCACTCCAGTATGTTAGGCTACTAACAACACAAATAATATGAAACATATATCCACGCGATATCTGAAATTCCTCTAATTTTTAAGTCAGTTTGTAGTGTGATTGACGAATTAACCATCGAATGATCGACGATTCTAAATGATCAGCATTTTAAGGTGGAATTCTAAAAAATACCTAACTAACGTTGCAATTATTTTATTTTTATTTTGGTAGATAGATTTTTTTCTCATGAACCTCTTTCTTATCTATCTTTTACATCTGAAAAACCTTACATTATTAAAATATACCTAATTACGCGGAATACAAAAGTCAGGAAATTAAAAAAATTGCATAAAGAAAATTAAATATATTTTCAGTAATATATAAGAGCTCGATCATCGATATTCGATGTGACAAATAAAGGCACTTACAGAAACACATATAGTGTTACATAATATGTATACATAATTAACATATTTGTCTAGAAATGGTTAACAAAATTTCGAAGAACTCAGTGGAATTTCTGCAGCTTCTTGTCTGCAGTGAAGTGGCCTGTGAGCCGCTATTGTAATGCGGTGTGAGGCGAACAACGTCCTTCGTTACGACGAGGCTCGTTGGAAACCTAGTTTATAATGTACAAGCAATATTTTTATATTTTAGACATGACTAAATAAATATAAATATCATAATTATTTGAGAAAAAATTCTAAGTAACAGATATAAAATAGATGTAGTTGTTCGAGAACCCGACGATGATTACTTTGTAATTGAAAGTGGCCTCGTTAAAAAAATTAAAACTTGATTGATTGATGTATGTATTAATTCAAAATTAAAATAAATAAGAAGAGCTATACAAGGTTAATAAAATATAGAGATTAATTCAAGTTTACATGACGTTTTAAAAGTAACAATTGGAAGTTTTATTGCTATCAGGTTGATAACAAGTTATGACACTTAACTATACTTTTACTAATAATATATACTCTTCCAAAATGCTACTGCCTAAGTAAGTTTAAACATCACTACTACTCCATCATTGGATTCGCAATGCCTCAAACCTAGCCAATATCAACGTCCTCATATTTTCTTTAACATTTGCTTTATACCATCAACCATATCACCATCAACACAAAGGAAGTAATAATGGTTATAGATTTTTACTTTGAAATCTATATATAAAGCCTCATTTACCTAGGAACCATTGAAAAAACCATAAGTCTGACATCCATCAACCCCATACTTGAATGAAAGGTCTCGGTGAGCAAATTGGAGGTCAAATATTTGCTTTTTGATGTTTCCCTAAGGGCACAATAAAAAGATAAGGGATGAGTTTAAACACACTTAAAGGTATTTAATTTCCAACAGGTGATACATTTGTTTTTGTTACAGCTGTTACCCATGCGAAGAACGGTTACACGTTCTAGTACTATAAGTTTAAAATGGCAAGTTAACTTTGAAAATTCACTACAGCGAATGTCATCTAGCACATCTGACACAGGTTTCTGTTAACGTCTTTTACCGGTCTCAAAAGTCTGAAAAGCGAGGTCGTGTACCTTTCCAAAACATCAAATTTGTTGGAAACATTTGCCAGAACATAGTTAAAATATAACCATATACTAACAACTCACATCATATAATAATTTAACTTATTTCACTCATATCAAAATGATAGGGTTAACGTTTCTTTGTTTCAGATTTAAACCTTCCCTACTCTCCACACAAGTGAGTAGTTGACTGATGCATGAACATATACTTATAAATATGTTTTCACCGAAGTGGGCGTTTAGTTTCCAGCAAACCAATTTCAAAACTATTTCAGCATATATACAATTTTTACAGAAGTCGAAACTTACCTGAAAGATATGCAGAAATAGATATTCAAAGATAATGATGGTAATCAAGCAAAATACCGGATTTGTTGGTCATAACAATATTGTATATTTTCGATGACAAATACATTGGCTTTATCTATAACGTATATTCAGTATTTAACAATAAAACTGTAAATAAAATTTTACCTTAGCATTTAGTTACATTTATAACAATGAGAGATTATTTTAAGACCGATAGTTTAGTGTCAACAAATTTATTATTGAATCATTTAGATCAATAGTAGTTTCTTTTGAAATATTTTATCTCCCTCTTTTGGATGATTGGCACATAGACTACATCCATGCGTCTTGTCCAAGCTCTTAAATGGGATGACCTGTGGCCCAGGTAGACTTTAAATACAGTTCGCCTCGAACTCGCTCCAAAGCGCTTTTTGACAGGTAATTTCATACAACTTGTTATTCATACTTCACCACGATTCTAACACAGCATCGATTGTGTAACCTGGTTGGATGACTGGACGTCGCCGTCGACTTATTTATTTGGTGAATCTGAGTCAACGGTTAATTCAAATATTTTAATGCCCTGGGTCTCTCATCACTTAGCCACAAAGTTCAAGAACTGGTCTTTCAGGTTCTGGTAAATATAAATCATTCTTCCTCGTATTTATCTTATATTTGTAAGATATTTTTGTGATGGATATAATTATTTATCGTTATTATTGCTATTATTATTATTATTGTTATTGAGCTATTTTACATTTCTTTTGATATTTTTGTCATGCACAGGTAATAGTTATATAGTAAAATCTGATGTAATTAATTTTACACTAGAAGTATATTAATATTCTTGAAAGACATGGTTTTAGGTGAGATATTTTTTATGAATGATGTTATGAATGATATATCATTCATATGTTAACATTGTTGAAATTTATTGTAATTTTCTATTTCTAGGGACAACCTAAGTATTATATTAAACCTTTTGTTGTATTCGTTGAAAGTAAAATGTTTAGATACATATAGATATAAGATAAGAGAGAATAGAGAAAATAATAAAATAGATAATAATAATAAATATAATAATAATAATAAATAAAAATAGAGACAAGAGAAAAACACATTTAAACTGAAATTATATCAAATGGATTGAAAACCTCATTGAAACGATTTCATTTAACAGTGATCCGCATGAAACTGTTTTACGTAATTTTATCACGCAATAGCTTAGTTTAGGCTGGCTTTATTGAGGCTTTCGATTCTCAGCTTAACAATACTTAGTCTGAATAGAGTTTTTTTTTCGATAAGTCCTGTCCAGTAAGTACACATATTTGTAATGAATTAATTCGGAATGTTGTTTAAATGCATGTAACATAGTGTTGTTAGTATGGGGAGATACTGTAATAACTTGTATGCGGTTATTAAGAATAAAAAAGTTTCCAAGATTTAGGGTACAACATTATTTTAAAATTAATAACGTAGTTTGATAAGTATTATGCGTTTAATTCACCTTTGATAGACTACTTCATACAAACTGTGCATACATTATTATTTCATTGAGTTCTGTTTCGAGTTTAAAATCCCCATTAGTAGTTTGAACTACATTTACATTAAAAACGAGAAATATTTAAAACATGTATTCATACGGAAAATCCACGTACCTTATTTAAAATGGCTAACTTCATATAACCATAAAATATTACATACAGGGAATCTAATCCCGGATGATATTTGTGTTCCCGGGATTTTAAGATTACCTTAAAGAATCCTGGGACCGAGGGATTAACAATAATTGGCATACAAATAACAGTGACAATTTATTTTTGGTTTCTCATTTTTAACCTTAATAAGTTAAAACATTGTAATCTATCTAGGCAATTTTGAACAAATTTTGAATCTATACGAAAAATTGTTGGATAGCTGTTACGAAAAATTACATTTTACATTGTTCAAAATATTAAGAAATTAGATAGTTCGTTGATAACCAGAGTGTGTGAAGTACAAAGTATATTTTTGAGAGTCACGGTAAATTCTTGCACCATAAACACACCTTAGCTCTTAACACAATAAAGCTATTGCTCAGTAGATATTTATATATACATCATTTTTGGACCAATACTGTTAGTTCTATCTAGTCTAATAATGGAACTGGGTATAGAAATTAAGCTTTACTCATTGTTTAGTCTGAAAATAATAACAAATATTTATTATATTTCATGAAACATAACATATTTAATAACATATTTTATAGACCTATAGTGAAAAATAAATTATATTTAACAAAGAATTCTCTAATAATAACACGGATTGTATAGGTAAAATAACTAAGTAAACTTAACCCGTATTCTAAGATGATTAGTATTACAAATAAAAAAAACATGATCCTCTTGCACCTGAGTTTCTTTTTGTGGTCAAATTCACTTTAAATCCTTGAACACCTATGTCTTGTCCTCGTGTATGATATGGAGACTATTCTTTCATTAAAAAAAAACATAACACTTTAAATTCATGAATGAAAATGTACAGTTTTATTAAACGATACTAATTATAACAAATATTTAGTTATTTAAACTGATGTAAAGTAAATTAAATAATTTTCAATTATTTATTGTGTTTATAATATATTCAAAAACCTGCTTTATGCCCCTATTTCGACATATTTTCATAATCCCAAAAATCCCGGTATCGGAACGTGATATCCCAGGATTGCTAAGGGTCGAAATTCGATCGGCATCCCTGGATTGGATTCCCTAATTACATATAAAAATGTTTATTATGATATCTTTCAAAATTCCGTAAGTGTTTGAATTGTTCTTAGGGATCGTCCCATTGGCTTTAAAGTTTACATTTTCATATATGGCAGACGATAATTCTATTTGGTCAGTAATTTATTCATAGTATATGCAACCTCTGGATTGTTGATTTCTATTATGTCTGGGCATACCTAATAATCCAAAATGTTATAGATCCAAATCAATTTCAGGTCCGAAGACTCTCATCAGTGGATGTAATAGGAAACCAAGTTTTTTTAAAGTTATCAACCTTAGCTGGATTTCATCTAGATTTCATATTATACATAAACACAATTTTAAACACTGAAGAGACATTATTTTATGGGAACTCCCAACCTAATCTCAAAATTATTCTCATACTTATGACAATCCAAATAGATAAGTTTGAGGTTAGGTTGGTAGCTCCCGTAAAATAATGTGTCTTAATGTCTCTTAAGTGTTTAAAATCATGTTTATGTATATATATGTGAAATCTAGACAAAATCCAGTCAAGGATGAAAACTTTAAAAAAACTTGGTTTCCTATACATCCACTGATGATGAGTCTCAGGGCCTGAAATCGATTTGGATCTATAAAATTTGGGATTGTTAAGGTAATTGTATTATTGATATGTCAATATTAGTTGTAATAGTTCACCAATTTCTCTACAGAATCTTATACAAACATAGGCCTAGCTATATTCATATAACCACTTCTCCCGTTATAGATATAAATATCTGTTGATTATGAATAATCTCAAAGAAAAGATTCTCCTAACCTAACAATTGATACGTTTTTGAGAAATTTTCAGTTACATAATAAATACCATTCACCAAGGAAATGACACTGTTAATAATTTTTAACCGTGAGTATCTACCTGATGAATTGTTAATTTTAGTCTCTGAAAAATAACATTAGAATTAATCTGAAAAGTAATTTCTCACAAATGCAAAAATATTTCTTATTTGCATGGATATAGGGAAAGCTAACAAACAGATATGCACATAGGAATATGCCTTTGACGTCAAATTCAGAGGTCGGATCTTTCCTTCTGTCATATTTTACAGGATATTTACCTTGTAAGCAATCGCTTATGATATTTGCCGTGCCTTGAATACTCTTCTTAATATCTAGAAAATTTATCTTTGTATTATAGAGTGTACATATTTTACTGAACGACTTTTTTAACAATAAAAAAACAAACACTAAATCTTAAATATTGGACTTAAAAACTTAAGACTTGGAGAATTAACGTTAGGATATTGTACCTGATAACAAAGGATGATTATTTTAACTTTCTACATCTGATAACATTAAATCTAAACAAATACAATTTTAAAATTAATTGGATTGTTATCCATTAATATATCATTCATTCTTCATTAGATATTAAACATAGTTACAATATCATATTATTTTGCCCAGAAAAATGATCGAAGGAATTTAAGTAGAATATCTGTAGAATCTTTATGACATTTGGTTTTACAATGGCATGACAACATTCCCTTCATCTGTATATTTAAAAATGTTAATCTCTATTAATATGTATAATAATTTTAATAATTCTAACTAGGGATATAAACTGAAGAGTATAACATTAATAATACAGAATCACTGTATCAGTGTTGCTATAGGTCTTAAAAAAGGAAACATGTTATACCACTCCCGTTACAGTGAAGTCACGTGATTATCAAGTAGGAAATAAGGTATGTTATTAAATATTGGTGGTAGAGCAAATGACTTTGATTCTTCCGCTATGAAACAGTCTCTGTTTGCTAGGAAATATTAAAGTAGATCATATTTGACATGTCATCTTAAAAGTTACTATTTAAAAAAATATATATATATATAATAGGTTAAAACAGTAAAGAGAAGATCCACAGAATCCAGTATAAAGAGATACTCTACTAAAACATCTCAAATCATTTCTCGCTTGCACACATAATGTATTTTTACGTATTGTATCACCATGAATGCCACTGATGTAAATAGAATATGTTAACTCCGAGCACGCTGTTCTATGAGCCATTCATGCTGCTAGGGCTGGCTTGTTAAAGCGTGTATTGTTTATATTCAATCCATCTCGCTCCCAGTCATTGACTCTGACTTTTTGACTCATTTAACAACAGATAAATTTTGCATAAGATTATTCATTGTAAAGACAGAAACAGGACCTTTCGATACAAACAACAACCTACTACGGATCCTACGGACAGCATACCTTTGTTACCCTAAACTCGAGCTACGAATTTAATGTAGGTCTTTATTATAATTTTATAGTAATGATACAGTCCACTTAGTTTACAATCTTGCTAACTCAAGTTCGTCCAGTGTTTTTCTGTGTAAATGAATTAATCAATAACGAAATTTATATATAAAAATATCAAAATTACGTCACAGATGTTCCTTGGTGTAATTAAACCATAAATGTTTACAATACATTTTTAGTTGAATTTTATAAAACGATATTTTTAATTTATATTAAAACAATTATAGCAGTGTGATAGTAAAAACAAAAAATATTAATGTTAATTTCATAAAGAAATTATCAATTACATATTTAAAGTACTATTCTTTTGTTAAGGGTTATTATATAACAATATAATGAACGTTTTGTTTATTACTTTAATAAGCCCAACTTGAACCAAAAGACGAAGTTTACTGGACATTTTCAAACTTTTAAACTCCATTTACCAAAAATATAATAAATGAAAAGGCACCTGCTCAGTTCTCATTAAATGTAAAACGAAAAATGGTCGTGTGTGAAGAAAATGGTCTCCATAATCACGACCATTTAATCAAGAACATAAGGAGGAAACTCTTATTATGGAAAACATGTTTCCGATATACCTAAAACGGAGGTAATCCACTGTAACAGAATTTAGGAACAATACAAAACCTGTCATAACCAACTAATCAGGCCGCTCGCGTCAGAGGCGTAATCGAACTGTCACGTGCAAATATTGACTGCATAATTGATCAAACTCTTGATACCTTTGTTGAAATAATGTAGCCACATCATTGAGTCTCTATTATTGAGAAAATTATTGTTTCTGTTCAATTTGTTTCACATTATACTATCGTATTGCTCGGAAAAAGCAGTTTGAATTTTATAACAATTCCAGTAACATAATTTGTTTTTGGAAAAGCTACGTTTGGATTATTATCTTTAAAGATATACTTAAATCCCAAACAATCTTTAGGGATTACTTTAAAATAATGCTTCAAGAACTGGTTAGTAACTCTTTTGTGTGATCTTTATTATTACAAATTACTTGGTACATGGATAATTTATTAGTTGAAAAAAATGTCTAACGCCATTAGCTTTGCCCATGAGGATCCAGTCACTCGTTCCCCTTTGAGTATTATTCTAGGCCATTAGATGAATACTCAACGAATTTATAATTCTAAGTTTTGGTTAGTAACTTACTATAAGTCACATTATAATTAAATTAAGTCAATTCGCAAACCAACGTAGTGATCAAACAGTCCATTACACATGGTACAACGTTTATGTTTCATTTTTAAATCCACTTAGTCTAATGTAGTTTATTGGTTTCTATGTTATAATCTTAATATATAAAACAAAGTGGTGTTAGTTACAAAATGTATAACTTAAGAACGGCTGAACGGATTTAAATGAAATTTTTCACACGGATAGTTTATTACCTGGATTAACACATAGGATACTTTTTACCCCGGAAAATGTGAAGGGGCTCTGCCCCTTTGGCATTTAGAGTTTACATGTTATTCCTTATGGGAACATGTTTTTATAATTTTCTGATTTTAGTTAATAAACATATAACGTTTTGATAAAACAGCTGTTTTTGTAAACAGTGTATTTGTCCAAACATGGCATTTAAAAATTTAAACTATCATAGTTTTTTATTAGGAGTATATCTAATCATACTTTAAGGCATAAATATATGTTCATTATGGAAACAAAAAACCTACTTGAATGGCAACTCTCATAGTAGAAATTAAAATCTACTTGAATTGCAACTCAAACTCTTTTAACGATAGGCGAGTGAGCGTAGCGAACGAGCTCATATTGAAAATGAACAAGTATTTGACATAAAACAAATTCAATGACATTAGAACAGGACAACGTCTGTCGGGCCAGCTAGTTACCATAATAACATAAAGATACACCTTAAAAGGGAAAAAAGTACTCGAAAATGACAAATCAAACATTTCCTCTCATTTATCTTAGTTTTTAGTTAGTTTGTTTATAGTTAATTTGGTTAACCTGTGTATTGTTAGGATTACTAATAATATTTAAACAAATAAAACTGCACATGCAATTAATAAAACTTATTATAAGAATTAAAACTACGGTGTTACGACAATACACACCCCATTATTGCTTAGTGAAAATATATTAAAGGATATAAGTCGTAATCGATCACTATACTGTAAAATGTAAAGGCTTTGAGCTGTTATTACCATTTTGTTAATAATTTAAAATCGTTAATTCAAAGTTTACACTTTAACTCCGGAAATCGATTTATTAATAAACGACTTATTGAAAAGTATAACGTCGTTCGTCGTTCCTCGTGACTCATTAATTAACTTTCGATACTATATTTCGGGTGTTTTCCTTAATAAATTAAGCCGCTTTCTTCAATGGTTCCACGTACTGCTATTGGTTGTAATTATTTGTCTGTACAAGAGATCTAAACTCAAAAAGTATCAAATGTTCATGTGATTAACATCACCTTAACTTCACATAAAAAATTAGCATTAATTAATAAAAATTAAACCCACTGTTGTAATCTGTTAAGAAAATATATCTATATGTATACCTTTTTTATAATAACAATGAGTACAGAGACATTATACTATCTTAATTATGCATTGTATATCTTTATTATACATTATATACTTAATAAGATAGCATATACTAACTTATTATACTATCTTAATTGGATTGCACACGAATATTTCGTGTGAAATACATTTGACAAAACATTCAGAAGGTAAATCTGCTTGATGCCTGTGAACATAATTTTCCTTTCCAACAAAATGGGCTGTTAGGTCATGATGGGATGTCGGGTGGCATACAAGAATACGTCCATAAATACGAATTTCTCTGACATCCGTTACAATAGAATGTTGCACTATTATGTTAGAAAATCGAAGATGAGAATTGAAAGGTGAAAAGTTTGCTAGGGATTAAATCGAATTTCTGTTCCTTCAGTCACTCCGTCATCACTTTTCAGAAATAACGTAAACCTCGTTTTGTTTTTATTTTTTTTGTGGACTAGCGATCACGCGAAAGGTCAAAGGTTGCATAACATGATGGTTTACTATACACGAAGACAGTCTACCTTGGCTTTATCAGTGTTGGATTCGCGCTATTGTATGAAATTTGCTACTGAGCAATCAGATTAGAGCAGTTTGACAAAGCCACACAAACCTCAGCTAAGAAACTTAGTAGTCAAAGGGTTGACAACTTGGCAATACAATTTCACCCGTTGCATCGAACTGTTTAAACATTTATTAAAATATTTTACGTATATTTACTTTATTTGCTTTCTTCTTTTTGCTCTATTTGTTTTGATGAATAATTAATGAATTCATTACTATCTTACATTTACGAAGATCAGTTCTCTGTACCCGCATTCAGCACTCAAATGTGCACCTGCAATCATAAACACTACTTTTGAGTGAAATTGTCTTACTATTAGTATTGAAAACAAACTAAATCCTGAAAGTCCTAAACATTTCGTTTTATGTCCATTTAAAATATGGCTTTTATGGTTTGCAACTTTTTTTCGGAAAACTTTACTTTAATTAATATATGTTGATTATTTTAGCAGTGCATTTATTTCTAAAAGATAAGGAAATGTTACTATAAGTGGTATTTAATAACAAGAGAACAAGTTTAAATAAACACAAAGCAACTTTATTGCATAATTTGAATGTCAAAAGGTTTGAAAGAGTACATATTTTACGATAAAAATATTATAAAAATATTATTTGTGGCGATAACCCACTCACACCATTTATAAAACGAGGAAAAGCAATTCCAATACTCATATATAAACGAACGACTGACAGGTTTTTTATCAGAAGCAACCAGGAAGGATTTTCTCCTATTTTGCTGAATGGTAGGAAACAGTTTACCTTTGCAAAACGATTATACCTTTGATAATTGTGCTCTTATAAACCGTTGATTTAGCTGTACTGAGTTTTATATTATCCCATTAAGTATCCAATTTAATTATTACTTTAAACACATGCCAGTCTTATGAGGTAAGTTATGGTGAAATCATGTTAAACTTAAATATCTAGGCATTTAAATGAATTTTATGTAACTTTAATTTGTTAACAGTCTAGTTATTGATAAGAGATAAGGTTGAACGGTGAATGATGCAATTAATTTAATTGATCTTCACAACACATACACAGATGTACATTTGAAAATAAATTACTTGTTCCATTCAAAGTCGGTTTCCATTTTAGGTCTTAAATAAATGCACATAACAACTGTATTTTATTTAATGAAATTAATTTAATTTACTTAATATTTGTTAAGTTACTTTCCTCAAAATTTACACTAATAAGCTAATCATAAAAACTACTATATCAGCCATTTTAGTAATCCTGCCATTTGGGAAATTAAATTATGCATTTTGGACTCATCCGTAAAATGTTCCAGTATTTATCACAACAATTTTGGGTAAATGGTGATGAGCTATTTAAATTAATGTTATTATATTTAAGTAGTACCTATAAGATAGAGAAAGGTTGTTTGAAAGAACTTGTAATACGAATTTATAAATGAACCGCTTTCAACAAGAGCGGAATGGAGCAACTTAGATTATTGACAATACATTCTCCCCGACTGGCTTGTCGGCAACAATGGCCCATAGACTGTTCTCAGAACCGAAATGAAAAATCTCTCCAAACAGAACTAATACACTCGATGAAATGAGTGCAGGGTGCTTTATCGTTTTCTTTATCGAAGGTAATAACTCTTAGAAAATTTCACTTATTGTATAGTTATAAAGAATGTACCATGAATCCGTCTTTGTTACTGAAAATAACTAACTTAAGTACGAGTTCGAGTGTGTATGTCTAGTTTTCAATTACTTTTGAAAGCTCCAGTGTTGAATGAAAGTCCTTGGTTGCTCACGAAGGTGAAACAGCGTAACACAATAACAGCTGCATCTTTGCTGTGGAACTGTCAGTATAGCCTTAACTCCTGCCTAACACTCGAGAGTTGTGGTTATTTTTATCACAAATTATTTCGAGGCAGTATTTTCCAACTGTAACTAAAATTAAATTTGTATTAATTTACTTTAAAAAGGATAAAACGTATGTTTATAATACAACATCATGATTTTAAATGTACAATAATTTGTTCAAACGACATAAATGTTTGGTCAAGTAAAAACCCCTTTGAATTTCAGTCTGATTTATTATTTGCCGATAGCGTTTTTGAACGTCGTCAAAGAGCCTCATGTTTATGACTTTACATCAACCAAATTTTAATAAGCTTTTAACTTTTTATTGTTTAAAGTATTTTCCTCAACTTATCTCCTATTTATTGTAGTTTGCGCTTTTTTACAATTTCAATTGAAAATTTTTACTATAAAGGTGTTTTGGTAATTAAATTGAACATCGTATACCTCACATATAAAATACGAGTAATACCTATGGGTTCGTTGGTATGTTGGAAGAACGACTCCAGGACTATTTCACAAAATGACACAACATAGAGAGATAATTATTTAAGCTTCGGTAACTAGCACTGAGAACTATTTAGAAGACATTTTAAGTCCAAAATACAACTTAGGTATAACGAGGTTGTAAGGGTTTATCCAAGAGGGGAAGTATATAAAAGGGCATGAAGTAGAGTTCCGCTCCGTAACAAAGGCACACAACAGGCACTCCCGTTCCTGCAAAGCGTCTGGTTAATTTATTGCTCACGTTAAACACTACAGCACCACAGGCTCGGTTTAGCTTCCCTGACTTTAAATCATGTGGTGAAGAATTTGTAATACCATATATTTAAAGATTTTAATGTGTTGTAACGTAGAATATTAACCCTATATATTTTACAGACTTGATTTAAAATACGCACACACACACACACACACACACACACACACACACACACACACACACACACACACACCACACACATATATATATATATATATATATAAACCAACTCATTTGAAAAGTGTATTAAAACTTGGGATTTCAACAGTGACTTAATCAGTAATTTTTGTAAATGCAGGGTATGTCATATTAATTCAAGCTTTAGCATTTAACTGCAACCACAATACATTTTTTGTTGTTTGTAAACTATTGCTGCATATAAATATTGGTCATAAAGAAGAAATCATCTAAAGATAAGGTAACTGTAATTGGTCTAAAGGGTAAAGAAAACTGGATGACCACTACTATAATATTATCGTAACTGATGTTTAAGGTTATCCACCTGTTATCTGCTTGGACTGTTTTTAGTGAACAAGTATTAATTTTATTTTTGAAACGCATAATAGCGATGGATTTGAATATATTTTTTGATTTATTTGGACTTTACCTATCGCTTCTTGTGTTTAAAACTACTCTACGTTTCGTGAGGTAAGGAAACTCCTTCCGTTATCAAGTGAACCATAATTATATCTAAATATGAAGTTCTTACACCTAACTAGCCTACATTTTTTTGGATTTTCTTAATCTTTTTCTTTTACATTTTAATTTACAGTAACACAACAATAACAAATACGTATACAAAAAATCAAATACCATACACTAACACAAAATTTATATACACGAACAAATGGAAAACTGACGATACATTACCTGTTCTGCATCGTTGCCTCCAAGCTGACGGCAAAAACGGGAAACTTCACTCTCACGTCAACTCACTACCAGATCGTGCACTCGACTAGTGGCTAGCGGTAGTGGAGGGGAGAGAGCAGTAACCCCCACCTACCGCCAGGGGCACGTGACGACACCCCTTGGCACGTGACGACACGTGGCGGTGGGTGGGGGTAACGGCTCTCTCCCCTCCACTACCGCTAGCCACTAGTTGAGTGCGTGATCTGGTAGTGAGTTGACGTGAGAGTGAAGTTTCCCGTTTTTCCGTCAGCTTGGAGGCAACGATGCAAAACAGGTAATGTATTGTTGTGTTAGTGTATTTTATTTTATTTTTTGTATTTGTATTTGTTATTTTTGTGTTAGTGTAAATTAAAATGTAAAAGAAAAAGATTGAGAAAATAAAAAAAATGTAGGTTAGGAAGGTGTAAGAACTTGATATTTAGATGTAATTAGGGTTCACTTGATAACGGGAGGAGTTTCCTTACCTCCCGAAACGTAGTGTAGTTTTAAACACTGGTAGCGATAGGTAAAGTCCAAATAAATAAAAAAATAAGTATTAATACACGTATTATTTTCTTCTTTTACGACCTATTATTATCGATACAAATTATTAAGTAACACAAATAATTAAAATTTTATTTGTGTTTAATGTCTTGTGTTACGTTCTGGATTGCATAATGAGGAGCAAACATGAAATGTCATTTCTCTTTTAAATATTCTATGAGTTTTCAGAACACAGTCAGCAGGCTAGTGAGTGTATATTTTATAACATAGCTCTTGCGTGTCCCTGTCTTTCCTTTTGCAATGTTATGAAATAAAGGTCTACACTAGTTATTACAATGTTTTCCAGTTATTATAAAGTGTAAATATACTTTTATACTGAATCATAAACCATTTGATCTCTAAGTTTTTAAAAGACTTTCCTTAGGATAGTTTTTTTATTTCCTTTTTTTATAACTTCAGTTAATTTATTTAGAACTATCAAGATTGCAAAGTTAATAAAGATCAGAATGAAACTAATTTCCTCCTTACTTTTTATAAAAACTAAATTTATACTAGTAAGTGCCATAAATCTAGTGGTATTGATTTTCATCCTCTAACGTATGAAAACATTAATACCTTTATAATTAGAACAAGTAAAAATAAAATAACAGATTACATTTAACTATTATATGGTTATCTTTATTAACAAGTTATTAAACATGTCGTTGGATGTTTGGAGGTATAAATTTAATTTGCGTTCGACAATGCGGAAATATTATTCTACTGTCAAAAGATATTTTACTATATTTTTTGTCAACAAAATAATTATTCTACTGTTAGTACCACCATTGTACAATGCTCATTTATTACATGTGATGACGAACGTGTTATCACCTGCACGGGAAGGTAATGTACCAATCTACATGGGGTGGGAAATCTAGTGTGGTGATCTACATGGAACGCCGAAATTGTGATCACATTGTGGCGTAGTGAACATATACTATACTACGAGAGCATGTTGCGCTGGAATTACATGGCATTGTCATCGTTTTATGATCCACGGCTGATAACGAGCATGTTGTATTTTTTTATAAAGCTTCTTCTATATGATAATATTTAACATAACAGCACTATAGCCATAGAATTGGTATAATCTATTTTTTTACTTATTAAAAATAACCTACAAGCTGCTTATGTATTTAAGAACACAGAATAGTGAACTTAATACATAAGCATGTATGTATGTACACTCATGTGAACTCATGAACTCCACAATGTCAAAACTGATTTTATGGTGGTATTTGGTTCGAGATTAAGGTTTATGGTTATGGAACAGTCCTTTTAGACAAAAATATTTACCATTCACTTCAAAAAATAAAAAATAGATGTAGAAGAGTGAAATAATAACACAAATTTAAAACTTGATGGAAGGCATTAAACGTTTAAGCAATTCAAAACCAAAAAAGCCAAATAGAAATACATTTGAACTTCTGTTTTATTTAAATTAAAAATGAATTGTTCATAAGATGTATTTAAATAATCCAATATGAATTATTTAATGCAATATGCATAAATATAGCGATGTAAGCATCCTCTTTACAGCCAGAGCTGAAATTAATGTAATATTTGTCTAATAACACCAATTAAAAACTAACTCTTATGCTATTTATTATTATCAAATATAATAGTCAAATCAAATTTTATCATAAAATAATTTTTATTCATTTGGAATTTTAGTTTCAAAATTCCAAGGAAACTGGTGTTAACTAGAACAAAGTCCTGGTGAAGAATTGGGAAAAGTGGAAATTTATAAGCTTTTGAAACAATATAAGTTGTCACGGTAAAGAAAGTTTAACTCAATACAATGCTGTCAACGCTCTCGGTAGAGCTCCACGCTCCTGTAAAGTTAGTAAGTTCATCCGCAGGGGCTAAAATGTTGTGGAAATCTTTTGTTCACAGCTTAAATTCTCATCATAAGCTTGTATTCGGAAATACAGCACTGCGACCGACATCTCTGAGATAAGTCTAAGTTTCATTGTAAAATATTAAATTTAGCTGTGTCTGTATAGTAAGGAATCTTAACTGCGTTAGATTTAGGATCATTACTCAAAACTCAGTATCTTAGATACCAATTCCAAACTGCTCAATAATCTTTTTTTAAACCATAAAGGTTTTGAATAAAAACTAATCTTATTTTGACTTTACATTTTAATTGAAAATACGAGTAGTGGGCATTTGGGGCTGCTGGGGCGGAAGTGACGTCATCCGGTCACGTGACCGGATGCGCTGAGTCATGAAAGACGTCATCTGAGGCTGAGCCAGTGACGTAGGCGGTTTTGTGACGTAATGAGGGAAAGTTTAAAGGTCAAGGTCACGGGGAGGTAATTTTAAAAAAGTACTACCTCGCACGCGTAAAATCCGATTGTGATTCGATAGTGTTAATTCGATAAAAATATCGAATGAAAACAATCGAATGGAGCAATCGAATGATACGAGTGCGAGGTAGTACTATTTCATTTATTACTTTAATGTTTACATTTCTTTTTATTTACAATAAGTTATGTTTACAATAATTTATGTTTACAATAGCAGTTTTCAAGTGTTGCGCTTGTTTGTCCAATCGGCCCATCCCGACTGTGTGTTCCTTGCCTATTTATGTGACCGCAGGGAACACACAGTCGGGACGAGCGATATTGTTATTTTGTGAAGAGCGTCTCGGAGAGCTCGATGTTCACCGGTCGAGAGCCGGAGGTGTACTGGCTATTCACAAGCTAGCGTTGTAATCGTACTAAATGGTGGGGGTAAAAGTGTGGTGGGGCGGAGCAGATGGCGGACGGCAGATGGCAGGCAGCAGATGGCAGGCGGCAGATGGTAGGCGGCAGGTGGCAAGTGCGCGGCAGATGGTTGCTACTCCATTCGCCGCCAAAGTAATGCAAGCCGTCGCCGTAATTCTTGTATTTTATCTTGGCGGTTCATTTGATATGTTTTACATCTACATATGCAATAGCTGAAACACCTGCACTTACGACAAGCTTTCCCGTCAACTTGATCGCCTGGTATTTTAAAACATTGCAACTCGCAACAATATGTCTTCAAATTGTTATCGAAAAATAAATTGTTCATCGGTGGCACCGACATGTTAGCTGCAGCGTGTGTTAGACAAGACTGAGACTAACTTCACTGCTCCCTCTCTTTTATACCCCTTCATAAGTTAACCCTGAATGAAAGTTCAAGGTCATCCATTTGAGTTTTAAAAAAAAGCAACACAGCAGTATATAAAATAATATACTGCTATGTTGCTGTTTTTTTTTTTTTTTTTTTTTTTTTTTTTTTTTTTTTTCTTTCTTTATTAAACAAACATTTTACAATACAATAAGCTTAAGTCTAACATTGATGACTAGAAATACAAACAGAGAAAAACAAATAGAGACATTATGTACAATGATGCATGATGTGCAGAGTGAGTTCCGTCGAGTTGTTGCCGCTTACACCGTGTGATACCAAATACAACGTCCCCGGTTGAATATCTCGCAAGTCTTCATTTTGTAGCAGTTGAACAAATCGTTTTGGAAGAAATACTTGAAACTTCGGCTCATCTCCTGGAGTCATAGGTCCTTCGCACAATGATACTAGAATTGCTTCTCCATGTGTGGTTTCCACTTTCTTGATGCTATGAATAATGTAATGTCTTTGTTCTTTTAGTTCTGAACATTTTTTAGTTAGCAGAAGGTTCGATTTTGAGTGAGTGTTGAATTGATCAACCAATGTTTGTAGATATTGTTGTGATGCCATCTTCGTCAGTGGTGGTGTCTTCTGTGATGTTGCCTCTTCGGAGTCTCGAATAATACTCGTGCTGAAGCGGTGTTGTCTCCTCGTATTTATAGGCCCCGCTACCCCCACCACATTTCTGTTCTCCGCTACCCCCACCACATTCCTGCGTTTGTTTCAAGTAAGCAGCCAAACGATATGCGTTGTACAATGCACAGTTTGTTTGACCGTGTTTAAGATCTTTTGCAGCGACACAAATATTACCGAGATTAATGTTAAAGTCCTTACTGATAGTTATATCGAAAACATTACCGTGCGTATACTTTTGTATCCAGTTCTTTTTTTCTAATCCTCTTGTGTATATATGTGAATATTGTTTGCAAAAGTTAAACATAATACTGTGCAGATTACTGTAGCTTATAAATCCTTCATACCAATGTATGTGATGAAAGTAGTTTGTTATCCATTTGTTTGTACTTTTTGCTTTGGTGTTAAGTTTGTTAAAAGAAAAAGGAGCTTCAAACGTGAATGGGTAGGCTACAAATGTAAGCAAGTCTAAAATTAATAATTCCTTGATAATAAACCTATCGTCATTATTTCGAAATGCTTGAAATTCTATTACACAAGGCTTTACACTCACTTCTTCATCCCCTCCGCTCATCATGGCACCAAGCGATCAACTAAACTGTTTTCCACACCACGGTAGGTTAAATACCAGGCCGTACAGTTGCAGGCGCGTTGGTGTATATTTAACGTGGGCACCGTCCCCAATAGGCCTACCCCACGCGTGTTCTTCTTTACTAAATCAAACTTTAGTCTTTTTTAACTTCTTCTTCTTGTGTTTCGTTTTCTTCTTCTTCTTGTTTCTCCGTTTCTTCTTCTTCCTGTGTTGTTTCTTCTGTAGCTTCTGTAGCGATTTCTACAAGTGGTTCAAAATCCTTTAACTTTCTCCACATGCAAACTTCATGAGGTATTCTATTAAAAATAGATGTATCCACAGGTCCGTACACGATGGTGCTATCAGGTTGTTTTTCCAAATTATCGACCAAATATTCTTTAATAATAGCGCTTGCAAATACCAACTGTCTCATGTACCTTGTAATAGGTTCTGTTGCGTAGTTTAAAACGTAGAATTCTTCACGTGACAGTAGAATCTTATTTTCATGTTGAGTCAAGTCTCTAATTCGCACTTGTAGTTGTCCGCGATGTTTAACAATATCGATTTCATTGTCACAATCCAAAAGTCGAATATGTGTTTTCCTTCCACACAAACTGTTAGTTAAATAACATTCTATTAAATGTACATGTTTCAAAAATGACTCCCAAGCATTTTGCGAAAATAAAACCTTTTTTGTTCCATGGTGTAGTATTACTGTAGGGGAATAATCCAATGATTTCATCAATCCAACTGATACACTTTTACTGATGCATGCTGAAATGGGGTAAAAGATTCGCAGAAAAACTTCAGTTAAAATGTGAGGAGGAATATTTTCTTCAACTTTCTTCTTCCTCTTTGGTACTACCTTTGATGGGTCTGCATTAATTTCCTCCTCTCTATCTCTTTTACCAAACTTTAAAAATGCAGTTATTTCCTTGATGATTTCTGCTTCACTAGTATTATCACGTTCCAATAACGGTGCTACCTCTGCATCACCTTGTACAACAGATGGAGAACTCATTTTGTAGAAGATGTTACCCATGCGCCGATAGACGATCAACTGAAGACCTGCATTGCTGCTCCGCTATTTATAGGTTAGCGACAGTGGCGGTGCCGGTGGTGGTACAGCGTTTTACAATACTGTCTTTACAATACCGGTCAACGGTGTGTATGTAACAATTTTATCGTGCAAAATTAAACAATACGCAGATGTATTTGCAGGTACGTTTTCTTGAAATTCCATTTCTATTTTTATATCAACACTAGACGATTTTACAGATTCATTTTGTTTGGAACAATCAATTACAACAATCGGAGCTTTCGATTCAAACTGAACGGGAGATAGTAGAGGTGTATTTGTTTTGCCGTAATATGAGTTTTGGAACCTAGCGTACCTGTCGTATAAAACACTGTATCTTTTCTTATCAAAAGAAATATTAAAGTTGTCGTAGGGAAAGAATTGTGAATTCAGGAACACTTTACAGTTTGTTAATTTACAATGGTCAAATTCACCAGCATTTTCAGTTATTATACTTTTCTTCTTCGTTTGTAATCCAAATATTACATATCTCGCTTTTTCCAAATGAGTAGAAGTTTTTACAGTCCATGTATGCCGTTGTGTTGTAGGTAAAACGGGGTATTCATGAAACTCCCAGCTTCTGAATGGCATTACAATGTCTCGATCTGATTTTAACTTTCTTAATAATGTAATCCTGTGTTCATCATTTAGTCGCACATGTGGTACTCTCCAAACAATCTTGTCTAATGTTAATTTCCAGTCTAAATTGGCATCAGTTGTTCCAGTAGCTGCTTTAATAATATCTTTATCGTTTGATGATCTTAATAAAACTAGTTCTTGTTTTACATTTATTATTATTCTTCTGTAGTCTTCAGCAAATCCTAGGAGTAATCTTAAAGGTACGTAGAAATCAAAGTTTCCCGAAGAGTCAGGAGCGATTGTACTTTTGTCTGGTGCAACCCATCCTGCAACAGCTAACAGATTCTTCTCATTTGGTGTTAAAGACGCTAATCCTTTCAATGTACTGGAAATTCCAACCTTTTTTGTTGAATCGACTGTAACTCCTGAAATTTCATATCTAATCTCGTCAAACAAAAATGCCATAGGATTATTTATGAACGGAACAGTGGTTCCAGCAGTACCATCATTTTTTGTTACTTTTCCTTCAATATATAAATAACTTTCGCATGGAAGAGTATAAATGTCTTGTTGTTGTATAGGAATCCTAATTTCATCGTTATTGTTTAATTTGGACGAAGCGTAAGGGTTGTGCGTGTGATATTCCTTTTCCCATAAGGTCTCGTCGAATGTTGGACCCTGCGCTATATCCAGTATATCCATTGTTAATGACTTTTAATCCAATTTCTTCTAGAAAACGAATGTTGTCACTTGTTAACCCTTCTACAGCTGATGAGCTACTGACCTCTTTGCTTGTTGGCTCTCTCTTTTTAAATGATAACCCCATTGTCTAAGCGGATGATTTTATATGTATTCTTACAGTAATAGCTTCTCCTCTAAAGTCAATAAGGTTTCCGTCTTGATCCACTATGTTCAGCACGATGTCTGAAATGAAACTGGTGTTTAACGGTAGGTACACAAGGTTTTGAGGCTTTTCTACTATCTTGAAACCCGGTGCAACTGATGGGTAGAATGTGTGTAATATATGACAATTTTCTCAATCTCTGTAGGATCCTTGTATAATGTTACATGTAATGTCTATGCTATTAACTTTGATGATCGTCACAGTTTTATTCCCAGAATGAGTTTTATTAGGTTCTAATACTTTTGTTTCCTTAGAAAACCCCAATAAACTACCAATTGAATGTTCTTGACTAAAATCAATATAATACTTAGACGTAATTTCGGCTTTCATTGTATTGTTATTGCCTTTTATCGTTATATTTTCTTTTCCCATATGTTTTTGTATAACTTCATTTATATTATCAATTTCATAAGCTCCTGTTGGTAAACTGAATTCTTCCAAAGCTGAATACTTTCCTTTATCATCTTTTGTCTTGTAATAATGTATTTTGTTATTAATTCCTTCACTAACGTTTGGAATAGAGTTATATGTTGTTAAATCCAATAATGCGGCTTCCCATAGTCTTCCTTTTTGCAAACGTAGCGCTGGAAACAGAATACTGCGCAAAGTACATGAGTTACCGGTTAATGACACTGTATACGAGGACATCTTAAAGTTGACTAACACTTTTAGCTAAAAAGTCTAAACATAAATGACCGCAAATGGATGTATCATCGGGTTGTTTTCTTGTATGATTGTAAAAAACATTTTCTGCCGCACGAAAGTATTGTTGAAGTTCTTTCGGTGGTGGAAGGTCTCCAAAACTGTCGAAATAATAAATGGTTTTACCAAGTTTCTTGTAACACACCCAATGAGTGCCTAATCCTTCACTATTATCCAAATTTACAATACCAGTCTCATTTTTCCACATTTTAACCGGTAACTCATCTTTCATAAATACTCCTCTAAAAAATGGGATTTTCAAACAAGAAGCATATGTAATCAGTTCTTCATTGGTTAATTCTTTGTTTTTAATTATTAATTGCTCTTTCTTATTTAATACACACGATACGGTCTTAGGTATAATCCTCCTCCCTTTTTTATCATTGACCATATTGTTGGTTTCTTTTTAGCTTTACCACTGGTAGATCGACGTTTTCTTCTGATATTACCTCCTTGTTTTTTAGCGGGTTTTTTCCCACCCCTTCTTCTCTTTCCTCCTCCAAACGTAGTTTTTGCTTTCATTGCTGCTGTTACTGCTAAAGACGCTGCTTTTTCACCAATACTCGCGTCACTAGATTTTACTCTTTGCCAAGCTTTCTCAGCAAGTGCTTTATCCGCTATTGATCTATTTTTAGTATCACCAAATTTGGAATACGCTATATCGTGCTGTTTACAAGCCTGATCGAGCTTATTTATTCCAGGATCTCCTCTAGCAAGACGTTTCTCTAATTTGGTTCCAGGACCACAATATTGATATCCTCCAGGTAAATGTAATTCCACAGGTAATAAATCAATCGCCTTGTTAACTATAGCTCCAACCAGTTTACTCAATAGAGAAAATGCTGTTGATGCTATTCCCCTTCCTCTCTGTAATCTCTCTCGATTATGACTGATGCGTTTAACCCTCGACATGGCTATTTATAGCAAAACTTACAATCAGTAGGTGCACTCTATAAATGTTTTACAATGAATGTAATATCAGTTTTGGTTTCTTGTATTATATACTGTTTAAAATCCATTTATTATATCGAAATGGATTTATTAGTTAAATGTAGACATATTAAATAAAAGTAGTAAAAATAGAAATAAGGTGTAATTGAAGATGTTCCAGATGTTTCTCCGCTGGTGATGGTATCGTTGTCTTCGGTAAAATGAATAAACTTTAAATAGTTGTCATGTTCCCTTAGAAACTTGCTACTTAATCGTTGATAATTGAATAACACATCCCAGTCTAGTTTATTTTTAAAATTGTCAATGTAATTCTCAGAGAGATTTTGATATTTACTTATTACTTCCCAACAGTTATTAAAATTCGATGTCATCTCTACGAGGAAGTCTTCTGAAAACTGTTGTCTTTGTAAAATATGGATCCAGTTAACTCTGTGAAAATAAATTCTTAACATAGTCATTGTAAAGAGGTAATGTATGGAAAGTTGTTCCCAATCCATATATCTATCAAACCGTTGAACAAAACCATCTGTCAACACTCCTTGGGGAAATCTCGGCTCTTGAGATATTAAACTCCACGCAGTAATATTGGATTCCATCATCCTCTCTGTATCGTCTCTCGAATATGACTGATGCTTTATCCCTTATCATGGGGGGTATTTTAAATTCTTTTTTCTCTTATGTAATCTTCATTGTTTTCTGTTGGTTCATTAATCACATTCACTTTATCCTCCTTTCCTAATGTCTTGACTTTAGAAGGCTTAGACGGTTTATCTCGTTGATTAGGTTTCTCTGGATTGTGTATATTTTTCCAGTCTAAATAATTGTGACTGTCAACATCTGAAGCTGCATCTCTTCCTGAAGCCCGATGGATATAATGGAATAGAGCTGCACCAAACCTTTCCAAATGTTTTTCATATTCCGTAGTCCATTTCTTGTGTACAATATCAAAAATTTTCTTATTTACAGCGTCTCCATCCTGCTCACAATCACCTACATTTGATAATTTTAATTTTTTTACATCATAGTTTGTGTCAGTTTTATTCCTTTTGTAAATCGTTAACAATTTTAGAGTAGCTAAATTTACTGCTTCACCATCATAAATGGGATATTGTATATCGCTTAACCTTTTACCGGAAAACCCCCAATGATCTTCGTTTACAGTTGGGGTTCTTTTTTTCATGTACTGTACCGTAACCGCATCAGACGACATAAGCGGATCACCAACATTTTGAATTACTTTTCCTTCAAAATTATAGTTGCCGTCAGATGTTAACGGAAACCCAGCTCTTTTTTCACTATATCCAGATTTTACTCCAAACTCGGAATACCGTCCAAACTTGTCCACACTCATGATGTAACTGAATCGCTATCGTTTAGGTTCTTATATATATGCGTCTACTGAACAATTATTCCTTGTTTTCGCAGTTCATCAACCAAAGCTACCCATTCGTTTTCTAAACCAGTGTGCCCGGCTTCCATGGCTTCATGTAATAATCTCATTCGATCAACTAACTTATTTATATCGTTGTAATATATTATATTAGTTTTATACAAATTTTTCAATAATCCCCTTCCAGATGTGGTAGGATCAGTTGTTTTTCTCTTTTTATGCAAAACATTTAATTCAGCAGAAGATAAAGCTCTTCTTTTAATTTGAGCTTTTTTTGATTTTGAGGGGAAAAGACTAGATATAATACTTGTATATTTTATTGACCGATTTCTATGAATAGGTAGGTCTTTGGAATACTTTTTTCTATGTGCATTTGTATACTCTAATATATTTTTAAACAATTGTAAATCTCTTTTAGTGTATTTACCAGGATTATTTTTAAAGATGTGTTCAAACAAACCTTTTGTACCTTTATATTTCTTATCTCCAATAACTATATCATCATTTTCGTTTATATCTAACTTGCTATCTCCAATCATTAATCCTTTATCCTCTATTCTAGCTCCATAGGTATGATAATTTCGATTAGCATGTGCGGCGTGTAACATTTTTAACGTATATGTTCTTCCAAGTGTTCCTTTAAACATAATATCCGTGCCTAATTTGCTTAAGTTGGATGGGTTAATATCCTCTTCTTCTGCTCTTGTATCTTCTACACTTGTATCTTCTGTACTTGTATCTTCTGCAATGTCCTTTTCCTTTAAATCCTCTATATCTCCGCTTTCTTCATACTCGTCGCTTTCTTCAGATGTTTGTAACTGACCAAAACTTTCATCATTCTGAAATTCTTCTTCATATTTGGAAATTGGTAGCATTTTGTCTCCTTCGAAGCGAAATGAAGGTTTTTCCATATTTTGTGCTAATCGCTTTAAAGGTTCAGTAACAGGTTTGAATGTTGTTTCTAAAAATTGCTCTCTTTCATTTATACCTGATTTTAAAGCTTGGTTTTTTTGTCTAATAGAATCACTAAGTGATTTTATTTCCTTTAATAGCTTTTCCTGGTTAACCATCTTCACACCTTGACGACTTGTACAGTAATACCGCTAATCAGTGTATTAAAACAAATTTATCAAAACCTATTCTATAACGACCATCTTTTATAGCTTGATCTTTCATAATAACCAAAAATCCATACTTTTCCGCCCATGCTTTTCCGCAAAGCTCTTTAAACTTTTCAAATGGCATATCCGCATTCACATGATCGTTATATATATGTTTTAGGTTAGTATCATCTTGTTTGAATACAATTAGAATATTTGCATTATCTCTGATAAGTTGTTTTGGGATTTTGCTATAAGTTTGTCCTATATATATGCTGTCGATGTTATTATGTCTTCCCATGGCAAAGTAGTTTCTAATAGTATCCTGATTTTCACAAGATACATCGTCAAATATAAATACAGAATACGGTTTCGCTTCGTTTGGTTGCATAATGCTATCACTAGCGTTAAATTTGTAAAAATTAACATCAGACACATCAGATAGGATTTTATCCAGCAATTTATACTTTGGTTGATGTAGAGACTTTGAAAAAATATATATGTTATTAAACCTTAATCCCTGCGGATTAGTGATCAAATTAAAGACAACATTGGTCTTTCCACAGTTTGAGGGGCCAATTACTATACATCGAACAGTGTTTGGAAGTAAACTACCGTGTTTACCATTGTTGATTTTACCGTTATCCACAGTTAAATCATCTATGTTATTAATATTGAATCGATCTTTATGGTGAATAATCTCCATCCTGCTCAAAGGTTAACGATGAAATGAGTTGCTTGCATTACACCAAGTCCTTTATAGGTATCCATGAATCCTCAGTTTTGTTAAACCCTAACCACCGCACTTTAACTGCGTCCTTTTTTCTTTGTAACACTTTTTCAACAAGATATACATCACCTACTGTTGACTTTAACATTTCATGTCCATAAAATGCACCTTGCAACAAATCTCCTTTGTTATCTTTTAAGATATACGTTTCAGGTACAGTCGGTTGCACTTTATACACTGTAAAAACTTCATTCGTCCAATTGGGAAGGTATTTCTTGGTAAACACTCCCTTATATTTACTAATCCGTACTTTATCACTTACATTAAATTTTCTTGGCTGCATTTTTTCTACTTTAGGCTTTGTATTTTTCTTTATGCGTTTTAATACATCTTTTGCATTTCTTCTATTTACTTTGTTAGGTTTCATACCGATAGTTCTATGAAACCTGTTGTTATAATCATTTATTAATTGTGGTAAAACATCATACCATACGTAAGAACCTCTTTTTGAAAATTGTTTATACAGTGCTCCTTTTAAGGTTCTATTGAATCTTTCTACAATAGCTGCTTTTTTCTCTGAATTTGTAGAATAATGATTTATTTTATATTTATTCATTAACTGTGCAAAGTTTGTATTAAAGTATTCTGTTCCATCATCAGTTTGTAAATGTTTAATTTTGTTTTTATCTCTTTTTATGGCTATTTCCATGGCTTCTGTTACGCTTTTACCAGTCTTGTCCTTTAGAGGCAAAGCGTCTGCAACTTTTGTAAAACAATTAATAATTGTGAGTATATATTTAAATCCTTTGTTTATTCTGCTATGCGGTCGCATTTCAATTAAATCCGCTTGATATAGATCATTTATCCCTTTTATAACAGTATTTCTTCTTGGAAACTTTATTCTTGCAGGTTTGTGTAGTTCATTAATAATCTTCTCCTTCAGGTCTGACATGATGGTTTCACGAAGACAGCTGATATGATATTAAATATTCTTTGGTATAAATCTGCTTATATAGGTCAAGGTCATTCTAAACTAATGTATAAAAGGGGGAACACAGCAAAATACTGCTGTGTTCCCCCTTTTATACGGAAAGGAAAAGGAAAAGGGATGTAGGACGATGAAAGGGTTACTCATCAATAGGGTTGAGGGAATAGTGGCCGAATGGTAGAGTGTGGATGTTGTCTGCAAGGATGTGTCGTTTATCATCATTTGAAGAGAGAGCTTTTTTTACTTCCGTCACGCTGTACAGCTGATGGTTGAAACTTCTGATTGTGTTGAATTTTGCTGTTATATCTTGATCTTCAAATAAACATTTCTTATAGTGATTAAAATGCACATTCTTCTTTAAATACAAACTTTTTACTCCTTTAGCTTTCTTAATGACTTGGTTTTCATTTAGTTGTAAAGAATATAATTTTGACATTAGTGCAACAATTTCTTGAAGTATAACACCATTGGCTTCATCTTTAAATTTGCCAAGCACTTTTTTGTTTCTGTCATTGTCGTAGTTTGGATGATCTTTTGGATAGTCGGAAAAGTCAAAGTCGTTTTTGTAATCAAATGTCCGAAGATCTTCATACATATCGTTAGTAATTATCCAATATATAAAAGCGTCTGTATCCATGTAGGAGATGCCGATGTTTTCCCGTCCATAAAAGGTGACCATCTTTTTGTAATGAAAATCGTACATATGAGTCTTGGAGATATCCAGGATTGACATTCCTATATACAAAGGACGATCCATCTTCACACTTGTTTTCTTCATAGATACAGCTACAAGATTTTCATTAATAATTATAGATGTATTAAAGTTCGGCTGTTGTACGAGTTTCTGTAGTTTGTTCGGATCTGTAACAAGTTTAACGTTTTTATGTCTTCTTTTGTTTTCTAATGTTTTACCGAATATCGCATTGTTCATTAATTTAAAAAAGTCTTTTTGAAAGGCTGATGTAGCGGCTGCTCTTCTGGTAGTATTCGAGTCTATGTATGGTTTCAACCAGCACGATTGGGAAAATTCCACAGCTCTATTAATTTTAGTAAGACGTAAACCTAATTCGATAGCTTGTTGAACAACCTAATAGTGAGCTACGTATCGTTGTTTATTGTTAAGGGTCATCATTAATTTGGGGTGTTTTCCAGTTGGTGAAGTTTCTGTTCTTTCAAGGAGTGGAAGGTCATAATGAAGATCGTGTAAATGTTCTGGATATTCAAAGTCACAATCCAAAATATATCCGGTATCTCCATGTTTTGGAATTTGTGAAATATCGCCAATACAGTCGGGATCAACCCATTTAAAGTTGTCAAATGGAAGTGGGTTCGACATGGCCCATCCATACAGATTATTTGCGTCGAAATATCCCAAGTACGTTGAAGGTTTCTCTTGATCATGGTCAGGTAGATATTTGTTGTTGGCTTTAACATGTCTCGTCACGCTTTGAGTTAATCCACCTCTAACACCCGACTCAACCATTAAAACCATATCTATATCTGTTAACAGCTGGAGTTTACATTTTGTTTCTTTTAACATTGCTTGCCAAGCTAGTCCTGGAGATGTATACGAATGTAGAGGGTCCAAACCGTATGCTGCAAAACAGGTTCTTCGGAATTCTTCCATAACATCGCAGAGAAGAGTCACGTCAAATTTTACATAAAAGTCTGAGTATTCTCCCAAAGTCTTCATATCCAACTCGTTCCATACTCGACATGCATGTTGATAGTCTTCAAGTGAAATTTCCGATTCATTGAGTTTGTTGTTAAATTGTTCTGGTGGAGGAAGTGATGTTTCATTAAATCTATGCAGTCCATCGATGTAATCGTAGGGAAAGACTCCTTTTCTAAGAACCAGATCCATTTTACTACTGGCTACAATTTTGCTTGTTTCTATCAGATCTTCTCTTTTTAAATTCTCAGTTAATTTCATTAGGCTAGAAGGCATAAATCTAAACGAATCAATAAACCTAAGTTTTATTTTGCCAACCTTTTTAGAGAAGCTTATAAATTTTTCCATTGTTGTTGCCAAAACATCTATTGCTCCATCATCTCTTCCTAACTCCGGGATTATGAAATGAGAGTCATATCCACTAAGGTTATGTAGAACAACAGGAATAAAAGATGGAACTTTGTAATTTAAGTTGCAAGCATTACAGGCTGCACCTCTGTAGGCTCCAGTAAGATGGTCGTGGTCACGCACTTTAACGTTATCTTGTGTAAATAGGTTATTACACAGATAACATGTTGTTGCCAGATTGTGATGTTGAAGTTGATGTTCTTCCATAGGTAGCATCGGTATTTTAATTTTGTAGAGTTCTTCCACCTTAGAGGCAATGTCATACAGATCATCTACAAAGTGTTTCGCTGCTTGTTCACCGCGATAAATCTTCGGAGCAGATGATAGTCCAAATTCTTGAAGATGTTCTTCAGACAGCGTGGATTTTGTTAGTATACAATAACTGTTTGGTGCGTGTTTTTGATATTTGCTTCTTTTTGTGATATCCTCTTCTTGTTGTTCAATTGGAAGTAAGGATGCTTCGAAATCCGCGTACACAACAAATGGAACAGGGTATTGGTGATTTATTTTATCAAATTTTATCTGCGCTCTGCTGGGATGTGGCAATTTAATTCTTACCTCATAGTTTCCACTACATAACCTTTGATGTTCTACTAACCATTCTGTACCTCCTCTTCTTAATGGTTTGCTCACGTGGCAAAAGCATCTCTTACATGTTGTGATTTTACTTTTATGTTTTGTTAACTGTTTACATACGAGCCCTTCAAAATCTTTTATATACACGTAATGTGATATCTCTCCTTTATTGATTAATAACAAGTCAGTATGATTGTTGCGCTCTTTCGATGTTATGCGCAAGGGATACACATTATTTGATAAATCCAAACCAAATATGTTGACTGAAGCTGACGGATTTTGCTTTTCAAATTTAGATATATCAGTAATTGCAACAGGGTACGTCATTCCCTGGAAATTATATTTATGTTGAACTTCTTCATATTTTTGACTCGGTCTTTTTTGGTGGTCTTTGTTTACATATTTTACCAACATAGCATATTTAAAACATTCGTTATCTTCATTTTGCACATTAATACAGGATTTTGTATCACTTATTTTTTTCGGAAGAGGAATGTAACTACTTCCTCTCATTCCATAACCGTGTTTATGAACTCTAACATCCAGACTTGTTATACTTAATAAAGTCCATCCAGATCCTCTTCCTTCATGCTCTTGTAGTTTCGTCAAAAGTTCCTCAAAACATTCTGTTACGATTTTTTCAATATCTGACGCAGCCATGATGGTTCGGTTTTTTGTCATGAAACCTCTTGGTGATGTTTCGTTTTGAATGTTAGTGAATATGGCATCTAGCAACAGTCCAAATTTGATAAAATTTAATCTTTTTTGTTCATTCTTTAGTGTTTTGAATACTAATTCTTTGGCGTTATGTAAAAAGTTTTCAAGTTGTAATTTTACGTTGTCAATTTTAAAATGTGTTACTACCTTACCAGGTAGTGCTTGAGCGTGTAGTTCCACATCTACTGCTGTTGATGTTGAGGGTCAGTGAAGTGTAGACATAGCAGCTGTTGATATTGAAGGACGGTGAAGTGTAGACATAGCAGGCGTTGAAGTCGATGTTGATGGTGTTGATGTTGAAGGATGGTGAAGTGTAGACATAGCAGGCGTAGAAGTCGATGTTGATGGCGTTGATTGTGCATAATGAATGACACTTGGTCTTGAAACTTCATTTTCTTCATTTTCTTCATTTTCTTCTTTTTCTTCGTTGTGTTCTTCTTCATTTTGTTCTTCTTGATGTTTTGCTAGTTGTTGGTCGATTGAATCTAATTCTTCTTCATTTGGTTCTTCTGTATTTGTATTGGTGTTATGTTTCAATTCTTTATGAATGGTTAAAAGCCATTCATCTCTGAAAGAAGCTTTACAAATATCGCAGCGATTCATAATGTAGGCGTGCTCTTCACAAGGGTCAACGCAATAATGAAAAAACACTGCAAATGTACCTCTATTTATACCCTAGAAAAAGTGGTGGGGGTAAGTTTTAGGTTAAGTTTAAGTTTGTAGCTGGAGGCTACAAAATTCTGTATTTGGGTCAAGGACTTTGAGCATATTTGCCAAAACGGGGAATAGAGCAGTAAATGATTTCATTTTAAACCATAAACTGATCTATTCCCCGCTTTGTATTTAACAAGGACAATTTTCTCCAACAGGAAGATTTAATATATTTTAAACTCGGATGTGAAATCGGATTGTACACATTGCATCTCGACCAACTAAAAATGTCATAAAACAATAGGGATCTTCAGTTGTAGATTCATCTTTAACATATTCGATGGTCAACATTGCCGAACGAAGATCTTGTGGAATTACGTCGACTTTTATTAGTCGCCTTTCCATTTCAAACCGTTTTGTTATTGATGTAAGTTTTATCACATCATCGATATCGATGAGGGGAAAGCTGTAACAAACGGAGTTTGCTGGTGGGTTCATAATGCCGATATGATAAATATACACTATTTCATCGACATTAAATAGACGTTCCCCCACCATTAAATGTATAAGTTACCCCCACTTTTTCAAAACAAACAAAAATTGAAAGCTGGTAAATATTTTCTGTCTTGTAAATGGGTCAAGGTTATACAACGATATTACCAAAACGGGGAATAGAGCAGTAAGTAGTTCTCACTTTGACTACAAACTGATCTATTCCCCGCTCTGTATTTAAAGTTTGACAGTTGACAAGAAAAAACAACACTTAATCAGACTCATTTGATGAATCGGAATCAGTTGTATCAGAAGCATCGGAAAGAAATAGTCGTCGACGAATATGATATACCCCTCGTGCGCTATCTAAAAATAACCCATCCAAACTACTACTAGTGGTTGGGCTTTCATCATGTATTTCTTCAGAATAGAGAAGATGCTGATAGATTCTATAGGTTTCAGATTCCACGTCACTTAACGGTTCAATTTGTTCCATATATCCTGCTTCAAGATCATCACTGTCCATATCACTTAATAATTCAAGATCTTCCATTGCATCCATATCACTTAATAATTCAACATCTTCCAATTCGTCTTCATTTTCATCCTCACTTTCAATCACAATATGTTTTATAATTCCCACGATTGATTTTGCAGAAGGAAATATATTATCCTTTGGTGACATAGCTGCTATATATCCTAGTGCTAACACAAGTAGCAGAATGAGATAAGCAATGATGAAAACCTCTTTTATACCCCCCGATTTAAGTGGTGGGGGTAATTAGTGATAGGGAAGGGATATTATTGTAACAATATATGAACAATTTAATACTAACAGAGTATAAAGTTCTGTAAGTGGGTCAGGGTCACCTTAAAGTCTGTTATCTAGGTCAAGGTCGTTGTATCATTGTAAAAAAAGTGTGGACAATCTATTTAGACTCTGCAGCATATGCTACAAAATCAAATAGGTTGTCCACACTTTTTTTTAATTTGGAAAAAACTTTAATTTTTAATTTAGAAAAACAGTTTGAACTTTTTTTTTTTTTTTTTTTTTTTTTTTTTTTTTTTTTTTACTGTAATGTTTTCCACACAGTGGTCCCCGAATCAACTCGGATTAAATAGTCTTTTTTGGTTGGGCGTGGAGGATGAAACATGCCTCTAGGTAATTTTAAAATGTAGCGTTGATCTCCACACTTTAAAAGTACTTTTGCAAAGCCCATTGTTTTAACAAAGTAGTATTGTTTATTTCTTGGATGGTTTCACTGTTAGGTGTGGTGAAGAAAGAGAAACGTTAGCATTGTGTTTTAAATGAGAACCGCACACTTCCTCATTTAAGACACAGGATTTAGCACAACATTGACCTTTCTTTGCACCTTTTTTAAATACATAACCACATTGTTGTGCAGGAAGCATACACTTCCTCCTCAACGATTTTAGCTCATTAAATCTTTCTGAAGGACGGTTAATACTTGTGCAAATTACTGAAGGACGAAGACTTGTAGAATGTGGAGTGACGATTGGAGAAATGATTTTTGGTCCAGTAGTTAAAGGCTTGGTGGGTGTTGTAGATATCTTTGAGCTCGATGTCGAAGAAGACCCTGAGCTTGATGATGAACAAGATGACCTCGAAATCGATGAAGATGAAGAAGAAGATCTTGACCTTGGTGATGACCTCGAATTCGATGAAGAAGAAGACCTTGACCTTGGTGATGGGGAAGATGGTGAAGACTTTGATGGAGAAGATGGCGAGAACTTTGATGGAGAAGACTGCGAATACTTTGATGTAGAATCGTGCGGTGAATCAGTCATCTTCTCCGGAAGAATTAAAGATAATAATAATGACTGGCGGAGTATATCTGAAGGGCCGAAGGATGATGTAGAAGGAGGCGATGATATAACCTGGCGGAGTATAGACGGGGCAGAAGAAGTTGATGCTGAAGAGGTAGTGGGTAAAACCAGCGGCGTTTTCTTCACGTTAAATTTCATCGGTTTGGTGTGTTTTCTGATATGCGCCATGATCCTGTGTGAGCAAGCACAAGCAGCAGAATGATTTTACCAGTGATGGGGAACTTATTTTATACCCGAGTCAGCCAAACCAGTTGAGCCCCCACCCAAATGGTTCTGACCTTGAGTGGGGGGGGGGGTGTTTTGTTGTAAGAAATAAATACATCTTCCAATATCTTACCAAACAAAGATGTTCTAAGTCCCGAAGTGGGTCAAGGTCATCTGAACATGTTGCCAAAACGGGGAATAGAGCAGTAAGTGATTCCCACTTGGACCACAAACTGCTCTATTCCCCGCTCTGTATTAGGGAAGTGAATTTTGAAGAAAGGTCACAGTTATAGGCAATAAACCTGATAACAGAACCTTTTATTAATTTATCCAAACAAAAGGAAGTTACAAATGGTTTGCAGGGAGTATTTTCAAAAGTTTCTCGAGGGTAAGATGGGTAATGTCAATCGGTTTTCGTGCCATATTGACAAAGGTCGGTTTTCGTGCCATACCTTTTTGTAAGGGGTTAGGAAAAGGATGAGAAACATACTGATCAGTTAAAGTTAATTTTACAAAGACCAACCAAGGTCGGTTTTACAAAGGTCAACAGCATCCTGAAACCCAGTCGGACGTTGGTCAGTAACGGGCGCCAGGCAACTGTGAACCAAAGTTTTGACCAAGGTTAGTTATAGCGTGTAAGAAAAGGACATACCAACCAAGGTCGGTTTTACAAAGGTCTACAACATCCTGAAACCCAGTCGGACGTTGGTCAGTAACGGGCGCCAGGCAACTGTGAACCAAAGTTTTGACCAAGATCAGTTTTAAAGCGTGAAAGAAAAGTACATATTTCATTAGTAAATAAAAACACTTCAAAGACACTTTAAAACCAACACCAAACTAACTACAGTTAAACTAACTACATTTACTAGCAGCAAACTATAAGCGTTATTCTAACATGCTTAGTAATAAACAGACATGCCTTAAGCTAAGGTAGCATCTCTAATATACAGTGGTACCAACTCTATACTAGAGATACTATTGCGGACAGCGCGGGCAAACAGCTAGCTAGGCTGTCGGCCTGCGACTGCGAACCCTCTGCGGGCTGCTCCCGCTTTTATAGGAATATATCATGGGGGGGGGCAAGGACTTCGACAGTAGTTTGTTCCAACACTGTATCGCATACTCTGAATTGCTCCAAGTCCGGTAACTGGGTCAAGGACACGTTAAAATATTTTGTAAAATAGCAAAGGTGTTACCTTTGCCATTTTACTTTGGAAGCAAGCTGTACTACGTTTAAACAAGGGAGACTATTATCCGTTTAACATAAAACTCCTTGCACGATCTTTTGATAAAATGGAAAAGATTAATGCCGGAGGGCGATTCCCATTCCACCAAAATACAATGCATATCATTTCTATGCAACGGTCTCAGCTCTATCTTTACTTTTAATTTAATGCCTCGGAACTCATAAGTAAGGATGGACAGAAAGGCTTCTGAAATAGCAAGCTCGGAAGGAACAAGCCAAGTGTTTACACCTACAGCTTCCATAGCGATATGATGATTTTTACCACGCTGTTGCAGTATATAAAACATTTCCCCCTCCAGTTTTTATTTTTAATACAACATTTTTGTGTCAACCTTGTCCGCATGAAATATCTCTAAGTCCACATTTCTTCCAATATTTGATCAAACGACGGTTTTTCTAAGTCCCGTCAGTAGGTCAAGGTCATCTGACATAATGCCAAAGCGGGGAATAGAGCATAACATACTGCTCTATTCCCCGCTCTGTATTAGGGAAGGGGACAAAAGACAACAAACAAGAGACTGATTTTAAACAAGAGACTGATTTTATATTTCACAAACGTTTCTCATGGGTGAGATAGGTGGTGTCAACCGGTTTGCATGGCCGTATTGATCTTATTGACAAGGCCGGTTTTCAGGGCCGAACCTTATTGTCAGGGGTTTAGGAAAAGGATGAGAAACAAGATACATTACTTTGAAAATAAAGACTTTACCAGCAACTATGTAAAAGAAACAAATTAATCAGTTAACGTTACTTTTACAAAAACAGCCGAGGTCGGTTTTGCAAAGGTCAACAGTATCACTGAAACCCGGTGGGACGTAGACCCAAACACCCGGCGTCAGGCTGCTGCGAACCCAAGTTTTGACCAAGGTTGTTGAGGGACCTGTAGGGCCGGGAGTACATATGTTATTAGTAAATAAAACACTTCAAACCAATACCACACACTAACATATATGTTAGACTAACTACATTACCTAGCAGCAAACTACAAGCGTTATCTAACATGCATAAACAAACTAACTAAACATGCAAGGGCGCGGATCTCTTAATTGCGCGTCGGGCCCAACGCACACTTAACAGACCTACGCTGCAGCAGAGTGCAACCCACTGGGACGTATATCCAAACAACGGGTGGCAAGCTACTGCGACGAGACTGCGGACTGCTCCCGCTTATAAAGGCAAAGTGACGTCACCGAAGCGGAAGAGGGGAGGTCGAAGGGGGGGTGACCTTGAACATGACCCAAATCGGGGGGGGGGGGTTACGTCAAGGGGGGGGGCTCCTCCCGTGACGTCGGGGGGGGGGCTCCTCCCTGTGACGTCAGGGGGGGGGTGTCGTCACGGTGGAAGGGGAACAGGATGTAGACCGGTCTTTAGCTTTCTACCCGTATATGGAAATGTCACGGTTACACTTGACGACCCGCTTTGCTCCGTCTGGTACCTCATTCCAGCTTCAACCATTGACTGGTACACTTCACAGCTCTCGCTCTCTCTCTTCTTACAAAATGACTTCGTCGATAACCAACGAGAAGCTGAAAAGGATTAAGGAATCCTTGAAGAAGACGGCTCCAAAGACAAGCGGATTTAAACAACCTTCTTCCCTCAGAATGAGGCTAAAGAGGGATTTTAAAAACCACCCTCTTTACTACAAACAAGGTTCTTCTGGTTCGACTTCTTCATCAACAACGGAACGACACTCTTCATCAACAACGGAACGACACTCTGCCACACGGGATCATCTGCACGTGTTGCAGAAGATGAAGACCTTGACGGAAGACGAATTGGTATCTCCCATTGAAGTTACCAAAACAAAATTCAGACATTTGAGAAGAAACTTCCCGTACAGAGCGGTGCTGAAGAACGGAAGCACCTACTACTTAACTGCCGGTGAAGTTCTCTTTGAGGTGGAATTGCCACGATCAATTCCGGCACCACCAGAAGTGTCATACAAGCAGACCTTGTCCTTGGTTAAAGAAGAGAGTAGAGTGAAGTGGACTGTAAAGTAAAATCCCTTACCATCCCACCCTCCCTCCACAAACGGTCCTTTTCAGGACCACCCTAAGCATTTCAAGTTAGGGACTTGGCCTGTACATAGGCAGGAGATTTTGTTAGTCTCCGGTTTGAGTACAGTCCACTTTGTGAAAATTTCTAAGTCCCAAGGTCCTTGAACTTGACCTTGACCTTGAACATGACCCATGTTGGGGGGGGGGGTACAAAGTTTTTCCAAAGTATGTCATGTGGGTACTCAAATTACGCGAATTGATCAGACGAACAAGGAGGTGCAAACAGAATTTTGATCCACCCAAGGGTATAGCAGCAGAAGCGAAAAAAGTACAAAGTTCGTCCAAAGTATGTCATGTGGGTACTCAAATTACGCGAATTGAACAGACAAACAAGATGGTGCAAGCAGAATTCAGATCCGATCAACGGTATAGCAGACATAGCGAAAAAAACAATGTTTTCAAGGTTACATACTAATTACTTCTTTATTATTGGGTTAAAGTACAGCGAGTGGGTACTCAAATTACGCGGAATTGATCAGACGAACAAGGAGGTGCAAACAGAATTTTGATCCACCCAAGGGTATAGCAGCAGAAGCGAAAAAAGTACAAAGTTTGTCCAAAGTATGTCATGTGGGTACTCAAATTACGCGAATTGATCAGACAAACAAGATGGTGCAAGCAGAATTCAGATCCGATCAACGGTGTAGCAGACATAGCGAAAAAAACAATGTTTTCAAGGTTACATACTAATAACTTCTTTATTATTGGGTTAAAGTACAGCGAGTGGGTACTCAAATTACGCGGAATAATCAGACGAACAAGATGGTGCAAACCGAATTCAGATCCGACCAACGGTATAGCAGAAATAGCGAAAAAACCAATGTTTTCGAGGTTACATATTAATAACTTCTTTATTATTGAGTTAAAGTATAGCGAGTGGGTACTCAAATTACGCGGGTTACGGGGTTAATTAGACGAACAAGATGGTGCGAATAGAATTCAGATCCGGCTGAGAGTAGGGAAGAAATAGCGCGAAAACAACACTTTCAAGGCCTGACATAAATAAATACTTTGTTTATGGATTAACCTACGACAAGTTATTTATAGTTTACAGTATACCGAGGTAACGTTGTGGTGCGGGTAGGTCGGGTGGGTATCATACACGCTAGTGCTATATCATTATACTTTCAGCTCTTGCAGGATTAACATCTACCTATAGAGTTTGTGTTATTCTAAAGATGTCACAGTTTTACAGAAATATGACGAAGATGTCCTTCAACAGTCCGCCTGCCACCACCTTCTACTTCTCCGACTGTGAAGATAGAAGGTCTACGCTGTTAGTGGATTGTGAGCGATTTCGCCGTAGAATACTCCAGGCTGAAACATTCTTAGCAAGTTGTCTGCTACGCAAGATGCATCATATGAGTACATACAATAAATTAGATCACAGTGACTGTTATGATTGCGCAAAAACAGTGTCGAGCAAGAATTGTTAATGTTTTCAGTTACGGAGCTCCGATCCTCACAGAGTCAGAGCTAGACCCTAACTAATGCATGTCCCGTAGTTATTGTGCGATGTGGAAACTTGGTGGGGGAAACTGGTGTGGTGGGGGGTAAAGGCGAGTGCCTATCCTACATGCTTGTATCACTTCAGTATACCTGCGGCTCTTGCATAGTTCACATGGATTCGCAAATACAAGGCACTACTGTTTCTTCCACATGTTCTTCTTTTAATATTGAGCAAGCTGACAATACAAATGATGAAATACAAGTACATGAAGTTTCTAGCACAATATCTTCTGATGCAGAAGCAATAATGGCATCCCTAATAGGGTTTGACTAATGATGGTGGATGTAGTAGCAACCATCTGGCTCGCACCAGCTGCCACCTGCCGCCTGCCATCTGCCGTCCGCCATCTGCTCCGCCCCACCACACTTTTACCCCCACCATTTTGTTTGATACCAAAACGCTAGCTAGCGAATAGTCAGTACACCTCCGGCTCTTGACCAGTGTACATCGAGCTCTCTGTTAAAATGTCCATCAAAATTAGGTGTATTCATTATGACTCTATTCATCTGGCGACTTTCCAAGACCTCGAGGTTTTTAATGAAGAGTTAAGACTTCTCATTGCGTCCGGTTACGATTTATCTTTGGAACTTTACGCATCAAAAAACAACATGGACTCTGCGCAGGAATCGAAGTATCTACCGTCTTTCATCAGAAAGCGAAGTGATGGTCGCGACTCCGGATCAACAACATCGATGATGACAAACAACGGGGAACTATTGTAAACATAAATTATTGTAAACATAACTTATTGTAAATAAAAAGAAAAGTAAAAATAAAGTTAAATGAAATAGTACTACCTCGCACTCGTATCATTCGATTGCTCCATTCGATTGTTTTCATTCGATATTTTTCTCGAATGAAAACTATCGAATCACAATCGGATTTTACGCGTGCGAGGTAGTACTTTTTTAAAATTACCTCCCCGTGACCTTGACCCTTAAACTTTCCCTCATTACGTCACAAAACCGCCTACGTCACTGGCTCAGCCTCAGATGACGTCTTTCATGACTCAGCGCATCCGGTCACGTGACCGGATGACGTCACTTCCGCCCCAGCAGCCCCAAATGCCCACTACTAATACGTTAACGAATAATATGTTATAGCGAATTTCCTCTATAGGGAAGAAGCTATTACCGTAGTCGGCATGGTAAGACCTAGGCCCGAGACTATGATAACTTTTCGTTTTGAGGTCCCCAGATGTCAAAAATACCATTCGTTCAAAACTCTCTCTCTCTCTCTCTCTCTCTCTCTCTCTCTCTCTCTATATATATATATATATATATATATATATATATATATATATATATATATATATATATATGTGGGCCTCTATGCGTGTGTGTGTGAGTGTGTGTGTGTTCGTGACTACAATTACTCTCGTAAAAATAATCCGATTTTGACGAAATTTGGTATGAACGTGTAAAGCAGGATTTATGACTTTAAGTTAGAAAACCACACAGAACGACTTATCCGAAGGGGTGGTTTTTTCGGGAGGGTGGGGGGGTTGTACCACAAAAATGGGTTTTTGATTTTTTTATACACAATTGTTGAAATAGTCAAATTGTAGTTTTTTTCATTGGAATCACACAATTTGGTGTTTTAATCATTGCTCTACGTCAATTGGATACAGAGATATTGCAAGTGCTAAACAGTACGTTGTCCAATGTTATTCTTAAGGAGGATAAGAATAATTTTATATCTCGCTTATTTATGAACGTACAACAACCAAACCTAGTCCATGTCTTCATCTGGTTGTGACCTAATGTTATTTGCATAAAACAACATTTTTAATGATAGTTTCCGTAGCACGAAACCTGCGTACTCAGCCCCCATGTTATTTGTATGGAGAATAAATAAAATATTATGCCTCCTTTAATTATAAACATAAATTTATAGAACTTTATATGTGGCTTCAACTAGTTGAGCTATAACAAAATTGCATGAAAACCCCTTTTTGTTTTTCTTGTTACAGCAAACCTGCGTACACAGCTCCCATGTTAATCTTATGGAGAATAAATCATTAAAATGGCATATATTGCTTATTTATGAATGTATATTGATAAAACTTGGCATGTGGCTTCACCTAGTCGAGTTATATTCTTATTTGCATAAAAACTCTTATTTTGTGTCTCATATTGCGGCAAACCTGCGTACTTAGCTCCCATGTTATTCTCATGGGAAATAATTCAAATGTTATATTCCGCTTACTTGTGAATGCACATTAAATAAACTTGGTAAGCGGCTATATTTGGTACTAAATCATAAATGTGCATTGCAAATTCACTTAGTACGCAGGTTTGCTGCGCCGGGGGGATTTACTTTTGCTAAAGGCTTTCCCATTACAATGCAATCAACGTCACTTGGGCTGAATCATTAACAAATAAATTAGTTCAGTTGTTGGCGTTCATTTGAGGATCTGTTTCAATTTAGTGTTGATAAGTTTACACATAAAAAATCGTTTTGGGTGCTTGTTTGACTGGCGTTTCTGCAAGACGGTTTACCATAGTAATACATAAATATCGTTGAGAAAAATATTTGTCGTCATATCTTGGTGGCCACCTCATCACAAACATTACGGATATTTGTTTCTTGAAAACCTAAAGAAGCGTATTTATAATAGTATTGTATAAAAACCTTTGATAGAACCTCAGGTGATAAAAGTATTACTGTAGGTAAGTCATAAAACGCCGTTGTATCTGTAGGACTGATACTTTTATAACGGTATCTGCCTCATCTCAGGATAATCAGCTGTCTGTCAAACTGATTTGGGAATCAGGTTGATTTTTAATTAAAATTAACCTAAATATATTTATAGACCTAAGACTGCCTACTCATCCCCCAAGTTATTCTTATGTAGAATATTTAAAATATGGTATACATCGCTATTTATGAATGTAGATTGATGAAACTTGGTATGTGGCTTCTTCACCTAGTTGAGTTATATTGATATTTAAATAAAAAACCATATTTTGCGTTCATTTTGCAGCAAACCTGCTTACTCAGCCCCCATGCTATTCTTATGGAGAATGATTAAAATGTTATATATCGCTTATTCTTAAATGAATATTGATAAAAGTTTGGTATGTGGCTTCACCTAGTTGAATTGTATTGATATTTGCATCAAAATTGTGTCAGCAAATCTACATACTCATCCCTAATGTTATTCTTATGTAGAATAATTAAAATATTGCTTATTTTTTAGTATATTTTTATGACACTTGGTAAGCGGCTTTATGTAGTATTAAGAGAAAAATGTGCATCGGAAATTCGCTGAGTTCGCAGGTTTGCTGCGACGGGGGTATTTATATTTTAAATAACAAAAATATTTCCGTCTATGTCCAATTTTATGGTAATAAAGAAAATGCAAATAAAAACTGTTGTATGCAGTGAGTAGGGTTGGTTTGCTATAAAATAAATATTTCTGTGTAAGTTAATTACTAATTAGATGATTATTGCATACTTATAAATATGCGAGAAAATTTTTGATTTTATCTAATATTTCCTGGACATGACATATACCAATTATTTATTTATTTATAATTACTCATCATTTTGTAATCAGATTCATGAATACGTTTTGAGTGGGCGTATTTCACCAACTATACTCATAAAATAACGAGAAAAAATACGCAGATCACCGGCCAACCGGTGACTTTCATGTATCTTGCTTTGATGTTTACATCGATTGTTGTTAAAGAATCTCCTTGATCGGTTAGCATTCATTTCACTTGCTCTTTGAAGTGAAGGAGGACAGTACCGGTGTAAATAACATATAATTTCACCCTAATAAATGAATACATACATGATATTCAAAGTGCACTACCGTAGATTTAGTTTATTTAACACACGCATCTTTATAGTTATATAATTTAACATTACTTTATTTTGAATTATTTACTACATAAGTTCTACAGTAACAGTTATCTAGTTTAAGCTAACCCTAATGTCCTAAGTAATATGCCTGGAATTGTTTAAAACCCTACATTTATAATCCGGGTTTTTAAGATCTCGTAAGCTGAAATACTAAAATAATACGAATGTTTTTTTATATAGCCTTTGATGTATCGTGTGTTGTGCGATTCATATTAAAAATGCAGTATTCTATTATTCAATACAATTCCCAAAGCGAAATTTACCTTTCAACACGAACACGAGATTTCTCCTTCAAAATATGATCCAAAATCTACGTTACTATGGTTTTTTTTTTATAAGACTAACTTTTCATATATATTTCACTTCATTGTATTTACATAATTATCCTTTAAAAAATATTACTCGGTTTAAAACTATTATTTTTACATAAAGTCTTATCTGTGTTTTTTTTTAAATTGAGCTTATTTAATATTAGATTAAATCAATTACAAATCGCAAAAAACCTCAGAATTTAAATACAGATACTAATATTACAAATGAAGGGAATGTTGAATGACACGGGCCGAAGTAGAAGTTCACAATGAACCTTACTTACCTGCCTGAATGATTATTATGTATGTTTACTCTCTTTTTTTATTTTATAACCCAAAGTAGAATTAGATTTGGCAGAAGACATTACTGAACAAATAAATAGTTTTGGGTGCCATCGTTGTAATACCAATTTAATACTAGCTGTAATTCCCAGCCTTACTCGGGGGATGTAGTTGTGAGCTGCATCTTTTAACATATTTCGAATGAACGTATTATGTCTAAGTAATCATCTGATTAAGTAAATAGTCACACGAACTTAGAAGAGCCGTGGGCTGGAGCCCTGATGGATTTTTCAAACTAATCTACATTAAATTGGCCTACGCCTAACCCCTTGTATAATACCAGTAACTATTATTACAAATCGCAAAACTCCCTAATAGAATTTAAATACAGAAACTAATATTACAAATGAAGGGAATGTTGAATGACACGGGATTTAGGATACATACGAATTTTAGATCAACCTTTTCAAGCGTCTTTACATCAAAACGGCACATAAATGACGACAGACTGACCCCACCACTGTTTTATACTTATTTGGAAAGGAATGAATGAATGAATTAAGGTAGTATTTATAAATCACAGTCTTTTGATTTTTTGTTTGTTAAATAACAAGACCATTTCCGTCTATCTCCAATTTTATGGTAATAAAGAAAAATTAAAATTAAAACTGTTGCTTGCAGTCAGTAGAGTTGGATTTGTATAAAATAAATATTTGTGTAAGTAAGATAATTATTGTATACTTTGAAATATGCAAGAAAAAATGTGATTTTATGTAATATTTCCTTGATATGGCATATACTAGTTATTTATTTATTTATAATTATTCATAATTTTGTAATCCTCATGAATAATGTTTAATTTTGAATGGACGTATTTCACCACCTATATTCATGAAATAACGAGAAAACATATACAGATCACCGGCCAACCGGTGACTTTGATATATCTTGCTTTGATGTTTACATCGATTGTTGTTAAAAAATCTTCTTGATCGGATAGCTTTCATTTCACTCGCTCTTTGAAGGAGGACAGTACCGGTGTGAATAACAAATAATATCACCCTAATACATGAATACATACATGATATTCAAAGTGCACTACTGTAGATTTAGTTTTTTTTAAACGCATCATTATCGGTAAATAATTTAACATGAATTCAAATCGAATTATTTACTACATAAGTTCTTTATATTAAATAGAAACTTAGCACAACTGTAAAAAAATATTGAAAAACAATGATTAAATAAAATTTACTGAAGTGTCTTTGTATATATGATAAAGTATAAGTGATAGGTTATAAGAGATAAAGGATAAGGTATAAGTGATAAGGGATTAGGGAATATATAAGGAATAAGAGATCTATCTTGTTAACATTATGATTAATAGATACTCACTGTGTGCATGTAGATCACTAAAACGGTGTTATGTTATTTACATTTATTTGTTTTATTTTTTTGCCCTATGGACATCTGAAATGCTTTATCAAAATTTATTTATAAATAAAAGGGAAGCATAGGGCATTGGGTAAAGTCTGGTTTAAATAGCTGCTCAGTAACTATTTAAACAAGCAAGGACGAAGGTCGAGCCAAATGATGATCCGAGTAGTTTGGTAGCGTCAAAAGAACACCTTAATGCTTAATGATATAATTGTTGTAATATTCTACAAACAAATTTAAATTTACAGTTTTAAACAGTTTTTATTTGAAGAAATTAATTAAGTCATTAAGGAATAAAATAACAAATTTTCGATGAAAAAGAGCATGTTAGTATTTTATTACTCAAAGCTAATGTTAAGTTATTATAAAAATGTGATAATCCCTTGTTGAGTTAAAGCAATCATCACGTGACCTATGTAATTTGGAGGTATTCGCATTGGATGTAATTTTAAGTCATCATTAGTTAGTGGGATTATTGATTACATAATACTAATAAAAAACTATTTTTGGGATATTTTTTTACACTAACTACAGTATCTTGCTTCAGCTATAGATTTCTATTGAATCGGGAAATCTTGCACGAACTCCATGTTTGTGATGAGGATTTTCAAGTGTCGAAAATGTTTCGGACCGTCAGATGAATCCGAAAACCCAGAAACCTCGTCACCGTTCGTCCAAGTCTCAGGAAACGCTCAGCTTGGCTGCTGAGATATTTCTAGGAGTCGAAGTTTGAATCTAACAGTGGTTATACGATTTATAAAATCAGAGAGCTCAGTTACAGCAATCTGATTTTCGGCTAACTCACGGTGGTATCATCCTTGCCTTAGAAAAATTGGATGTGCGGCCTAGAATTCAACAACAACCTCGTTGCATGTTTAATTAGCCAATTTTCTTCTCCACAAGTTGAGCTAGGGAAATTTAGTTAACATAAAAAGAATTTAGAGAAAAAAGTAATTTATAAGCAATCAATAAAAAGAAATTTAATTGTAGACAGTAACCTCTCGGGATCGACTCGTCGCCGCCGCTATCACTGGTTTGGGCGCTCTACTAGGGCTTAGAACGGGCCTAGCAGAGAATTAGAAGGAAACCCCAGCACCAGAATACTTCTCACAGGAGCAGGATTACCCTACACTCCGGTTAGACTCGCAGGTTATAACCAGTGGTCACTGTCTACACTCCGGTTAGACTCGCAGGTTACAACCAGTGGTCACTTGTCTAACTGCAGTAAAACGAGGTTACTCCCAAAAAAAGAAAATTTAGAAAAATGCCTCTCAGTCTCACTTAATATGTTTACTACAAAAATTAATTTAATGAATTAAAAGTTGACACCGGGGTAAGAATCTTGATTATCCAGTTACTATCAACGGGGTCGTGACTGGCCTATTTAGGCTATCTTATCGTAAATTACAACTTTGCTAACATAAGTTTATAATTGAGCCTAAATATAATAACCGTATTGGATTGTTGTCGTACCTTCACTACCCCAAAAGGTGTTCGTGAGTACGAACGTACAGGACGCACTTCGAAAACGGCTCGCAACAACTCGCTGGAAATGTCGTAGTAAATCGCTCGACACTCGCACTATGACAAATCGCAGGATAATGACGCTACTTCTCCACGAGGAGTCCTTCCGCTTTTATGAATCACCCCAGCTGATCGGTACATACGGGGTTTACTCTGGTTACAAACTAAAAAAACAAGGACACTTCCGGCAAACTTCTTCTTCACCAGCTAAGATTTATTCCGAGAGAGAAAGAAGAACTCCACCTCGTCATTTGTAAACTGTCAAACTAAATAACGGTTGATCGGGAGACGAGGTTATGTTTGATTGTTGTGGTTCGGTCGGCGAGTGAATACTCGTTTATTTTCCTCAAATTGGCAGATCCTATTAAAAGTGTTGTCGTTTATTCATCCCTGGTTACATGCTAAACATGTAATTCCCGTCACCTTAGAGGGTCCCTAGGCTACTCTCAGTTAAAAGTTTGTTTACCAAATCTAGGCTAAGGTAGGCCTAGGCTAAGGTTATTGGAATTCCGTCACCTTAGAGGGTCCCTAGGCTACTCACAGTTAAAAGTTTTTTTACCAAATCTAGGCTAAGGAAGGCCTAGACTAAGGTTATCAGGATGCGGTGAGACGACTCTGCAGGTAGGCTTACAGTGTGCTAAACTTTACCCCTATTCAAATTTAGCACATTACAATTAATTAGCCCACAATAAAGACCAATATTTAGGTATGTTATTTTCTTGGTCTATCGGTAACTTAGTATATTGGTATGTATGATTATTTGTAAATTTGAAGTTAAGCGTATTGAAGATTGAATAAAACTTAACGCAATTAGATCAACATTGAACATTTGAAGGCCAAAGACGCACCACCCTAAAGGAGTTTCGAAGCGGTACTATACTATAGATCATAAAAAGTAGATTCGTTATGTGGCTTATGAAAGCGAAGCACCTTAGACCATACGAAGATGGTGGCATATGATACCTCAGGGTCTTGTTACATATCGTGCAATGTCCTTGGAGAATAGTGTTTACATGTTGAATTTAGCAACTAAAAATCAATTTTAAAACATTTTATCTAATCTAATTCCAAAAACGCTTCTTATAACATATATATATATAAGGTCACTGACGTTCCGTCTTAAAGGAATTTCGAAAGGTACTATAGATCATAAAAATATTAGATTCGTTAACTATCTTATGAAAGTGAAGCACTTTAGATCACACCAAGATAGCGGCCTACGTTCCTCAGATACTTGCTAAATGGCATAATTAGTTAAATCATTACTTAATAATTTTTCCACTTTAAATTAAGCAGTAAAAAAAACGTATTATATAATATTACTATTATACTATTATTATTATCACTATTATTGCCCGTCGCGGCTTCGCTTGCGATCAGAGTAGTTAAAGCACCATTTATTTGTTAAAGCACCTGGGGGACCGAGGTTTGCTCGAAAAGCCAGTCAGTTTGTTAAAGATGCCTAGAGGACTTATATTCACGATTCCTGTCCAAGGCCAGTGGATTTGGTTTGCTTATTGCTTATTGCTCGTTTCTATTCATTTTGGGCATGTCCGTTTTATATTCGATCTTCAGTTTGAATAGTTCTTGCAATTTATACTTAACCTAATCATGTATATTTAAAGGTATGTACACATTGACTCTAATCACTATTCTCACAAAAATCACATGATCTTTTAACAAGTGAGTGTTATTTTTACAATTGAGTGGCTGCTTTTGAACAGCTGTTATGATTCTTTTGTTTTTATTTACAAATCTTAACCATAACCCCAATGTTAGTTTGATGAGTATCTTTCTATACAATACAATATTTGTATTTTATTATTTTTTTCATGTTCCAGGGTGATCCTAACTAGGACGAGCCCGATAATGTAAATATGTGTTCGTAAAATCATTGTATGTTAAAAATTCTGTGAATAATGACATGTAACATTGAACCAGAAATAAATAATTGAAAAAAATGTCTATGGATGAGGTCTGATTAGAACACATTTATTAACCCATAAATTCGATAGTTCCAACATTTGGTAAACATTTTTGGAGCAGGAGTAGGCAAAGGTTTTATTTAGATGTATTAACTATCCTCCTAACAAATGTGTGATCAATCGGTTCAGTTAACTTTTAACATCAGTGATGAATAAATTCAAATTGTAAAGACCGACTGAGCAGATAAGTCTCATAGGGCATACAGGATGGAAAGTATAAGCCTGTTTCTGACTATAGTGCATTGTCTGCTGTCTTTCTAACAAATACATTCTCAATCAGTCTAGCAACATGGAATAATTAACAAGGAAATGTTTAAGCGCGTTAGGGCCTAGCCTCATAGGAATGGGAATAAGCCCATAACTGTTTTTTTTTTCGGATGGACCCATCTTCTTCTAAATATCTGCTCAATAACTCCTGTAGTTTGTTGGACTTATTGAAGGTCCACTTAAAAAGTATAAAATATTCGGTATTATAATCACAATGGCTACATAGACAAACTGAGCTTTAAAAGCCATGTTGCAAGGACTTACGTGTTCTGTATAGCCAATGATTTATCACCGTGCCATTATTTTAAATGGTTTAGTGTACCTTTGGAGATTAGTAAAGCAGTACGTGTTTCCTCCGTTCTGTGATAAAATATAATTAGCTGACTAATTGCTTATTAGGACAAATATGGAGCATGCTGCAGAGAAATATTGTGTAACCTGTACCTTTACAATCGACTCTGTAGCAGTGCCAGACAAAGGGGCATAACCGTAATGACGTACTATGATTTAAAACTGCCAAAAAGATTCCTCCTTCACACGAAAATAGGCAAAATATTTCATTTCATCCAGTTCAGTAATTTTTGTGAAGCGCAGAACAAATCTGGCTTATAAACAGACAGACGGATAAACAAATGTTTACACGAATTTAAATATCTCCGTTTTATACAAAATTTCACTACAGAAAGCGATGTAGAAAAATAAATTATTTTATTTATATAGATAAATTGATTTCTTACCTGTAAAATCTGGTATAGCTAATAACCTGTCCATAATGTATTAACAGCTGCAATTCAAATAAAATTATTCCCCATGTAAATCTTATAAACTAAAAACTAACTTTGAGAGCTCGTGGGGCAAAGCCCCGTGGTCAAGAGTGTATGGAAATCCCAAAAAGGCACATCTAGAGAGTAAGAGCTTTCGATTAATACAAAATATGTATATAAAATAATATTGTTAGGGGTCAAAAATCGCCGAACAAAAATCAAGAAATTCTTTTAATAATATAGATTTTAAAACTCATCCATATTTACTTGTGGGCTGATTTATTTCAAATATCTGCAAATACTTTTTCAATGTATCTTTCAACAACACCTTTATTTTGTGATATTTTTATCTACTGATTAAACGCTTGACTTTATCAAACGCATCAAAACGATTAGACAATAATCGTTTTATATTCCAATTGATACCACGTTTAAGATAATGTTGACACTGTAAGGGAAGAAAGAATTGGCATAAAACAAAATTGTATAGCATTGATATTAAAGTCACGCTATAACAAACAAAGTTAATCATTATTCTATAACCTATGTGGAAACGGCAACATGTCCAGTAACACTCGTCACGGATACAATAGTATATTTCATCACAAGGGCCGAAAGTGACGCTTTCGATACGAGCTCAAGTTTAACTCAAGGAAAATGAGCGAGGATCGAAAAGCCACTTTTGGCCCATGTGATGAACTATATTTTTCGTCTTACTCCACAATATATTAAGCCAACTGCTTTCTCAAAACTAATATTTTACAACTTGTTTACATTTAAAAGCTTGCTCCCAAAATAGCTTGCATCTTCTTCTTGCTATTTAAAACAAACAGCTGTTACTACAGATGTATTCGTCTGTTACGTTTGTGTTAGTGTTAGGTTAGACTAACTATAACGATAGGTATATCGAATGCTGTGGACTATCCATTGCAAGAGGGAATACTTTAGTCAACCGTTTCGAGCTATATTAGGAATCAGACTCGCTGCGAACAGTGTTATCGCTTAGCTTATCTTCTCCCTGAGGCAAAATTAAATATTTATTCACCTTCTTGACATAGTTTAGTTTGGTATAGTTAATTTGAAATAGATTATTATTTTTGCCTCAGGTGTAGTAGAATGATTTGTTAGATTGTCGATACACAACCGAAAATATCTGTTACTACATTATATTAGGCTAATCTAAATACAAATAATTACAAAATAATAAAAATTCACTTTACAAACAACCATTTATGGATATATTTATTTTTAACCTATAGAATAACAATGCAAAAATGAATTAAATCGATAAAATAATTTATTACAACTCTCGATACAATCGATTACTTTCAATCGACATACACAAGTTTGCAGATTCACTACATTGATATTTATAAATGACAGAAACGGAACAGCTGATGACCTCGACACCAGCTAATTCTTTTCCGTCCTAGGACTGAAAATAACTACTTTCGCCCCGCAACGCATGTATTGAAAATAGCCGTTTTCCAAAAAGTATGACGAAAAACATAATTACAGATGTTTAGGCAACGATCTGTTGTTAGTTTATCAAAGTAACTGATTTAAAACGTTTATAAAATAAAGTAATAACTAAAACTAAACAAAACTACAACTAAACTACAAGATGTTCAAAAATAGTAATCAATTTTTAACTCGTGTACTGAAAATGTAATTAAAAAAGTGCAGTATCAAAGCCCCACGGTATGTATACAGCGGGTCCTACTGAACGTTGGGGCTATCGTGTTGGTTCAGCTCTTCAAATAGGAAGTTGAAAACTATTGCTTTCTCTGTTCCCGGCAATGGTAATATCACTCTTTTTTCCTTTTAACTTAGATATTTCTCTAAAATTTTTTTCAAACGGATCATTTATACTAAATATTTCACCGAAAATTTGCTAACATGTAGCTATGTTATGTAAATTATTTGTTCGAGTAAAATACTCAAGCGGAGTCCTGTTGGTGGATGACTTTCAAACCCCCAATAAATATATCTAGAGGTTAATAGGTTTCGTCTGATACCAAACATTAATGCAAAATAATACAATGTAAAGCAGGTCCTAAACATAATCCATAATCCATATATTAATCGGCTAAGGGAATTTTTGTGGTACCAATTTCTCGGATATGCGGCGCCGTAGAATTATGAAACTTGGCACAGTTATTCAGTAGTATTGAGAGATGTGTCGAATGTAAATATTTTTGTGTTTGGACGTGTAGGGCTATGCCCTTTTGGCTCTCAAAGTTTACATGTTATACTTATGGGAACATGCATTCTGCTTTTCGTATTTGTTTATACTTTTCACTTCATTAATAAACAACTGCGTTACTCAAATAAATATGTACCACAACAGCAAGAACAAATGATTCATAAATAAAAAATTTCGCTAAAACCCTTCTCTTATCCGTTCAAACTCCACATTAATACAAATTAAACCTGTTTGTGAGAGGGGGAGGGTGAGGGACATGGTGAAGATGAGATAGAAAAACTTTTTTTCTCTTCTACTTTCCGTTTTAACTCCACATTAAACAAATACCTGTGGGTTCGGGTGGGGGAGAGGGAGAGAAAGAGAGAGAGAGAGATGAGAACAACAGAACCAAGATTTTAACCTTTTTTTAATATTTGGTCCAATTTCGACCATTGGGCGGTCTCTAGTACATATTAAATAAAACATTATTTTCATTGTAGTTATAACTAGTTTTAACTCATGTTTGGATTTTTGTTAATGCGCATTTATTTTTTATATCAAAACGTTTAAAGAACCAAACAAGGTTATTATTAGAATTAGTTAAGTAAATTGGCACGACAACTCAATCATTTAACAGAAAATTTTATGTCAATTCACAACGATTTCCAACAACCACTCAATCACATTTTACATTCACTAGTTGTATTTGTGTAAACAAATATCTTTATGAAACTACCAGATGGCCAGCTGACGATTGGAGCCGACTTAATTACAAGTTGTCGAGGCAAGCGTGGTCGAACCTTTGACGCGAGCTGGGAGTTTCAATCCCTTTGTAAACTTCCAAGGTTTCTCTGGATTAATTTTGCATGCAATTATTTGTTCAATACAACGTTTCAAAGTTGTAGATTGTAAAATATTTATGAAAGTGGGTCATATTTTATAATTTATGAGGGTAACGTGAAATATTAAATTAAAAGAAAGATTTTTTTCAGTTAACCTTAGCTTTTGTTTTACCAGTCATGTTAACTAATGTTTCATATTGATTAGAAGTAGATTTTCTACCGTTTTGGTATTATATATGTAAAAGGAAAACGACATCCAAATTTTCAATCGGTCTTTGGATATATATATAAGTATAAAAACATGAAAATAACCATGAGTACCCTGTTAAAAACATAATATTATTATTATTTTCATGTTTTTATACTTATCTTATAGTAGCCCTATTCTGTGAATTTGATTATCTAATATATATATATATATATAATATGATATATATATAATGAGAGAATGGGGTATCTTTGTACAATCATATCTGGAGTTCAACAGGATGTATTTTTACATTCAATTTCTCAGTGGCAATTTTAAACTATGTCCATTGTCACAAACCAATGAAAGTCTGATTTTAGCGAATTTCCCCTATAGGGAAGAAGCTATTACCGTAGGTGGCATGGTAAGACTTAAGCCCGAGACCATGATAACTTTTTATTTTGAGGTCCCCAGATGCCAAAAACACTATTCGTTCAAATTTATATATATATATATATGTGTGTGTCCGTTACCGCTATAACTTTTGAAAGAAGCGCCCGATTTTTATGAAATTTGGCGCAAATGTGAAGAGTAACTTTTATAACTTTAAGTTCGAAAACCAGATCGATCGGTTTATGGGAAGGGGGTTTTATGGGGGTTTAACATTTTCCAAAAATCAGTTTTTTGAACTTTTTACCCTAAAATTTAAAAACACTAGATTTTGGTTATAGCCATTTTGTAGAGCTTAAAAAACAAACAATTTAGTATTTTGAATCATTAAGCTAGGTTTAATGGTCGTGGAGAAAAGTCAAAAAATGTGTCCATAAAATTTCCCATGTTAATCTTATGGGAATACGGTTTTTAGATTTTCCTTAGATAATTTCACTAAAAACTCCACATTTCTTTCTACCAATCAGTTTAACTCTACAAAACAATCATTTTGGCGTTTTAATTGTTGTTTACGTCCAACCGTTGTAGTGATATTCAAAGTGCTAAACACAGTACGTTGTCCAATGCTATCCTTATGGAGAATAAATAAAATTTTATATTTTGATTATTTATGTACGTATATTGATGAAACTTGGTATGTGGCTTCAACTAGTTGTGGTATGTTGATAATAGGACAAACAAAGTTTTTTGTTGTTTTTTCCCGGTAGCAGCAAACTTGCATACTCGGCCCCCATGTTATTCATATGGATAATAAGTAAAAGTTTTATATCTCCCTTAGTTATGAACCTAAATTAATAAAACTTGGTATGTAGCTTCACCTGGTGGAGTTATATTGATAATTGCAAAAAAACACATATCTTCCTTGTTGAAGCAAACCTGCGTACTCATTTATAATGTTATTCGTATAGAGAATAAATAAAATGCTATATATAACTTATTAATGAATGTATTTTGTAAAACTTGGTAAGTGGCTCTAGGTAGTAGTGATACGCACATATTTGCATTGGAAATTCGCTGAGTATGCAGGTTTGCTGCGACGGGGGTATTTTTCATTGGTGGGGTACAAAGAAAAATTATCCATTTTTTATAAATTCTGTAAAAACAAATGTTAAAACAAGTGTATTTTTTATTTCCAGCTACCTTTTCCCTCTGTTTTACTACGATTTTGATTATTATTATGTTTTTTTAAATAATTTAATAGTTTGCTTTTTTAAGAGATATTTTATATTTGTTTTTGAAACGGGTGTTGTTAATAGTTATAAAATAAACCAATCATATGATTTTGCAAACAGATAAATCAATCCAACGCCATAGACGATACGAATGTGACTTTCACTTTATGCCGTTCTTACACACTGAATTCATTACTATGTTAAGAGGGGTTTTTATAGTAATTAACGCATAATCCGGATGATCCTTGATCGAGGTAAATAAAATGTTTATAATTGGTATAGTTAATGTAAATATTACCCTACAATACACATTTTTCCTGCGAAAATTCTATACATACAGTACCACTAAAATACCTTCTTAAACAACTTTAAGTAATTAATTATTACTAACCTTACTTACGTTTTTGGGGACATCGAAATTGTTAGAACATTTCACAATTTTAAAATTTCTGTGTATTGTTTAGTGGACTTGATAGTTGTGTCATTAAATCTTTTTCCGCGTGTTGTTGTAACAAAAAACATATGTGTTGGAATCAAAAATCTCCACTAGAGTTAACAATATTTAACATTAGGTAATTAAATGCTCTTTAAAAACAACCGGTAAAATATTGGACTTTTAAATATGACTAGTGGCTTGACTAGTGGCCATTGCCCCCTAACCTTGCTCCAATACTCTGCCTCACATGATTTCTTTTACTCTTGAAATTCTGAGGTAATTAAAACAACATAAGTAGGAACAACCGGCAGTTCACAAATAAAGTAGACACTTAGTCATATGTTTTAATGCAAACAGAGCAGGCGTTTTTGTTTCCTTATGTAATTTAAATGGGAATTTTTATTCCGTAACACATTTTCGGTACATAACTAAGAAAAATTAATAATTTCCCCCAAAATTTAATGTTCAATCTTTTAAAATGAGACCCCTCCCAGCTTTCTACTACCTTCCGTTCGCTCACAATTCCATTGCCAAATTTGGGTTTACGGAATAAGATATATAAATAGATAGACTCATTACTAAGAAATCAATATAGTTCAAAACTAACTTTTACATATCCCATTTCTTAGTGTTTTAAGCGATCCAAATTGTCATGTTGGCCTCATTGTTTCTAAATAAATCTAATCGCGATCATATATACTTATATTCATATTTATTACATTCTGTTATTATATTTACCCATTAATACAGTATTTGTATGTGGGGGATCTGGATGTGCTGGTGGTTAAACTATTGAATGATTTTTAATTATAAATATATAGGCTATTAATTTTATTAACTGGGCAAATAACATAATTGTCCATAAGGTTACCATTGTAGCTTAAATGATCGTGACGCAGAACCCTAAGGTAAAATTGGAATCAAAACCCCTTACTTTTCTTATTTAATACCTTAAGAAGCAGCGCAATAATGCCATATTTCCTATCGGCAGGTTCAATATTTTTTATGAACACCATAGAATAAAGATGAAGAATAGGATGAAGAATATAGAATAGAGCTATAAGATGAAGAATAAAGGCATTGTGAACTAATGATACATACGAGGAAAATAGTAGAATATATAAAATATACTAAGATTTAAAATAAACATATGGCCAAGATTTTTGTAAAATAGGAATTTTTATGTAAATGTTTAACTTAACTATAAATTTAACTATGTTTAAGAGTTAACAATGCTGTTTGCTATGAATTTACACGGGTGTTAAGCCATGAATTTAACTAAAGGTTTAAGTTAAGCTATGCATAAGTAAAGGTATGTTGTACAAGGATTTACATTCTTCGATAAATGGTGAAGGAATAAATCCAATATGGCCGCATTCCAACGATCCACCCTAAACCTAATGGGTTTATCTGATTTAGTGCGAAAAAAACTTTCTAAAATTTTTATTTTTATTTTGCGAACAACCTAACAGTCCCTTTAAACGATCTTACTTTCTGTATAGACACAAATTAAAAATATTTATGTGATTCACTTCACCATTTTCATTACCATTCACAAAATAATAATTGTTTGTTTTTGTATTGTAATAGTTTTTTATTGTTATAATTGTTTGGCCTACATTGTTTGATGAATTCATTATAACAGTACAAAGCGTATCAGTGTTCTATATATATAAAACGTCAATACCTAAGATTACATAATTTAATTAATAGTAAAATAATAGTTGTTTGTAAAAGTACCTAGCAAATTGTATTTCTATGACTTCAAACAAATAAAAATATCTTTATCTAAAATGGTAAATATGATAAAATCTTGGGCATGTATCCACGGAGCTAAAACTACCTATTCCGAAACAGATTTTAAATACAATAGTTTTAACGAAATAATACTTTTCATTACGAATATGTGATTTTGGCATATTTCCTTAGAGTAGAACATGATTAACAAGGGTTGTAGATGTGAGGTTATAGATAACGTCCGGAACACAATGTAGTTGTATGATGCTCGGGGAGGAAATGAGCTGATGTCTGGAACACTGTGAAGGGGCGACCACCTCAGCCTCTCCTTGTCTCCGTTGACAATATAAGGGGCGTTTTAAGCATCTCCTTTCTAGATTACTTTATTTTAAGAGATGGTTTTATTTAAAACGAGTTCGCACGCAGCACGCTGACGTGAGGGAAGTGAATTTCCACAGGAAAAACTTTAAAACTCAGAATCAGTGTAAAAACAAACATTTATTCAAATTTTTATTGAAATCTGAAAACATTGATTTTATGGCTGTTCTGATGCTCCTGGTTTTATTTACCTGCAATGCTGGGAATACAATTTTGCAAATTATAAGGTAAGGAGAGGGTCCAGTCAGGCTTGAAAGTAGACGTGAGGTTGCTGGGTATGAGAAAAGTACACCTACAAATGAAAATCAGGCTTTTTAGCGTATTTCCCCTATAGGGAATTAGCGAATTTCCCCTATAGGAAACTTGGTATACAGCTTCATCTGGTTGTGGACCATTGATATTTGCTCAAAAAAACAATTTTTTGCCAAAGGCTCCCGTAGCAGCAAACCTGCGTACTCAGCCCCATGTTATTCTTATAGAGAATAAGTAACGTGTTATCTGCCTTCATTATGAAAATAAATTAATGAAATTTGGTATGTGGCTTTGCCTAAATGAGTTATATTGATATTTTGTATAAAACCCCAATTTTTTGTGTTCCTTCCTTCAGCAAACCTGCATACTCAGCCGCCATGTTATTCTTATGAAGAATAATTAAATTGTCATAAATCGTTTATTTATGAATGTATATTGATGAAACTTGGTATGTGGCTTTATGTGGTATTAAGATACATATATATGCATTGGAAATTCGCTGAGTACGCAGGTTTGCTGCTACGGGGGTATTTTAATATAAAACCCCCATAAGACAACGTACAGTATTGTGTTTAGTCGATACAAATTTTCTTTAATAACTCTGTAAATATTTATGCTAGAATGACCAGAGAGGGCTTAAAACTTTCGCCTCACTAATTCCCATCTTTTTACATGAATAAATTTTACATCCGGGGCTTTTCTGACCCTTTTTCGGCCCAAAAACTCGAAATTTGAAAGATTAATCCCCAAAACAGGGGTTTACAGTTTTCCGATTGTTTTGCCCAACGAACTTGTCCAACTGATTACAGAAAGGAACGTCCCTATATAAAATTGTGTATGACCCCCCAAAACGTGTTCAGGGGGTCACGTTAGGAACTTCTATGGTGGTCCCGGGCTTAAGTTTCACCGTGCGGGTCATGCTAATAAATGCACTTTCCTAAGGAAATTCTCTAATAAATAGGGTTATAATAACACTAGTTTTACTGCAGATTCGCTTGTTCACTTCATTATTATAGTCGTTTAAAATCACACTACTGATCAAATTTCAATAGTTTAACTCGGAACTTTAGTTTACGAAGTGACTACGTACACGTCCGACGTTAGCCGCTACCACTTAGGTTAGGTTAGGTTAGGTTATGTTCAGTTAGGTTAGGTTAGGTTAGGAGGTTTTCGTTATGTGTCACTAGCTCTCAATCTGTTTTAAAAATCACAGGAGAAGTAACGTACGGTGCATCATTTGGAACGGACGTGAGCAGTAGCGGCTCACGTCGGACGTGTACGTAGCCTCTACCTTTAGTTTATGGCCTAAGGAGAGCTTTTATCCAGCCCCATCGAGACCTTTCACTCAATAATATGGTTTATGGTAAACCTCTGGAATTCTCAAACGTTCCTATTACGGCTTGGCTTTATATATATGTTAAAGTGGACACCGCAATGTATGTATGTATAAAAATGCATATGCTGTTATAAAAAAAATGTATATATGTGACTTATAAATACGAGGACGTAATCAACCCGCACTAGTGTGGGAAAGGAGACTGTACAGTTAAACCAATTAAAACTTCTATTACAAAATAAAACTATGTCTTGTCTTCAAATTATTTTTCTTAAAAACAGAATATTGTGGAAACATTGTTTGTTGTAATTATCCTAGTTATGGTAATTTTGAGTAAAAACCTGAGAAAAGTTTTAGTTGAACGGCTATTTGTATTGAATTACTGTTCGAGTTAGAGTCTGCGTGACCTAATTGCCGTTTTAACACTTGACATTTTTATAAGGGTTCAAAGGCAACCCTTTCTCGAGTGCTTTCATTTTAACCCCAATTTTTTTTACTCATATTAAGTGTGATGAAATAAAAATGAAATCGTAATTCTATATAATTATAAAATTTATTGATTATTTAAAATATGTTTGGATACCTAAAACTACTAACTTTGAGTACATTTTTGGTGACTATAACAACTTCTTACCGATATATGAGCGTTTTGAGAGGTTGAAAACATCAACCTTCAAGGCTCTGCCTCATAAATGTTCGAAGTTCCGTTGTTAATCTTGTGGAGCTATTTTATTTGGTTAGTCAGCTGTTTATAACGTAACATTTTCAAAATATCTAGCTTATGGTTCCACAATGCCAGTAAGGACCCTGTTCATAGTTCGGGGTACCATCTTGTATGCACAAAAAAACCACAACTGACCCATTCAGCATAGATGTACTTTAAATCTGACTGTTTCTGCTGATTTTGTAATGTTTAAATGTATAGCAAAACCTCAACAAAATTTACCCAATCTTGTAATTGGAAGTCTGTTCTTCAATATGCAAAACGTCTTCACACAAACGTTGAGTAAAATTTGCATGAGGAAACGCGAAGAGAATGAACCCTGCTCCGTATGCATAGGCAATTCCAAGGCAATATTGAGCCCTACAATGAGATTATTCACCTTTGTTTTTAATATCACACCAAAAGGAACTTCGTAACAAATCAGAATTTACTATTTAATAGTTGATTGTATTTTTAGTTTAGTCCTATTTCTGTAAAATACTGTTTTGAACTCGATTACAATTTCGTTGTCAAAGTACCATTATTATTTAAATTGTTGATAAAATAAAACAAATATTGAACTAAACACTTTTTAAAGTTGAAACCCCCAACGCTATTATAGCCGCTACATACCTTTCAACATAAACATCTTTGGCTACAATTCTTCTCCTTAAAAAAACATTTTTATTTCACTAAATTTTGATTTTACACTGGCAGGTTTTTAGTTGTATGGACCGACTATTATTCCTGGTAAGCACGTACAATAGTGTCTAAATTTCACACATACTCAAGTTACAACGTTACATTAGGAAAACGAAGTAAACCAACACAAAGTGCCGCTCAAGGAGAGGGTGACGCGGAACTAAAAGATAAGGTGACACACTCTTTTAACATTATCCTGAAGGATTTTTCCAATGGTGGCTGAGGTCTACAGATTTCTCAACTTAATATTCATTGTAGTGAGAAGATTATAAGAATCCACAATGAATTCCACTCAACCCCCGTTTGATATACTGGTATTATACTGGTTTAAACCAAGCTGGAATTATTTTGAACTTGGGATCAAGGCACAATTCGTTTTACCCAACATTTTATCCAGTTTTTACCCAGTTTAGTTTAATCCACAAAATATCAATCCATCTGGCAAAATTTTTCATACGATTTTGTTTTTATGTATCATCAAGTTAAACAGAAAACAAATGTTTATTACACAGGATGTAATTTTATGTTAGCATCGAATAAAACCATTAAATAGGGTTCTTTCTATAGGATTTAAATAAGTTGGGTTTAAACTATCAATAACACACTGGGAAAGCGGAATTTCTCATCAACTTAAGATTAAACCAAAGATTAAGTTAAAATTTACTTGGGGAAAGCGGCTCTAAGTTGGTAAGCGATATGAACTGAATATTATCCTATACTCTAATATGAGTAAGATTTGCGTGCGTGCGTACGTGCTTGCTTACATCACTGATCTCAAAAACGGCACCAACGATTTACTTCAAATGTTGAAATCACTAATTTCTGGGATAAAAATAAGTTCTGGACAGGTTTCATCCCCAGGAAAAATCAAATAATGTAAAAAAAATGAAAACGAAAAGTTAAAAAAATTAACATTGGGCCTATGAAGTTTAAAATAAAAAAAAAAATTTAACAGCTGTTTATAATCAATCAATGAACTATCAAAGTAATCCTCATGTTGTTTATAATTATTAACATGTGGTTTCCTGAGAGCAGAGATTAAAATATTTGAGTGAAGATTACATATATAGATTAGTAAAATAATCAAAGGGACATTGAGCTAACAACTGGAGAGACCTTAAAAATGTAGAACAGAGGCAAATGAGTTATAAAAATCCGATTATCAGTAGGAGGAAATGTTGAAATATTACTCAATGTCATCTAAACAAATTGACTGGCTTCCCCCCAAGCAAAGCTCGGCCCCATGTACTTCATAGTGAAAAATGTATGACAGTTCCCCAATTTTACATATCCTCCAGTTGTTTGTTTGTTTGTTTGTTTATTGGGGGATTAGGAGGCCCCAGCAAAGCCGGCTAGGCACGTCTCCCTTGGGATATTGTACAGCCACCGGAAAGAGGGAAAAGATGGATGGGAAAGGTGGTAGGATGGGGTCAATCTGCCTCGCTCCAGAAAGGGAGAGAGATCCTTACCAAGCTCCCGGGCTCTGTGGGTGACAACACCCCAGGACGATTCGCCCTCTAACCCGACGTCCCCCTAAGTCCACCAGACAGGGACCGCCATCGCACAGAGCCTCCAACCTCTCAAGTGTCGGGTGGCCCCAGGACGGTTCGTCCCCCAGCCCGGCAGACCGAAGACCGTCGGGTAAGGGCCCTTCCTCCCAGGCACCCGTCCCAGGCTGCAAGGAAGATCCACTACTCCCTCCAAGGACTTGGACTAGACTGGGTATCCATGCTCAACTGGGAGTCAGGCCCCCAGAAGAGACAAGGAGGAACCAAGGAAGGGAAGTTGTCACACTGGATAGCCAAAAGACTTACCAATACTGTGACAGCTTCATTTTGCTGTACCCAATGTCGACCTCTGTACTAGTATAGACCAGTCAGAGAGCCGTCGAGGGCTGTATCTTCCAGTTACAACGCTACATTGGGAAAACGAGGTAAACAAACACCAGGGGAGGTTGACGGAACTAAAATATTAGATTACTCACTTTTAACCATTATTCTCTCTCAGAGGATGTTTCAAGGCCGGCCGAGGTCTCGGGGTTTCTGAGGGTGCAATCTCAGGTTATTTTAGAGGCGCTGCGATATTGACCACCTCGTCAGTGACACCCTGCGGCGGTATATATACCAGGACAACGTCAACAACGGCGTCACAGCGTCACAGCCACAGCATGTCGCTCGGCCTGCCCTCGGCCGTCCTCCTCGTCTGGTTTGGTTCTCGCTGCGTTTTAGCAGCACCAGGTATGGGTTTGAACGAAAAGTTAAATTAGTAGAAGTTGCAACGGGTAGAAGTTGAACGGGTGTAGCAATTTTGTTTCAAAATAAATGTTACGGTTATGTTACTGCAACATCCATCACATATTCTCTTGCCTTTAGTAATATACAAATAAATTAATATAAACAAATTACATATAAAATGAGTTAGTAATATTTTTTGTGTATGATAAATATTGACTGAATTACTCATTCATGGAATACTCAAAAGTTAATTGCCAACGCAAAGGTGTTTCTTTTAAAATAAACAACATCCGGGTTTGTTGTAGTAGTTTTGAATTGGAGTGTTAAATCACCACAAACCATATATTTTTGTAATCTGCACTAATCGTTATGTAATTAGACTATCTTAAAATCTTTAACTCAGATGTTCTTAACAACTTCTTTATTTCCATAAAAGAATTACAGTACTGAAACATTAATATTTTTAAAGTTTTTCAGGGCCTGGAAACATGAAATATAAAAAAAACATGAAATTTATTATTTAAGCATGGCATTTAGATATCAATTTAATAAATGCATATTAAATGTTATAGTTATAGTTAAGTGAGTGTGGGATTTTAAGATTTTAATATTTATTTTGTTTTGTTGTGCTATTGCTTTTTGAATTGTACGGTTCTTAATTAAGAGGATAAGAATCACCCCTTGAGGGCTGACATAGAAATAAGTCAACTGAAGAATTATTTAAACTTGGTTCAACTTTGACAAATTGAAAATCCTCAGTTACTCGTAAGAAGTAACATTTGTGATAAATGTCCTTAAGGTCTCAGAATATTGTTTGTACAAAATGTTTTTAAAACGTAAAATTTGTTCAATGTTTTATAGGTAAATTTTTATCAGTAACAGTAAATAACCCAAGTTTTTAATAAATATGCCACTTATGTTGTAAAAACAATGCATATTATTAAATTACTCATTAATAATCCTAAGTAGTGGCGACGTGTAACCACCTATTCCGAGTAAACTATTGAATGTAGAGCGGCCATGTTGGTGTCAATAGATTTCCCTTAGGCCCAGAATGATGAAAAATACGATATCCTACATTTATATAATTATAAGTTTGTAATTCGCAAAAAACACAGTTTTTTGCCATATTTTATTTACAATCATCTTGTTTACCAAGCCATGTGTTCCCTACTTTGCATCCAAATTTAATACAACAGCCGAGTAAAGTTAGGGTTGTTTTTGGAAACAAAGCAGACAACTATTCCTAACTAAATTTAGGTTTTTGAATTGGAATTTACAAGCAGTAAGGAACACAAATTCCGTGCTGAATGGAAATAGAGTTTGTCTTCTTCTAATATATAAAATTCTCGTGTCACAGTGTTTGTAACAAAACTCCTCCTAAACGGCTTGACCGACTCTTATGAAATTTGTTGTGTATATTCGCTAGGTCTGAGAATAGGACGTAGAGTATTTTTTTGTTTCGATAGTCGAGTTATCGAAGCGAATGAGCTCATACTGAAAATGATTGAGTACTTGACATAAAACAAATTCAATGACATTAGGACAGGACACGTCTGGCGGGCCAGCTAGTAATACTGTATAAAAGTATCAGCGAAGTTCAATTCAGATTTATGTTTTCTATATTTAGTATTTATATTTCAGTTTTTGTATACTTTCAGTCTTGTGGCGAAATTGGGTTTTATCACTGTTAATGGAACCAGAAGTAGATGATTTTCCTTTGATAAATCCTGGGTCTCAGGAAATATGGCAGCAGGGAGGCATTCTAGCGGTTCACTGATGGTATTATAGTTTTTAAGGTAGTTTTAAAAATTTTGTTAAAATATTTTTTATCATCGATGATAGTCTCTATACTCCCTAAAATAGTATATAAATATGTGGATGAGTATATAAAAAAACATGACTAAGACACAAATACAGTTAAAAATAGGAGGTAAAAATGCGAAAGTAAATTTAGCCTCATAAGGTTTGTGAAGGTTAAGACGATTGATATAATCCAGTAAACTATATTTCAGTTACATATTTCAAGTTTAAAATTCCAATTTAGTTTTTTATCTAACAATTTAGTTCATGTGCTGTATTGGAAGAAATTGGGTGAAACTGGATGAAACTCTGGTAAGAAATTTAATGCAATGGATAAGAAAACTAAGGACTATTGACCTATCCTATTTACATTTAATAAAATGTGAAATATTTTTCCATGCAGTTTATAGCCAACTATAATTTCTTGAGCACATCTTGCGCATCCCGTTTTGTGAAGCGAAAATAGTAAATAGTTAAATAATAAACAAACTACAATGACAGTCTGTAGTTATATTTAATCATTGTAACAGTTATTTATTTAATTTTATTTAATTAATACAAAATACATGTGACATAAACCAAATAAAACTCTCGTCCTTATGAATAGCATATGGACTTGGAAGTCCCATGGGGCAGAACCCTGAGGCCTAAATCAAAAATCTGATGCCAGTTTGCACATCTGCACACCTAGACGCGCGTTTTAGTGTACAATATGTGGGGCTAAATCATAAACCAAAAAAGCCTTATTGTGTACAAAGTTTGCATCTAGCGTATTAATAATTTAGATAGATAAATTATTTATTAGATAGTTTGTATATTAGCAGATGGAATACAGTTAAATGTTGGTAAATATTTAGACTGTATTTTTTCATCTTTTAGTTATAAAAGCAGTAAAAGTAGTTTGGTTAATTTGTATTACAAATTTGAAACCGATAAAGAAACCTTTGAACACTTAATGACATTTAACTGCAGTTTTTAAGAAGCAAAATATTGCTTGAAAGGACACCAAAATGGGTTTGATTCAACATCTAAAACTAAACTAACAACAAAGTTTAAACTAAACCCTTTTGAGCTATTGCATGCAGGCGTAAAATGTATTTTGTAAAAAAAAACACTTTTGAATTTAGACACGTTCTAATGAATATTTTAATATGCATTATGTTGGGGCTGTATTACAATAACACCTTTAAATTTTGACTTATGTCTCGTCCCTGACGGGCACCACGCTTACGGAGACAGACGGAAATACACGAGTGCACAAAGGGCCCGAAATTTTTGCGCCACCCGCTAAAAAACGCCGTTTTCTGCTCTGCCAACTTAAATTAACACGAAGATAATTAAATAGCCTGCTGTGTTTGTAGTAGCGAAACTATTTTGTGAGGTTTTGAGGTCTGTAATTAGCTCTGAGTCAATGTAATACCTGGTTTGGGGATATCTCTTCTTATAACTTTGCTTGTAAAACAAACTAACGCAATAACAATTACAACTTTAGTGTACTAAAAATACTAATTTCCCTATTATAAAAAAACAATCTGCAGTATTGAACTGATTATTTGCTTACTCTCCACTTATCATGAAAAAAAGAATTAATTAAAATTATTTAATTAATTAAATTAAAATGAATTTGTTTGATTACTAATGGTTACATCAATATCAATGTTAGTGAATAAATTATTTAAGTAAATAATAAATATAATCTAATTTCTTATTATAAATATGATACGGATTAGGAGTTTAATAGGGTTTAATAGGGTTGAAATGTTTAATATTGTTAGCTAAATTTATTAAATTCTAGTGGATACTCACTTTAATAAAATATAAATATACAAGTTAAATATGTTTAAGAAACGAGTTAATTTATGAAGAATTAAATTTATGTTTTTGCCTCTGTTAGTTGAAAAAGCCTGAAAACATTCCCACTGAGACCTTCGTCAAATAAAGTGAAACGTAAAACAGTTTCAAGAAAAGCAAATAAATAATTGTGGAGCTAATGTCACAGCTTAACAGGGAGATGAGTTATCTATTTTGTTTAACTCGTTTCTCTTCGGCCATCCCCGAGAACGTTTGTTCGGAATGGCAGGGTGGCCTTCGGAATCATTCGTCTATCTCCGGCTATACGTAAGCGCGGTGCTAGTCAGGGATGAGACATAAGTTAAATTTTGCACGGGGGATTCCCATTTTGTTACAAGCAATTCAAAATTAGTTTTTTAAATATAAATTGTTAAGCTATTAAATTTATTTTATAACTAGTGAACAATACTTCTTTATTTTATTCAAGCCCGTCATTTTTTATGGGCTAATAAAAGCTGGTTAATAATGATAATTACACGAATGTTATTCGCCGTAAGTAGTTTTGCTTACATTACAGAATTTAAAGCAACCGCCAACATAAGGCAAGAGATGAATAAATGAAAGTTTGACCTAATAAATTAAATATTGTAATATATTAATATCAAATCATCCGATTTTAGTAATTTTTCTATAACAAGTTTCTTTTTTGATCCTTTTTAATTTGATATGGCGTATGACGTACTTTACTGTATTAATTTTTTTAAGTAAGGGTTGGGGGAGAGAGGGCTGGATGGGGAACTATCTTTTAATATAAACATTCCTTTAACAAAAACGTCCCCCAATAGATGTTCCTCGCAAACAGCATATTTATACTGATTTGAGATTTTATATAACAAATATGCAATTTAAAAGAACACCCTGTACATAAAAATTAGGTTGCTTTTTTGCTGAAATGATTTATTTTAAAATGTAAGAAAAGAAAACGTTAATCTATCTGCATTTTTCTGGCCAATTATCGTGAATAAAATCTTGCAATATGACTATTTATAGTATAGTATTACAAGTATTTATTTATGTAAAAGAAAATTAACGGTTTTGAAATACATGCGTAGTTAACAAATACAATTTCACAGTTAAAGTAATCTACGTAAGTATTATAGTTAAATACAATAAAAACTAACTCGCCCAAACTTAGTTTATTCAACTACACATTGATAGACAGGTAATAACCAAAAATACGTGTATTACGTTTAATTAGTAATTATTACATAACGCTTTGTACTGATTTTTAAATTTCCAATTGCTTCGGTGTGTTCCAGTTCTGTTCCATGGTGGCATTGGACTGATAGAAGATGGAATATCAAAACTTCAACAAATAAAGCGGCAAGTAGTAGGAGATATCATCTTTGGAGATGAAGAACCACATGGGTCAGGCCACCATGTTCATGGTCCTGAACATGACGGACATGGCTCACAATATGGACAAGGCCCGACAGACTATGGGCCACATCATGGGTACCATCCTCCCCACGGGCCACCACATCACGACTTCGGACCACCCAACCATCATCATGACAAACCGGGCTACGAACATTACCATGGGGGTAGACCACCATTTGAAGGAGGATATGGAGCAGGAGGAAATCATGGTCAAGGGTTTGGAGGAGGACATGGATCAGGATTTGAAGGAGGTCAGGTTTTGGAGGATCAGAGGCAACAGCTGGAAGTTCTAGTTTTGGAGAAGGAGCAGGAGGCTTTGGAGGGGGAGGATCCGAATCTACGGCAACAGCAGGAGCAGGGGAAGGAGCCATTGGAGACAGTGTTGGAGCTGGTGGAGGATTTGGAGGTTCACAAGCCACAGCAGGAAGTTATAGTTTTGGAGGAGGAGCAGGAGGCATTGGAGGGGGAGGATCCGGATCTACGGCAACAGCAGGAGCAGGGGAAGGAGCCATTGGAGGCAGTGTTGGAGCTGGTGGAGGATTTGGAGGTTCACAAGCCACAGCAGGAAGTTATAGTTTTGGAGGAGGAGCAGGAGGCATTGGAGGGGGAGGATCCGGATCTACGGCAACAGCAGGAGCAGGGGAAGGAGCCATTGGAGGCAGTGTTGGAGCTGGTGGAGGATTTGGAGGTTCACAAGCCACAGCAGGAAGTTATAGTTTTGGAGGAGGAGCAGGAGGCATTGGAGGGGGAGGATCCGGATCTACGGCAACAGCGGGAGCAGGAGGAGGGGCCTTTGGAGGAGGTGTTGGAGCTAGTGGAGGATTTGGAGGTTCACAAGCCACTGCAGGAAGTTCTAGTTTTGAAGGAGGAGCAGGAGGCTTTGGAGGGGGAGGATCCGGGTCAACGGCAACAGCGGGAGGAGGAGGAATAGGAGTCGGTGGAGGTTCGGGAGGAGGCCTTGGACTGAGCGTCGCCAACGCTGGATCACTATCTATTAACACACTTCTAGGCGGTGGCAGTTTGTCCTTATCAAATGCCATTAGTGGTGTAGGGGGCCTGGGAGGACTTTTAGGTTAGAAATTTAAAATTTTCCACTGTGATATTTAATTTGTTTGGTTTTGTTTATGTTGACAATCCTGCATTACAGCTAAAAGCCAATTAATGTGGCATTAAACATTATTACAGATTTTTTAAGCATGTTTTAAGATATAATAATGCATTGTTCAGTAAGATTTTTTTATATCACTTCACTATGTCATTCTTATATTTAAGCGATAATATTTGGAAAGAAAGATTTGTTTTTATTTAAAGCACACAATCATATATTTGGATAAGTATTTAAATATTGAGTGAATGTATTATAATGTTGCATTTATAAAAAAAAATAGTTTTAACGATGTATAATTCGATATTTTGGATAACTATCTTAGTACAACATCACTGTTTAACGAGGTTTTAATCAAAAAATACCTTTTCTAATCTCTGGTGCTTTGTCCGACCCATCACTTATTAAACAAACTATGAAATGTAAAACTTGTTTCCATTATTAAGTAATAGCTAATTGGCATCCCGTTCTACCAACAGGGATCTCATAGACATAACATACAGAGGCAGTCTTAAGTTAAAAATATTTCATAGAACAGCTGGTTGTTCATAAACTAATTGTATTAAGATAAAGCACACGTGAAAACGTTAAAACATTTATTCCATGAAAATTATATGACGAGTTAATGACCAAAGAGGCAGAGCCCTGAAGAGGAAAATTATTTCCTCACGAATCATTTAGAGAAAAATTCGGTTAATTTGATAAATCAGCTGTAAAAATCGGACATTATTTTAAAAACCTGTCTACAATTTAAGAAAACTCCTAGAGAATTGTAAAAAAAAATTGAATACATAGATATTTTTATAACAATTTGGAGTTTATTTTAAACCTAAATCGGTAAGAAAGAAAATTAAAGTTAGCAAAGGTTAGGTGTAATTATTGAACGGCTTCTAAAGGTCAAAGATAACTTATTCTGTAGAATTTGATGGCATTTAAAGTAAATTAAATGTATTTATAAAATGCATTATAAGTATCCCTGATACTTGTAGGACTAGGTAAAGGCCTATAACAGCTATAAAGTATAACAGGTAATAAGTATAAGACTAGCTTGTATTTTTTTAACGCTATACCAAACGTTATTTTAGAGTCATCTGGCGTTTCAAAAGTAGATTTTTAATAAATCGCTCAATGATAGTCTTGTTACTCAAAGTATAATACCATTGTTCAGAAGAAGATAAATGATCTCTCGACGGTCGCATCAGTTGCACTTTTAAATTATTAATACGTACTTTAAACAGTCCGTTACCTTTACGTTGATGAGATTTCTTTACATAGCGTGTCATCGGGCCAACAACTGATTAGATAAACAAATAAGTGTGGCATATGTAAAAGATAAAAGAGATGAATAAGATTATTTCATATTTTAAATGTTATAAACTATTTCTGTAAAAGTTGTTGACTGTGTAAACAAACATATTTAATTTAAAAACTTCCTTAGGGCAAAAAATAACAGAAAGATAACTTTACATTCCAGAAGAAGAATATTCTCCATTTAATTTGAGAGACAAATACATTTCGACAACATTTGAACCATGTCGAAGATTTTCCCCGTGGAAAATCTTCTTTTCACTTTATTTTCAACGATACGTTTAAGTTTCTTTAAAGGTCGATATCGGAACAAAAATATATTTTTTCTCTCAAAGGTCGAATTAACCAGCTAAAGGTCATGTTATTCCATGCACACATGACATACCATATGGTAACTACACTATAACAACTTTTAAATAAAGGACCTTTATAATAATTTTAGTTTGAAAATGGAGCCAGCTCTAACTAGGACTATTAGTGATTGTTGTTTCATAAGAAAATACCTTAGAGTTTTATTTTTGTTTACGGAGTCCCAAGCATTCTAGCCGATGGTATATGGTTATACTGAGAGTAATAGGGAGTCGTAAAATAATGAAGAGGTCAGCAATTAAAGGGTCTACTTCGTGTCCAACCAAAAGGTAAAAGGAAATTCCCTTTAGTCAAAGCACGCATAGTAATTTTGTTTAATAAATAAGGATTTGGTTAGTTTTTAAGGTTATGCTAAACTATACCTCAATATGTTATGTGCAACAACTTAGAAGTTAGTTGCATAAAGAATAAAAAAAATATTCAGTTAAAATACTACATATACTTGGTAATAGAATATATATATTTTGTTGAATTCCCTCCAAATTCACCTCACCCATGTTAATACCCTCACAGATCTTCCCTACTAAGTGGCTTTCTTCATGTTACAGCTGAGCTCCACTCACCAACATTGAATTATTAACGATGTCGCCGGAGTTAGGCCAGTCCTTTATCTCAGCTGAGCTAAGTCCATTCCTCCCAGTTGGTCGTTGGTTTGATTCGGTTGGATAAATAGTTACTTGATCGTTTGTCTCTGGTTTTCATTAATACTTTTAATGTGGTCAATTCAACTACGAGAACTACACTATTCACAATTCAATGTTTAACCACGTATGGTTATTATTAGAGTATTATTTATTCTACATTTTCTGTCTATCATTAATTGGTTTTCTAAATACGACATACATACAATATTTCAAAATCTGAAATAATTTATTACTTGAATAAATTAGTTTATTAAATTTAAATAAATTAATGTTTGTTTCATTAAACCGAAACATATCTAACAAAGGTAGAACATATAAAACTTGTTCAAAAATTACTTCAAAGGACCCAAGACCAATTTACTGCCACTCTTTTGATTCTTTTCACATTGCAGGATTACCTAGAAAAGCAATAGCAAAATATTGAAACATTTATCTTTACACACAAAAGTTAGGTTTACTAACCAGTAAATGATTGTTTCATGTCATTAAAGTATTATGTTATCATGTACATATACTTCATTATAACCAGCACATAAACTGTAATGATGTAAAAAGGGAAACGTCAAAAATACATAAAGCACAGGTTCATAGCAGCAACGGCAATAATACACTGTTTGATGGAAACTAGCAAAAACTGATATAAAATTAAATCGAGTTAAATTAGCGGTGGAAGGGGTGCTTTTGTAATATGGGAGATGAAAGAATGCGGGTGGAATAGCTTGATGTACGAGTATTTTGTTACTTTACTTTCAAATGCTCAACTTCCAAATTCAAGTTTAAAATCTAGACTTGCGATTATATTTGTCATGTATAGGAAACTTGATAAAAGTGGTATTTAAAAACACATCTTACTTTGTTTTTTGTTTTTTTTTTTGGGGGGGGGGGAGAAGTAAATGTCATGAAGCTTAGATCAAGATGGCGGCTTTATTTAAAAAAATTTGTTATAAACAATAAAAGATTAAACTGATTGAAATCATAAATAAACATAAGGAAATCCTGTTGGCACATAACCTCGACCTGAGGTACATTAAACTTTGTCATTAGCTAAGGGAGGAAATTTCGCTCGGTTAATTTCCTGTTGCTTCTAAGGTTGTCCTCTGTCAGACACCAGTAGAACTACCAGGCCTTGAGACGAATATATTTACTAACCCTTTTGCTGAGGCATAAAAAATACCCCCGTTGCAGCAAACCTGCATACTCAGTGAATTTCCAATGGAGATATAAATGTCTTAATACTACATAAAGCCACTTAACAAGTTTCCTAAAAATATATTCACAAATAAGCGATATATACAATTTTAATTATTCTCCATAAGAATAACATTGGGGCTGAGTAAGCAGGTTTGCTGCAATAAGGAAAACAAAACATAGGTTTTTATTTATATTCATAATTAAGGGAGACAGAGCATTTAATTATTCTCCCCAAGAATAACATGGGGGCTGAGTACGCAGGTTTGCTATGGGAGAATTTGGCAAAACATATTTTTTGAGCAAATATCAATAGACCACCACGAGATGAAGCTGTATACCAAGTTTCGTCAATATACGTTCATAAATAAGCGAGATATAAAAATGTTCTTTTCCTCCATAAGAATAACATTAGACAACGTACTGTGTTTAGAACTTTCAATATATTGCTAACCAATTGACGTAGAGGAATGATCGAAATACCAAATTGAGTGTTTTTTAAAGCTGAATCGAATGGTGAAAACTAAAAATTGACTATGTGAAAAATTAGATGTAAAAAATAAAAAAAAAAGCATTTTTGGGGCACAAAACCCCCCAAAATACCCCTTCGGATAGAGCGATCTGGCTGGTTTTCGAACTTAAAGTCATAAATGTTGCTTTACACGTTTATACCAAGTTTAATCAAAATCGGATCATTTTTACTTTCTCCCCCAATACATAGTATATGGAGAAAGTATTGTTTTCGTAAAAATTTTCGAATTTGAGTTGTTAGTGGAAATATTCATTTTGGTGCTCCCTGAACCCAAAAAAGTGGTTTTTACGTGATGTCTGTCTGTGTGTGTGTGTGTCCGTGTGTGTGTGTGTGTGCGCGTGTGTGTGTGTCTGTGTGGATGTGTACAGAGCTAGAGCCCTAACCTATGGGCCGATTTTTATGAAATTTGGTATATAGGTACTAATCCACGATATCACCAGGAGTTTTTTTCATTTTTTTGAATTTTTGATTTTTAAGGGTAATTATCCCCCAAAAAACCACCAAAAAACATGAAAAATCCAAATTACTCAAAAACGGCTCAAACGATTTTGATTAAACTTTCGTGGTTTGTAGAACTTTAGGTTTCCAACAAAATGATACCACCCGCATTTCTGGAAAAATGCGGGTTCAGAAATTACAGGACTTAAAACATCAAAAATTCAGTTTTTTGGATTTTTCATAAAAAATCATAAATGTTAAAAAAGATTACTATTCACCATTAAAAAGAGCTCAAAAAACTAAATAAATTAGTATTTTAAATTACTATTCTACGATTGCTAGTTGCGAATAAAATTGAAATTTTTATTTAGCGGTAAACACAGTACGTTGTCCAATGTTATTCTTATGGGGAATACAAAAATAACTATTTCTCTCTTATTTACTGATCAATTTCATTTGATATGCAGGTCAAGTTAGCATTGACCAACAGATGATGTTCAAAATGTGTTGCTATTTAACCCTGGGGGGGGGGGCAAGGGAGCATTTCCCCTCTCAAAACTACTGTGTGTAGCAACGGACTCTATAGTGCCTCCAAAAAAGCAATTTGGGTGGATATTTCTGAAAACAACTATTTTAGACAATTTTCTGTACATTTATCTATACTTCATATTCTATATTTAGTAAATAACAAATATTTTTGTCATTAAAGTTTGGCTAAAAGGGAGAAAGTATGTGTCAGTTTCCTGATACCCTTTATTCAGAGAGTTATCGTGCTCACAGACACACACACACACACACACACACACACACACACACACACACACACACACACACACACACACACACATATATATACAGTTTCGAACTAATGGTGTTTTTGGGGTCTGGGGACCTCAAAACGAAAAGTTATCATGGTCCCGGGCCTATGTCTTACCATGTCTATGTCTTACCACCTACGGTAATAGCTTCTTCCCTATAGGGAAAATTCGCTAAAATGATTAAAAAGTATCTCATTGGTTTTTATGATTGATTAGGTAAACAAAAAGCCAATTATTATTATAGACGTTATGTAACTATGCGTAGGAACTTATTATAACGTATTAATGCATTTCAATGGATCAGATTTTTATATTTACATTCTGTTTTTTTTTTCAATAATATTGTACCATATACGATTAAGTGAAGACACAAGTATCATGTTTTACGAATAATTAAAAACACAATTAAACAGAATTACTTCAAAAAACCAAACAACTTTCAAGCCACATCTTGATTATGTAGGTCCAATTTTAACAACCAACAATCTCATGAAGGTGCATCGAGGTTGTGATTAAGTAAAACTCTTAACTGTTGAGCTTAATAGGATCATACTAATCATGCTGTAAGATATAAACTATTTAGTTAGTAAAAATACCCCGTTGTAGCAAACCTGCATACTCAGTAAATTTACAATGCATATAATTGTATATAATGAACGATACCATGTACCTCACTACCACATAAAGCCCCTTACCAAGTTTCATAATAGTATACTCATAAGAAAGTTAAGTACCCTTAAGAAAGGAAATACGACTGAATACGCAGGTATGCTGCAACACGTCTACAAAATGCTATTGTTATGTAAACCAATGGACAACAACCAGATAAAGTCAGATAGCTAGTTTTATCAATACATGTTCACGATAAAACGCGCCTATATGTACACATGAAAACCTGCCCTATATTAAAATACTAGTGTAATGGTACATGATATGATCGACAGAAATCATTAGTCATGAATGAAGCTGGGCCTATCACGATGTGGGATGCAGCCATCCATATTGTCACAGAACAACACATGGGCACCGATCGTCATCTGTTAGGTGATTAAAGCCAACTCATAGCGAGGCAGCTCATCTCCAATCAAGTGTTTTGTTTTGTTTGGTTGTGTTGAGTGTAATTCAATCAACCCTAAATGTTTGTGTTTGGAGGGATCACATACTCCCAAAAGTATGGGAAATAAGTAAGAATGTATTTTTCACTACTCGGTGCAAATATAACACTATTAAAAACTAGGATTTAGCGGTGTAAAAAACAATCTTACGAATAATAATATATAAAAAAATAATCAGCTATATTATAATAAAAAAACAGTACTAACAAATAATTAACATCCCATTTACGAATGAGTGAATAAGTCAGTGGTGACAACTTGTGAAAATGTATTACAACAGTCAATCGGGATCGAACCTGCGCTCACCCGCGTCTGCTTGAAAGGCCAGTACTTACCCTCTGAGATACTGTGTCTGGTTGATACGTACTCAAATAATTAGCAATTAACTCCACCAAGGCCATTTTGAAACTTTATAATTTATTCCACATGAACATTTATAAATTCACATGTTCTCAACACATTAAACCGACAACAAAAATTATATTTATCATACGATAGATAAGGGAATCATCGTTAGAGAAGGGGCTCAGTCGTCCCCTGTTGGATTTACCTTGTTAGAGACTACTAGTGAAAAGTTAATTTTATATGAGTGATCACTACAGTTATACAAATGAGATAGTGTCTGTCTGTCTGTTTGTCTTTCTATTGTTCCATCACGCTAAAAAAACTGGACCAATTCTGCTAAAGTTTTGCACAAATGTAGTCTATGAACCTATAGGAGTGTCATGGGCCTATTGCCGTTTACAAAAAATCTCAGGGCTCTTCAAGACCCCATGTTATCCATATGGAGGAGAGTTTTATTTGGTTTATGCACATGTGCTCTTTCTTAATTTGATTCATTTAAACAATCATCTGTTTATAAGAATTATATCTAACTACAGACTGTCAATAAGTAGTTAAACATTTTTCTACTCTGAATTTCCACTACGTTGCAAAGAACGAACATAGCAGCTAGGGTAATACAAAGTGACGATTCCCTCAGCTCGACAAAAAACTGAACTGGCCAGTGTCCATTAGGATAACTTTCTGGCTAATTCTCACCAGTCAACAATGTGTTGGCGACAGGCAGAATTGACAAAACTCTCCCAAGCGGCTCGCAACTGAACGCTCGTTATATCTACTGCAATTTATATCTTAAATGAACCGATTTATACAACATATTTCAATGTGTTTACTCGTTTATACATTTATTTCTATAAAAATAATGTGAAGTATGAATATCTCTTTACATCACAAACAGTATGTTTAGGCTATCTTTACTTGTTACTTCGTGTGATCAAATGATACGTAAAATAAAAACTGTAACGACACTTCAAAACGTATTGGTATTTCGATGCTCAAACTGGTCCACGTATTTATTTATTTTTGTTTGCTCAAACTGTACTATAGCTGACTGACCTTGCTGAATATACAGTACTATACTATGCCAGTTACGCAGAGAAGGTTTATAGATAGCGAGACATCTGTTGTGCTGTATTTTTTTAGATAACCCGACGAACTTTTATGACTAACGAACCCATATTTTTTAAACACATGATTGCCTGCCGTACATAAACACTGCAACTTGTAAAGCAAACGGAACGAAGCCTTGAGAGAATTTTGAAAACATTTCTGAATTTTGAAATTAAAAATTCTAACGAGTATTTTGAAATGCAATAGGGCTTTGTCATGATGACAACATCAAATTCGGCAAAGTGGATTTCTCTTTTGATAACATGTATTTCAAAATTAGTATTTAAAACATAAATTAATTTGAAAATTATACATTTTCTCCTATACATGTTTCCTCAAGTATATAGCGTAACTAGGGTTTTAAAATAATTTAATGTCACTTAATATTTTAAGAACTGTCACTGTTTAAATTGTTGATTCATGCTCGTATATATTTAGCTGTGAAAATTAATAAAATATGGGGCCAGAATGAGTGGAACGCCTTGAATAAAACTGTGTCCAATCAGAGGTGAAACTTATAGATAATTGAAGATAGATTAAATACTATCATTACCGTTGTTTGTTATAACTATAAATCATATTAATTTTTTACAGCCCACTATAGACATCTAAGGTTCTTTGGTTGATAAAAACAGAACAACCTTATACATAATCAATAATCCCTCCGGACCACAGAACGCGGTTTTCAAATGATTAGTAAAATATTGTTTATTACTTACAACTAACCTGTATGAATCGAAATAGGAACACAAATAACAAAAGCAGCAGAAAATATCTTCAAATAATAATACAGTGTTGAATACATGCCAAAAGCAAAAATAAATTAATAAATTAGATTAAATTAACATAGAACGAGTTCGCACGCAGGACGCTGAAGTGAGGGAAGTGAATTTCCGCATTAAAACCTTTATAAAACTCTAACAAATGGTTTAAAACAACACTGGTAACATTTTTTTTAAATTTGAATAATGTTATTTTTTGGCTGTTCTGATGCTCCTGGTTATATTTAAATTCACTATTAGGATGAAAATGGTGTACATCATAAGGTTAGGAGGAGGTAAAGTCAGGATAACAAGTTGGTATAGGGGTATTGCGGGTGATAAAATTACATCAAGATATGAAAAACAGCCTTTTCCAGTGTAAAATCCCCATAAGACAATTAACAATTTCATTAATAACTCGGTAAATACTTATGCTATAATGATGAGAAATAGCTTAAAAGTTTTGTCTCATTATTTTCCTTCGTTTCACGTGCTTTAGGTTTACATCCGGGGATTTTCTGACCCTTTTTGGGCTCAAAAACTAAAAATTTTAAAGCTTAAAATCCCCAAAAAGGGGGTTAGAGTTTTCCGATTGTTTTGCCCGACGAACTTGTCCAACTGATTATAGAAAGGAATGTCCCTACCAAATTTGAAGTAAATCGGACAAAAATTTCGACCACTAGAGTGGGAACCCATATTATATATATATATTATACATATATAATATATATATTTATACACATATATGTATAATATATATAGTATATATAAGGTTTTTAGCGACCCCTAAAAAAATGATCAGGGGGTTACGTTAGGAACTTCTAAGGTGGTCCCGGGCTTTAGTTTCACCGTGTGGGTCATGCTAATAGTTCAGTTTTCAAATGGAAATTCACTATTAAACAGTACTCGTACGTTTCGTTTTAATTTTAACATTCTGTGTTAATTAACACATGTGCCCCGAGCACCTGGTTGTTTTAGTCAAGGAATAAAATACTATAAAAAACTAATCAAAACCCAACATTATACTTCATTCTGAAGACTTCGCGTTGGTTAGTTTAACAAATTAAATTAAACAAGAATGACTTTCTTCCAACAAAATGCGTTGTAATGTTACCTTGCTCGTACATTAATTTTTGAATTATTTTTGTCTTCCCCAAACTCAATACATAAATGTTGTATAGAATTATATAATTTAAAATAAATCGTCTAATGTAAGTAAATGTCTCAATATTAATTACTGACGTTAGTTAATTACTATCTATTTTATGTCAGTTTGTGCAATAGTTCCCACAACCACAACCCCTCGTTTTTCACCACACATTCCACAATATTTATGGAAATAGATTTAATAGATTGCCCATATGCGTTTTAGTTGGGTAAAATTTTGTTTGATGGCTTTAGAGCAAACCGTTCCCCGTTATATATGCTAGACGGGCATGTTCTCACTCACTCTGTATATTTCAAGATGGACGCCAGGTAGGAATTGAGTGTATGCTACTCAAAACTCGATTATTATGATATTATTAGCATATAAACAAAATTTGGTGCTTTTGTCCGGCATGTCCACATCCAATGATCATTTTGCATTAATACGCCTAACTAATAGAAGTATAATTGATTGTAAATGTCATCAAATGTTCGTAATATTGAACAATTTGCGTGAATTGATTCTCGTATATTATTATGTAATGCTTTTAGAGACTAAAACGTGTACATACACTCAACCAGTGTATAGTCTTCTATAACAGTTTACAAACATGCATTTAGATCAACATTTGGCTAACAAATTATTGTCATAACGACTTAAAATATCTATTACTAATTGATGATAGGATTCCCAGTTTTATTATTTTGTTTACGAATATGTATTCTTGTTTATGGTACACAGTAAATATTCAATTTTGATATAGGTTTTTACTGTCATATGTTATTTCTTTTCAAAATTTCTTGAACTAAAATATAAAACTAAAGTAAAGAGAGTCGTAGATGGAAAACTCATGTTTGCTTCAAGCCTGAAGGCTCTGGAGTGGTCAGGCTGAAGGTCCTCTCTTGAAAACCATTATAATTGTCTCTGCGATGTATTTCTACTAAAACGTAGCTCTACCATATTACATGTAACTAAACTTGTTTTGGTAACCTAATTGAAAGCGAGAAATGCATTGTAAAATGACAAGAGACATCTTTCCTAATTTAATTTATACATTTAAAATGTATTATTTTGATGTAAATTAGTTCACAAAAAGCAACAACCAATTAAAATTATCAGTAAAACTAAATCCTTAATTGAAAAGAAAAGATTGTAAAAAAATGGAAATATATGATTGTAATTTTCTCTGATATTTTAAATAAAATCATATGCAAATATAGTGCACCTGGTAATCAGGTATAAGTTAATTAGTTACATACTCCATACACAAAACTAAATGTTTATACAAATATAAATAGCTAACGTAAGGCTCGAATGGAATTTGACTTTGCAAATTTAACAAAATATTAAAACAGGTGAATCGGAACGGAAAACCTTCTTGATGTACTTGACGAATTACTAATTCAATTAACTAAAGTTGTATTTTAAATATTGTTTTAAAGTTCATAAGGTTATTGATATCATACTTTATTCGTCAATAACTTTGTTATATTTAACATTCACTCATACATCAGTTTATTCAATTGTTGAAACAATACATCCATTAAACAAGTTAAACTTACAGAAAGATTGATATAGACTTGCATTTACCTTGAAATTGTTAGTAATTTTATACAGCTGTATTTTTAAGAGTTGTGTTCCTTTGCGTGAAAATATAACTGAATTGATTGGTTGTCCAAAAGGATAACTTTCCGCCAAACTTTTAGCAGCCAACGATATGCCAGAGACTGGCTGATATTGATAGAACTCTCCCCAGTGGCTCATAACCACGTTGCTCGTTATATTTGCAGTTTATCTCTTAAATTGCAGATTATAATTGCAAAATTGATTGCACTTAATAATAAAATGCTAATTTATCTCAATATTGGAAAACTATTTCAACGTTAAAATTACAGCACGATAAAGTATGAAAAAGCTATAAAAATACTGCATGCCCAATCTATTTCTGTATACACTTGTGGCAATAAATTTAATCTATTCATTTTTATTTCATGTAAATTGTTTATTTTTTTATCTATCTCTATTAAAGTAATATATAACGATGCATAACAACTATAACGACACGTAAACGTCATTAACCGGAAAGCATTCATAACTGTTCTATACACAATGTCTGGATGTTTTTTAATGTGGTTATAATTATTAAAGGCAGAGGATACGTACACATCCGACGTGAGCCGCTACTGTTCACGTCCGTTCCAAATTATGCACCGTACGTTACTTTTCCTGTGATTTTTAAAACAAATTGAGAGCCAGAAAACCTCCTAACCTAACCTAACGTAACCTAACCTATCCTAACCTAACCTAACGTAACGTAACGTAACCTAACCTAACCTAACCTAAGCGGTAGCGAAGTGAATTTACCCTTACATTGGACGTGTACGTAGTCACTTCGATTATTAAATTTTCTTTAAGTCTTTTAAATAATCTGAAGATTGGTCTTTTGCTAAAACAAATTATGGATCTATATTTTTGTCTATTTGTCGTCTTCCATTTAGAGGAGGGATTTTTCAGAAGTAGCTAACCTCGATTCAGAAAAAATCTAGCTTTTTTAGAAACAGGTGGACCTACATCTCAAGGCTATTTAGGACCCACAGGAATTTTGCATTATGTCATTGCTAATATCCAACGCAAGCCAAATCAACGCACTTTAACTTCTACAACAGGCTGGTCAGTGCTGGATAGCCTTCAGTTTACAACAGATGGGTAGGTCATTCGATTAAATATCGACTATCGTATTATAGACTACCGATTCTAGCTCTTTGTTTTTTAACATAATAAAAACGGATTTGCGTGTAAAAAATATAAACGTTTGCTGCAGTTCACGAAAAAATTATAGTAACCTAACTTAACCTAACACCGCTTAGCGCTGTATGGTGGATCTTCGTTGTGCAACATATTTCAAATTAATTAATTTTGATTTAAAAAATATAAAGTAAACTTTAACAACAAATCTAGAACTTAAAAGGTAAATGACAAAAATAAGACTTCATCCCGAACAAAATAACGTACAACTAAAAAATTGCAGACCTCAAAAAGTAATCAGCAAAAGTGTAATTTGAAAACGGGACCGCGTGATCGTGGGTCCTACACTGTATCCACTGGTCCACTACAGCATGTTGTAATATGGTAAAGTTATAATTTAACAAGCTGTGAACCTCTAGATGCTAGTTGAGTAGTCGACTAAGATAATCGGTGGCTATAATACGATAGTCGATATTTAATCGAACGACCTGCCCATCTGCTGTGAACTGAAGGCTATCCATTTCATAAGAAAGTAACAGGTGTTAAAAAGAATTCCACTAAATAAAGAGCTTTTTACATTTACTTAAAAATTAGATGGCCTGTGCGCAGCTTGCGCATTCAAACTGTTATCACTGTAATAATTCGTAGTTTCCACTATCCCATTACAACACCTATGTCCCCAACTCTACTCTCTCTCTCTCTCTCTCTCTCTCTCTCTCTCTCTCTCTCTCTCGCTCTGCTCTTCAAATCAGTTTCAAAAGAGTTTTTCCACCTGTTTTCAGCTATTTGTCACTGTAAGATAGCGTTACCAGATCGCTGGAAAATAAATAAAGAAGGATTACTCGTTAAAATATCATTTATGATCAATAATTTGTTAATTACAGTTCGTCTATAAAATAAAAACATTAAATAAAAAAATATATTCGATTAGTCAATGCAGAAGTTCGTAAGTTTGGTAGTTAATCAGTTCAGCGAATATGTTCGAATATAAAAATAAATATAGAGAGCCGAAGATAAAACTTGTGTATAATCTAACCAAGCAATAACATTACATTTAATAAAGAGGATTAAATTAACGTCCAGCAGTCATCGTATGGTTCGTGTGAACTTGAAGAGACAATTTTAATGTAACAAATGTGAACAGATTATCTTTCTATTAAGTCAATGAAAATAATCGAATAAATTTAATTTTATATCTTTCTTTAAAATTTGTAAAGCTGTGCTTTTAGCGAGTTAAATATTTGAAGAAAGAAATCATGTTCTCCTTATAGTAAAATTGACTTTAATTCTTTACTTTAATGTTTTGTTTTTTTGCCTAACCTATTTATAAAACCAATGCATTTTGACTGCATGCAATGATGTAATTTTATAAAGGTTGATGTACGGGTATGGAATTAATTTTATTTTTTTGCTTTTATTTTCTAAAACATTATGAGAAGACATGGTTTTGCATATACAGTATAGAAATACAGTATAGGAAATTGTGAAATATAAATGTTATCACTCCCTTTAGGATAGTAACTCGTGTTAGTATATTATATGATTCTTTTTTAACTTTCAGTGAGGGATGGGAATGTAAAATCCTTAAAAAAGACTCATAATATATTGTGAAACTTATAGTCTGAGGGGTTTTAATACATAATAAAAAAATAAGCTATTTTTCTTTTAATGCAAGGTATTCTGAAAACCCCTATCTTAAATATAACTTTCTAAACCCACTACACAAGAAAGCCAATAATGAAGTATAAAAATGAAATATTTACGGGCGAAAGATAAAGTGACCGTATATGAAACTTGTTTAAAGATCTGAAACTTATAGCAAATGGAGGAGATAGGGAAGGAAATCTAACTTTTATCTTTCTTCTTAAACGTGTATCTCAATTTTAGTAACATTTTAAATAATAATTACTTTTCAACATTATTCTAGAATCTATTTTGGAATCTAAAACAGGTCGTTTTGACGAGAAGATATTGTTCTCATTTTTTTGCTGGTCTTTCGTGGGGGGAGATAAGCGAGTCGTGTTTTCGAGACTGATCGCAGCTTCAAAACTCTGAGTTTTTGCTTGGTTATAAAAAAAAAACATTCCATTCCATATCCTATCACATACTCTAAAAATAGTAAGGTTTGCTTGATGATTGGTTGTTTGCACCTCTGATCTCAAAAACTGTTCCAATGATTTATTTTAAATGCTGGAATTAAGTTATTACTGAATTTAAAAAGTGTACCATCCCCAGGAAAAATATTTTTTTAGAAAAACAAATTTTTTAAATTAATTAAGAATTAACATTGGGATTATGGAGTTTAAATTTAGAACAAAAGAATCATAACATATGGTTATATTCAAGCAGAGAACTGTCAAAGTAATATTAATGTATTTTTAAGTATTAACATGTGGTTTCCTGAGAATATGAATCAACCCATTGAATGAAGATTACAAATCGAGTTGGCATATCCAAAATTTATCAAAGGTGCACATAATCAAACACTACCTGAAGAGATATTGAGCTATTATAACAACTGGAGTGACCTCAAACATGCAGAAAAGGAGATGAGCTAAGAATAATCTAATAAGGAGGAGATTTGAAAAATTACTTCAAGTAATCCTAACAAACTGACCGGCCTTCCCCGACTAAAGCTCAGTTCCCCAGATACTATACTATAACCTAACGTTGCGCTAAAAGATCTTCTCTCTCCGTATTGCTAAACAAGTTTCGTCCTTTCTCTTTCCAATAAATAATTAAAACACATATATTGTCACTGTTTGTTGCTTTAATATTAAATGCTACATACAATCATCATTTGTACACACCAATGAATAGTTTGTTAATGATATAAACAAATATCTAAATAATTAAATAATTTTTTATCCTTAGTATTCCTTAATACGAAACAAATTTAAATGACTGAAATGTTTAATTACAAAATAAATACTCAGTATAATCTTAGTTTCATTGTTGATGTGAATAATTATTTTCAAATGTTTTGGAACTGAAATAGAAACTAGAATTGATGAACGTCGTAGATGGAAAACTCATGTTTGTGTCAAGCCTGCAGCCCCTCAAACGGACAGAATGGAAGTTCCTCTCTTGAACGCAGTTGAATTGTCTCCGAGGAATATTTTCACAAACGTGTAATAATCCTACCGTATTACATAATACCACCGTAGCAGCAAACCTGCGTACTCAGCGAATTTCCAATGCATCTATATGTATCTTAATACCACATAAAGCCACATACCAAGTTTCATCAATATACATTCATAAATAAACGATTTATGACATTTTAATTATTCTCCATAAGAATAACATGGCGGCTGAGTATGCAGGTTTGCTGAAGCAAGGAACATAACGAATGGGGTTTTATACAAATATCAATATAACTCATATAGGTAAAGCCACATACCAAATTTCATTAATTTATTTTCATAATGAAGGCAGATAACACGTTACTTATTCTCCATAAGAATAACATGGGGCTGAGTACGCAGGTTTGCTGCTACGGGATCCTTTGGTAAATAATTGTTTTTTTTTGAGCAAATATCAATGGTCCACAACCAGATGAAGCCGTATACCAAGTTTCGTCAGTATACGTTCATAAATAAGCGAGATATAAAATTTTTATTTTCCTCCATAAGAATAACATTAGACAACGTACTGTGTTTAGCACTTTCAATATCTCGGTAACCAATTGACGTAGAGAAATGATCAAAATACCAAATTGTGTGTTTTTTTAAGCTGAATCCAATGAGGAAAACTAAAATTTGACTATTTCCAAAATTATGTGTAAAAGATTCGAAAAACCCATTTTTGGGGTACAAAACCCCCCCCAAAATATCCCTTCGGATACAGCGATCTGGCTGGTTTTCGAACTTAGTCATAAATGCTGCTTTACACGTTTATACCAAATTTCATCAAAATCGGATAATTTTTACGAGAGTTATCGTGCTCACGGACACATATATATATATATATATATATATATATATATATATATATATATATATATATATATATATATATATATATATATATATACAGTTTCGAACGAATGGTGTTTTTGGGGTCTGGGGACCTCAAAACGAAAAGTTATCATGGTCCCGGGCCTAGGTCTTACCATGCCGACTACGGTAATAGCTTCTTTCCTATAGGGGAAATTCGCTAAAATTGAAAATTGCATTGACAATTTAACTGAAAAACAAATTGTATGAAGTTCTTATCATAAGATGACATTTATGTATATTCTTAATGTATAAACTTGCACTTTTGTATATTGTAATATAGTTATTGTAAAACGTAAAAATAAAAATACCAGGGTAAAACTAAATCAAATTTACCGACTCAACTTCAATAAGTTCTTCTTAAAATATAACTATTTGTAATGAACAATATTTGTACTCATTTCAAAAAGTACTTTTAAGCACTCAAGTGGTTCGTGGTTGTGATTTGCCCGTTTGATTTCCTCTTTAAGCAGGAACAGAACAGTTACTAAGCTCACAATAATCTATCTTTTCCCCTGAGGCTTCGTCTGACGCTCTTTAAATCCACAATTCATATTTTAATAAATATATAGTTTGTCTTGTTTTGTATTGGCTTTAGTTTTTAGGTGTATAACACAATATTAGTGCACATTATTTAATTATTTATAGTCATTATAGTTTGTATTTTATAAATCTGATAAAGTTACTATACAAGGTAATATATGTTTTGACTCCCTTTTTTATTTGTTCCAGGAAATACGATAAATGTCCAGCTGAAAAAGACATTCCAACATATTGGTAAGTTAAGATCTTATGTAACTCGATACTTTATTTCATGTTGGCGATTTACTTTCACTGTCAAAAAGTAATAACTATTTATTTTGTATTTTACGAGGAATTCTTATATTATTCAAAGCGAATCCGAACTTTTGCCCCGCTTTGTGGATTTGTTCCTTGGGAAAAGACAAGCATAAAATAGTATATAAACTTATGCAAAATATTTCTAAATATACAGATGTCGGTTAGTATAATATGATATTTATATTCGGTTAAATGTAAAAATAACGGCAGCTTAAAAAATTTAATATCAAATTTCACGAAAATTATTATAATTCAAAAATTTAAAAATTAAAAGTACCAAATCTAAATATAAATCAAATGACATATTGTTTGTTGCAGTCGTAAACAAATGCGTATGAATATAATTTGTATTTAAAAATAAACCACGTTTATTATATTGTCATTCATAATACCACTAAATAATGGAATTAATTTAATTGAGAAAAACAAACATAAAATAGTATATAAACTTATGCAAAATATTTCTAATTATACAGATGTCGGTCTCGTTTGTTTTTGTTGTTGTTATAGTATGCTATTTATATTTGGATACATTTCAATATAACGGCAGTTTAAAAACTTAAATATCAAATTTCACGAAAATCATCATGATAAATAAATTTCAAAATAAAAAGTTCCAAACCTAAAGATAAATCAATGACATTTTGTTTGCTGCAGTCATAAACAAATGAATATGAATATAATTTGTATTGAAATATATACCACTTTTATTACATTGTCATTCATAATACCACTAAACAATTGAATTAATGTAATTGAGGAATTATGAACTTATCAATGTTTGGTCCGATTGCAGTAAATAAGGTGTCGTTATATGTCCCTATTAATTGCACAATTATTATCTATGAAATAGAACTATTACAACCATTTTCGTTAAATTAGTCAATCAAGTGTTTAGATGATTGCAACCTCAAACAGTTTTAGTTAAAGAAATAAAAATGGTATGTACTTGTTTTATGTGCAGTGGCATTCATTTATTTAAAAGTTAAAAACAAATTTGAGTAATAAACGATATGATAAAATGACAAATATACCGACGGACACGTAGGTCTAGCTATTTTAAATATAGTTTATATGCCGATTTCTATTTGTTTTGACTTGAATTGATTTGAAGTTTGCGATTGGCAAAAAACACAGCTTTTATTTTGGCAACTTTTCATCAATCATTTTGTTTACCGTGCCCTTTCCTTTTTTGCAACCAAATTCAATACGACAGCTGAGTAAAGTTAGCAAGTTGAGCAAGTTGTGCTTGTAACAAAGCAGACAATCTTAATTCAAATTAGGTTTTTTGATTGAAATTGGCAGGCAATAAGCAACACAAATTATATGCTTATTGTAAATAGAGTTTATAATACTGTATAAAAGTGGCAGAAAAGTGTAATTCGAATTCAGATTTAAGTATTATACATTGTCTATTTAAATTTCCAATTTGTTTCCTTTAATGTTGCAGTAATAATTGTGTTTTATTACTGAAAATATAACTTGGCCTTTGGGCGGAAAAACTCTACTTTCGGTATTAAAATGACGTTCCGAAAACAGATGATTACAGCGTAGTGTGGTGAAAAACTATTTTTAAGTCCAAAATTCAGTTTGATTTCACAGAGTCGTTCTTTGCTATATAATATACCTTCTTTGATATATTGGATGAAACTGGGTTATGGTAGATGAATCTCTGGTAAGAAATTGTGATAAAAGGGATAAGAAAACTAAGGACTATGGACCTATCTCAGTATTAGCATTGAATAAATACATATTTATTCAGTTTAACTAATTATGTGTTTTTTGTTAGTCTGTCTTTATATAGTTTGTATGCCAACAGACGAAATAAAATTAAGTGTAGGTAAATATGTAGACTGTGTTTATCTTTTGGTTATAACGTCAAGGGGATCAGTAAGGTTAAATTGTATTTCATATTTGAGGCCAAAGAAAAAACATTTAATACAATTTTATTACAGTTTTTAAGAAATAGAATTTGACTTGAATTTTCATATATCTTCATCTCATTCAATATCCAAAACTAAACTAGGAAACAAACAAGTTTAAACTAAACCATCTAATTCTTTCTTTTGGGCTATTTTTTTTTGTTTGAACAGGCGTAATAAGTCTGTTTAAAAAGAATGTACCATTTATTTGAACGAGTTCAAAAACCATACAAATCGCACCATCCAAAGGGGGATTTTTGGGGGTTTTCACATGTAAGTTGTATTCAAATCCAATTGTAATTTCCACCATTGAATCCAGAAAAACCCCAACAATTTGGTAATTTGATCATTGCTCTACGTCAATTGGTTACTGAGATATTGAAAGTGCTAAACACAGTACGTTGTCTAATGTTATTCTTATGGAAAAAATTATATCTCGTTATTTATGAACATAAACTAACGAAACTTGGTATATAGCTTCATCTGGTTGTGTTTTATTGTTATTTTCACAACAAACATGTTTTCGCCTATGGTTCCCGTAGCAGCACACCTAGGTACTCAGTCCCATGTTATTCTTATGGAGGATAATTCAAATATTATATATCGATTTTTATGAATGTATATGGATGAAACTTGGTATGTGACTTCAACCTAGATAATTTATATTTATATCTGTATAAAAATCCATTATTTTGTGTTCCTTGTTGCAGTAAACCTGCGTTCTCATCCCCAATATTTGTTCTTAAGGAGAATAATTCATATTTTAAATATCACTTATTTGTGAATATACGTCTTAGGAATCCTGGTAAGTGGCTTAATGTGTAATGAAAAAATATATATTCATTGGAAATTTGCTGAGTACGCAGGTTTAATGCGACGGGGGTATTTTTTATTTTCTTAATGAACATATGTTTATGCCTTTCAAGTATGTATCGATATGTTAATCCTTGTTAACAGCTGTTTGTTGTAACTAACTGATCAAATCAGTGGGAACTTTGAAGGCCATTGGGTCAGAGCCTTTAGGTCAAATTAAAAATTAATTTTATAAGTACCTTATAAAACATTTGTTCACAACATTAACGATCACAACAAGAAAAGAAATATTCAATTTGGTGCACTCATTCTCAAGTGATGGCGTGACCTAGGGAAATAGGGATTCATTTTTATATATTAAAATTAGAGAACCCAGTAATGCAGCACCAGTTAATATTTGAACTCGAAAATTAAATAGTTTATAAGAAATTAAAAATTTAATTAATATATTATTGTACATTCTCCTTTCGAATTGTATGCAAATTTTACAGAAATATTTTCCAGTACAATCACGTAAACTGTTAAAATATGGAACACATTTATCAACTCTTATTTGATCATATTTAAAAATTTTAGCGCTTCTATATAAGGTCAAATATCAAACAAAACTTTTTAATTAGGGAGTTGCATATTAATTTACATTTAGTTTTTAATTAAAACTATAAATAACTACAGAATGAAAATTAAAAAAACATTCAATACAACTCTTTATCGTCCAAAAACCTAATGTACCAAAGGGAGGTTTTTCTCTCTCCCATTACGATAAAAATATTAGAAGGTACATCAACACAGATAAATTGTTCATATTTTAACCACTCAAAGTTCATGATGAACTCACTAACTGAACAACAGTTTAGTTTTTAGCGAATTTCCCCTATAGGGAATTAGCGAATTTCCCCTATAGGGAAGAAGCTATTACCGTAGTCGGCATGGTAAGACCTAGGCCCAGGACCATGATAACTTTTAGTTTTGAGGTCCCCAGACCCCAAAAACACCATTCGTTCGAAACTGTATATATATATATATATATATATATATATATGTGTGTGTGTCCGTGAGCACGATAACTCTCGTAAAAATTATCTGATTTTGATGAAATTTGGTATAAACGTGTAAAGCAACATTTATGACTTTAAGTTCGAAAACCAGCCAGATCGCTCTATCCGAAGGGGTATTTTGGGGGGGGGGTTTTGTACCCCAAAAATGGGTTTTTCAAATTTTTTACATATAAGTTTGGAAATAGTCAAATTTTAGTTTTTCCCATTGGATTCAGCTTAAAAAAACACACAATTTGGTATTTTGATCATTTCTCTTCGCCAATTGGGTACCGAGATATTGAAAGTGCTAAACACAGTACGTCGTCTAATGTTATTCTTATGGAGGAAAATACAAATTTTATATCTCGCTTATTTGTGAACGTATACTGACGAAACTTGGTATACGCTTCATCTGGTTGTGGACCATTGATATTTGCTCAAAAAAACTATTTTTTAACAAAGGCTCCCGTAGCAGCAAACCTGCGTACTCATCCCCATGTTATTCTTATGGAGAATAAGTAACGTGTTATCTCCCTTTATTATGAAAATAAATAAATTAAATTAGGTATGTGGCTTTACCTACATGAGTTATATTTATATTTGTATAAAACCCCATTTTTTATGTTCCTTGCTTCAGCAAACCTGCATACTCAGCCGCCATGTTATTCTTATGGAGAATAATTAAAATGTCAAAAATCGTTTATTTATGAATGTATATTGATGAAACTTGATATATGACTTTATGTGGTATTAAGATACATAATATATATGCATTGGAAATTCGCTGAGTACGCAGGTTTGCTGCTACGGGGTATTTTATAAATTTCATTAATAAAAAGGCAATTAAGTTCAAATTAAAGCCCCGATTTGGCGGGCTAACAATTTGATTGGGCCTCATTCTTCTCTGTATACTTAAAATCATTGGACATGTTATATTATTCTTATGTCACACTTCAAATAACTATCTAGACTTATTCCTAAGATTAAATTTATTTGAAAACACATACAGACTCACAGACAGGAAATGGAGCGATAAATACCGTATATTTATATCACGTGCAAGTGTTATATGAGTCAATTGCTACTTTTAGTATCTACACAAACTAAATCTAAAATAGAAAAATCTAAGGGAATATTTTACAACAATGTTTAAGATGGCTTTCGTATGATTTTAATTATTCATGCAAGTTTTTATAAAGAAACATGCTGTTTTAATGGACGCCAGTGGAGCGGACGATAGGCCTGTTGTGCAGGGGCTGCAATTCTCTCTTGTTTTCCAAAATCTTTCCATGGTGGTCACTGTGGAGATCGCGGAATGCTGCCAGCTGAAAAAATATCATATTTTATTAGCTCTAAGAAAACCTATTAGAACTGTTTTACTCGATTATTATAGTTCTCATCATAAATAACTAGATCTTATTTGTTATATAATTTCCTTCATTAGATTAAGTCTTTGTAAATAAAGAAAACACAGTAAAAGTTATAGGTTTTTGAAATAATTGGTCTTTACCAATAGGAGAAAACTTGGTTAGTTTGAGTAATACTACAGTTGAATATATATCAATGATATTAAATTTATTCAATGTAATATAAATTATAGCACTTTTAAGATTGTACATATTACAATGTGAATATTACTCTGATGGTTAAGATAACCACTTGTGAAATTCAAAGAATTTAAAAATAAATTTAAAAAAAACATGTTAGGATTAAACAAAGTAGGCAATACAAATCCTCAAACGGTGTTCCTTGATCGTGTCTATTTTCCATGACAAATTTTAATCATAACGATGGGCAAAATATCGTATTCTCGGGAAGGCGATAATGACGTCATGACAAGATCGAACGACCATAACCACCGAATCATCAACCAATTGTTTGTTTGTTTTATCGGATGAACTTATAATCGTTGCTCACTGCCTGATGGGTAGTAACTTACTAATTGTAAGGTAAGCATCGGCAGCCCAGTGGATACGGCGTCAGATCCACGATCGTGTGGTCCCGTGTTCAAGTCTCACTTTTGATGTTTACTTTTTTAAAACTGAAATGTTTTTTAAAGATTACTTTAATTTGTTCGGGGTTAAATCTCACTTTTGATGTTTACTTTTTTAGGTTTGACATTTCTGTTTAATTTTAATTTTATTTATTTATACGAATCCCTTTATTTGTCATTATGTTGCACAACGAACAGCCACCATACAGCGCTCTGCGGAGTTAGGTTAGGTTAGGTTACTATAATTTTGTCGTGAACTGCAACCTAGTTGTTTGTTATTTTGTTCACGCAAATCCATTTGTAGATCCAATTTAACACTGTATCCACAACTTTTGATTTAACTTATATCTGCTTGAATTTCAATCGAATCACCATTTATGCTTTTCCATCACAAAACAACAATCGTAATTGAAAGTTCATTCGATAAAACAAACAAACAATCGGTTGATGATTCGGTGGTTCTGGTCGTTTCGTTTCATCTTGTCGTGACGTCATTATCGCCTTACCAAGAATACCATATTTTACCCACCCACCTAAAAATCATTGGCGTGCGATTTAGGGAGAATCAATGGATGAGAGTAGTTTCTTAAATCACCGACAGAAAGCGCTGACATATTACCAACATTAAAAAAGTGGGTTTATATGAACTAATTGACAATTACACGACCAGAAAAGTCATATTTAGCTATGATAACCCAACCGAATCTACCCTATTTAGGGGAATGGGTTGGTGTACAAACTATCAAAGTAACATTTACAAATTATTTTTCAAACATAAAAAAGTAAATAAATATATTTAGTTTCGAACCTGGGACCTCTTGATAAGAAGTTTAAACACAAATCCACTGATTTATCACGACATACCGTAACAGATAAAAGTTACAACTTCACAAGCATTGAACAACTGAGAAGCACATTCTGAAGTTGATCTAAGATAATATCCTCGTCCATCGTGTCTCCCTTGAGCTGCTACCGACTCATTGTAGGTAAATGAACTCTGAGTCCAAGATCTTTTCCAATCGTAATTTATTTAGAATTTGAGTTTTAAATTACCAACCTTTCACTTACCAATTGCTCTTAATATTCCAATTACGAATTACAATTTAAAATCGTGTAATAAGTCCTAAACCGTCATATTTACTGATTATCTAATCGTAACTCGAATTAAACTTATAAAAAGTATTAAACATGATTTATATATATATTACTCCTAGTTCATATTTGGTAGTTCTCAGGTTTCATCCCAGGCCGGCCATTCTGAGATAGGTTTGTACGGTTTTCCATCTCACTTAGCAAATGCCGGAGAGGTTCACGAAAAGGGCCTACTCCACCAGGAAGGGGAAGATATGACCCAGCCTTGCCTTACCTGGATAAACGGTTTTCCCATTAATATATTTTTAATTCTCAAACTTTGTATGAGAAAAACATTTTCATAGAATACATATTATTACTATTTCTTACTAAACTAATTTCAAACAAGTTTAAGTCTTCAGTGCTTAGTACCTGATGGTGTGACAGCTTGATGGGCTTGGGCAGCAGGATGAAGATGACGTTCTCAGAGTACGGGGGTGTGGTGAGGGACCCAGGGTAGGTGTAGTACTCGTGGTTCAGTGTGAGCGCACTCTTAGGCCATTGCATCGCCTCCACGCTGTTCATCTCCTGAGAGCTGTTGGCTGCGGCAATCTGAGGCAGCAACTGGTGTAGCGGCTCCAACAGCGGGTTGTCACCATTTTGGCCCTTTTGGAAATAAAATGTATGTTATTGGGGGTTATTTAGAGTTATTTAGAGTCATTTTAGGGTCATTTAGGGCTATTTAGGGTCCGCAAGTTCATTTAGGTTTAGATACCTCCCTAAGTGATGTGTTTCTTTTAATAATAAACGGCCTTCAGTACGACTGATTAAATCAACTATTTAATGTAACTTTATGATTGTAGTGCCCAAGTGATAGCTATCAGAAGTTTTTGTGGTGCAATGTTGCCAAATCCAAAAGCAACTCGAGGCGACGCTTCATACGGTGTTATCATATTATGGGAAAAATTATCCTCAGTTTGCCAAAACAACGGAAAATACACATTCACCTCAGATATTTTTACAAAAACATTGAAAGGATCAAAATCAAAACAAACAACGTTTACATTTTAACTGGCATTTGCTATAATTCCACTAACTGAGTATAAAAACATTTATTTACTCCAAGTAGACTCCTGCAATATGATAACTAGCAACCAAAACATAATCTGGTACTGCAGGACACATGTGTTGATTGGTATGGTTTGTGTAAGGTCAAAGCTGCCCCGTCATTGGCCGGGCGAGACGAAACTGCTCTTTAGTTTTCACTAGCAATCCTAAAACTATTATAAACAAACTATAGCAAATTTAATGTCTACCCTCTCATCAGCACGTAATGCATGGTATGATCAACCTATGACTATAATGAACAGATAAGGTTAAACAAATACATGTATATTTCCTATATTCGCACTTACACTGTGATCTTGTACGGTAAAGATATGCAAAATACGATTAAAGTTATTTTTATCTGTGATCTAATTTATGACCTGGCCCGATCAGTAAGGACCGAGTGTAAGGTAAAATGTGTCTAGGCTACATATCTTTCGATTCTACATGAAAAAATGTATTTTTCTTCGAAATCTACTCCGTTTAGCGTTAGTTTATATGTATGTAATCTTCACCAAATTAACTAATATTTCTATGACGGAGTGGAGTTTCAAAAAGGTTACTTTACATTCTTGTGTCTGTGGCATTCGAAAATGTTTAGCCGGCGCACCTTTCTGTGACATCCTTGTATATGTTGCAAAGCTGGAAGACGAATTTGGTTACATCCCAACTAGTTGAAACAACATATAGCCTACTATCGTGCAAACACAGCACTATCTTATATATATAAACTAAAAAATAGTATAAAAATGCATACATAATTTTAATATTAATACAATTTATCTCGCAACCATCACTTTTCTGTGTACCAGTTTTAGGAACTTGCACCATCGGTTGCTTTTATTTAATTAACAGGCATTTGTAGATTGATACTACTTTAAATGCAACGAAATTATAATAGACTCATAAAAGATAAGTTGAATCTGTTATCAAAGTAGTAATGAGAACTAAATGGCTCTACGTTTAAGTTACTACAAAACGGGAGATACCTTAGCGAAAATTGTCAGAACAGCGAGGCCGTCTGGCTTGGTGGCTGCGATGGCGAAAGTGCCATATTTACTGTTGTAGTGAACCATGTGAATTTCCACAGAAAAGCTGAAACATTAGAACACCATTCATTGGACTACATAAACTTATAGTTATCATTCCCTCGCATCTAAAATTATACCTTTGAAACCTTTATTGAGTATTAAAATATCTTTAATTGTGATCAAGTATGTAATCTGGTCGGAATGCATTTGGAAAATAGGAAAATTGGGGTTTGGACTCCAAGGCATTTCCTGTAGGGAAGCTATTACAGAAATAAGTACATTTAGTGACTAGACAAAATAGGATTATACATATCTAAAATGGAACCAATGCTACATGCAAGTTGTTTAGTGGAGAATGTTTGTATTACAAATATTACACTTCCTCAGTTATTCAAATATTAAATTACATGTAAAAATCCTCATTTAAAAAATAAAAACTGGCAGAATTCTTAGAGCTTCGATATTAATCATGCTCAGTTTTATTTGCCAAATTTAAATGTATGTATGGTTTACATATATTCTTTTAACACATATTGATGTTTTGCTGTGTTGCAAATTCAAGCGGATCGATTGTTGATAGCTTAATTATTTAAGATATTAACAATTAATTATGTAACATAAAAATAAAAATAATGAGTCGATAGATTACTAAGTATTATACTTTTGAATCGGTTCATATATAATTAATTAAACATTTAATTTCATAACGCATTTGGCTGATTATTGAAAACCAAGGTGCTTACTCATTTGTACAAACATTAATTTATTGTACATTTCTAATCATTAATATTGTCGAGTTCAAATTATAAAATATCCTAAAACATTATTACACATTCATTAGTAAAAAATAATGTTTAATCTGGTCAACTGATTTGATCCTGTATAGTTATTTTCTTTATATATTTACTCTATATATTTACTTTATATATTACTTTCATAAGAAAGTAATAAAGTATTATTCTACTACTGAAATTGTCATATTGATGTAGCCCAATTTTAAATCCCATTGGCTCTACATTTGGCTTACATAATACTAAAATGGTATAGGTATGTTTTTAGACTAAAAATGCAATAATGTATATTTTTGAAAGTAATAATAGCGATGGATTTGAATTTAAAAAAATGTATATCAACTGAAACATCACTGAGAAAATATTGTGTAAATTTATAAGTTGATAATTAAAAATAGACGGTTCTTTTTTCTTAAAATGTGCTTTATTGCTGTTAACCACACGTAGATAAGTTATAAGAAAGATAGGGGACAAAAGAATTTGTATAATTTTTTTTGTTTACCTTTCGGAATCTATTAAGTGCTCACTGCCCCAGATGTCTTCACTTCCCCAATGGAAATGCATTTGCTCGAAAACATACTTTTCTCTAAGTGGCCCGCCTCTCAGATGTGGCCTTAAGGCAGGTTCCTCCTTGATGTAGATGTATACTAGAACATGTTTTAAACTTGATTAATATATTATATTTATTCGACAAATTCTTACTTATTTTTCTAAAGCTCGTAAAACGCTCTTAGCGAATTTCCCCTATAGGGAAGAATCTATTACCGTAGTCGGCATGGTAAGACCTAGGCCCGGGACTATGATAACTTTTCGTTTTGAGGTTCCCAGATGCCAAAAACACCATTTGTTCAAAACTGTATATATATATGACTGTGAGTACGATAACTCTCGTAAAAATAATCCGATTTTGACAAAATTTGGCGTAAACGGGTAAAGCAGCATTTATGACTTTAAGTTCGAAAACCAGACAGATCGACTTATCCGAAGGGGTATTTTGTTGGGTTTTGTACCCCAAAAATGTGTTTTTATAATTTAGAAAAAGTCAAATTTTAGTTTTTTCCATTGGAATCAGCTTAAAAAGACGCACAATTTGGTGTTTTGTTCATTGCTCTACGTCAAATGGTTACAGAGGTATTGAAAGTGCTAAACATAGTACGTTGTCCAATGTTATTCTTATGGAGAATAAGAAAAATGGTATATCTCGCTTATTTATCAACTTATCATGATGAAACTTGGTATATTACTTTATATCGTTGTGGTCTATGGATATTTGCACTAAAAACATTATTTTGGCCGATAGCTCCCGTAGCAGCAAACCTGCGTACTAAGCCCCATGTTATTTTTATGGAGAATAAGTAAGGGGTGATCTCCCTTAATTATCAACATAAATTAATAAAATTTGGTATGTGGCTTTACCTACTTGAGTAATATTGATAATTGCATAAAACCCCATTTGTTGTGTTCCCTTACTTCAGCAAACCTGCATTCTCAGCCGCCATGTTGTTCTTATAGAGAATAATTAAAATGCCATAAATGGTTTATTTATGAATGTATAATGATGAAACTTGGTATGTGGCTTTATGTGGTATTAAGATACATATATATGCATTGTAAATTCGCTGAGTACGCAGGTTTGCTGCTACGGGGGTATTTTTATTTGCTCACGGATAGTGTTTTATGCAACTTTTATATTTTAAAAGATAATACTATGCATATTTTGTAATATGCATCTTTTACAAGAGATTTATTTGTACTTACATTACTTTGTAACCAGTATAATAGATACCAAGTGTGCATACTAAGTGTACCTTTAGTAAAAAGGTTATGTATCCTGATGTCTATTCCGTCTGTCAAAATAACTTATATTTGAATTAATCTTGTAATAGTTTAAAAGTTAATTATTCAAAAGGTTAACATTAGGTTTAACAACAGAACTTATTTTTACTGAACTTTATAAATTACAGTAAAATTATCTATGCATTAATGTGTTCTTTTCTAACTAGATTATTTAGTGAGTTGTATACTTTATCCTCGACAATGTTCAGCATGAATAAATCCATGGTCCCTCACCTGCCTTGTTGAGAGTTTGGCGTTCGGTCACATTCAAGTAGAAGTGTAAACGTACCCTTACCAGTTTGACACGAAACATAGTAACTTGGCCTTAATGTCAAGCTGTTGGCTTGGCAATATCTAGCACGGGCAAGTCCATAGTTACTGCCTTGCTGGTGAACGTTTGTCCACATTCGAATAAGAGTGTAAACGTATTCTTACCAGTGTGGCACGAAACATAGTAACTTGGCCTTAACGTCAAGCTGTTGGCTTGGCAATATCTAGCACGGGCAAGTCCATAGTTACTGCCTTGCTGGTGAACGTTTGTCCACATTCGAATAAGAGTGTAAACGTATTCTTACCAGTGTGGCACGAAACATAGTAACTTGGCCTTAACGTCAAGCTGTTGGCTTGGCAATATCCTGCACTGGCAAGTCCATAGTTACTGCCTTGCTGGTGAACGTTTGTCCACATTCGAATAAGAGTGTAAACGTATTCTTACCAGTGTGGCAGGAAACATAGTAACTTGGCCTTAACGTCAAGCTGTTGGATTGGCAATATCTGGCACTGGCAAGTCCATAGTTATTGCCTTCCTGGTGAATGTTTGTCCACATTCGAATAAGAGTGTAAACGTATTCTTACCAGTGTGGCACGAAACATAGTAACTTGGCCTTAACGTCACGCTGTTGGCTTGGCAATATCTAGCACGGGCAAGTCCATGGTTACTGCCTTGCTGGTGAACGTTTGTCCACATTCGAATAAGAGTGTAAACGTATTCTTACCAGTGTGGCACGAAACATAGTAACTTGGCCTTAACGTCAAGCTGTTGGCTTGGCAATATCTAGCACGGGCAAGTCCATAGTTACTGCCTTCCTGGTGAATGTTTGTCCACATTCGACTAAGAGTGTAAACGTATTATTACCAGTGTGGCCCGAGTTGTAGACCTTGGCTTTGACGTCAGGTTGCTCCGGCTCGACAATGTCCAGCACGGGCAAGTCCATGGTCACTGCCTTGGATGTCAGGACGTCCACGGGGGACTGGATGGGGTGGTCGAACTTTACATCTACCAGTGGCCATCCGATTTGACTGTTGTCAGTAGATGGTTTGCCTTAAACAGTAATTAGATTAGATAACAAAATACCTTGGTTAACTTACGGACATATCGGCAACTCGAGAACAACGTTTTGGGTAGTCATTGTGATAACATTTATTTTCATATTACCTTTGTAATAGCCGTTGTATATAGTTCAGTATATGTACTGGTTTTCCAATTAAGTAAACTAAGAGAGTATGGGATTTTTCTTTGGTTAGGGTGGTTAAAAGCATGCTCAGGGATAAATTGGGACTTAATTGGTTGACCAACAACTGCCTGCCTTCTCTATCAGTGCAAGTTCCTTTTCGTTCTGCGCAAAATACTCGTTGTAAAAGGCGACTATTGCAACTTTGTTGAGGTTTTATAAATAAGAAACAACAAAATTTTAATGATAATAATGTTCACTGCGTTTTTGTTTTAGATTACTTGGTACTATACGTATTTATTCGAATTTATACTTTCAGTAGGCCAACACTAAAACTATTTCAGTGCTTTAACGGACTAAGAGTCCACTTTAGTATCGATTACTGATAGTATACGTGTGACATTTAAGGATCCGGTTTTCAAAATTTGTCGTAATATATTTTCTTAATGCATTAATTTGTTTACAAAATCTCCCCATTTAATAAATTTATTATCTGACCAAAGTTAGCATGTGTATATTCATGATTTTAGCTAAGGGACAATCTTAAAGACATAATCTAATTATCTTAATATACTATATGGTGTCCCTTTATTGCACAATGACCTAGCAGCAACAAAAACCCAGAAAATTAATAATTGCTACATTATGATATAATGTAAATTCATAGCCATCAAAATACCATTATAACTTCGAATTCCCGTGGGCGGAACTTTAAGGAATTTTTAAAACTCAAATATGCTTATTCGCTACCTATACACAACAACCTTGGCCTAAAGAAATCTTTTACACCATCCTGACCTCTCTACGTTTAGTACTTTACTTGGAATATGTGGTTACACCTTTTACACTCTATGATTATATAGGATAGTTAGATAAAAGGCAAACTTTAGAATATTAAACGTAAACTTTTCAACTTCTCGATATGGTGAAGAGGTCAAATTTAATGCACTGATTATTCAGGTCCGAAATAGGAATAGTATAGGGTTTTAATTCCAATTTAACTGCAATGGCTCACGCAAAGGGTCTTAAACATTCCAATACTGTTCTTCATTTTTTAGGCATTCTTTTTATTTGACCATATGATAGCATAAACATATGTTTATTATTCGATATTGTTCAAACGATTAACCACAGATTGTAGCAAACACAAATGTTGTGTTCCCCAGATAAAAGCGGGGACTTTAGCGGCTGCTATTACGATAAGTCATGAACTATTCATTATATTATTTATTTAATCTTGTTTTCTTGTTTAATCAGTTACGATCCTGACAAACATTTACATAATATACACAATAAATACATATATATATACATGCAAATAAATATAAAAATATACACCATATAGCTATCTATATTATGAATTATTATCCCCAACAAAATATCTTTAATAAATCAGCTGGGTTCTATACATAGTCATTAAAAATAAAACGATAGCTATAAAATAGGTTATTCATTATTTATTCCATACTTATCAACATTGTTAGCTTATTGTTGAAGTTCAAATAATTAACTTTTTGTGTCTTCAACTATTTACAATCCATTTGAAAATGTTATAATTATTATATATATATATTAATTAACAAAAGAATTTAGTTTTCGGCCCACTCAGTCGTTACTTCTCAACCGATTTCGACAACCGATGTAACTTTTTGAAGTTTTTACACTTAAGATTAACAGAAAAATTTAAAACTCAAAAATACCGCTTTAGCTTTTAAAATATTGACATTTAAAAATGCTTAGTGTTATTTAAATGGGAGAACATTTTTTAAGAAACTCGGCCTTAATGTGAGTAATCTAGGTCATAGAATGCTTAACAATTTTAAGCTTGAACATTCCAATACTCCTCAAAATTGTCAGATTCATCATTTTCTCCTTTTAAGTGTATTAAATGGTACAAATGGTAAATGCTTACAAACAATTTTGGTGGGATTTATAGTATTTTGTGTTTACAACAAATAGATATTTATAATTTTGACTTTGTGATTTTCAGCTCATAAGTAGGTTCAACACCTGCCATATTTTATTCATGTCCACTGCACTACTGATGCATCAGTTGTATTAACCGTTAACTAGTCTTGAACTATTTAAAATAAAACCTCAAAACTTATTTTAAAGTTTTTAGTTGTAAACAATTATCTATACGAATTAAATCAGATGGATAGTATGATTTCAATCGGTATAAAATAAACAAATGTACCATTTAAGAGATATTAATAAATTCTAATAGAAAAATGTTATTGCTATAATTTACTGGAAGTTAGTATATTAATCTACATACCTACATCCCTTGTTGCAGATGGAAATATTGGGTCAGGCAACGTGTTTTGAGGCAGCGTGCAAACTATAAAGGCAGACAGCCAGCTTTCGATTTCTTTCGTTGATAAAAATCAACGTAAACATCAAATATAACCTTTAAAATCTAATTTATCTCTTACGTGTTAATTTTTAGTTTAGTGATTTCGTGAATCTTTTAACTGTATCATGCCATATATAATAGTGCATTTTCATAATTAATCTGTAATATTTTCAGTAGGTATACATTAAAAACTGTAGGTAATTCATTGTTGGTAATTGTTCCTACAGAGAATCGTGAGATTATTCAACTTAAATGATGTAGTCGTCGAATTTCGACAAGCTCCTAAGAGTAACTGCTGGATCTCTTGATTTTGCCGGCTTCAGTAAATTATTCTTGGATAGCATGGGTTATAGTTCTATAATGGGGTGAACCATGAAAAAAAACTTTTATTAATGGAAATTCGGAAATTCTGTTTTGTTAGCATAATGTTATAAATAGTTTAGTTTTGCATTTTATTTTCTTAAAGCTTAATATACTACTGCAACCACTTATAACACAACAGCTTATATACAACAGCTAAATTTATTTTACTAGGGGTTATTGTGACAACATACATTAACAGCAATTACGGTAGTAAATATGTATAATAAAGTAGTGTGATTTAGTCAACGGGAAGCAAAATCAACTTAATTTATTTCCTTTTATTTTCAAATAAGTTTTAGAACGAAAAAGTATACACATATAGTAAATGGAATTACACCCAATAAAGGAGTAAACTAGTTTTCATGAATTCCTCAGTAGACTGCATGTTGTCAACCTCTTACTTTATTCACAGGAAGAAAATAAATTGATTTTGCTACTTCTGTTAGAGTTATCAAACAAAATTTTATATTTATATTAGTTTGAGACTGAATATTATATACAGTGCATTTCCACCAATGTACCTTCTCCTTTAAAGAGCTTCAGACCAAATGTTCACTGTAAAAATAGGAACAACATTGAACAAACCACTTCCGAAGAGCTCCGACACGAATGGCACCTTGTGTGGCTTTTTTTGGTTGGTCGATGTTGGAGATGGATGATCACCAAAAAGATTAAGCCATCCACCTAATAATTATTAATGTTAAATACAGAGGTTTTATTACTAACTTATGACCTCTACTAAAATCTGCTGTATGGTATGTATTTTTTAGAACACTATGTGTACGCTCATTCTTTCCATAATAGGATGAACGAAGACTGAATTTTTAAAGGTATATTTGAATATACAAGTTACATGTTATTTTGTTTTGGTTAACTTACACCTTGTTTAGCCAATCACTTTTACAATAGGTCAACAAATATCTAGACCATATGCAACATATCTAAATAATTATAATTTGTTTATATTGTAATCTGACAGAAAAAGCTGACAAATTGTGAATTTACGAGTACAAATACTAATGATTTCAACAGTTTACTCGTATTTAAAAATACTTAGAAAAAATTTGAATTGATACATTATAAAACTAAGGAGCTTTGCAAAGGTCCGCAATTTTACGTTAACGTATCTACTAAAATATGTCTTAACCTATACCGATTTTCTATAATCATAACAAATTTCAAATAGCAGCCACAACATTAATTTAAACTTAGTGAAAAGCTAAGGTATACTTTCATCTATAAATGAAAGTAATATCAGTTGATACACAAACAGTAAGAAGGTATTATGGGCATAACTGCAATGAATACAACAGTTAAAGAAGGCAGATATAATTATAAACATTCAGACACTTTTTACACTTGGATCATTGTAGACAATGTTCTGCACACAAACAACAGATGGCGTTAGCGGTTCGTTTATAATAACTCCATATTGCGTGCAATGGATCAGCCACTTTTGTACGTTTGCTTACAAAACTCCATCAAACTGGTGAACTGTTGATGAAGACCTGACCTTCTTAGTGTTTTATATTCATTACTAATTGTCACCAGAATGATATATTACAAGCGATAATACAAAACCAGTTTATCCATTCATGTACACCACGTTATTTCTTGTTTGAGTATGGAACATCGTCTACAGTGCTCGAAGCGTCAAATAAATGGTCTGAATTTCCAACATTAGACCTGGACTTTTGTTTGTTCATTGGTGGTGTTAAGCAACTCCTGATTTTCCTCAGAATTACATTTATGAAAATGCAAAGGTAATTGGCTAACCATTAAAAAAACTTCTTACCTTTGTTTTCATTGTACAGTGAAAATATAAGTAGGTTCAACATCTGCCATATTTTATTCATGTCCACTGCACTACTGATGCATCAGTTGTATTAACCGTTAACTAGTCTTGAACTATTTAAAATAAAACCTCAAAACTTATTTTAAAGTTTTTAGTTGTAAACAATTATCTATACGAATTAAATCAGATGGATAGTATGATTTCAATCGGTATAAAATAAACAAATGTACCATTTAAGAGATATTAATAAATTCTAATAGAAAAATGTTATTGCTATAATTTACTGGAAGTTAGTATATTAATCTACATACCTACATCCCTTGTTGCAGACGGAAATATTGGGTCAGGCAAAGTGTTTTGAGGCAGCGTGCAAACGATAAAGGCAGACAGCCAGAACAAGGCTTGGTCCTGAAACTAAACCATGTGCAATTGTTTAACGAAATTCCTCTACAGGAAAGAAGCTGTTACCGTGGGTTGTATAGTGGAAGTGTAAAACTAGAGTATAGGGTACCGTTGGCAAACAAATATTTTGTTATTATAAACTATATATTTGTATCTGAAGATTCCAGATGTGAAACAGTTTTTTGTCGGAAACTCATGTGTAACTGCAATAAACACTATTTGTTCCAATTAATTGTTGACTTGTATTTAAATTGTAAACCGAATTTGCAGCTCTTGGTTGGTCGTTAACACGATATATGACCCGTAAAAAGGTAATATTTTAATGAAATTTTCCACGGACATGTGAAGTAGCATTTTTTTGTCGATATTGAAAACCAGACAGATCGAAGGGGGGTGTTGTACCCCCTAAATATCTATATACGTGTCTGGGAACGCGATAACTTTGGGAAAAACTTCCGATTTCAATTAAATTTTGTACAAATGTGCAAAGTGACAATCATAACTTTAAGTTCGAAAACCATATAGATCTGCCCATAGAAAGAGGGTTTTATGGGGGTTTAAAAATGTCAACAAGATTTTTTGCATTTTTTACTGAAAAATAAAAAAACACAATATTTCGGTTTTGACTATAGGTTAAAAAACTAATAGAAATTAAAAAACGAATAATTTGGTACCTATCTTGAATAACTAAGTTAACTAACTACGTTATGTTATTGCGGAGGAAATAAAATCAACTTGCTTATAAAACTGTCTATGTTAATTTGTCCCCATTTAATTATATTGAAAACTCCAAGATTGTTTTCCTTGAAAAGCTCAACTCTAACAAAAATATTGGTTTTTGAATTTTTGTTCTACGACCATTCGTTGCAGAGATATTCAAAGTCCTAAACACAGTACGTTGTCCAATGTTAATCTAATGGAGGATAAATAAAATTTAATATCTTGATTACTTACAAATAATTTTCATTCAATAACTTAATTCAGTATGCTCATATATTAATAGAACCTGGTATCAATTCCATTGATATTCCCACCAATTTTTTACTGTCCCTGTAGCAAGTAATCCTGCATACTCCATAATGTTATTCTTATGAAAAAATTAGTAAAGTTTTGCATCTTATTTTATGATGAACCTAAATTAATAGAACTTGGAACGTAGCTTCACCTGGTTGAGTTCTATTGATAATTGCATAAAAAAGTTTCTTTCTTGTTGTAGCAAACCTGCGCACTCCCTAATGTTATTTTTATTGGGAATTAAAAAATTTATGAATAATTGATTTAATGATGTGTAATCTGTAATGATGTGAGCGATGTGAAATTATATCAACTCCAATCCACCTGTTGGAGTTATGTTCATAAATGCATTAACAAACATTTATTTTCTCCTGGTTTAAACTAATCTGCGCACTCAGCCTTATTGTTTTTATAACTGTAAATAAATGAAATTTTATATATCTCTTTTAATTAAATTATTTATGAATGTATGTTTATGAAACTTGTTAAGTCGCTTTATGTGGCAGTGGTACACTTATATAAGCATTGTAAATTCGCTCATTACATAGGTTTTCTGCAACGGAAGTATTATATAATTACAACGTGTTTTATATTTCATTTAACTACTCCGAGGCAAATTTACGACTCATTGTACTTCCATGTTTTTTGGGAAAACATAGCAGTGGCATTTACTAAATAAAACCAAGCAATTTACATCCCATACTCTAATATGAGTAAGGTATGTTTCTATATATGAGTCTTATCTCAAAAATAGCTAAATGTCAGTTGCTCTAGTGTAAATAAGGCTTGGTCCTCCCAGTTTAACAGCTAAAAACTTACTTTACTTACTTACTTACTTTACTTACTTACTTACTTTACTTACTTTACCTACTTTACTTACTTTACTTACTTTACTTACTTTACTTACTTTACTTACTTTACTTACTTTACTTACTTTACTTACTTTACTTACTTTACTTACTTTACTTACTTTACTTACTTTACTTACTTTACTTACTTTACTTACTTTACTTACTTTACTTACTTTACTTACTTTACTTACTTTACTTACTTTACTTACTTTACTTACTTTACTTACTTTACTTACTTTACTTACTTTACTTACTTTACTTACTTTACTTACTTTACTTACTTTACTTACTTTACTTACTTTACTTACTTTACTTACTTTACTTACTTTACTTACTTTACTTACTTTACTTACTTTACTTACTTTACTTACTTTACTTACTTTACTTACTTTACTTACTTTACTTACTTTACTTACTTTACTTACTTTACTTACTTTACTTACTTTACTTACTTTACTTACTTTACTTACTTTACTTACTTTACTTACTTTACTTACTTTACTTACTTTACTTACTTTACTTACTTTACTTACTTTACTTACTTTACTTACTTTACTTACTTTACTTACTTTACTTACTTTACTTACTTTACTTACTTTACTTACTTTACTTACTTTACTTACTTTACTTACTTTACTTACTTTACTTACTTTACTTACTTTACTTACTTTACTTACTTTACTTACTTTACTTACTTTACTTACTTTACTTACTTTACTTACTTTACTTACTTTACTTACTTTACCTACTTTACCTACTTTACCTACTTTACCTACTTTACCTACTTTACCTACTTTACCTACTTTACCTACTTTACCTACTTTACCTACTTTACCTACTTTACCTACTTTACCTACTTTACCTACTTTACTTACTTTACCTACTTTACCTACTTTACCTACTTTACCTACTTTACTTACTTTACTTACTTTACTTACTTTACCTACTTTACTTACTTTACTTACTTTACTTACTTTACTTACTTTACTTACTTTACTTACTTTACTTACTTTACTTACTTTACTTACTTTACTTACTTTACTTACTTTACTTACTTTACTTACTTTACTTACTTTACTTACTTTACTTACTTTACTTACTTTACTTACTTTACTTACTTTACTTACTTTACTTACTTTACTTACTTTACTTACTTTACTTACTTTACTTACTTTACTTACTTTACTTACTTTACTTACTTTACTTACTTTACTTACTTTACTTACTTTACTTACTTTACTTACTTTACTTACTTTACTTACTTTACTTACTTTACTTACTTTACTTACTTTACTTACTTTACTTACTTTACTTACTTTACTTACTTTACTTACTTTACTTACTTTACTTACTTTACTTACTTTACTTACTTTACTTACTTTACTTACTTTACTTACTTTACTTACTTTACTTACTTTACTTACTTTACTTACTTTACTTACTTTACTTACTTTACTTACTTTACTTACTTTACTTACTTTACTTACTTTACTTACTTTACTTACTTTACTTACTTTACTTACTTTACTTACTTTACTTACTTTACTTACTTTACTTACTTTACTTACTTTACTTACTTTACTTACTTTACTTACTTTACTTACTTTACTTACTTTACTTACTTTACTTACTTTACTTACTTTACTTACTTTACTTACTTTACTTACTTTACTTACTTTACTTACTTTACTTACTTTACTTACTTTACTTACTTTACTTACTTTACTTACTTTACTTACTTTACTTACTTTACTTACTTTACTTACTTTACTTACTTTACTTACTTTACTTACTTTACTTACTTTACTTACTTTACTTACTTTACTTACTTTACTTACTTTACTTACTTTACTTACTTTACTTACTTTACTTACTTTACTTACTTTACTTACTTTACTTACTTTACTTACTTTACTTACTTTACTTACTTTACTTACTTTACTTACTTTACTTACTTTACTTACTTTACTTACTTTACTTACTTTACTTACTTTACTTACTTTACTTACTTTACTTACTTTACTTACTTTACTTACTTTACTTACTTTACTTACTTTACTTACTTTACTTACTTTACTTACTTTACTTACTTTACTTACTTTACTTACTTTACTTACTTTACTTACTTTACTTACTTTACTTACTTTACTTACTTTACTTACTTTACTTACTTTACTTACTTTACTTACTTTACTTACTTTACTTACTTTACTTACTTTACTTACTTTACTTACTTTACTTACTTTACTTACTTTACTTACTTTACTTACTTTACTTACTTTACTTACTTTACTTACTTTACTTACTTTACTTACTTTACTTACTTTACTTACTTTACTTACTTTACTTACTTTACTTACTTTACCTACTTTACTTACTTTACTTACTTTACTTACTTTACTTACTTTACTTACTTTACTTACTTTACTTACTTTACTTACTTTACTTACTTTACTTACTTTACTTACTTTACTTACTTTACTTACTTTACTTACTTTACTTACTTTACTTACTTTACTTACTTACTTTACTTACTTACTTTAATACTAGTATAATCCAATTTAATACTACTGTTGCTACGTAACAGAGCCGTTCTATTCATACAGTTTATTGTGATCTCAATTAATTTTTATGCTTCTAGTTTTCCAGTTTTATTTCAAATATTATATTGAAGAGTGATTTAATTTATAACTCTGTATTTGTTTTTTGGATTGAAAACACTAGTGAGGAAGTTTTTAAATAGTATCAAGGAATAATATTCATAGTTAAATTCAGATGTAATAACAAATGAATGTTACCTTAGGCCAATAGGCCATTGCGGCGATCTAAAGACAGCGAGGTACCGGTACCGTAGCGGTAAATAGTCCCATGTGCAAGCCAGTGGCGACCGCTCGTGATATAGTCTCACTACAGTCGGCCGGGATCGAACCTACGCTTCAAAACGGCTGACTTTTGCTTTGTAAAATACTTGGACCTTACAACTTAAATGCTCGTTTAATCTTCAAATAAACCTTGATGTTATGCTAGAAATATCCGAGTAATTCAGTTATTTAGTGTTAATCGGTCTTATAGATGTATCTGGCTGATGGTTCAGAGACAGTAATTACCTTTAAATGTTAACTTTGTCAAATCTAACTGACTGAATAGCGTAGTGGTTCGTAGTAACAAGATCAGAGTTTGGTCTGTTCCCTATCATAAACTTAAAAAAATAATGCCACCGGTGTCGATACACATTAAAGACAATTAATATTTTATTGACTTGTATTACGATTTACAATTTAATTGTTATAACTGTTGATGAGATGATCAAATTTGCTTTCCGTTTCATAAGGCTCTAAAAACTTGTTTCTTACATATGACCAATGATATACAGAAAATCATAAACTTAGATAATCATTTGTCTATAATTAAAAAGCATTATACATTACTATATTCTATTAATCAGTATAATTAAAGTTATTTCTTCTTTCTTCTTAAAGCACATACTGTCGACATTAGTAGTCTCTACAGTTAGAGCCACACAACGTGGCTCAGGGACTGACTATCTGTTCAGTAATAATTATTTTCTTTTAAAAAATGTCACTTTAAATTTAAAGTGTGCGTGATTCAAAACTGTACATACAATTTAGTTAATTTCCATCTATTGATGCTGACAGGAAATAAAACTTACCTAGCCCGTATTTAGTGTTGTTATGACATTATTGAAATAAATACATAATGAAAACCCCAGTTGTAATTGTAACATAATAAACTACAATACATTATAAGGTGGAGAAGTAATGCATTACCATCTCGGCTATGTAGCAGTGAAGCGATGAGAGACAACCTGAAGATCTGTGTGTGATATCAGCTATTAAGCACAGACAGCTGTGCAAGCAGTCACTCATATGTCATGTTTGACAAGCAACGCCCCACCTTGACTTGTACGCGACTTAACCTTCGCCAAAGCATCAAGACAGTGACAAGACACCGTTCGTTTACCCGTTGAAGAGAATGTGCCAATAATCAAGTGCACTTGGTCTCGTTATATGATTAAATTAATTTTCAGCTGTTATCATTCCCTCTATTTCATAAATAGTTTATGTTATCTAGGTTTATAGGGAAATGTTAACGGGATGGGAGAAAAGATGAATAACAAGTAAAATACGTTGAGCAGGACCTACTCTTAACTGATCCCCAGGGAATTGGCACCAATGAGGATAGAAAAATATGTCGGTTGAACGTAATAATGAGCTGAATAGTCCAAAATATGTAGTAACTAGCGTTAGACCAGTTGAAAAATTAACTGACGTCATCGTTGAACTTCAGGATTACTTTAATCAAAAATCAAATATCAATATTGAAAGAATTTTTTAACGAAAAAATTAAATTAACTAAATTCCATAGTACAGTCAGAATAGGCTACATATATTATCGAAAAAATGCACAGCCGGCAAATCTTCAAACATGAACAAATTAAATACTGCACCCAGTTTAACTTTCAATAAACATCGTAAACTAAGTTTGTTATTGTTTGTTAAAGATATTGCTTGTTATTTTGTCATCCGGAAATTTGAAAAAATATCAGTCCATTTGAAAAACTGCATGTATTGAAGAAAAAATGACAGGTCGATCCCATAAGAAAATCATTAGTGACTGCAAATCATCTGCTGTTTTACGTTTCCAGATATTATTTAAGAGTTGTCTTCATTTACGTATTAACATGCGTCCTTACATTGGATTATTTTAAACAACATATAAACAGCACACAAACGAGAGACGAGGCAGAGCAGAGCAAGGTAATAATCATTAAAAAATCATTTTTAAAAAGGTGCGTGTCAGCTCAAAATTTGGAACAAACCTTCCCCATAAGAAGAGCATGCGTACTGTAATCCCTCTAGTTTGATGATATATCTACATGTGATTAAAACGTCTGCCTTCTTTACTATTTTAACATCTGTTTAAACTTTTACATTGATTAATTTTCCAGAAAATCATTCACAAAATCAAACAGTACATTTTATCATCACAGAAGGTTAGAGGCTATATATCCTCTACAGGTGACTAGTATTAGCTAAAAGTGAATCCCATTAAAATTGTTAATGTCATAAATTGGTAGGACAGTTATAAAATATGAAAACTGCGTTCAGATTAAGTTAAATTGACCCATGAACCTATGAGAAAAACTTTATGTCGCGTGCCCACGGACCGCATCTTTATAAATTCATTTTGATCAGACCAACTCCTAATAAGGTAATGTGTAATTTATATAGCAAAGGTTATTTTTTACCGTAGTTTTCAAATCAAATCCAGAGCTGGTTGGAATAACTCTACCACAGATTATGCGATCATCAGTTTGAGTCTTACTATTAAAATTAGTGCTTAGTATTTTAAAGTGTTAGTTAACAGTTTTTGGCCCACTACACAGTCGCCCATCACCCTATAGCGCGAAGTTTTCTTAAACAGCTGGTCTAGCTCTTGCACTGTTTGTTAGTATCAACTGCCACAAGAGCTGGTGGTAAATGTTCAATTACATTAATTTATATTCTTCTATAAGATAACAGTACCTGGGGGCCGAGCTTTGCTCGGGGGAAGGCCAGACAGTTTGTTTAGGTGACTTGGAGTATATTTCACCACTTCCCAGGGCCTCTTCTTAAAAATGTAGAAGAGGCAAATTAGTTATACAAATCTGATTATCAGTAGGGCTGATAATCAGATTTGTATAACTCATTTGCCTCTTCTACATTTTTAAGGTCACTCCAGTTGTTATTTATAGCTCAATTTCCCTTTGATTTATTTTACTTCTCTATATATGTAATATGCACTAAAATCTTTTAATCTCTGCTCTCAGGAAACCACATGTTAATAATCATAAACAACATGAGTATTACTTTGACAGTTCTCTGGTTGATTATGAACAGCTGTTACAGTTCTTTTTTTTATTTGAAACTCTATAAGCCCAATGTTAATTTTTTATATTTTAATTTTAGTTTTTTTTACATTATTTGATTTTTCCTGGGGATGAGGCCTGTCTAGAACTTATTTTTATCCCAGAAATTGTTACTTCAAACATTTGAAGGAAATTGTTGGAGCCGTTTTTGAGATCAGTGTCGCAAGCAAGCAAGCAAGCAAACCTTACTCATATTAGAGCATAGGATTGGAACTTTGAAAGCCCAGGGGGCAGATCCCTGAAGGCGGACGTTTTCCAAACCCCCAAAAGGCAATAGACACCAAGGGGTTTCAAATAACACATCAACAATGATGTTAAATCAAATTTATTGATTTGAATTAACAAATGTATTTATACATACTTATTACATAAATAAATAACAAATGAATAAACAAAAATGATTTAACATAAATAGAGTTTTAAAAACAAAAATAATTAAGTTGCAAAAATTATTAAATAAACAAAATACCTGAACAGAAATTAGATCTCCCAAAGGCGAACCTGTGTCGGGATAACCATCATGTTAATAAGAAAGGAAAGCAGGCCGTTGCATTACAAAAGTTAAATTAACATATAAAGTAACAGTAATAACAATAAATAAAAAGTGCTAACTATCTTTATAAAGAAATATATATCATACAAATAATAAACAATATTATTAATAATGACATAATAATACAGAACAATTTTAACAAACTAAACTTTCTTGGCCAAAGCGCTGTAGTTAAACATGGAAATCAAACAGAATATTTATATTTGGAATATAAAATATCCAAATAATTATAATTGTTTGAAACTTATTTAAACTAAAACAACTCCTTGTGTGATTTGTTTTTTTACCGAACAAAGTTGGACCAATTTATTCAAAAGAATGTCTACAAAATTCTAACCTAGGCAATGTTATAAATATATATTATTTTGGGTTTCAAGAAGAACTAAAAAATCATTCAACAATAACTCAAATTCAAAAATATTTACGAAAATTATACTTTCTCCATATCCTATGTTTTGGGGTAGAAAGTATTTACAGGTTAATACGTAGGCTTACTATAAAGACAGTTGAAGTTAAATAAATGTTCTGTACTCTTTAAACAAAGTTAAAGCTTTAATCTTTCTTTGCTGCTGGTTTTTCATAATTTGGTGCTTAAACCAGTTCCACATGTATGTTTCCCTTGAAGATGGGACGATGGTGGCTCGGCTGGAGTCTTCTGTTGTTGTGAGTTATATGCCCTTTTTTTTGTTTCTCCTGCTTGCCAGTGAAGCCAAGCTTCTTCTTCCTCTTACGATTCAAACCCCTGAAGGCCCGGAGCTGCAATCAAATATTTCTAATTTTTAATGTCACAAAACAAATTGTATATACACTAGTGGCTTGAAGGGGCCGTAGCCCTTAACCTTGTTCCAATACTCTACCAATACTCGTTATTTTTTTCCTCTTACTCCTCTTGCATACTGAGGAAAATAAAAAACATACCCCCGTCACAGCAAACCTGCGTACTCAGCAAATTTTCAATGCAAATATATGGGTATCACTACTACCTAGAGCCACTTACCAAGTTTCACAAAAATACATTCATTAATAAGTTATATATAGCATTTTATTTATTCTCCATAAGAATAACATTATAAATGAGTACGCAGGTTTGCTGCAACAAGGAAAATAAGTTAGGGTGTTTTTTTTTGCAATTATCAATATAACTCAACCAGGTGAAACTACATATAAAGTTTTATTAATTTAGGTTCATAACTATATAAATATATAAAACTTTACTTATTCTCCATATGAATAACATGGGGGCCGAGTATGCAGGTTTGCTGCTACCGGGAAAAATCAACAAAGAACTTTTTTTTACTATTATCAATGTACCACAACTAGTTGAAGCCACATACCAAGTTTCATCAATATACATACATAAATAATCGAAATATAACATTTTATTTATTCTCCTTAAGGATAACATTGGACAACGTACTGTGTTTAGCACTTTGAATATCACTGCAACGGTTGGACGTAAAACAACAATTAAAACGCCAAAATGATTATTTTGTGGAGCTAAACTGATTGGTAGAAAAAAATGTGGTGTTTTTAGTGAAATTATCTGAGGAAAATCTAAAAACCGGATTCCCATAAGATTAACATGGGAAATTTTATGGACGCATTTTTTGACTTTTCTCCACAACTACTAAACCTAGCTTAATGATTCAAAATAATAAACTTTTTGTTTTTTTAGCTCTACAAAATGGCTATAACCAAAATCTAGTGTTTTCAAAATTTTAGGGTAAAAAGTTAAAAATACTGATTTTTGAACAAATTTAAAACCCCATAAAACCCCCTTCCCATAGACCGATCGATCTGGTTTTTGAACCAAAGTCATAAATGTTACTCTCCACATTTGTGCCAAATTTCATAAACATCGGGCGCTTCTTTCAAAAGTTATCGCGGTAACGGACATATATATATATATTAACGAATGGTGTTTTGGCATCTGGGGACCTCAAAACAAAAAGTTATCATGGTCTCGGGCTTAAGTCTTACCATGCCACGGTAATAGCTTCTTCCCTATAGGGGAAATTCGCTAATAAGTAGACACATGTCAGTTCGTAAACAAAGTAGAGACTTAGTCACATGTTTTAATGCTAACAAAGCAGACGTTTTTAAACACCATGCTTTTCTTATGGGGGATGTTTTGCGTTATTTCTAATTTGCTGGTATCTTTTTAGAAGTACTAATATTTTGCCCGAGGCTCTGGGATCAAGACCCTTAATTTGAGCCGTATCCAATCATCCTGCGATTTGCCAAACTCCCACAATTTTGACTTAAAGATTTCGGCTACAGAATTATATATAAAGACTAGCTGTGTACCCTTCCTGCGTACGGGTCGTATATGTAAATGGTACATTAATAACAAATTAACAAAACAATTTTATTTAATTTTATATTATACTCGCCGAGCCGTTGCAGCTTCTCCCGCGTAAACTATGATAGTTGTTTGTACTTCAATCTGTGGTTAGCCCGTGGAACTAATACGAATCAAGATCAGCTACTTGAATTTTCATCAGCTCAAACTAAAGTGAATGTCCATAAGGAATACTTGGGAACTTTGGGAACCAGTGGGGAGGAACACAGGGGGCACGGGCACATTTTCAATCTGAAGGGCACGGGCTGCCCTCAAAGTTCGTTTTTCGCCAATAAGATTAAACATGGAGTGTCATTTTATTTGAATTGCAGCTGTTAATACATTAGAGGCAGATTATTAGTAATACCAGATGTTACAGGTAAGGAATTATTTATCTATACAGTGTGTAAATGAAGTATTGAAACAAATATGTATTTTTAAACTAAAATAGATAAAAATATTTGTTCGTTGCATTGACTATTAACAAAGGTTCCGGGATTTTTGACATAAAAAACGTTTCAACACCTAAGGAGGTGGGAGTAAGGGGTAACTTATTTTTTTTAAATAGCAACCCCTATTGAGTGACCCTTCATTCTATAGCTCTGGCCACACTAAAATCAATAGTATAAAGATGATTAAAGTACGTTGATCCTAAACAAAATGACGGCCAAAAACATTAAATATGTATGAACTATCATAATGAATGGAGTTATTACTTAAGAAATTAGATGTTTGAGAAAAATATACCCAAGACCCACGGTATATTTTTATTACTAATTTCAAATTAATATGGTCTTTTTAAGGTGAGAAATCCTTTTGTAAGACTAATAAATATAAATTTAGGTAATAATTTAAGTATTGAAATAAAAAACACACATTTTTCAACAATCATATTGGCCGCCATTTGTTTTAGGATCAACGGATTTTAATTATCTTTATATCATTGATTTTAACGTGATCAGACCTATAAAATGAGGGGTCACTCAAAAGGGGTTGCTTTTTTTAAAATATAAGCTACCCCCCACCTCCCATGCCCTTAGGGTGTTGAAAAATTCTGTTTATATCAAAAATCCTGGATATAAACAGTCCTGGTAAAATCCTGGTTAAGTCAATGCCACAAACAAAATATTTCTTTCTGTTTTAGTTTCAAAAATACATATTATTTGTTAATTTACACCCTGTATAATAAAATAAGTTTATTTTCTACATCGTTTTGAGCAATGAAATGTTGTGTGCAGCGGAGATATATAAATGGGTGTTAAATTTTCGTTTCCATTTGTCTGTTTATAAGCCACGCGTTTCACAAAAGAAAATCAACAACAAAACTGTACTACACTTTGCCTATTTTTGTGTGGAGGAGGAAGCTTTGGCTATTTTAAATCATAGAACGTCATTAGGGTTATGCCCCTTTACCCGGTACTGGTAGAAAGTAGATCTTGAGGGTACAGGTTACTCAATCTTTCACTACAGAATGCACCATATTTGTTCTAATGAGCATTTAGCCAGCTAATTGTCTATTTTCACAGAACAGAGGAACACGTCTGCTTTACTACTGACCAAAGGTATCCTAAATAACGACACGGCAATGACACATTGGGTACGGATCACCCCTTGCAACAAGTCATTGTGATTATAATATTAAATATTTTTAAGTCCACCATCAATAAGTAAAACAGACTACAGGCGTTATTGAACAAATATTTGGAAGGCGATGGGTCCATCCCAAAAATGTTAGGGGTTTATTCCCGTTACAATGAGGCTCAGCCCTAACGACCGTCAACATTTCCATGTCAAACATATACTTCCTAAACCGATTGAACAACAATTTGGTAGAAAGACAGCAAGCTATGCACTATAATCAGAAACATGCCTTTCAGACAGAAACTGAGTTATCTGCTCCATCGGCCTTTAACATTTAAATTGAACCAACTCTGACATTAGTAGTTAACTGGTCCGATTGCTCATACATTTGATAGGAAGATAGTAAATACATTAGAATAAAACATTTGCCTACTCCTGCTCCAAAAATTCTTTAATTTAGGGCTCTCCAAATGTTGGAACTATCGAATTGATGGGTAAATAAATGAGTTCTAATCAGGCCACATCCCTAAACAAATATAGTTTTGTATACAAAATTATCAAAACTGAGATTGGGGTTATGGTTAAGTTTTGAAAATGAAAACAAAAGAATCGTAACACTTGTTGAAAAGCAACCAATCACTTGTAAAAATAGCACTCAATTGGTAAATTACCACGTGACTTTTGTGAGAGTAATGATTAGAACCGATGTATACATAACTTTAAATAAACATAATTAGGTTATGTATAAATTGCGGGAACCATTAAAAGTGAAGATTGAATATAAAGCGGACATTTCCAAAATGACAAGAAGCAAATAAGCGAAGAAAACATGCTCACCTCGGAGAGGAACCGTAAAAATGAGTACTCTAGGCATTTTGAACAAACTGACTGGCTTCTCGAGCAATGAGTACTCTAGGCATTTTGAACAAACTGACTGGCTTCTCGAGCAATGAGTACTCTAGGCATTTTGAACAAACTGACTGGCTTCTCGAGCAATGAGTACTCTAGGCATTTTGAACAAACTGACTGGCTTCTCGAGCAATGAGTACTCTAGGCATTTTGAACAAACTGACTGGCTTCTCGAGCAATGAGTACTCTAGGCATTTTGAACAAACTGACTGGCTTCTCGAGCAATGAGTACTCTAGGCATTTTGAACAAACTGACTGGCTTCTCGAGCAATGAGTACTCTAGGCATTTTGAACAAACTGACTGGCTTCTCGAGCAATGAGTACTCTAGGCATTTTGAACAAACTGACTGGCTTCTCGAGCAATGAGTACTCTAGGCATTTTGAACAAACTGACTGGCTTCTCGAGCAATGAGTACTCTAGGCATTTTGAACAAACTGACTGGCTTCTCGAGCAATGAGTATTCTAGGCATTTTGAACAAACTGATTGGCTTCTCGAGCAATGAGTACTCTAGGCATTTTGAACAAACTGACTGGCTTCTCGAGCAATGAGTACTCTAGGCATTTTGAACAAACTGACTGGCTTCTCGAGATATGAGTACTCTAGGCATTTTGAACAAACTGACTGGCTTCTCGAGCAATGAGTACTCTAGGCATTTTGAACAAACTGACTGGCTTCTCGAGCAATGAGTACTCTAGGCATTTTGAACAAACTGACTGGCTTCTCGAGCAATGAGTACTCTAGGCATTTTGAACATACTGACTGGCTTCTCGAGCAATGAGTACTCTAGGCATTTTGAACAAACTGACTGGCTTCTCGAGCAATGAGTACTCTAGGCATTTTGAACAAACTGACTGGCTTCTCGAGCAATGAGTACTCTAGGCATTTTGAACAAACTGACTGGCTTCTCGAGCAATGAGTACTCTAGGCATTTTGAACAAACTGACTGGCTTCTCGAGCAATGAGTACTCTAGGCATTTTGAACAAACTGACTGGCTTCTCGAGCAATGAGTACTCTAGGCATTTTGAACAAACTGACTGGCTTCTCGAGCAATGAGTACTCTAGGCATTTTGAACAAACTGACTGGCTTCTCGAGCAATGAGTACTCTAGGCATTTTGAACAAACTGACTGGCTTCTCGAGCAATGAGTACTCTAGGCATTTTGAACAAACTGACTGGCTTCTCGAGCAATGAGTACTCTAGGCATTTTGAACAAACTGACTGGCTTCTCGAGCAATGAGTACTCTAGGCATTTTGAACAAACTGACTGGCTTCTCGAGCAATGAGTACTCTAGGCATTTTGAACAAACTGACTGGCTTCTCGAGCAATGAGTACTCTAGGCATTTTGAACAAACTGACTGGCTTCTCGAGCAATGAGTACTCTAGGCATTTTGAACAAACTGACTGGCTTCTCGAGCAATGAGTACTCTAGGCATTTTGAACAAACTGACTGGCTTCTCGAGCAATGAGTACTCTAGGCATTTTGAACAAACTGACTGGCTTCTCGAGCAATGAGTACTCTAGGCATTTTGAACAAACTGACTGGCTTCTCGAGCAATGAGTACTCTAGGCATTTTGAACAAACCGACTGGCTTCTCGAGCAATGAGTACTCTAGGCATTTTGAACAAACCGACTGGCTTCTCGAGCAATGAGTACTCTATGCATTTTGAACAAACCGACTGGCTTCTCGAGCAATGAGTACTCTAGGCATTTTGAACAAACTGACTGGCTTCTCGAGCAATGAGTACTCTAGGCATTTTGAACAATCTGACTGGCTTCTCGAGCAAAGCTCGGTTTCCCAGGTTCTTCAACAATAATTGCAACTAACTTCTCAAAAATAATATTTTACTGTAATCGCGAGCAAAGCCGCGACGGGCTACTAGCTAGACATTACTAGCTGTTTCCCGTTGGGCCTTCGCCGCTGGCATTCACATAATTACGTTATGTCAATAAGATTAACATGATAACTATGAAAACCTGTGGGGCAGAACTCAACATTATTTTTAGATCACGAGTATGTATATATCCGTATTTAGTGTTTTAGCTATCTTCCTAGAAAATTATGTCCCTAAGATTAACATGATAACTATGGAAACCTGTGGGGCAGAACCCAACATTATTTTTAGATCACGAGTATGTATATATCCGTATTTAGTGTTTCAGCTATCTTCCTAGAAAATTATGTCCCTAAGATTAGCATGATAACTAAAAAATATTTTGGGTCGTTGTGTCCGGGGTTAAGGCTGATAAAAACATGGTTTATAAAACAACTCAAGAAACATTCTAAAGGTACTTCTATTACTTTTTTAATAACATTTCCAATTACATTTTAATCTAAATACATCTATAAGAAGGATTTTGGTGTATTTGTTTGATGTTTATGCACCCCAATCGTACTCAATCGATTGAGATGAAACGTTGCATGGTCATTCACGTTTAACCGACTAATTTGTTAACCACTAATCAAAATTCTGGGACTTGGGCCTAGAATTTTGGCCTCTAAACTCTAATCTGCTCCATAAGAATAGCATAGAAACTTTAAAATTCAGTGGCACGTAGCCCTAAGGCAATGTGTACATAAGCCTATAAGTAGGGACCCCCATTTTATTTTATTTTAGTTTTGCCTCCCAAGTTTAGAAGAAAATATGGTGCTGACTGTCCCTGCTAATTGACCTTGGTCCCGTCGCGCGCGTTACTGTTTACCTCTAAAACGTTAAAATGAATATGTTTGTTTGTAAACAAACTAATAAACGGATTCCTGTAATTATATGTCAGTTAACTGTTAGAATTTCAAAAATAACTGTAACCGTAAAAACCTTAATCCGAATAGAGTCAAAAATGCGATTGTGACTCTTTCTGTGTTTGGGGTCGTTCTCACTAGAAATACTTTTTTCATTAGCGTGTCCTTACTTATAGGGTTATGTATACATTGCCTAATGCCTCTAAGGTTAGAATCTATTTATATATATATATATATATATATATTTATTTATTTATTTATAACATTAGCTTGATACCTCTGACTTCATTTGCGTCGTTTTACTTGACTCCCAGTCATTCTTGTTCTTTTACTGTGGTAAAAATCTTGTTACAATGTAAACCAGAATAAAATAATTAATTCATAATTTTAACGTGGATAATTTCAAAGTCCAGTAGGGCAGAATCCTAAGGTATTTGACAATTAACGGCTTAAAACCTTCCCAGGTTTAACCTAAATTCCATGCAAAGTTTCATCCCAGTTTTATAAATAGATAGGATCGCATAAAGGACAAAATAACCCCGTTGCAGCAAACCTGCATACTCAGCGAATTTCCAATGGAGATATAAATGTCTTAATACTACATAAAGCCACTTACCAAGTTTCATAAAAATATATTCACAATTAAGCGATATATACAATTTTAAATAATCTCCATAAGAATAACATTGGGGCTTAGTATGCAGGTTTGCTGCAACAAGGAACACAAAAAATGGGTTTTTATGCTAATATCAATATTACTCAAATCGTACAGCAGTTTCTATTCATTGATGTTGATAATTAAGGGAGACATAGCATTTAATTCATCTCCATACGAATAACATGGGGGCTGAGTATGCAGGTTTTCTGTTACGGGAGCCTTTTGTAGATTTTTAGGAAATATCAATATACCACAACCAGATGAAGCCGTATACCAAGATTTGTCAGTATAATTTCATATATAAGCGAGATATACAATTTGTATTTTCCTCTATAAGAATAACATTAGACAACGTACATTAGACAACGTACATTAGACACGTACTGTGTTTAGCACTTTCAATATCTCGGTAACCAATTGACGTAACGGAATGATCAAAATACCAAATTGTGTGTTTTTTTAAAGCTGAATCGTATGGTAAAAAATAATATTTAAGTATTTCAAAAATTATATGTAGAAAATTCAAAAAACCCATTTTTGGTGTGCAAAACCCTCAATAATACCCCTTCGGATGGAGCGATCTGGCTGGTTTCCAAACATAAAGTCATAAATGTTGCTTTACACGTTTATACCAAATTTAATCAAAATTGGATCATTTTTAAGAGAGTTATCGTGCTCCGGGATACACACACACACATAAAGGTACATATATATATATATATATATATATATATATATATATATATATCTTAAAAATGATCCAATTTTGATTAAATTTGGTATAAACGTGTAAAGCAACATTTATGACTTTATGTTTGGAAACCAGCCAGATATATATATATATATATAGTTTTGAAAAGTTATCATGGTCCCGGGCTTAGGTCTTACCATGCCGACTACGGTAATAGCTTCTTCTCTATATGGGACATTCGCTAAAAACAAAGACACATTATTTTATCTATGTAGAGATTGAATTAAAAGTAATATTATTATGTTGTAAAAACCGAAATATCTTAGTAATTTAAATAATTACCATACAACTGCATTCCCGTATAAGGAATTACGAATCAAGATTTGAATGGCACACCTGCTCGTGAGAAATGGAGATTGGCTCTGGCAGCAGAATGAAGGCCACATTTTCGCAAAAGGGAGGCGTTGTGAGAGACCCAGGATACGTGTAGTAATGCTTGTTGATTTTCATTCCGCTGATAGCCCACTTCATCGCTTCGTTCCAAGGGAGGAGCTTTTCGACGTTAGGAGTTTTCAAATGGGGTAACAGTTCGTAGAGTGGTTTCAAAAGTTCGTTATCCTCCGACGTAGCCTGCTCGGAAAATATAATAAAAAACTAAGTAAATAATATGATATTACATTGAATTGACTTATAAAACTATCGACATTACAATAGTATTTTTCATCACTAGGACCACATGTGAAGCTTTTCAATAGCAGCTCAGGTGTAACGGCTGAGACAGAGCGAGGCTGGGAAATGAGCGAGGATCGAAAAGCCACTTTCGGTCCTAGTGATAGACTATTTTTCTTGCCCCCAAAACAATAATTTTTATTCTAAGAGTAAAATGAATAACTGTAGCATCTCGATACGTGTTAAAACAGATATTTTTGAAGGAGGATGGTGAACAACTCCTGTTTTAAACTAAAACGACAATCTTTGAAATGATGTGATTCGTTGAACTTTTGTTTGACTTAGATTACAGGTAGGGTATTAAACTGTTGATCCATCACATTCTTATGGAGTCTTAGCTGACAGCAATGTGCAGAACCTTGCAGCCGTGAGGTATAAAAGTTCATAATGCTAGTAACAGAGCTGCTAATAATAAGTAACTCGGTAGCATTGTAAAGACCAACTAAACATGATAAAAACCTCACAGATGGAAACATTAAAATAACGGTCCGCAGTTTGCCTACCCGCAATGTTCAGAACAGAATGCATGCAAACATACAAATACACATACACATCTCTCGTAATCCCGTAGACCACAGCAGACGGCATGGGATCAGTCAATATAGGGAATGCGATTGCATCCCCCAAATTCAATGCCAAAAGGGAAGGAAAGTTCAAAACAGACGGGAAATAACAAATTACAAATTAAATTGGCCTTTGCAAAAGGTTATAAAAACCCTACCAATTTGATTGTTGAAAATCATTCAGGTTATGAAAACAATGTCTAATTAGGAACTCTTTTAATCTCTTATAGAATTTATCCAAGTCCTGAATATCCTTTAAATAATCAGAAAGCTTGCTATAGAACTCTATACCCTGATAACTGGGGATTTCTTCAAATATTTTAATATTATGGTGCTCTGAGGCCCTGCCTTCTCTAAAACTAGTATTATAGTTTTGACTGACTGGTAAATTTATTATTTGTCATTTTTGCATATTTCAAGGCTTCAAAAATAAACAAAGAGGGTACAGTGAGTATATTTAGTTTTATGAACAAGTGTACTTCTTTATAGCATTTTATTTTATTATTATTTCAGCTAAACATTTCTAATTATACTCTAACAAATATATATTTTGGAAAGGAGTTTAATAAAGTGAGCTTTTGTTAAGATCTTTTGCCTGTGGAAAAATACATGTGTTAAATCAAACCGTTGTTGCCATGAAAAATCTAGAAGCGCCTTTACTAAAAATTATATTTTAGCAACTATCTGACCAAACTATTTCAAATGTGTTCCTGTTCTTGTCAATCATTTCTGATATTATTTATGAAGTATTTTTTTCCAAATCTACTAGGAAACCCTTAATCTAGGAAACACTTACCTTTGCTAACTATCAAACACATGTCATATGTGTTATAGCTCGTAATTCTCTAGTCATAAATTATCTATATAGCATAACTCTTTGTTGACATAGCAGGGATTTAGCACCGGCAGGGTTTATACTATCGTCACCTATTCTAAAATAAACGGTATCAGGAAACTGACACATACTTTCTCCCTTTTAGCCAAACTTTAATGACAAAAATATTTGTTATTTACTAAATATAGAATATGAAGTATAGATAAATGTACAGAAAATTGTCTAAAATAGTTGATTTCAGAAATATTCACCAAAATCCCTTTTTGGGAGGCACTATAGAGTCCGTTGCTACACACAGTGGTTTTGAAAGGGGAAATGCCCCCTTGCCCCCCCAGGGTTAAATAGCAACACATTTCGAACATCATCTGTTGGTCAATGCTAACTTGACCTGCATATCAAATTTTAATGAAATTGATCAGTAAATAAGAGAAAAATAGTTATTTTTGTATTCCCCATAAGAATAATATTGGACAACGTACTGTGTTTACCGCTAAATGAAAATTTCAATTTTCTCCGCAACTAGCAATCGTAGAACAGTAATTTATAATACTAATTTATTTAGTTTTTTGAGCTCTTTTTAATGGTGAATAGTAATCTTTTTTAACATTTATGATTTTTTATGAAAAATCTAAAAAACTGAATTTTTGATGTTTTAAGTCCTGTAATTTCTGAACCCGAATTTTTCCAGAAATGCGGGTTGTGTCATTTTGTTGGAAACCTAAAGTTCTACAAACCACGAAAGTTTAATCAAAATCGTTAGAGCCGTTTTTGAGAAATTTGGATTTTTCATGTTTTTTAGCGGTTTTTGGGGGATAATTACCCTTAAAAATAAAAAATTCAAAAAAATGAAAAAAACACCTGGAGATATCGTGGATTAGTATCTACATACCAAATTTCATAAAAATCGGCCCATAGGTTAGGGCTCTAGCTCTGTACACATCCACACAGACACACACACACACACACACACGGACACACACACACACACACAGACAGACATCACGTAAAAACCACTTTTTTGGGTTCAGGGAGCACCAAAACGAATATTTCCACTAACAACTCAAATTTTTACGAAAACAATACTTTCTCCATATACTATGTATAGAGGGAGAAAGTAATATTAGAAACATAAAAATTGCACATTGTACTATTTAAATATTAAGATTTCTCTAGAATAAAATTTGTTCACAATTAGTATATAATACAATATAACGATATGTAACAATGTTATATAAGAACATTTAAGGCCTTTTATTCATATGCCCGTATTTAATTCTTTAGCTTTTAATGTTTTACTCATAGAACTTGGCTTGAATTTTTGATCACCTCTGCGAAAACTGTTAGGACAGCTAAACCGTCATCCTTCGTTAAGGCCTCGGCAAAGTCTTTGTACTTGCTATTGAAGTGGACCATGTGAATCTCCACAGAGAATCTGAAATCAGGGGACAAATTTCAGCTATATTTAACACATACTCTATTTTACACGATATTTGAGAGGATTTAATGCGAAAGTTTACAAATATTATCTTCAGCTGTACTTGATTGAACCATGTTATGTCTGCGTTGGACTTGACATTTTCTAATTAGTTTACGTTTACCATATTCCTCATAATTAAGTAAATATTCCGTAGGTGGTGTGGTGTTACGTAGCTCGGATCCTAGATAATTTCGGTTTTAGGTCAACGGATACAAATAATTTACAATTGGATCAACTTTATTTTGAACGAACGGATCAGTCATTATTTATATTTCTGCTCTTACTGTTCAATGTCTATTACTTCATTGTTCTTATTAAGCAATACTACACATAACCGATCTATCCTGTATGTACTCGAGACCGCCCAATCGTCGAAATTTGACCAAACATTATTCGAAGAATATTTTGGAGGAACAGTCAGTTTAATAGCTAGTGAGGCCTTGGTCTATTGCACTAATCTCTCTTTCCCTCTCCCTCTCGCACTATCTCTTCGTCCCTCCCCCTCCCCCACCCACACCATCAGGTCATTTTTATATGGAGTTAAAGCGGGTATCTGAATGGTGCCGCGCGTTACCATTCCAGTAATAAGTAGCCTTTTTATTTATGCCTGACCTCTTAATCTTTGAGCTCGTAAACTATATCTGGATGTACTTTCTAAAATAATAAATCGGCAGCAATTGTATAAATAATTTGTTGTGAAGTAGCCGAGTTTGTTAACAGATTTTCTATTATCAACAAAAATAGTTTTTAAACTTTACATTTAATCGTTCTTCTTTTGTAACCCTACCGCTACATGCCTAAGGGAGCTTTAAAAATGAATATTTTAACCAAACAAATTAAAAGTATATTTTTGTGGAATTCCAAAGGTTAGTCGTACATACAATGTGACTTCGGTAACGTCAAAAAAACTTCAAATAGGAAAATATTTTAACAATACAGCATCCTTGAGTGAAGTTTACTCGTTTCCGTTATCATTAAAATAACTGAACAACTTACGCCTCCGCATCCATCATATGTTCACTTCCCCATTCATCCTCTACTCCCCAGTGGAAATGCATTTGTTCAAAAACAAATTTTTCATTTCTCTTGATAGGTCCGCCCATCAGATAAGGCAATTCATCTTTATTATTTCCGGCGATCTCAATAGTTGCTGCAAAACCATATTAAATGTTTAGTGTTTTTATTCGAGTACAGTATTTAATGTAAATATTCAACTTAAGAGACAGTTAATTAAAAAGGTTGAAAGAAATTCAAATACTTTTGGCTTTACGATTTGTCTGACTCAAATTCGGTCAACAGCTCGGCCTGTGATCAACCCCTTGCTAATGTTCAGCCCTACTTTCACTCCGTAGTAATTTTGACCATACGTCTATTATTATAAATTATTCCACGCTATTGTTTTTCTAATAATACTGTTGTATTAATTACATTGAATTTAACTCTAAATGTAAAATATGATGTAAGTTTTGTTATAGTAAAAAGTGCACTCGTTAGTAGCTCTGTTTATTGTGTATTATTTCTCATATTCCGTAAGCCATCACGCATATTTCGTTATAAATCTTATATATTTATAAGATAAGGTGGTGCATGTCGAATTGTATTTCCATTTTAACGTAAAAACTACTGCACCAATCGAGCTGACGATTAGCATGTTGGTAGATAGTTTATCTGGGGTACACATAGGCTAATTCCCATCTTTGTAATCCCTTAGAGCTCCGCCAGAGTAGCCCTTAAAGTTACAATTTTATTCTCATGGGATATATGTTTAATGGATTAGATAATTACTAAAACAGATGTAGTTGCGGCAGGAATTTTAATCAGCTGTGCAAAGCACGGGAATCGGCTAGTATTTTAATTAAATCTTTCTGATTATACATGTAGCATCGTTCACTTAGGTACCGTAACAGCCAGTATTATGCACTCTGTAAATTATTGTTTTATTTGATATAAAATAGTTGTTTTAAACAGCATCAGTTTTAGCATCTAGAGGTGTTTCCAATAAGTGCTGAGATTTCGTCAACTTTTTTCAAGGGATTTTATAGTAAATATTTGGACCTAATTACACACCACATTTCAAACCATTTATTCATAGCATTACTATTCTTTAGTGGCCCAAAATACTAGCCAAGGTTGTCAATTTAAGGTATTAAACCTTTGCTAGAGAAAAGCTTGATTCAAAAATTGCCATATTAATGTTTTAGAATATATTTATATCCTATTTGAATCATTTCAGCTACCACTAAAGTGTGCATACATCCGAAACAACCGCTTTCAAGGGCTGTATACCTAGTATTTTTGGTTACATTCTTTGAACAAATTCCCAGTTACTACTTGTATATTCAGACGTTATAACGCTCTACCTAATGATTTTATAAAAAAGGATTAAATTTTAAACATGTTATAAAACGTACCTGTCTCTCCTGTATTATAAACAACTGCATTAACATCTGGAATTAGGGGTTCATGAATTGTCAATTTTTCTAATTTATTATTCTCTGTTATGAAACTAGTTATTACGTCTATTGGGGACTGGATAGAATACTGAAAGTTGTCTTCCGAAAAAGGCCACTTGATGGTTTCTTTAGGTTTCTTCGCATCTAAAAGTGAAAATCAAATATGCTTATTAACAGAAATATAAAAGTAGCTTAAGTAAAGTAACAGTTATATAGAATTGTAAAGAACGTGATATATTATTATGTGCAAACACACGCATCATGTATATATCATACGAAGCGACGAGTGTGAAGTAGATTTTATCAATCTGTGGTCCAGAACCCAGGAGAGGTTTTCAACCAAATTTCTTTAGAGAAAGGATACGTCGTAAACATGTGTTATTAATAATCTGCTTAACCGTATGAAGAGCATTTGATTAATTGTGTCTGTGGTCGAAACACGACAATATCAAGCCTGTTCTTGAACCGGCTTACAACTGAACAAAAGGATCTCAACAATATACTACTACTACTACTACTGCTACTGCTACTGCTGCTGCTACTACTGCTACTGCTACTGCTACTGCTACTGCTACTGCTACTACTACTACTACTACTACTACTACTACTACTACTACTACTACTACTACTACTACTACTACTACTACTACTACTACTACTACAATTGGATGGATCCAATTGGTACCCGGACACAGTCGGGACCGCTGCCATTTGGATCCCAAATACAAATGTATTTGTCAGAAGTCACGGTAGGAGGAACGGTCTCGTTTGGGTGACTACCAGCGAAGCAAATTTTGTTAGCTGCTACTTCCCACCCAACAAGAATGCGGCAGATTTCCAGGCCCGTCTGGACAGACTAGAGGACCTTCTTCGCTCCCTCAGTGGAACCCTGATCGTAGCCGGCGATTTCAATGCTAGGGCTATAGATTGGGGTATGCCAAGAACAGACCCAAGAGGACGGAAAATTTTGGAGATGGCGGCAAGGATTGGACTTGCTGTGGCGAACGTGGGAGACTCGCCCACCTTCAGGCGTCCAGGTTATGGATCAACCATACCGGATGTGACATTTACGTCAGAAAACGTTTCGAGACGGATCGCAGACTGGAGAGTGATCGAAGACTATACTGGCTCCGATCACCAGTATATCACCTTCAGTCTTGCTACAAACAGCTTTGAGCCAAGGAACCTTAATTGGACGCCAGGCTGGAACGTTTCAAGGCTCGTTTCGGTGGCATTGTCCTCGGCGATTGACGAGGGGAAGACCGCTGTTTTAGAATCTTCGGGAACCACGGGGGAGATCGTGGAGGCCACAATGAGGCTCATCGAGCGTAGTTGTGATGCTGCCATGCCCCGAAAAGTGCAACCAAGAAGAAACAGAAGATCGGCATTCTGGTGGACGGAGGACATTGCTGTACGGCGGAGAGAGTGCCTTAAACTCAGACGAAAGGTCACCCGCAGTAGGAGAAGGGGTGGCGTGGTGCCTGAAACACTTATGCAGGAGTTCAGGGCGGCCAGACAAGAACTGAAGCGCGCTATCTCCGCAAGTAAAGCCTCCAAATGGAAAGCTCTTACGGAGGACCTCAACAACGATCCTTGGGGATTGGGTTACCGAGTAGTTATGCGACGGCTCGGTGCCCAATCAGCTAACCCTAGCTTGAGCTCCGTCCAGTTGGAGGCTATCGTGGATGTTTTGTTTCCGGCCCACCAGATCAGGCCGAATGAAGAGGTTGCTGTGGTTCCCGAACAAATACCTTTGTTCAGCGAACAAGAGCTGTCAAGTGCCATTGGCTCTTTGCGCTGCCGAAAGGCTCCTGGTCCCGATGGAATTCCAACGGAAGTGCTAAAGGTAGTAGGTCTGGACTTTCCAGGCCTGCTGCTGAACATGTACAACCGCTGTTTGTTGGAAGGCTTGTTTCCTCTGCGATGGAAAGTTCAACGCCTCGTGTTGATCGGCAAAGGCAAGGGAGATCCTGAAACCCCGTCTGCATACAGACCTCTGTGTATGCTAGACACGGCAGGGAAGCTTTTTGAGCGACTCCTGAAGCCGAGGCTCACACAGGCAGTAGAAGCGGCAGGTGGACTCTCCGATCGTCAGTACGGCTTTCGGTCGGGCCGATCAACGATTGGAGCTGTTGGTGAAGTGATCAGGACTTTTGAGGCTGTTCAGCAGGTGAACCACAGATCACGAAGGCTAGTCATGTTGGCTACGCTGGATGTGAGAAATGCGTTCAACTCAGCCAGGTGGGCTGACATGCTGGGCGCATTGAAGACGGATTTTGTAATTCCCCCGTACCTGTTAAGGATGCTGCAGAGCTACTTACAGGATCGGAAGTTGGTTTTCAACACGCCGGATGGACCGCGGCGGAGAGATGTAACAGCGGGTGCCGCTCAGGGCTCGATTCTTGGACCGGACCTCTGGAACATCGCCTACGATGGGATCCTCCGAATGGAAATGCCTCCGGAGACTTTCCTCGTCGGTTATGCGGACGATATCGCCGTAATTATAACTGCGCGGGATGTCGATGAGTTGCAGAGGCTGTTGACCATGGCCATGGGCCAAGTGACGAGGTGGATGGGTGACCACGGCCTGTCCTTGGCGACGGAGAAGACCGAGATCGTGCTTCTCACCAGACGGAGGATTAATCCCATTGTGCAGCTCGCGGTCAATCGGGAAGTGATTGTCACTAAACCCGTTGTCAAGTACCTGGGTATGAGACTGGATGTTCGGCTCACATTCCGGGATCAGATCACATTTGCGACGGAGAAAGCTGAAAAGATTGTGGCCAACTTGAGCAGACTGATGAAGAATGTCGGGGGACCGATTGGTAGCAAGCGGCGGGTGCTGATGTCTGTGGTTCACTCCGTTCTTCTTTTTGGGTGTGAGGCATGGGCAGAGGCCCTCCGGAAAAAACGACTGAGGGGAAAGATGGCAGCGGTCCAGAGGAGAGGCGCTCTTCGGATCGCTTCGGCGTACCGCACAGTGTCGGAGCCGGCCGTCCTCGTAGTTGCTGGGGTAATTCCCATCGATCTTCTTGCTTTCGAGCGGAAGCGGATCTTCGATGGGAACGGTGCTTTGAGCCGTGCCGAAGCCCGAGAACGCACTATGGAGGATTGGCGAAACCGCTGGGAGGGGGACGAACGGGGAAGATGGACGGCGAGACTCATTGGGGATCTCCGAGAGTGGGTTGAGCGGGGGCACGGGGAGGTAGATTTTTATCTCACCCAGTTCCTCACCGGACACGGTTGTTTCGGGGCCTACCTTCACAAGATGGGAAAGTCAGCGAGCCCGGAATGTCAGTACGGTGACTCCGACTACGACGATGTACTGCACACCTTCTTCCATTGCGTGAGGTGGGAAGCGGACAGAAGGGACCTCGAAGGGGCCGTTGGCCCGATCTCGCCGGACACACTCGTTCGTCGAATGTTGTCCAGTCCCGAATCGTGGAGCTCTGTTTCTGCATTCTCCAGGAGGGTGCTGAAAGAAAAGAGAACAGAACAGCTGTGATGCATCGACGCAGCTAAACCTGGTGGAGCATCGCGGTTGAAATGCCATCTTTGGCGTACGAAGGCACCCTCTTGAAGTATTGCGAACAGCGTTTCCGAGAGGGCTTCCATTGCCTGGACCGATAGGTTTTTAGTGGGTGAGAGTCCTACACACCGGGGGAAACACCAAACCCTGACGGTGTAAAATGCAATTTCCTATCGTAAAAAAAAAAAAAAAAAAACCTGCTACTGCTGCTACTGCTGCTACTGCTACTGCTGCTACTGCTACTGCTACTACTGCTACTGCTACTGCTACTACTGCTACTGCTACTGCTGCTACTACTACTGCTACCGCTGCTCCTACTGCTGCTGCTCCTGCTGCTGCTGCTGCTGCTCCCGTTGCTCCTGCTGCTGCTGCTGTTGCTGCTGCTGCTGTTGCTCCTGCTGCTGCTGCTCTTGCTGCTGCTGCTGCTGCGGCTGCTGCTGCTTCTGCTGCTGCTGCTTCTGCTGCTGCTGCTGCTGCTCCTGCTGCTGCTGCTGCTGCTGCTGCTGCTGCTACTAATCCTCCTCCTCCTCCTCCTCCTCGTCCTCCTTCTCCTCCTCCTCCTCTTCCTCCTCCTCCTCCTCCTCCTCCTCCTCCTCCTCCTCCTCCTCCTCCTCCTCCTCCTCCTCCTCCTCCTCCTCCTCCTCCTCCTCCTCTTCCTGATACTAATTTTGCTATCTCACCTAATTATTTATTTATTTTAATTTTGAAACATCTGTATATTCCACCAGTTCATTAATACCCCCGATGCAGCAAACCTGCGTACTCAGCGAATTTCCAATTTGGCATGATTTTGAATTGTATAACTGAGAAACTAATAGGCAAAAATTGTAATCAGAGATAAGCTGGGTTTCACACATAAAACTGTATAAAAGAATATAAATAAACTACTATTGAATTGCTAGTTGAAAATCATTATATGCAAGAATTATTAATTCAATTTTTTCTATGTCCACTTCACGCGGAATATCTTGAGCCATGGCTTAGGGGCCATACACATATTACGTAACGCACTTAAGGGGGGGAGGAGCATGGCGTAGCGTTATGTGGGGAGGGGGTTGGATCAACGTTACGTAACTCACACATATTAACCCTAAGAGCTGGCGCACTCCCGCGTCTATTGATACTGTTATAAATCTTTCAAAATTAAAAAATAATTATACATATTCATATCTAAATAAAGTTTAGAGTTAGTTATAGAAAAAATACTTTCGTCATAATATTGTAATAACAATTAAACTTAAAATAAATACATAACAGGTATAACAGGTTTCTGCAGTGCTTTAAACCTACGTTTTGTGTTGTTTTAGGGTGTAAAATCATAACTTGATACAGTATTGCGCAATGCTACCCACATCTTTAGTTTTTTAAGTTGTTTTGTATTGGTATTACTGAAGTTGTAAATTAAATTTGTTACGTTTTAGTTGAGATAGTTTAGTTTGTTGTTTATATTATGAATAGCAACAGTCAGATTGTTTGTATTCATTTTGCTTTTAAATAAGTTAAAAAAAGTTGTGAAGAGGTCGTTTAAAGTTTTATTATTTATTGAAGTCCATACTCCAAATTGCTAATAAAACCATGTTTACAAGTTTTAAGCTGTTTTAAAGCCTACTGCGATTGAGTTATGTAACACATTGGGGGGTGGAAGGAGTTATGGTGCGTTACATGGGGGAGGGGGTTCTGAAATTACGGAAAAATGCGTCACGTATGGCCGGAGTGACTGAGATAACCAGCTGGGCTACTAAACATAGAATACTGATGAACAGTTTTTTTTTAACTGATTATGGAAACAACAGATGACAGATTTAAACCGATGTCTAAATCTCGTTCTAATCCAACTGTTTGAACTGAAAACAGTTCCCACAGCTCAATATATAACCGGTTTATTTAAGATAAAATTAAGATTTTTACACCTCAATATCTCTTCATGTTGCCACCGTAACCTGGGCGAATTTTAAGGTGAATATTATTTTGCAAATGATGTACCCTCAAACTGACACATTTTTTTAAATGCATATCCTCTCGTTATTTTTAGTTTTTAGCGAATTTCCCCTATAGGGAAGAAGCTATTACCGTAGTCAGCATGGTAAGACCTAGGCCCGGGACCATGATAACTTTTCGTTTTGAGGTCCCCAGACCCCAAAAACACCATTCGTTCGAAACTGTATATATATATATATATATATATATGTCCGTGAGCACGATAACTCTCGTAAAAATTATTCGATTTTGATTAAATTTGGTATAAACGTGTAAAGTAACATTTATGACTTTAAGTTCGAAAACCAGCCAGATCGCTTTATCCAAAGGGGTATTTTGGGGGGGTTTTGTACCCCAAAAATGGGTTTTTTGAATTTTTTACATATAATTTTGGAAATAGTCAAATTTTAGTTTTTACCATTGGATTCAACTTAAAAAAACACACAATTTGGTATTTTGATCATTTCTCTACGTCAATTGGTTACCGAGATATTGAAAGTGCTAAACACAGTACGTTGTCTAATGTTATTCTTATGGAGGAAAAGAAAAATTTTATATCTCGCTTATTTATGAACGTATACTGACAAAACTTGGTATACGGCTTCATCTGGTTGTGGACCATTGATATTTGCTCAAAAAAAAATTTTTGCCAAAGGCTCCCGTAGCAGCAAACCTGCGTACTCAGCCCCATGTTATTCTTATGGAGAATAAGTAACGTGTTATCTCCCTTAATTATGAAAATAAATTAATGAAATTTGGTACGTGGCTTTACCTAAATGAGTTATATTGATATCTGTATAAAACCCCATTTTTTGTTTTCCTTCCTTCAGCAAACCTGCATACTCAGCCGCCATGTTATTCTTATGGAGAATAATTAAAATGTCATAAATCGTTTATTTATGAATGTATATTGATGAAACTTGGTATGTGCCTTTATGTGGTATTAAGATACATATATATGCATTGGAAATTTGCTGAGTACGCAGGTTTGCTGCTACGGGGGTATTTTGTAGATCATAATGTTTTTATAGCTACAAAATCAGTCCTATCTCAATAAACAGGTGGGATTACTCTATGGAGATAACTTGACAGTAAACAAGGGATTGAGAGGAAGGCAACTCCACTGTAATCCTTACTCAATTTTGTCATTGTTAAAGTGTTTTATTGCAAGATTTCGTGACAGCTTATCGTTCAACTCCATTAATTTTCATTGTTAGTTTCATGGTAGACTTTGTCAATAAACTGTGGTTGGATCAGTGAAGAGGTAACTTTTCCTCACCCCTCTGTACACTGGCAGGCCGTCAAATCATCTCCATTCATTTAGATATTTAGTAAACAGCCCTAAACATACAGGTACCTTGGTGTTATCAGCCCAAACATGGTGTAACACATTATGCTCTCAGCGAATGTGTTTTAGAAGTACAAACTATGTCTGTGGTGTAATGTTGAGTATGATTACATGGGAGCATCAATTAGGCAGGTGCTATGAAATCGTTTGTAACTGTTACCAACCAACACCAGCAGATATCCGGCGGTTTGGCTATTGTTGGTTTTGGTATAATACTCTTTATAATAAACGCACAAAAATAGTTATCCAACAATTATTAATATTTAGTTTTTCAATAACAATATTACCTGATTAACCGCCATTATTTCTGTTTCATCCTCAGTTAACAATTTTATTGATTCAGTTATTTTTCAATCACAAACTTTTTAAGTTGGATTGTTAATTTTCTGATGATATTAATTCGAAACGAAAAGTGTGTAGTAATCGCCTAAAAATCCATTTCAATCCGACGAAATCAACATAGAAATGTCACTGACGGTTTAACCCTAGTTTTGATTTTTATTTGAATATTGTTTTATATGAAGAGTAATAGAGTAATAGATTGTAATAGAGTAGAAGAGTAGAAGAGTAATAGATTGTAAATACGTTTACGACACACCTTTGCCCGCCCTGCGTTCTTCGCTTAATTATATTTAATTTACAAGGAAGAAACCAGTATCCAATGTGGCATTTTAAAGGCCTTTTCACACCGATATCTGTCACATAACGTCCGGTAACGTAACGTAACGTAACGGGTAGCTACTAATTCACACCGCAAGCGACGTCCGCGTGCTACTGATATGAGTTTTCCAGTTTTCTACACCGACTGCTGTCGGATTCAAAGTTATGGATACTCGAGTTTGAATTGCCACCAAAGATTAACCGATTGAGCTACAATAAAGGCGGTCACATCAACTTTTACCTTGTCTTATTCTTCGTGTTTTTTGTAAATAAGATTTTAAATGATGATTGTAACTCATTTTTATTGTAGGTAGAATATAAAAAGTGCACGATTTTTGGCGTTATTCTAGCAACTAAGGATTTTAAAAACTCATATTTCCGAAACAAGTCAACTTATCGATTCAAAATTTTTACACGTCATAGATAGACATGTTTTTAGTTTATTTGTGTAATTTTAGATTTTTAACTTAATGCTATTAAAGCTGGTATAAATTTCGTAAAGTGATGTTTTCTCAGCACTCAAACGAGCTAAAAACTTGTTTAATGGCTTGTTCTCAAGCTCGTGATTTTTATATTCTAATTTTGAAATTACTTAAACCAAATCTTCTTCGAAACGGTTTATTCAGAGTGATTATTAAGATGCATTAAAAAAATACTAGTATTAATTTAAATACTAGTATTACATTTAGTAGTTCGTCAGCCACTGATACAAACAAACCTTTAAGGTGGTAGGATGTCTTTTAAACCGTGGTACTTTTGTTTTTAAGAATATATATACTAAGAATATATATAATAAGAATATATATAATAAGAATATATATATATTAAGAATATATATATATTAAGAATATATATATATAAAGAATGTATTTTAAGAATTTTTTTTGCGTTGACTGCATTAAAAAGGTTGTGCCAAATGTAGGCTTAAAAATCTGTTATAGTCGTTTTCAAAACAAATAGATTTGCTGCAGTATACTATGATACAGGTAAAGTCCCATTTATAAGGTTATTTTTATTTTATTTTTGGTTAAAGTTAGTCAACATTATCAAAGACAGCGGGGATAAAAATATGACTGGGAGCAAATTAGTACACAAAACAAATTTGACCTCTCATAAGAATATTCATCCCTTTCATTCATTTAAATTAAATTATGTAGGCATACTTTAAAAAGTGTAATATTCTTATAATTAAGAATATCATATACCAGAAAATTTAAAAGAATTATTATTTTTCTAATCCACTATCCCACAAAAGAAGTCGGGCACGTACCTCAACAATAAGCTGATCCATATTTATAATAACCAAACAAACAAACAATAATAGAAAAAATATATGTCTAAACCCTTGAGCAGCACCGGAGCACATGGGGCAGGAGGACAAGTGGCTCAGTGCGCATGCGCGAGGCCACCGACACCGCTTACGTTTCTAAAAGTTCGCTCCCCGAGTGGTCCCCTGCAATTAGTTGGTTTAGTTCACCAACTACGCGTTACGTTTTTTTCGGCGGTGTGAACTTCCCCATTTGAAACAACGGCGAGCGATCTTTTAAAAAGTCTGTCACGTCCTGTCACATAACGTAACGTTACGCCGGTGTGAAATGGCCTTAAGACCTATTCCTAGGATTACAACAAATTGTTTTATAGTTCCCCTGTTGCAATTACTTATAAAATCGTTAGTTCAAACTGATTTATGTGTAAGTTAACAGAATATCTTTTGAAAAAATCTCCCAATTCCGATATTTTCAGCATATTAGTGTAGGACTACATTAATTGTCACGAGTTCGTGAGCCAAAGTGATCAAAACATAGGTAAGTTGGTTTATGAGTGTTCTAAATTGTTCAAAATCTAATTTTGTTGTGATTTGATTCACACTGTTGAATAGTGCTAATATATAATTTATTATTTTCAGTCATGAGCCTAGATTAAGTAATTTCCGATGGCGTATAAAACGATTTAAAATTGAATTTGTAGTAATAGTTTGATTGAATCTTAAAGAATATATATTTTTAGCTTTTTAATAGTTAAGTTTAGTAAGAGCTTCAATTTGGTTTAAAAAATAAGCTTCACTCAAAACTAATATAATATTTAATGTTTTTCCTAGCGTTTTAGTTATTGATGGTGATATGATTCGTTGCTCGTTGAACAATTTTATTCTTATGGGAAATAAATAAAATTTCAAGTAAATTTCAAATTTATAAACATATTTTGATTTAACTTAGTTTGGCACTTCATCCGGTTGTGTTCTATTAACACTTCTTTCATAACCACATTTTTTGGGTCCTTGTTTGCCAAACAAACGAGATAACATGCGTATTCAGAAATTAATTTTATTCTAATTTTGGATGAATAAAATATCTCACTCTTTTATTAATATAGTTTATGAAACGTAGTGGTTTGTTCATATATAAGTGGTATATTGCTCATGCGTGTGGTGTTGTCTGTGTGATATTCGTATATTTGCATGGGAAATTTACTTTGTACTTACGTTTGCTACGACGGGGGTATTAATTTCTACGCTATCCCCTCAGCATAAACAATCTCAGTTCAATGAAAATTTGTAAATTTTTACCATTTTGTACAGGAACTGAAATAGACCCGCGGTTTTCACCCTTGAGTTTCTATTGAAAACCCCTTTAAAATGATAAGTCACGCGAAGGGGCTACATTTAAACAATTGGGGAAACGTCACCAAAATCGCGTTTGAGGGAGAAGTATATAGAAATACATATATAGCGAAATAGTTTCATCACTAGGGCCGAAAGTGACGCTTTTTGATACGAGCTCAAGTTTAACGACCGAGGCGAAGCCGAGGTCAGAAAATGAGCGAGGATCGAAAAGCCACTTTTGGCCCATATGATGAACTATATTTTTCGTTTTACTGCACAATATATTAAGCTAACTGTTTTCTCAAAACTAATATTTTACAACTTGTTTACCTTTAAAAGCTTGCTCCCGAAGTGGCTTCCATCTTCTTGCTATTTAAAACAAACAGCTGTTACTAGAGATGTATTCAACTACTGTCTGAAACGTTTGTGTTAGTGTTAAGTTAGACTAACTATAACGATAGGTATATCGAATGCACAAGAAAGAATACTTTAGTCAACCGTGTCGAGCTATATCACGAATCAGACTCGTAGCGTTTCCTAGATTCAGCTGGTAATAAGCTTTCTTGAATTTCTTGGGCTTTTTGTAATATATATTTATTTCCCGAGTCACTCATCTTGTCGGACTGAAACGCAACAAATATACTTTAACCGACAAAAATGCAACAGTGAATTACAATCGATAAAATAATTTATTAAAACTCTCGATATTACTATTACTACAAACTATTATTACAAACTATTACTATAAACTATTACTTACAATCGACATACACAAGTTTTCAGATTGACTACATTGATATTTATAAACGACAGAAACGGAACAGCTGATGACCTCGACATCAGCTGATTCTTTTCCGTCCTAGGACTGAAAAGAACTACTTTCGCCCCGCAACGCATGTATTGAATACAGCCGTTTTCCAAGCAGTATGACGAAATAGTATATTTCATCACTAGGACCGAAAGTTACGCTTTTCGATACGAGCTCAAGTTTAACGTCCGAGGCGAAGCCGAGGTCGGAAAATGAGCGAGGGTCGAAAAGCCACTTTTGGCCCATGTGATGAACTATATTTTTCGTCTTACTGCACAATATATTAACATTGACTATAAATACTGAAGTAGACTTCCCATTGCCATTGTAAAATGTGTCCCCAGTTTTGTGTGTGCCAGGATTGAAAGAGGTCGTAGTTTACACCAATCACCAACAGAGTGTACTGTTGTCAACTATTACTTATCCTCTCAAGGAGGGGATAATTCGACAGTTGGTGTGTCAGGAAGCAAACATAAGTTGATTATCACTTGCTTTCTGGGGTGGAGATATTTTAAAATTTAACGTAAATAACTCAAATAAAAAGTTGACAGCAGCACAATCTGTCGGTGACCCAATCAAACTACTTCAATTTTAAATTCTAGCATACACTAAAAGTGGGACAGCTGGTCCATATGGATGGGATGTCTCCTTCAGTATTTATAGTCAATGATATTAAGCTAACTGCTTTCTCAGAACTAATATTTTACAACTTGTTTACCTTTAAAAGCTTGCTCCCAAAATGACTTCCATCTCCTTCTTGCTGTTTAAAACAAACAGCTGTTACTACATATTTATTCAAATATTGTCTGTTACGTTTGTGTTAGTGTTAGGCTGGACTAACTATAACGATAGGTATATCGAATGCTGTGAACTATCGATTGCAAGAAGGAATACTTTAGTCAACCGTTTCGAACTATGTTAGGAATCAGACTCGCTGCGAAGAGCGTTATCGCATAGCTTATCTTCTCCCTGAGGCAAAATTAAATATTTATTCACCTTCTTGACATAGTTTAGTTTGGTATTGTTAATGTGTAATAGATTATTATTTTTGACTCAGGTGAAGTAGAATGATTTGTTAGATTGTCGATACATAACCGAAAATATCTGTTACTACAATATATTAGGCTAATCTAAATACAAATAATTACAAAATAATACAAATTGCCTTTATGAGCAACCATTTATTGATATACTTATTTTTAACCTATAGAATAACAATACAACAATGAATTACAATCGATAAAATAACTGATTATAACTCTCGATACAATCGCTTACTTAAAATCTACCTACACAAGTTTGCAGATTCCCTACATTGATATTTATAAATGATAAAAACTGAAGAGCTGATGACCTCGACACCAGCTGATTCTTTTTCGTTCTAGTACTGAAAAGAACTACTTTCGCCCTGCAACGCATGTATTGAAAATAGCCGTTTTCCAAGCAGTATAACGAAAAATATCTTTTAGTTTCCCAAATACGTATGCAAAATATTATTCCTTTATCTTGTTTAATTTAAAATATATTCAACCTTCCGTAAACTTTTAGTCACACAGTATATAAATATAAAAATAATAATTGTTTTTTGTTATATTATTTTATTTAATTAAAATATATTTAAAACTTACTCACAGTAAATTAAACTAACCTGATTGTTGTGCATGTTCTGTAGCCTGAGGGACTTCTGAGGTTCCAGGTAGTTTTTGTGAATCGGGACCGACCCCGCAAAATCCCGTTTGAAGTTGGAGACAAAATAAACAGATCAGAATTCCGTAAACTGCAAGCGTCTTAAATAAAACATAATTAAACATAAGACAAATTAAGCATATGCTCAAAACAAATTCTGTGTGGAAAAAAGTTGAAGTTTGTGTGCCTCAGGGATCAATATTGGATTTCTATATTTATTTAATGTACATAAATTATTGGCCTAGCGTCACAAAGATAGATTTTTTATATGTGTACTGGTTTAAATTACCTTATCGTCAAGTGATTATATTTTCCTCGAAAGGCGACAGGTTTCATTCTACTATTGGGATCTTCATCAGGCGAAATCAAATTTCTAGTGCTAAACAAACACGAACACAAGTAAACTCATTTTGGCCAAAACAACGGGCGGATGGAACGGTGCGGTACGGATGTCGAGTATAGAGGTCTAGAGTAACCGCGGGTGTCTTTATTTCCCCATTCCCCTCCCCCTTATCTTCCTTATCAGGACCTCGCTTTTGTTTACCACTACCTTTGACTATTATCATTCCTGTATCATAGATAATGTTTGAACCAAAAGAGAGTTTATCAATCAAAACCTTTTGTGGTTCTTGTTTTACAGCTTTGTAAATTTCATATTCTTCTATTGTAGTCATGAATTGTTCCTTATTACATTTATGCAGTATTTCCAAACTTATTATTGATGATAGTGTAACTGTGGTTATTATCAATTAGATGGTTGGCATAAGCAGAGTTTGATGTTATTTTAGTCCGTTTAGTAATATGCTCTTTAAATCGGATATTAAATGTTCTTGACGTTGTCCCTATGTTGAAACTGGGACAATCATTACGTGTTAGTTTGTAAATGCCAGTGTTTTTTTGTTTTGTGGTTTTGTGGAGAAGAACTAGAACTTTGATGTTCGTTTGATGAAGATCCCAATAGTGGTTTGAAATTGGTCGTCTTTCGAGGAAAATAGAATCACTTGACGAGAAGGTAATTGAAACCAGTACTCATATATTGTCCCGAATCAGTGATTCAGAGGCTTAACTCATGCAAAAACTATATATTTTTATTTTTCTGTTGTCACAGCATTGTTTTTTTTTTTTTAAATATATCGAATCCCTGCAGCATACCATCAATGGAAATAAGCCCACTCTAGGAGACTGGTTTGGCGTTGAATAGTCTTACCCTAAATGTGGACAAGACTCCATAATACAATACTCAAATTCCATATTTTCAATTTATATGACCAGTACAGCTTAGAAATAGCTTTATTGATATATAAAACTGATGAATATTTTAACAGAAATTGGGCCAGTTGATTTGTTAACAACGATATTTATTTAATTTGTTTAGCTATTAACTAGTTTTAAATATTGTTAAGATTTAAACATTTCCTGTCCAAGTGATTTAATGACACTGTGTAAAAAATAAATCAAAATGTATCCAAAACACAAAACAACCTCATTTGAAAAATTACGTATTACACTGGGATGCACTTGCTAAATAAATTACCCAATGAATTAAAAATTGAAATGTCATTAAATAGTTTCAAAAATAAATTAAAAGAATATTTATTAATCAATTGTTTTATTCGATTGAGGAATATTTAAACTGTTTATAAATTTGGTTTGTAATTTTTAAAACATATCTTGTGTTTACGTCATTTGACCTTTTTAGAATAGAGCTGTTTGAGTCTAAAATTCATAGCTGCTTTCCAGTGCATGTTTCAGTACAATTAGTACTACGTAAAATATTCTTCATTTTAAAAGTATCTCTCATATGGAGTACTATATTTAAACAGTGCGCAGTACTTATGTAAAACAAAATATTAAATCTTATCTAATACAGTGGAACCTCGATAACTCGAACCTCGGGGGAACGACAAAAATTCGAGCTATCGAATATTTTGAAATATCGAGGTTCGACTTATCAAGGTGATTTTCAACAGACTTATTATTGAACCAAACGTTATTATTGGCTGCAAGTCGATGATGGAAGTCGAAGCTATCCGTATCGTTGTTATCAGGGCTGCAAGTCGATGATGGAAGTCGAAGCTATCCGTATCGTTGTTACCAGGCTTTCAACAAACACTTCCTGACTTCGCACCAAGTTAAACTATCTCTAGTATAGTCATTTTCGAGAAAACTTAGATATACGAAAGTTGGTATTTCCCACTGAGCTGACTTCACTAGGGAAGTTTATTACCCAAAGTGAAAATTAAGTTAGATGCATAGTTCATAGCAGCGTCAAGTTTAGCTTTCCAATCCACGTCTTTTGGATAGCTGACTTGTTGAAGAAGAGTATAATTGAAAGTTAAAATTTTGAGAAATTGTGTTTATATTTTACTGTGGTATTTTGCAGCACGATGAAAGGTATTTTTCATAGCTCGTGCCAAAGTGACCTTTCTCCGGAGAAGATCACTTAAATGCTAGTAAATTTAAATTATTCTAAATTTACGTTACCATGTCAGGAGCTATTCCCTTTCCTCTCCGTTAGAAACAAAGCTCAGAAAGAGTCACTGTAGTAACCTAAAAAAACAATTAATTTAAAATGGTAATACTTTAATATAGAATATAATACATATACTATTAATAACAAAAAACTTTAATATTTTAACGAAATCTGGGGTTGTTTTAAAATCAGTATAAGTCTAATGGGCGTTTTAATGAGAAGTGCAACTAAACAAACACTATACATAAATGAGGTGATCTAACAAGAAGTAAACGTCTTAAGGTTTAGTTGATTATTGATCAACTCCATAGGCCTACGGCAAGCAAACCTTGGTGTTATGCTTTGAGACACAGTTGTGCAACGACTTTTAAAACTATATTTATATACCAATTTTAAAATGCTATTTAACGAAAAAAAATTACACGGATTACATTATTTTGTATAAAGGCTAATTGTAGTGTAATTTCAACGGGCCAAAGAAAAAATATTTCACTTGGCAGATTTAATTGATTGCTAATGCCACTAATACAATTACATATAAATACAAAATTTAGTTTTTATCAAAATATTACAATTTTGTATATTAATACGCTAAGCCTTTTTTAAAGCAAACTCCTCTGTTCTTTACGAACCATTTTTATCGATTGAGGTATGAAAAAATTACCTTATTCGTAGTTGTGTCTAAATGTTCTTATTTTTCCAAATAATGGTTCTAAAGGACCTGATCACCCTCAAAGAATAATTGTATTTAAATTGCATCCGTTAATACATTATGTAAAGGTTACTAGCATTAACAAGTGTTACAAATAAATAATCTATCTACCTATATAAATCAAATAAGTGTATAACCACCGCTTGAGCCTTGGCATATCTTATACAACGGACGCACCGGAGTTATTGAAATTTATGTAACATTTATTTGTATGTCTGTCTGTTACGCTAATGAGCAAGAATTTTTCTCCTTTCACAAAATATTTAATACTGAATCAGATAAAACTTGTTTCCCAGGGACGAGTGAAGCTCGAAACATTTAGCCTACATCATTAGGGTTACATCCCCTCCGTCCATCAATGCTCCACTTGTGGGTATAAGTTACTCAGTCGTTCAGCACGGAGTGCACTATATTTGTTCGAGCATGTAGTCAGCAGATCAGCTTTTACTGTAGAACAAAGGAAGCACATCTCTGCTTTACTACGATATAACGGTATACTAAACCATATAAAATTATGGCATGGTAGTGAACAATTGTGTACTGAACATATAAAGAATGGATCAGTTTTTCTAGGTAGTCTTTGTGATTCTGTAGAACAAAGGAAGCATATCTCTGCTTTTATACGATATAACGGTATACTAAACCATATAAAAATATGGGATGGTAGTGAAAAATTGGGTACTGAACGTATAATGAAGGGATCAGTTTTTCTAGATAGTCTTTGTGATTCTGTAGAACAAAGGAAGCAAATCTCTGCTTTACTACGTATAACGGTATACTAAACCATATAAAATTATGACATGGTAGTGAACAATTGGGTACTGAACACATAACGAAGGGATCAGTTTTTCTAGGTAGTCTTTGTGATTCTGCAGAACAAAGGAAGCATATCTCTGCTTTTAGCGAATTTCCCCTAAAGGGAAGAAGCTATTACCGTAGGTCTCATGGTAAGACTTAAGCCCCAGACCATGATAACTTTTTGTTTTGAGGTCCCCAGATGCCAAAAACACTATTCGTTCAAATTTATATATATCCATATATATATATATATATATATATATATATATATATATATATATTATTAGATTGAAAACAAAATTTCCAGAGTACCCTTATATATATATATATATGTGTGTGTGTGTGTGTGTGTGTGTGTGTGTGTGTGTGTGTGTGTGTGTGTGTGTCCGTTACCACGATAACTTTTAAAAGAAGCGCCCGATTTTGATGAAATTTGGCACAAATTTGGAGAGTAACATTTATGACTTTAAGTTCGAAAACCAGAAAAATCGGACTATGGGAAGGGGGGTTTGTGGGGTTTTTAAATTTTCCAAAAATCAGTTTTTTGCATTTTTCACCCTAAAATTTTTAAAAAACTTAATTTTGGTTTTGACCATGTTATAGAGCTTAAAAAAACAAATAATATGGTATTTTGAATTATTAACCTAGGTTAAGTGGTTGCGGCGAAAATCCAAAAAACGTACTCATAAAATCTCCCATGTTAATCTTATGGGAAAACAGTTTTTGGCTTTTCCTCAGTTTATTTTAATGTAAACTTCACATTTGCTCTTACTAATCTGTTCAGTTCCACAAAAAAATCATTTTGGTGTTTAAATTTTCATTCTACGCCCAACCGTTGCTGAGATATTCAAAGTGCTAAACACAGTATGTTGTCCAATGTTATCCTAATGGAGAATAAATAAAATTCTATATCTCGATTTTTTATGAATGTATGTTGATGAAACATGTTAAGTGGCTTCATGAAGTACTGGTATATTGATATTTGCACAAAAATTGAGTTTTTGTTGATTATTCCCTTAGCAGCAAACCTGCGTACTCAGCCCCCATGTTATTCTTATGAAGAATAAGTCAGATGTATTGAGTCCCTTTATTATGAACATAAATTAATAAAACTTGGTATGTAGCTTCACTTGGTTAAATTATATTGATAATTGCATAAAAACCCATTTTTTCATTGTTGCAGCAAACCTGCTTACTCAGCCCCCATGTTATTCTTATGGAGAATCACTAAAATGTTACATAGCGCTTATTTATGATTGAATATTGGTGAAACATGATATGTAGCTTCGTCTAGTTACATTCTATTTATATTTGCATAAAACCAATCGTTTGTCTTCCTTATTTCAGCAAACCTACGTACTCATTACCAATGTTATTCTTATGGAGAATGATTAAAATCGCTTATATGTGAATATATTTGTATGAAACTTAGTATGCGGCTTTATGTCGTATTAAGACATATGCATTGGAAATTCGCTGAGTATGCAGGTTTGCTGCGACGGGGGTATTCTACCGATATAACGGTATACTAAACGATATAAAAATATGGCATGGTAGTGAAAAATTGGGTACTGAACATATAATGAAGGGATCAGTTTTTCTAGATAGTCTTTGTGATTCTGTAGAACAAAGGAAGCACATCTCTGATTTTCTACGATATAACGGTATACTAAACCATATAAAATTATGGCATGGTAGTGAACAATTGGGTACTGAACATACAATGAAGGGATCAGTTTTTCTAGGTAGTCTTTGTGATTCTGTAGAACAAATGAAGCACATCTCTGCTTTACTACGATATAACAGTAGTGGGCATTTGGGGCTTCTGGGCCAAGTGATTGACAGCTTCCGGTCACGTGACCGGAAGTGCTGAGTCATTAAATACGTCATCTGAGGCTGAGCCAGTGACGTAGGCGGTTTTGTGACGTAATGAGTGAAAGTTCAAAGTTCAAGGTCACGGGGAGATAATTTTAAAAAAGTACTACCTCGCACGCGTATAACTCGATTGTGATTCGATAGTTGTCATTCGATAAAATATCGAATGAAAACAATCGAATGAAGCAATCGAATGATACGAGTGCGAGGTAGTACTATTTCATTTAACTTTATTTTTTACTTTTCTTTTTATTAGCGAATTTCCCCTATAGGGAAGAAGCTATTACCGTAGGTCTCATGGTAAGACTTAAGCCCGAGACCATGATAACTTTTTGTTTTGATGTCCCCAGATGTCCAAAACACTATTCGTTCAAATTTATATATATATATATATATATATATATATGTGTGTGTGTCCGTGAATGCAATAACTTGAGTAAAAAACGTCCGATTTCGATGAAATTTGGCTCAAATGTGTAAACTGACTTTAAGTTCGACAACCAGAAAAATCGGACCATGGGAAGGGGGGTTTATGGGGGTTTTAAATTTTTCCAAAAATCAGTATTTTGCATTTTTTACCCTAAAATTTTTAAAACACTTAATTTTGGTTTAGACCATGTTATAGAGCTTAAAAAAACAAATAATATGGTATTTTGAATTATTAACCTAGGTTAAGTGGTTGCGGAAAAAATCCAAAAAACATGCTCAAAAATCTCCCATGTTAATCTTATGGGAAAAAGGTTTTTGGCTTTTCCTCAGTTAATTTTACTTTAAACTTCACATTTTCTTTTACCAATCACTTCAGCTCCACAAAAAAATCATTTTGGTGTTTAAATTGTGATTCTACGTCAAATCGTTGCAGAGATATTCAAAGTGCTAAACACAGTACGTTGTCCAATGTTATCCTTATGGAGAATAAATAAAATTTGATATCTTGATTATTTATGAATGTATATTGATGAAATTTGGTATGTGGCTTCATGTTGTACTGGTATATTGATAATTGCACAAAAAATAAATGTTTTGTTGATTGTCCCCGTAGTAGCTAACCTGCATACTCAGCCCTAATGTTATTCTTATGGAGAATAAGTAAAGTTTTATATCTCCTTAATTATGAACATAAATTAATAAAACATGGTAAGTAGCTTCACCTGGTTCAGTTATATTGATAATTGCATAAAAACGCATTTCTTATCTTCCTCGTTGCAGCAAACCTGCGTACTCAGTCCTAATGTTATTCTTATGGGGAATAAATAAAATGTAATAAATCACTTATTTATGAATGTATTTTTGTCAAAATTGGTGAGTGGCTTTATGTACTAGTGAGACACATATCAATGCATTGGAAATTCGCTGAGTAAGCAGGTTTGCGGTGACGGGGGGTATTTACAATAAGTTATGTTTATAATAATTTATGTTTACAATAGTTCCCCGTTGTTCGTTGTCATCGATGTTGTTGATCCGGACGAGTTGCGGCTATCACTTCGCTTTCTGATGAAAGACGGTAGATACTTCGATTCCTGCGCAGAGTCCATGTTGTTTTTTTATGCGTAAAGTTCCAAAGATAAATCGTAGCCGGACGCAATGAGAAGTCTTAACTCTTCATTAAAAACCTCGAGGTCTTGGAAAGTCGCGAGATGAATAGAGTCATAATGAATACACCTAATTTTGATGGACATTTCAACAGAGAGCTCTATGTACACTGGTCAAGAGCCGGAGGTGTACTGACTATTCGCTAGCTAGCGTTTTGGTATCAAACAAAATGGTGGGGGTAAAAGTGTGGTGGGGCGGAGCAGATGGCGGACGGCAGATGGCAGGCGGCAGGTGGCAGCTGGTGCGAGGCAGATGGTTGCTACTACATCCACCATCATTAGTCAAACCCTATTAGGGATGCCATTATTGCTTCTGCATCAGAAGATATTGTGCTAGAAACTTCATGTACTTGTATTTCATCATTTGTATTATCAGCTTGCTCAATATTAAAAGAAGAACATGTGGAAGAAACAGTAGTGCCTTGTATTTGCGAATGCATGTGAACTATGCAAGAGCCGCAGGTATACTGAAGTGATACAAGCATGTAGGATAGACACTCGCCTTTACCCCCCACCACACCAGTTTCCCCCACCAAGTTTTCACATCGCACAATAACTACGGGACATGCATTAGTTAGGGTCTAGCTCTGATTCTGTGAGGATCGGAGCTCCGTAACTGAAAACATTAACAATTCTTGCTCGACACTGTTTTTACGCAATCATAACAGTCACTGTGATCTAATCTATTGCATGTACTCATATGATGCATCTTGCGTAGCAGACAACTTGCTAAGAATGTTTCAGCCTGGAGTATTCTACGGCGAAATCGCTCACAATCCACTAACAGCGTAGACCTTCTATCTTCACAGTCGGAGAAGTAGAAGGTGGTGGCAGGCGGACTGTTGAAGGACACCTTCGTCATATTTCTGTAAAACTGTGACATATTTAGAATAACACAAACTCTATAGGTAGATGTTAATCCTGCAAGAGCTGCAAGTATAATGATATAGCACTAGCGTGTATGATACCCACCCGACCTATCCGCACCACAACGTTACCTCGGTATACTTTAAACTATAAATAACTTGTCGTAGTTTAATCCATAAACAAAGTATTTATTTATGTCAGGCCTTGAAAGTGTTGTTTTCGCGCTATTTCTTCCCTACTCTCAGTCGGATCTGAATTCTATTCGCACCATCTTGTTCGTCTGATTAACCCGCGTAATTTGAGTACCCACTCGCTATACTTTAACCCAATAATAAAGAAGTTATTAGTATGTAACCTTGAAAACATTGGTTTTTTCGCTATTTCTGCTATACAGTTGGTCGGATCTGAATTCTGTTTGCACCATCCTGTTCGTCTGATTAACCCGCGTAATTTGAGTACCCACTCGCTATACTTTAACCCAATAATAAAGAAGCTATTAGTATGTAACCTTGAAAACATTGGTTTTTCGCTATTTCTGCTGCTATACCATTGGTCGGATCTGAATTCTGTTTGCACCATCCTGTTCGTCTGATCAATTCGCGTAATTTGAGTACCCACATGACATACTTTGGACAAACTTTGTAGTTTTTTCGCTTCTGCTACTATACCCTTGGCCGGATCAAATTCTGTTTGCACCTCCTTGTTCGTCTGATCAATTCGCGTAATTTGAGTACCCACATGACATACTTTGGGAAAACTTTGTACCCCCCCCCAACATGGGTCATGTTCAAGGTCAAGGTCAAGTTCAAGGACTTTGGGACTTAGAAATTTTCACAAAGTGGGCTGCACACAAACATAAGACTAACAGTCTCCTGCCTATGTACAGGCCAAGTCCCTAACTTGAAATGCTTAGGGTGGTCCTGAAAAGGACCGTTTGCGTGCTGAGGGATGGTTTGGTTAGGAATGGTTGGTCTAGGGATCGCTGCTCGGTTTAAACTTTATTTTTTAAAACCCACTTTACCCTCCCATCTTGTCTCATGAAGTACAACTCCTGGGTGTCGGGTATCAGAGGGGGTGGTGGTGGACAAGTCTGCGGCAGACGCACCTCGACGTAGTAGTCGGGGTGTTGGAAGAGGAACACGTGGTCCCCGTTCCTAGCCACAAACTTGTACTCCGTCAACCGCTTCAGATTCCGGAACTCGGCCTTGGAGGTGTCGATCGGCGTCACCAAATCATCGATCCCCATCACTCTTGTCCGCTCCATCACCTCATCTACAGTTAGTGGTGGAGTTGAAGGTCGAGCTGTGGACGTAGAAGGCTGAGGCTGAGTTGAGGGTTGCTGGTGAAAATATAATGGGTGACACCGAAAATCACGTCTAAGAGCAGACTTAAAAGCCGAAGGTTTCTTAAATCCGCTTCTTCTTTCCGTCGACTTCTTCAAGGACTCCTTCAAACGTTGAAGTTTTTCGGGAGTCAGAGGAGAAGACATGGTGTTGTTGGATGGAAGGGAAAATGGATAAGATAGAGTTGGATAGAGCACGTGTGTACTGGTTGCAAACCAAAGCCGGGATGAGGTGGCAGGCAGAGTGAAGCAGGTCGTAAAGTGAAACCTTGCCCTATCCATACATGGGTAGAAAGCTGAGGACTGGTTTAGAACCGGTTACGTCAACCCCCCCCCCCGATTTGGGTCATGTTCAAGGTCACCCCCCCCCCCCGATTTGGGTCATGTTCAAGGTCACCCCCCCGATTTGGGTCATGTTCAAGGTCACCCCCCCCCCGATTTGGGTCATGTTCAAGGTCAAGGTCAAGGTCGAGGGAAAAATGTTCTTGGAAGTGCGGGATAAAATCCCGCAACGAAGCAGGGTTATCCCTTATCCCGCTTTCCCCTTAATATCCCGATTTCCCATTCTCCGTCTATATAACCCGAGATTTCGAGCGTCTCTTCGCAGTAGCCTGCCGCCCGTTGCGATGAACGTCCCACTGGGTTGCAGTGCCTGCTGCAGCGTAGGTCTGTTAAGTGTGCGTTGGGCCCGACGCGCAATTAAGAGATCCACGCCCTTGCATGTTTAGTTAGTTTGTTTAAGCATGTTAGATAACGCTTGTAGTTTGCTGCTAGGTAATGTAGTTAGTCTAATATATATGTTAATGTGTGGTATCGGTTAGAAGTGTTTTATTTACTAATAACATATGTACTCCCGGCCCTACAGGTCCCTCAACAACCTTGGTCAAAACTTGGGTTCGCAGCAGCCTGACGCCGGGTGTTTGGGTCTACGTCCCACCGGGTTTCAGTGATACTGTTGACCTTTGCAAAACCGACCTCGGCTGTTCTTGTAAAAGTAACGTTAACTGATTAATTTTATTTAAATAGTTGTTGGTAAAGTCTTTATTTTAAAAGTAATGTAACTTGTTTCTCATCCTTTTCCTATCCCCTTACAAAAATGTATGGCGCGCAAACCGACCTTATGTCATTACGGCGCGCAAACCGGTTGACATTACCCATCTTAGCCTGAGAAACGTTTGTGAAATATAAAATCAGCCTCTTGTTTAAAATCAGCCTCTTGTTTAAAATCAGTCTCTTGTTTGTTGTCTTTTGTCCCCTTCCCCAATACAGAGCGGGGAATAGAGCAGTATGTTATGCTCTATTCCCAGCTTTGGCATTATGTCAGATGACTGACGGGACTTAGAAAAACCGTCGTTTGATCAAATATTGGAAGAAATGTGGACTTAGAGATATTTCATGCGGACAAGGTTGACACAAAAATGTTGTATTAAAATTAAAAACTGGAGGAGGAAATGTTTTCTATACTGCAACAGCGTGGTAAAAATCATCATATCGCTATGGAAGCTGTAGGTGTAAACACTTGGCTTGTTCCTTCCGAGCTTGCTATTTCAGAAGCCTTTCTGTCCATCCTTACTTATGAGTTCCGAGGCATTAAATTAAAAGTAAAGATAGAGCTGAGACCGTTGCATAGAAATGATATGCATTGTATTTTGGTGGAATGGGAATCGCCCTCCGGCATTAATCTTTTCCATTTTATCAAAAGATCGTGCAAGGAGTTTTATGTAAAACGGATAACAGTCTCCTTGTTTAAACGTAGTACAGCTTGCTTCCAAAGTAAAATGGCAAAGGTAACACCTTTGCTATTTTACAAAATATTTTAACGTGTCCTTGACCCAGTTACCGGACTTGGAGCAATTCAGAGTATGCGATACAGTGTTGGAACAAACTACTGTCGAAGTCCTTGCCCCCCCCCCATGATATATTCCTATAAAAGCGGGAGCAGCCCGCAGAGGGTTCGCAGTCGCAGGCCGACAGCCTAGCTAGCTGTTTGCCCGCGCTGTCCGCAATAGTATCTCTAGTATAGAGTTGGTACCACTGTATATTAGAGATGCTACCTTAGCTTAAGGCATGTCTGTTTATTATTAAGCATGTTAGAATAACGCTTGTAGTTTGCTGCTAGTAAATGTAGTTAGTTTAACTGTAGTTAGTTTGGTGTTGGTTTTAAAGTGTCTTTGAAGTGTTTTTATTTTCTAATGAAATATGTACTTTTCTTTCACGCTCCCATTCAAAAAGGTATGGCACGAAAACCGACCTTATGTCTTTAAATATCTCAGGGGGGATTATGTTTCTCAAATAAACACCTTTCCTAACCCCTTACAAATGGTACGGCACGAAAACCGACCTTGATTCATTACGGCATGAAAACCGGATGACTTTTTTTACCTATCTTAACCCTTACTCACGAGAAACAGATTCAGTTAGTTTGCTTATCTTGGTTAAATCTAAAGGGATCTTGGTTAAATATTTGTAAAATTTAAGGGAATCTTGGTCAGGTGATTATTGTACTTCGGTTTGTAGTACTCTGGCGCCTACACAGTGATGAACGTCCTTGCGGTTTCAGAGTGCGCGACTGTTGTTAACTGACCATTTTGCTTATCTTGGGGGATACATCTTCGGGGAAATAAACTTAAGGGGACCTTGGTCAGGTATTATTGGACTTCGGTTCGTAAAACTCTGACGCCTACACAGTGATGAACGTCCTTGCGGTTTCAGAGTGCGCGACTGTTGTTAACTGACCATTTTGCTTATCTTGGGGGATACATCTTCGGGGAAATAAACTTAAGGGGACCTTGGTCAGGTATTATTGTACTTCGGTTCGTAGTACTCTGACGCCTAGACAGTGATGAACGTCCTTGCGGTTTCAGAGTGCGCGACTGTTGTAAACTGACCATATCGTTTGTTTGTTGGGTGAATAATTTTTCGGGGGAGAGGTTAGTGTTCCGTTATCAGGTTTATTGCCTATAATTGCGAGCTTTAAACTAGTCCTCTTCTCCTAATACAGAGCGGGGAATAGAGCAGTTTGTGGTCCAAGTGAGAATCACTTACTGCTCTATTCCCCGTTTTGGCAACATGTTCAGATGACCTTGACCCACTTCAGGACTTAGAGAAAATTATTGTTTGGTAAAAACATTTACTCTTACAATAATACCCCTTCCCTATCACTAACACCCCCCCCCCGTAAAATGGGTATATAGGAGAGCTTCCACCAGTGGTAAAATCATCCTGCTGCTTACACTTTCCGAGCGCAGTTCAGTTTCTGACATGTCCAGCCGTAGGAAACAATCTTCACCGAGGAAGGTTGAACATTCTCCACCTGCTCCGCCAGCTCCTTCCATCCTTCGGCAGGCGATGATGCTGGCATGCGTTGTTCCTGCGGAGCCAGCACCACGTTCGATGCCAGCTCTTGACGTATCGCCACCACTTCAAGCAAACCCTGTTGCTCCCCCGTCTGCTTCTTCATCTTCTTCATCTTCTTCATCGTCTTCATCGTCTTCATCGTCATCTTCTTCATCCTCTCCGGCTACTTCTCACCCACCTTCTCCGGCTAGTTCAAGTTCTTCCAAATTATCTACATCGCCGAGGAAGGTTGGGCAAACACCACCTACTTCATCTCTGGCTTCACCAGCTCCTTCCATTCTTCAGCAGGCGCTGGCAGACATTCTTCCGCTGGAGCCGAAGCCAATCAGAGATGAGAACCCACCTTCTACATCAGGCCCTTCTACACGTCCGTCTGTAATTTTTAATAACCCGCAATCTCCTTCTGAGAATTTAAAACAATTAAAATGTCAATGTATATATATCTTCAAAAAAGGTCCGAAGAAAGGTGAACGCTGTCACAGGTCTTGTGTTTCAAATGAGGAAATATGCGGCTATCATTTAAAACTGAAACATAAGACTAGCGTTTCTCGATCTTCACCAATATCAACAGTGAACCTCAAAAAACTTCGAATTAATAGGCTTCGTAAAAACGAACGTTACTTTTTTGTTAAAAAGAAAGGTTTTATAAAGGTGATTCTAAAATGCGCAGACCAACTGTTCTATTTAGCATTACCTAAGGGTATGTTCCACCCTGTAAACCCTACCAGACGAGACTATTTAATTCGAAACGAAAAGGGAGTCACTGTGTGGAAATCATTACCGTAAAATTAAAGTTCAAAAACCTATCTTCCAAATTTAAGTAAATACTTTGTTTTTCCAAATTAAAAAAAAAAGTGTGGACAACCTATTTAAATTCTGTAGCATGCTGCAGAAGGTAAATAGGTTGTCCACACTTTTTTTTATAATCTTAAAACGACCTTGACCTATATAGGCGCGGGTATATAAGCGTGATGTTACAGAGTCAGTTATCACTTTGGTTGTGGATTGCATCAAGAGAGCATCTACCATGGTATACCTCCACTATATTGACTCTACTGCTAAAGCGGATACTTTTACCCAGCGTGTGTACCAACTGTTAATGGAGGACCAACATGTTCAGGTCAAAGGATTGGGTATTCGTGGAACAGAATAAGTAAAAATAGATGTGAAACCAATTCCTTTGAAGAACAAAATTTACCAATTATTACAAGAAGGCTACATCCTGTGCCTTTATTACACAACCTCATAAACTACATACAAGGGGGGGAATACAGAACGGGGAATAGATCAGTTTGTGGTCAAAGTGAGAATCACTTACTGGTCTATTCCCCGTTCTGGTAATAGTTTAAGGTGACCTTGACCCACTTACAGAACTTTATACTCTGTTAGTATTAAATTTTTCATATATTGTTACAATAATACCCCTTCCCTATCACTAATTACCCCCACCATTTAAATCGGGGGGTATAAAAAGAGGTTTTTCATCATTGCTTATCTCATTCTGCTACTTGTGTTAGCACTAGGATATATAGCAGCTCTGTCACCAAAGGATAATATATTTCCTTCTGCAAAATCAATCGTGGGAATTATAAAACATATTGTGATTGAAAGTGAGGATGAAAATGAAGACGAATTGGAAGATGTTGAATTATTAAGTGATATGGATGCAATCGAAGATCTTGAATTATTAAGTGATATGGACAGTGATGATCTTGAAGCAGGATATATGGAACAAATTGAACCGTTAAGTGACGTGGAATCTGAAACCTTTAGAATCTATCAGCATCTTCTCTATTCTGAAGAAATACATGATGAAACCCCAAGCACTAGTAGTAGTAGTTTGGATGGGTTATTTTTAGATAGCGCACGAGGGGTATATCATATTCGTCGACGACTATTTCTTTCCGATGCTTCTGATACAACTGATTCCGATTCATCAAATGAGTCTGATTAAGTGTTGTTTTTTTTCTTGTCAACTGTCAAACTTTAAATACAGAGCGGGGAATAGATCAGTTTGTAGTGAAAGTGAGAAATACTTACTGCTCTATTCCCCGTTTTGGTAATATCGTTGTATAACCTTGACCCATTTACAAGACAGAAAATATTTACCAGCTTTCAATTTTTTTTTTTTTTGTTTTGAAAAAGTGGGGGTAACTTATACATTTAATGGTGGGGGAACGTCTATTTAATGTCGATGCAACAGTGTATATTTATCATATCGGCATTATGAACCCACCAGCAAACTCCGTTTGTTACAGCTTTCCCCTCATCGATATCGATGATGTGATAAAACTTACATCAATAACAAATCGGTTTGAAATGGAAAGGCGACTAATAAAAGTCGACGTAATTCAACAAGATCTTCGTTCGGCAATGTTGACCATCGAATATGTTAAAGATGAATCTACAACTGAAGATCCCTATTGTTTTATGAAATTTTTAGTTGATCGAGATGCAATGTGTACAATCCAATTTCACATCCGAGTTTAAAATATATTAAATTTTCCTGTTGGAGAAAATTGTCCTTGTTAAATACAAAGCGGGGAATAGATCAGTTTATGGTTTAAAATTAAATCATTTACTGCTCTATTCCCCGTTTTGGCAAATATATTCAATGACCTTGACCTAAATACAGAACTTTGTAGCCTCCAGCTACAATAGTAAATATAAAATGTAAAAAATAGTAAACTTAACGTAATACGTACCCCCACCACTTTTGCTAGGGTATAAATAGAGGGGCATTTGCAGTGTTTTTCATTATTGCGTTGACCCTTGTGGAGATCACACCTACATTATGCATCGCTGCAATATTTGTAAGACTTCATTTAAGGATGAATTTCTTTTAATAATTCATAAGGAACTAAAACATAACAACAACCATGATGAAGTATATGAAGAAGAAGAATTGAAGGAAATAGATCAAATGTTAGCCCAACACTTACATTCCAGACCAAGTGTTATTCAATATGCACAATCAACACCATCAACAACAGCTGCATCGAATTCTACGTCTGCTCTGTCTACACTTCACCGTCCTTCAACATCAATAGCTGCATCGTCTTCTACGCCTGCTATGTCTACACTTCATCATCCTTCAACATCAACACCATCGACTTCTACGCCTGCTATGTCTACACTTCACCATCCTTCAACATCAACACCATCAACATCGACTTCAACGCCTGCTATGTCTACACTTCACCGTCCTTCAACATCAACAGCTGCTATGTCTACTCTTCACCGACCCTCAAAATCAACAGCAGTAGATGTGGAACTACACGCTCAAGCACTACCTGGTAAGGTAGTAACACATTTTAAAATTGACAACGTAAAATTACAACTTGAAAACTTTTTACATAACACCAAAGAATTAGTAACCAAAACACTAAAGAATGAACAAAAAAGATTAAATTTTATCAAATTTGGACTGTTGCTAGATGCCATATTCACTAACATTCAAAACGAAACATCACCAAGAGGTTTCATGACAAAAAACCGAACCATCATGGCTGCGTCAGATATTGAAAAGATCGTAACAGAATGTCTTGAGGAACTTTTGACGAAACTACAAGAGCATGAAGGAAGAGGATCTGGATGGACTTTATTAAGTATAACAAGTCTGGATGTTAGAGTTCATAAACACGGTTATGGAATGAGAGGAAGTAGCTATATCCCTCTACCTCAAAAAATTATGAATACCAAATCCTGTATTAACGTGCAAAATGAAAATAATGAATGTTTTAAATATGTTATGTTGGCCAAATATGTAAAAAACCATCCGGAAAGACCAAGTCAAGCATATGAAGAAGTTCAACACAAGTATAATTTCCAGGGAATGACTTACCCTGTTGCAATTACTGATATCAAAATTTGAAAAGCAAAATCCGTCGGCTTCAGTCAACATATTTGGTTTGGATTCGTCAAATAATGTGTATCCCTTGTGCATAACATCGAATGAGCGCAACAATCATACTGACCTGTTATTAATCAATAAAGGAGAGATATCACATTACGTGTGTATAAAAGATTTTGAAGGGCTCGTATGTAAACAGTTAACAAAACATAAAAGTAAAATCACAACATGTAAGAGATGCTTTTGCCACGTGAGCAAACCATTAAGAAGAGGAGGTACAGAATGGTTAGTAGAACATCAAAGGTTATGTAGTGGAAACTATGAGGTAAGAATTAAATTGCCACATCCCAGCAGAGCGCAGATAAAATTTGATAAAGTAAATCACCAATACCCTGTTCCATTTGTTGTGTACGCGGATTTCGAAGCATCCTTACTTCCAATTGAACAACAAGAAGAGGATATCACAAAAAGAAGCAAATATCAAAAACATGCACCAAACAGTTATTGTATACTAACAAAATCCACGTTGTCTGAAGAACTTCTTCAAGAATTTGGACTATCATCTGCTCCGAAGATTTATCGTGGTGAACAAGCAGCGAAACACTTTGTAGATGAGTTGTATTACATTGCCTCCAAGGTGGAAGAAATCTACAAAATTAAAATACCGATGCAGCATATGGATGAACACCAACTTCAACATCACAATTTGGCAACAACATGTTATCTGTGTAATAACCTATTTACACCAGATAACGTTAAAGTGCGTGATCACGACCATCTTACAGGAACCTACAGAGGTGCAGCCTGTAACGCTTGCAACTTAAATTACAAAGTACCATCTTTTATACCCGTTGTTCTACATAACCTTAGTGGATATGACTCTCATTTCATCATCCCGGAGTTAGGAAGAGATGATGGAGCAATAGATGTTTTGGCAACAACAATGGAAAAATTTATAAGCTTCTCTAAAAAGGTTGGCAAAATAAAACTTAGGTTTATTGATTCGTTTAGATTTATGCCTTCTAGCCTAATGAAATAAACTGAGAATTTAAAAAGAGAAGATCTGATAGAAACAAGCAAAATTGTAGCCAGTAGTAAAATGGATCTGGTTCTTAGAAAAGGAGTCTTCCCCTACGATTACATCGATGGACTGCATAGATTTAATGAAACATCACTTCCTCCACCAGAACAATTTAAGAACAAACTCAATGAATCGGAAATTTCACTTGAAGACTATCAACATGCATGTCGAGTATGGAACGAGTTGGATATGAAGACTTTGGGAGAATACTCAGACTTTTATGTAAAACTTGACGTGACTCTTCTCTGCGATGTTATGGAAGAATTCCGAAGAACCTGTTTTGCAGCATACGGTTTGGACCCTCTACATTCGTATACATCTCCAGGACTAGCTTGGCAAGCAATGCTAAAAGAAACAAAATGTAAACTCCAGCTGTTAACAGATATAGATATGGTTTTAATGGTTGAGTCGGGTGTTAGAGGTGGATTAACTCAAAGCGTGACGAGACATGTTAAAGCCAACAACAAATATCTACCTGACCATGATCAAGAGAAACCTTCAACGTACTTGGGATATTTCGACGCAAATAATCTGTATGGATGGGCCATGTCGAACCCACTTCCATTTGACAACTTTAAATGGGTTGATCCCGACTGTATTGGCGATATTTCACAAATTCCAAAACATGGAGATACCGGATATATTTTGGATTGCGACTTTGAATATCCAGAACATTTACACGATCTTCATTATGACCCTCCACTCCTTGCAAGAACAGAAATTTCACCAACTGGAAAACACCCCAAATTAATGATGAACCTTAACAATAAACAACGATACGTAGCTCATTATTGGGTTGTTCAACAAGCTATCGAATTAGGTTTACGTCTTACTAAAATTAATAGAGCTGTGGAATTTTCCATATCGTGCTGGTTGAAACCGTACATAGACTCGAATACTACCAGAAGCAGCTGCTACATCAGCCTTTCAAAAAGACTTTTTTAAATTAATGAACAATGCGATATTCGGTAAAACATTAGAAAACAAAAGAAGACATAAAAACGTTAAAATTGTTACAGATCCGAACAAACTACAGAAACTCGTACAACAGCCGAACTTTAATACATCTATAATTATTAATGAAAATCTTGTAGCTGTATCTATGAAGAAAACAAGTGTGAAGATGGATCGTCCTTTGTATATAGGAATGTCAATCCTGGATATCTCCAAGACTCATATGTACGATTTTCATTACAAAAAGATGGTCACCTTTTATGGACGGGAAAACATCGGCATCTCCTACATGGATACAGACGCTTTTATATATTGGATAATTACTAACGATATGTATGAAGATCTTCGGACATTTGATTACAAAAACTACTTTGACTTTTCCGACTATCCAAAAGATCATCCAAACTATGACAATGACAGAAACAAAAAAGTGCTTGGCAAATTTAAAGATGAAGCCAATGGTGTTATACTTCAAGAAATTGTTGCACTAATGTCAAAATTATATTCTTTACAACTAAATGAAAACCAAGTCATTAAGAAAGCTAAAGGAGTAAAAAGTTTGTATTTAAAGAAGAATGTGCATTTTAATCACTATAAGAAATGTTTATTTGAAGATCAAGATATAACAGCAAAATTCAACACAATCAGAAGTTTCAACCATAAGCTGTACAGCGTGACGGAAGTAAAAAAAGCTCTCTCTTCAAATGATGATAAACGACACATCCTTGCAGACAACATCCACACTCTACCATTCGGCCACTATTCCCTAAACCCTATTGACGAGTAACCCTTTCATCGTCCTACATCCCTTTTCCTTTTCCTTTCCGTATAAAAGAGGGAACACAGCAGTATTTGCTGTGTTCCCCCTTTTATACATTAGTTTAGAATGACCTTGACCTATATAAGCAGATTTATACAAAAGAATATTTAATACCATATCAGCTGTCTTCGTGAAACCATCATGTCAGACCTGAAGGAGAAGATTATTAATGAACTACACAAACCTGCAAGAATAAGGTTTCCAAGAAGAAATACTGTTATAAAAGGGATAAATGATCTATATCAAGCGGATTTAATTGAAATGCGACCGCATAGCAGAATAAACAAAGGATTTAAATATATACTCACAATTATTAATTGTTTTACAAAAGTTGCAGACGCTTTGCCTCTAAAGGACAAGACTGGTAAAAGCGTAACAGAAGCCATGGAAATAGCCATAAAAAGAGATAAAAACAAAATTAAACATTTACAAACTGATGATGGAACAGAATACTTTAATACAAACTTTGCACAGTTAATGAATAAATATAAAATAAATCATTATTCTACAAATTCAGAGAAAAAAGCAGCTATTGTAGAAAGATTCAATAGAACCTTAAAAGGAGCACTGTATAAACAATTTTCAAAAAGAGGTTCTTACGTATGGTATGATGTTTTACCACAATTAATAAATGATTATAACAACAGGTTTCATAGAACTATTGGTATGAAACCTAACAAAGTAAATAGAAGAAATGCAAAGGATGTATTAAAACGCATAAAGAAAAATACAAAGCCTAAAGTAGAAAAAATGCAGCCAAGAAAATTTAATGTAAGTGATAAAGTACGGATTAGTAAATATAAGGGAGTGTTTACCAAGAAATACCTTCCCAATTGGACGAATGAAGTTTTTACAGTGTATAAAGTGCAACCGACTGTACCTGAAACGTATATCTTAAAAGATAACAAAGGAGATTTGTTGCAAGGTGCATTTTATAGACATGAAATGTTAAAGTCAACAGTAGGTGATGTATATCTTGTTGAAAAAGTGTTACAAAGAAAAAAGGACGCAGTTAAAGTGCGGTGGTTAGGGTTTAACAAAACTGAGGATTCATGGATACCTATAAAGGACTTGGTGTAATGCAAGCAGCTCATTTCATCGTTAACCTTTGAGCAGGATGGAGATTATTCACCATAAAGATCGATTCAATATTAATAACATAGATGATTTAACTGTGGATAACGTTAAAATCAACAATGGTAAACACGGTAGTTTACTTCCAAACACTGTTCGATGTATAGTAAGTGGCCCCTCAAACTGTGGAAAGACCAATGTCGTCTTTAATTTGATCACTAATCCACAGGGATTAAGGTTTAATAACCTATATATTTTTTCAAAGTCTCTACATCAACCAAAGTATGAATTGCTGGATAAAATCCTATCTGATGTGTCTGATGTTAATTTTTACAAATTTAACGCTAGTGATAGCATTATGCAACCAAACGAAGCGAAACCGTATTCTGTATTTATATTTGACGATGTATCTTGTGAAAATCAGGATACTATTAGAAACTACTTTGCCATGGGAAGACATAATAACATAGACAGCATATATATAGGACAAACTTATAGCAAAATCCCAAAACAACTTATCAGAGATAATGCAAATATTATAATTGTATTCAAACAAGATGATACTAACCTAAAACATATATATAACGATCATGTGAATGCGGATATGTCATTTGAAAAGTTTAAAGAGCTTTGCGGAAAAGCATGGGCGGAAAAGTATGGATTTTTGGTTACTATGAAAGATCATGCTATAAAAGATGGTCGTTATGGAATAGGTTTTGATAAATTCGTTTTAATACACTGATTAGCGGTATTACTGTACAAGTCGTCAAGGTGTGAAGATGGTTAACCAGGAAAAGCTATTAAAGGAAATAAAATCACTTAGTGATTCTATTAGACAAAAAACCGAGCTTTAAAATCAGGTATAAATGAAAGAGAGCAATTTTTAGAAACAACATTCAAACCTGTTACTGAACCTTTAAAGCGATTAGCACAAAATATGGAAAAACCTTCAATTCGCTTCGAAGGAGACAAAATGGTACCAATTTCCAAATATGAAGAAGAATTTCCCAATGATGAAAGTTTTGGCCAGTTACAAACATCTGAAGAAAGCGACGAGTATGAAGAAAGCGGAGATATAGAGGATTTAAAGGAAAAGGACATCGCAGAAGATACAAGTACAGGAGATACAAGTGTAGAAGATACAAGAGCAGAAGAAGAGGATATTAACCCATCCAACTTAAGCAAATTAGGCACGGATATTATGTTTAAAGGAACACTTGGAAGAACATATACGTTAAAAATGTTACACGCCGCACATGCTAATCGAAATTATCATACCTATGGAGCTAGAATAGAGGATAAAGGATTAATGATTGGAGATAGCAAGTTAGATATAAACGAAAATGATGATATAGTTATTGGAGATAAGAGGTACAAAAGGTTTGTTTGAACTTATCTTTAAAAATAATCCTGGTAAATATACTAAAAGGGATTTACAATTGTTTAAACATATATTAGAGTATACAAATGCACATAGAAAAAAGTATTCCAAAGACCTACCTATTCATAGAAATCGGTCAATAAAATATACAAGTATTATATCTAGTCTTTTCCCCTCAAAATAAAAAAAAGCTCAAATTAAAAGAAGAGCTTTATCTTCTGCTGAATTAAATGTTTTGCATAAAAAGAGAAAAACAACTGACCCTACCACATCTGGAAGGGGATTATTGACAAACTTGTATAAAACTAATATAATATATTACAACGATATAAATAAGTTAGTTGATCGAATGAGGTTATTACATGAAGCTATGGAAGCCGGGCACACTGGTTTAGAAAACGAATGGGTAGCTTTGGTTGATGAACTTCGAAAACAAGGAATAATTGTTCAGTAGACGTACATATATAATAAGAACCTAAACGATAGCGATTCAGTTACATCATGAGTGTGGACAAGTTTGGACGGTATTCCGAGTTTGGAGTAAAATCTGAATATAGTGAAAAAAGAGCTGGGTTTCCGTTAACACCTGATGGCAACTATAATTTTGAAGGAAAAGTAATTCAAAATGTTGGTGATCCGCTTTTGTCTTCTGATGCGGTTACGGTAAAATACATGGATAAAAGAACCCCAACTGTACACAAAGATCATTGGGGGTTTTCCGGTAAAAGGTTAAGCAATATACAACATCCCGTTTATGATGGGGAAGCAGTAAATTTCGCTACTCTAAAATTGTTAACGATTTACAAAAGGAATGAAACTGACACAAGCTATGATGTAAAAAAATTAAAATTATCAAATGTAGGTGATTGTGAGCAGGATGGAGACGCTGTAAATAAGAAAATGTTTGATATTGTACACAAGAAATGGACTACGGAATATGAAAAACATTTGGAAAGGTTTGGTGCAGCTCTATTCCATTATATCCATCGGGCTTCAGGAAGAGATGCAGCTTCAGATGTTGACAGTCACAATTATTTAGACTGGAAAAATATACACAATCCAGAGAAACTTAATCAACGAGATAAACCGTCTGAGCCTTCTAAAGTCAAGACATTAGGAAAGGGGGATAAAGTGAATGTGATTAATGAACCAACAGAAAACAATGAAGATTACATAAGAGAAAAAATAATTTAAAATACACCCATGATAAGGGATAAAGCATCAGTCATATTCGAGAGACGATACAGAGAGGATGATGGAATCCAATATTACTGCGTGGAGTTTAATATCTCAAGAGCCGAGATTTCCCTTAGGAGTGTTGAAAGATGGTTTTGTTCAATGGTTTGATAGATATATGGATTGGGAACAACTTTCCATACATTACCTCTTCACAATGACTATGTTAAGAATTTATTTTCACAGAGTTAACTGGATCCATATTTTACAAAGACAACAGTTTTCAGAAGACTTCCTCGTAGAAATTACATCAAATTTTAATAACTGTTGGGAAGTAATAAGTAAATATCAAAATCTCTCTGAGAATTACATTGACAATTTTAAAGATAAACTAGACTGGGATGTGTTATTCAATTACCAACGATTTAGTGGCAAGTTTCTAAGGAAACATGACAACTATTTAAAGTTTATTCATTTTACCGAAGACAACAATACCATCACCAGCGGAGAAACATCTGGAACATCTTCAATTACACCTTATTTCAATTTTTACTACTTCTATTTAATATGTCTACATTTAATTAATAAATCCATTTCTATATAATAAATGGATTTTAAACAGTATATAATACAAGAAACCAAAACTGATATTACATTCATTGTAAAACATTTATAGAGTGCACCTACTGATTGTAGGTTTTGCTATAAATAGTCATGTCGAGGGTTAAACGCATCAGTCATAATCGAGAGAGATTACAGAGAGGAAGGGGAATAGCATCAACAGCATTTTCTCTATTAAGTAAACCGGTTGGAGCTATAGTTAACAAGGCGATTGATTTATTACCTGTGGAATTACATTTACTTGGAGGATATCAATATTGTGGTCCTGGAACCAAATTAGAGAAACGTCTTGCTAGAGGAGATCCTGGAATAAATAAGCTCGATCAGGCTTGTAAACAGCACGATATAGCGTATTCCAAATTTGGTGATACTAAAAATAGATCAATAGCAGATAGAGCACTTGCTGAGAAAGCTTGGCAAAGAGTAAAATCTAGTGACGCAAGTAATGGTGAAAAAGCAGCGTCTTTAGCAGTAACAGCAGCAATGAAAGCAAAAACTACGTTTGGAGGAGGAAAGAGAAGAAGGCGTGGGAAAAAACCCGCTAATAAACAAGGAGGTAATATCAGAAGAAAACGTCGATCTACCAGTGGTAAAGCTAAAAAGAAACCAACAATATGGTCAATGATAAAAAAGGGAGGAGGATTATACCTAAGACCGTATCGTGTGTATTAAATAAGAAAGAGCAATTAATAATTAAAAACAAAGAATTAACCAATGAAGAACTGATTACATATGCTTCTTGTTTGAAAATCCCATTTTTTAGAGGAGTATTTATAAAAGATGAATTACCGGTTAAAATGTGGAAAAATGAGACTGGTATTGTAAATTTGGATAATAGTGAAGGATTAGGCACTCATTGGGTGTGTTACAAGAAACTTGGTAAAACCATTTATTATTTCGACAGTTTTGGAGACCTTCCACCACCGAAAGAACTTCAACGATACTTTCGTGCGGCAGAAAATGTTTTTTACAATCATACAAGAAAACAACCTGATGATACATCCATTTGCGGTCATTTATGTTTAGACTTTTTAGCTAAAAGTGTTAGTCAACTTTAAGATGTCCTCGTATACAGTGTCATTAACCGGTAACTCATGTACTTCGCGCAGTATTCTGTTTCCAGCGCTACGTTTGCAAAAAGGAAGACTATGGGAAGCCGCATTATTGGATTTAACAACATATAACTCTATTCCAAACGTTAGTGAAGGAATTAATAACAAAATACATTATTACAAGACAAAAGATGATAAAGGAAAGTATTCAGCTTTGGAAGAATTCAGTTTACCAACAGGAGCTTATGAAATTGATAATATAAATGAAGTTATACAAAAACATATGGGAAAAGAAAATATAACGATAAAAGGCAATAACAATACAATGAAAGCCGAAATTACTTCTAAGTATTATATTGATTTTAGTCAAGAACATTCAATTGGTAGTTTATTGGGGTTTTCTAAGGAAACAAAAGTATTAGAACCTAATAAAACTCATTCTGGGAATAAAACTGTGACGATCATCAAAGTTAATAGCATAGACATTACATGTAACATTATACAAGGATCCTACAGAGATGGAGAAAATCGTCATATATTACACACATTCTACCCATCAGTTGCACCGGGTTTCAAGATAGTAGAAAAACCTCAAAACCTTGTGTACCTACCGTTAAACACCAGTTTCATTTCAGACATCGTGCTGAACATAGTGGATCAAGACGGAAACCTTATTGACTTTAGAGGAGAAGCTATTACTGTAAGAATACATATAAAATCATCCGCTTAGACAATGGGGTTATCATTTAAAAAGAGAGAGCCAACCAGCAAAGAGGTCAGTAGCTTATCAGCTGTAGAAGGATTAACAAGTGACAACATTCGTTTTCTAGAAGAAATTGGATTAAAGGTCATTAACAATGGATATACTGGATATAGCGCAGGGTCCAACATTCGACGAGACCTTATGGGAAAAGGAATATCACACGCACAACCCTTACGCTTCGTCCAAATTAAACAATAACGATGAAATTAGGATTCCTATACAACAACAAGACATTTATACTCTTCCATGCGAAAGTTATTTATATATTGAAGGAAAAGTAACAAAAACTGATGGTACTGCTGGAACCACTGTTCCGTTCATAAATAATCCTATGGCATTTTTGTTTGACGAGATTAGATATGAAATTTCAGGAGTTACAGTCGATTCAACAAAAAAGGTTGGAATTTCCAGTACATTGAAAGGATTAGCATCTTTAACACCAAATGAGAAGAATCTGTTAGCTGTTGCAGGATGGGTTGCACCTGACAAAAGTACAATCGCTCCTGACTCTTCGGGAAACTTTGATTTCTACGTACCTTTAAGATTACTCCTAGGATTTGCTGAAGACTACAGTAGAATAATAATAAATGTAAAACAAGAACTAGTTTTATTAAGATCATCAAACGATAATGATATTATTAAAGCAGCTACTGGAACAACTGATGCCAATTTAGACTGTAAATTAACATTAGACAAGATTGTTTGGAGAGTACCACATGTGCGACTTAATGATGAACACAGGATTACATTATTAAGAAAGTTAAAATCCGATCGAGACATTGTAATGCCATTCAGAAGCTGGGAGTTTCATGAATACCCCGTTTTACCTACAACACAACGGCATACATGGACTGTAAAAACTTCTACTCATTTGGAAAAAGCGAGATATGTAATATTTGGATTACAAACTAAGAAGAAAAGTATAATAACTGAAAATGCTGGTGAATTTGACCATTGTAAATTAACAAACTGTAAAGTGTTCCTGAATTCACAATTCTTTCCCTACGACAACTTTAACATTTCTTTTGATAAGAAAAGGTACAGTGTTTTATACGATATGTACGCTAGGTTCCAAAATTCATATTACGGCAAAACAAATACACCTCTACTATCTCCCGTACAGTTTGAATCGAAAGCTCCGATTGTTGTAATTGATTGTTCCAAACAAAATGAATCTGTAAAATCGTCTAGTGTTGATATAAAAATAGAAATGGAATTTCAAGAAAACGTACCTGCAAATAAATCTGCGTATTGTTTAATTTTGCACGATAAAATTGTTACATACACACCGTTGACCGGTATTGTAAAGACAGTATTGTAAAACGTTGTACCACCACCGGCACCGCCACTGTCGCTAACCTATAAATAGCGGAGCAACAATGCAGGTCTTCAGTTGATCGTCTATCGTCGCATGGGTAACATCTTCTACAAAATGAGTTCTCCATCTGTTGTACAAGGTGATGCAGAGGTAGCACCGTTATTGGAACGTGATAATACTAGTGAAGAAGAAATCATCAAGGAAATAACTGCATTTTTAAAGTTTGGTAAAAGAGATAGAGAGGAGGAAAGTAATGCAGACCCATCAAAGGTAGTACCAAAGAGGAAGAAGAAAGTTGAAGAAAATATTCCTCCTCACATTTTAACTGAAGTTTTTTTGCGAATCTTTTACCCCATCTCAGCATGCATCAGTAAAAGTGTATCAGTTGGATTGATGAAGTCATTGGATTATTCCCCTACAGTAATACTACACCATGGAACAAAAAGGTTTTATTTTCGCAAAATGCTTGGGAGTCATTTTTGAAACATGTACATTTAATAGAATGTTATTTAACTAACAATTTGTGTGGAAGGAAAACACATATTCGACTTTTGGATTGTGACAATGAAATCGATATTGTTAAACATCGTGGACAACTACAAGTGCGAATTAGAGACTTGACTCAACATGAAAATAAGATTCTACTGTCACGTGAAGAATTCTACGTTTTAAACTACGCAACAGAACCTATTACAAGATACATGAGACAGTTGGTATTTGCAAGCGCTATTATTAAAGAATATTTGGTCGATACTTTGGAAAAACAACCTGATAGCACCATCGTGTACGGACCTGTGGATACATCTATTTTTAATAGAATACCTCATGAAGTTTGCGTGTGGAGAAAGTTAAAGGATTTTGAACCACTTGTAGAAATCGCTACAGAAGCTACAGAAGAAACAACACAGGAAGAAGAAACGGAGAAACAAGAAGAAGAAGAAAACGAAACACAAGAAGAAGAAGAAGTTAAAAAAGACTAAAGTTTGACTTAGTAAAGAAGAACACACGTGGGGTAGGCCTATTGGGGACGGTGCCCACGTTAAATATACACCAACGCGCCTGCAACTGTACGGCCTGGTATTTAACCTACCGTGGTGTGGAAAACAGTTTAGTTGATCGCTAGGTGCCAAGATGAGCGGAGGGGATGAAGAAGTGAGTGTAAAGCCTTGTGTAATAGAATTTCAAGCATTTCGAAATAATGATGATAGGTTTATTACCAAGGAATTAGTAATTTTAGACTTGCTTACATTTGTAGCCTACCCATTCACGTTTGATGCTCCTTTTTCTTTTAACAAACTTAACACCAAAGCAAAAAGTACAAACAAATGGATAACAAACTACTTTCATCACATACATTGGTATGAAGGATTTATAAGCTACAGTAATCTGCACAGTATTATGTTTAACTTTTGCAAACAATATTCACATATATACACAAGAGGATTATAAAAAAAGAACTGGATACAAAAGTACACGCACGGTGATGTTTTCGATATAACTATTAGTAAGGACTTTAACATTAATCTCGGTAATATTTGTGTCGCTGCAAAAGATCTTAAACACGGCCAAACAAACTGTGCATTGTACAACGCGTATCGTTTGGCTGCTTACTTGAAACAAACGCAGGAATGTGGTGGGGGTAGCGGAGAACAGAAATGTGGTGGGGGTAGCGGGGCCTATAAATACGAGGAGACAGCACCGCTCCAGCACGAGTATTATTCGAGACTCCGAAGAGGCAACATCACAGAAGACACCACAACCACCACTGACGAAGATGGCATCACAACAGTTTCTACAAACACTGGTTGATCAATTCAACACTCATTCAAAATCCGACCTTCTGCTAACTAAAAAGTGTTCAGAACTAAAAGAACAAAAACACTACATTATTCATAACATCAAGAAAGTGGAAACCACACATGGAGAAGCAATTCTAGTTTCATTGAGCGAAGGACCTTTCACTCCAGGAGATGAGCCGAAGTTTCAAGTATTTCTTCCAAAACGATTTGTTCAACTGCTACAAAATGAAGATTTGCGAGATATTCAACCGGGGACGTTGTATTTGGTATTACACGGTGTAAGCGGCAACAACTCGACGGAACTCACTCTGCACATCACGCATCCTTGTACATAATGTCTTTGTTTGTATTTTTCTGTTTGTATTTCTAGTCATCAATGTTAGACTTAAGCTTATTGTATTGTAAGATGTTTGTTTAATAAAGAAAATATAAAAAAATATAAAAAAATAAAAAAAATAAAAACAGCAACACAGCAGTATATTATTTTATATACTGCTGTGTTGCTTTTTTTTAAAATTCAAATGGATGACCTTGAACTTTCATTCAGGGTTAACTTATGAAGAGGTATAAAAGAGAGGGAGCAGTGAGGTTAGTCTCAGTCTTGTCTAACACACGCTGCAGCTAACATGTCGGTGCCACCTATGAACAATTTATTTTTCGATAACAATTTGAAGACATATTGTTGCGAGTTACAATGTTTTAAAATGCCAGGCGATCAAGTTGACGGGAAAGCTTGTCGTAAGTGCAAGTGTTTCAGCTATTGCATATGTAGATGTAAAACGTATCAAATGAACCGACAAGATAAAATACAAGAATTACGCCGAAGGATTGCATTACTGTGGCGGCGAATGTAGTAGCAACCATCTGCCTCGCACCAGCTGCCACCTGCCGCCTGCCATCTGCCGTCCGCCATCTACTCCGCCCCACCACACTTTTACCCCCACCATTTTGTTTGATACCAAAACGCTAGCTAGCGAATAGTCAGTACACCTCCGGCTCTTGACCAGTTGCCGGAGCTCTCTGTTGTGTTGTCGAGCTCTCTGTTGAAATGTCCATCAAAATTAGGTGTATTCATTATGACTCTATTCATCTGGCGACTTTCCAAGACCTCGAGGTTTTTAATGAAGAGTTAAGACTTCTCATTGCGTCCGGCTACGATTTATCTTTGGAACTTTACGCATCAAAAAACAACATGGACTCTGCGCAGGAATCGAAGTATCTACCGTCTTTCATCAGAAAGCGAAGTGATGGCCGCAACTCGTCCGGATCAACAACATCGATGACAACGAACAACGGGGAACTATTGTAAACATAAATTATTATAAACATAACTTATTGTAAATAAAAAGAAAAGTAAAAAATAAAGTTAAATGAAATAGTACTACCTCGCACTCGTATCATTCGATTGCTTCATTCGATTGTTTTCATTCGATATTTTATCGAATGACAACTATCGAATCACAATCGAGTTTTACGCGTGCGAGGTAGTACTTTTTTAAAATAACCTCCCCGTGACCTTGAACTTTGAACTTTCACTCATTACGTCACAAAACCGCCTACGTCACTGGCTCAGCCTCAGATGACGTATTTAATGACTCAGCACTTCAGGTCACGTGACCGGAAGCTGTCAATCACTTGGCCCAAAAGCCCCAAATGCCCACTACTTATAACAGTATACTAAACCATATAAAAATATGACATGGTAGTGAACAATTGGGGACAGAACATATAATGAAGAGATCAGTTTTTCTAGGTGGTCTTTGTGATGCTGTAGAACAAAGGAAGTACATCTCTGCTTTACTACGATATCACGGTATACTAAACCATATCAAATTAAGGCATGGTAGTGAACAATTGGGTAATGAACATATAATGAAGAGATCAGTTTTTCTAGGTAGTCCTTGTGATTCTGTAGAACAAAGGAAGCATATCTCTGCTTTACTACGATATAACGGTATACTAAACCATATAAAAATATGGCATGGTAGTGAACAATTGGGTAATGAACATATAATGAAGAGATCAGTTTGTCTAGGTGGTCTTTGTGATGCTGTAGAACAAAGGAAGCACATCTCTGCTTTACTACGATATAACGGTATACTAAACCATATAAAAATATGGCATGGTAGTGAACAATTGGGTAATGAACATATATTGAGAGATCAGTTTTTCTAGGTAGTCCTTGTGATTCTGTAGAACAAAGGAAGCATATCTCTGCTTTTCTACGTTATAACGGTATACTAAACCATATAAAAATATGGCATGGTAGTGAACAATTGGGTACTGAACATATAATGAAGGGATCAGTTTTTCTAGATAGTCTTTGTGATTCTGTAGAACAAAGGAAGCACCTCTCTGCTTTACTACGATATAACGCTATACTAAACCATATCAAATTATGGCATGGTAGTGAACAATTGGGTACTGAACATATAATGAAGAGATCAGTTTTTCTAGGTAGTCTTTGTGATTATAATGCTAAATATTCTGATTTTTGCAATCCATCGTGCAAAAAATGCTGAAGATATTGAGCAGATATTTGAAAGTAGGTGGGTTTAGCTCAAAATCAGTCTTAGGTTTATTTCCGTTCATTCGAAGCTCGGTTCCCCTTGCCTTCGAAATTCCCATGTTAATCATATTGACATTAATACTTACTAGATCGGTTGAGCAAAAAATTGGTATGTAGAGTCCAGGTAAGGCAACATAATCTGAAACAGACCTATATATTTTCCGTTCCGTTTTTATTTTGTAATTCTGATAATTTGGCCTTTAAAGATACCGCTTGAATATCAGGGACGTTAGATGATAACTTGACCGTTTGAACATATATTTGTTAGGAGCGTAGTAAAAAAAAATACATATCGAAACAAAAAATTTACCTAGTAATGTTTCAAAAATGTTTTAGGGCTCTCTGCCTCATTCACCTACAAAATGTCTGTCACGTACCAACTGTTTTAACAACATAAAGTTGAAATTTGGCAAAAAGATACACTACTATATTTTATAGGCATTACTCCCATTGCAACACTACTTTAGGGCACTGGTTATAATTTGTCCATACTAATCTGCTTGACAGTAACTATATACTAGACCTACTAAGATCAAAGTTGGAAGGAGTAGGCTTATATAACACAGAAAAACATTTATAACTATCATCGTACAACCAAACACTTTAAAATTATCGTATTCTTATTAATACTTTAAAATAACTACGGTTTACTTGCTTGCTTGCTTGGTTAGTTAGTTTTCAACTCTTATCTCAACAATGATAAGAAATATTTCCTCCACATGTTGGAACCAACTAATTCAAGGCTTAAGCAAAATCAAATAATTTTTGGGTTTAAAAATCTGTTCTAAACCGACCCCATTCCCGGGAAAAACATAGTTTTGTATAAAAACTTATTAAAAATATATAATAAAGGTGTTATGGAGTTTAGGTTAAAATAAAATAATCATAACAGTTCTAAAATGACCAGTAAACTGTCAAAATAACACTCATACAGCTTCAACATATGATCTTCGTGCGAATCGTGAGTGATTAGAACGAATGGGAAAAAACGGAAATATTTATACATGGTGAGTTTTAAATGATTCCCAACCCCCTCCTTACTTTTTCTACATTTCTTTACGGACCACTGCCGATCATTTTTGAACAACTTATTCTTCATTTTGACTTAGATAATATTTTTTACCGCCATCTTGGATCCGCCATATTGGATTCAACAATTTATTTTCAAATGCAAAGATAGGGTTGTGACCCATCATGAAGAAGTACTTTTTTACTGTGAACGCAATGCCGCAATTAAAAAAAAAATATTATTCGTTCTCAAGATATTGATGCTTTAATATAAATAATTTTGGAGATAATTTTAAATATCCCAACCTTAAAACATGTCCATGTTCTTATCATAACATTAAATAATGACAATGAACTATTACCAATAATTGTTGAGTGGCATTTGCTTCATTTAGAGAAAGTTAAACTATTGAGCGAGGATAAGTACTCCCGCATTTTGGACAAACTAGGCTTTCAAGCAAAGCTCGGTCCCTCAGGTGCGTTCATGGTAATCACAATATTCACTTTTACATCTTTTCAAATAACCAATTAAAATTCTCATATCATTTGAGAGTATTACAAGTTTGAATATTCTGGATAATTCTTCTGAGTTTTTTTTTTCAACCATAAAATACATTTAACTACAAACTTATACAATCATATACCACAGCAATTAAAAACAGAACTGATACTAAAATATTTAGGAAGCTTAAGACATGGATTTGAGAGAAAGGATTTTGTCGTGACCATGAATATGTTAATGAAAAATAAAATATGAACTCGAAAAAATGTAATAAATCAAGGAAAATTATGAAAGTAAGAATGTTGGTGAATTATGGTCATTGCATGGAAGGTGGAATATCCCAAATGAGAAGAGATTGAATGGTATGAACAATCAAAAATAACATTATTTCACTTGTTATGATAAAATGTTTACTGCATCAGTATTTATTTTAAGTTCAAAACTTAGATACAATTGTTTAATGTATTTTAATTTTTTCCAATGTAATATTATACAGTTTACCCTGGTAAAATAAATAAATAAACATAACGTTATACTCTGATTGCGAGCGAAGATGCTTCTACATTAAATTATGTATAGTTTAAATAGACTTTCCTATTTAAATATACTTATGTATTCCTACGATAACTTAATTGTTTATATAATGAATGCCTTGGTATTTAAAGTACTGATATAAAACTTTACTTTCTTTTTACAGTTAATACAACTTTTAATAATAGAAGAACATTATTTAGATTATTTTGTGTGTAGATTAATTTGGTATGTGAGACGCTGAATCTTTGTTTTCTTATTTTTTCTCATATAAACCATTATTTTATGGATATATTCGTTAAATTATGGATGACACGCCATCTCCTAATTAATTATGGTACATATCCCATGTTTAACCTGAATAAAATGTTTAATTATAAAATACGTTTGCTAGATTTTGTAAATATTCACTATTTGATTTAAAATTATCCGTAAACACCAAGACTATAAATATTTATTATGGTATTTTGTTACACTGTAATATTGTTAGTATTAAACCACTTAATTAAGTTACGTCCGTCCCGCAAATAATTGTAAAAATATTATATTTAATTATAGGTTGAAAAAACTCATATTGAAAATTATATTACTTGAGGCGGTTGAAATTTATACTTAATAAAAGTGTTACATTCTATTTTTTTTGTTTTATATTACTATTGTTTCACGTATGATTTACTAACTTACCTGGTGAAAAGTTGTAGGCAAAAGCGAAACTGAAACGAGGTATCACTTAAACGTGGCAACGTAAATTTGGGAAACGTACCTGTAATTGTGACCACCTGTCTAATTGTGGCCTGCCTATACCCATGATGATTTGAAGTACATAAATGCCTATTTATCATATTAATTTTGTCAAATACCCTACGCTCTCATATGAGTATGATTTTTTAGCTTGCTTAATTGCTTGCTTGGTTGCTACACTGATCTCAAAAACGCCTCCGACTGATCTCAAAAACTTAAATGCTGTAAAAATATGTAGTTTTCTTTAATCACACAGTATAACTAAACTATCTTGAAGGTGTCCTGCGTGAAAATATTGTAAATGTAGGGGAGGATTCATAATATATTATATCTTAATATCTCTTTAAGACGCCAACGCAACCTGGGTGTATTTTAAGGCGATTATGAATGAAAGATGAGTTTAGTATGGATGAGATGCCTTGTGTAGCCTTGTTACTGACCAAGACCGACTGATTCTTTAGCTAGGATCATTAACTAATAGCCCAATGACCGATGACAGCTGGATCCAGTATCGAACCTTCACAACATTTTCTTAGGATTTGCTCAGGATCGGACCGGCGAACTTCTGATTATGAAGCGAGCACGCCTACTACTGTGCTACCCAACCAAATATAGATATAATGTGTGATTAAAGAATACTAGTGGCTTGAAGGGGCCGTAGCCCTTAACCATGCTCCAGTACTCTGCCTCATCTGATTATGAAGCGAGCACGCCTACTACTGTGCTACCCAACCAAATATAGATATAATGTGTGGTTAAAGAATACTAGTGGCTTGAAGGGGCCGTAGCCCTTAACCATGCTCCAGTACTCTGCCTCATCTGATTATGAAGCGAGCACGCCTACTACTGTGCTACCCAACCAAATATAGATATAATGTGTGATTAAAGAAGACTAGTGGCTTGAAGGGGCCGTAGCCCTTAACCATGCTCCAGTACTCTGCCTCATCTGATTATGAAGCGAGCACGCCTACTACTGTGCTACCCAACCAAATATAGATATAATGTGTGATTAAAGAAGACTAGTGGCTTGAAGGGGCCGTAGCCCTTAACCTTGCTCCAATACTCTGCCTCATCTGATTATGAAGCGAGCACGCCTACTACTGTGCTACCCAACCAAATATAGATATAATGTGTGATTAAAGAAGACTAGTGGCTTGAAGGGGCCGTAGCCCTTAACCTTGCTCCAGTACTCTGCCTCATCTGATTATGAAGCGAGCACGCCTACTACTGTGCTACCCAACCAAATATAGATATAATGTGTGGTTAAAGAATACTAGTGGCTTGAAGGGGCCGTAGCCCTTAACCATGCTCCAGTACTCTGCCTCATCTGATTATGAAGCGAGCACGCCTACTACTGTGCTACCCAACCAAATATAGATATAATGTGTGATTAAAGAAGACTAGTGGCTTGAAGGGGCCGTAGCCCTTAACCTTGCTCCAGTACTCTGCCTCATCTGATTATGAAGCGAGCACGCCTACTACTGTGCTAACCAACCAAATATAGATATAATGTGTGATTGAAGAATACTAGTGGCTTCAAGGGGCCGTAGCCCTTAACCTTGCTCCAGTACTCTGCCTCATCTGATTATGAAGCGAGCACGCCTACTACTGTGCTACCCAACCAAATATAGATATAATGTGTGATTAAAGAAGACTAGTGGCTTGAAGGGGCCGTAGCCCTTAACCTTGCTCCAGTACTCTGCCTCATCTGATTATGAAGCTAGCACGCCTACTACTGTGCTACCCAACCAAATATAGATATAATGTGTGATTAAAGAAGACTAGTGGCTTGAAGGGGCCGTAGCCCTTAACCTTGCTCCAGTACTCTGCCTCATCTGATTATGAAGCTAGCACGCCTACTACTGTGCTACCCAACCAAATATAGATATAATGTGTGATTAAAGAAGACTAGTGGCTTGAAGGGGCTGTAGCCCTTAACCTTGCTCCAGTACTCTGCCTCATCTGATTATGAAGCTAGCACGCCTACTACTGTGCTAACCAACCAAATATAGATATAATGTGTGATTAAATAATACTAGTGGCTTGAAGGGGCCGTAACCCTTAACCTTGCTCCAGTACTCTGCCTCATCTGATTACTTTTACTCTATACATGCTGAGGAAAATAAAACAGTATAAGTAGGAATTATGCCAGTTCGTAAACAAAGTAGGCAATTAATCACACATTTTTATTCAAACAAAGCAGACGTCTAAAATCCCCATGCTTTTGTTATGAGTGATGTTTTACATTATTGCTGGTTTACTGGTAGCTTTTTATAAATACTGCTCTTTTCCCGAGTCCCTGGGTCAAGACCTTTAATTTGAGCCCTCTCCCATCATCCTGTAATTTGCTAAGCTCCCAGAATTTTACTTTAAAATTTCGTTTACATTGTTTTATATAAATATACTTACTCCAACAACACTAATTGTATATCAAAATTTAAATACATTGTGAAAAATATTAAATAAAATGGCCAATGAAATGTAAAGCAGAAGTTGTTGTCCCCCTACACCACTTATTACAGTTAAATCTGTTCAAAGATTATTTAAATGTAATAACTAACATCTGGAACAGTCACTCAATTAAAATATTGATGCCCCACACGGCGTGTTATGTTCCATTTACCACCGAGATAACTTGAGTCATATCCATTACATGCAGTAACAATCAACTATTGTGTCTCATGATTACGATCTTAACTAACTAAAGTTACATTTCATATCTTAACTTTAGGTCAATCAACTTTCGTACTCAAAATAACGTGCTAAATTGAGCAAAATATTGAATTCCATGATCCCGCTGAAGCAGAATATGTTTACTTTTTAGTTCTAATAACAACTTTTACATACACAACTATTATATTTCTAAACATTTGAAAACCGTTATTTTATTTGAGAGGTGGGAAGTCATACGTTTAAAAAAAGTATAGTAAACACCATTTCCAAGACAAAGATTCTGTAGGGCAAATTTGTATAGTTAGTTTTTATGATTTTCAATTTTCTTTTCTACTGTTGATATATGCACGTAAAACTTTGTTATCCAACGTAAATAAATTATCACTTAAACTGTTTTGGCAATATTGCCTCACGCCCACATTATATTTTGCAATCTAAATATTTTGCTATGGATATTTTATTATCTCCGCCACAATCATATTTTTAATACTATTTTTTGCAGCGATTGAGTCTGAGCCCTGAATCGTCCTCTAATCTGAGTTGGTTTGATTTTGCCTCCGTTAAAGTTCGGAACTAAGCTGATTTAGGGCTGAAGCCTCTTCAGAAGAAGCCGGGGAATTAGATTTGCTCTGACGTCTTCCTTCTCCACTTAAACGATTGGTGGAGCTTCGTACGGGTCTCTACTTTTTTCACGGGTTGCAAAAGATCACCAAAACTATTAGCAACAATGAAATATTGGTTTTAGAAAGTTTTTACAACTAAACTCTTCATCGCGAAGTGCTTGAATGTTCTTGATACTTACATTATGTTTTATTTGTTTCAGAATGATCCCGTTGGCATAGTCTCATAAGAAATATCCAGTAAGTTTAAAACATTTATTTTGTTAAAGTGATTTTTGTACTACCTGTACTAAAAAAATGTATATATTTGGTCCACTCTTATCACTAACCATGTTTGAGTTCAGACCCACTTAAACTAAATATTATTCTTTACATGGTTTTAAAACCAAGCAAACGTACCTCACTTTGTTATTATGGTTTATATTTTGGAGTTTTTATCGAGTCTTACCTGGTTAATTGGTCGACAAATTTTTAATGCCAACCAAGCAGATCTAGTCATTACTGTATCATGTCACTCTCTACAGTCTGTACGTTTAGTACGGGTTTACTGGTGTTTTAGTGTCATGGTCACTAACCATTAGAGTTCAGACCAATTAAAACTAATTTTTATTAGTTTCATGCTTTTTCGTTTGCATACTTCTTCTTTTTGCATGAATTCGTCTTTTCGCACCCTCCTTATTGGTCGAAGTTTTTAAAATTTAAACTGGTTCCGTTTCAAGCTATTAAACAACTGTCCCGCTATAACTTGAAGGCTTTACACGACGTACAATTTCGACCTAAAACTAACACAATTTTGGAGCCATATATGATGACGTAACATTCAACTAATATATTTACAATGTATATGTCACGTATAGCATCCGGTACACTATTTGTGTAACTTTAGAAATACTTCTTTAATCCATTACTATCCTAGTATATCTTACAATATTAATACAAAAGAAATTTGCTGATAAAAGATTCTTAATTAATAATTTACTAATTATTTTTTCTTGGAGACACTTTAGAAAATTGACTATCGGAAAGTTCTAAGTTATTTCAATTATAACGTTCACAATTTAGTTTTTGAGGTAGAAACCAAAAGTTTGTGTGGCTAGAAGTTACAACAAAACTTTACTACTAAGGGCGGAAGTGTGGCCGTTAATTACCTCAATTTTAACTGCCCAAGTTTTCGTGTTGTGGTATTTTTTATTATAGTTGCTCTTAATTGCTATACTTTAGGTGCTCTCTGACGGCTTTTAGGTGAATCGGTTTGGAGCCGTCAAGCCACAAGGTTTGTGTGTTTGGTTGGAGCCACAATGATATTCTTCAATAACCAATATTTTATCTGAGAAACTGCAATCTGAGTCAGGCAGAGCAACACATTAGCATTAAAAATTAAGGCTGGATAATCACTTCTTTTTTTAATGTAGTGATGGAAAATGTGCGCAATAATTCTTTTAACATTCTGACAAATTGTAAACCAAAACTAATACTTCCATGAAAAACGTTTTACGGCCAAATAAACCTGGTGTACTCAACCAATTTCTGTAACAATCGTATTAAACCATTGGTAATCTCTGAATTTGACCGAGGTTTTGCTTACTTCATACTTCATACTTTTATCAATAATTTTCAATGTTTCAAACCACTTTTTACACACTTTGTCTTTTATCCCTGCAGCAGCAAGATGTGATTTTTAATTTCGCGCATTCGTTTATGCTCGACAATTGAGTAAATTTACTCTGTCCTTTCACCTTTCTGTCATGGTATTACAAAATGTCGTCACTCTTTTACTGTTGGGCAAATAGCAAATATGTGAGACTTAAATAGACTATTATCTTATTGTAGACTACTATTTTCACAAAGAATTATTCTGAATCATTCGTTGAGGTTTTTTGGAGGGAAATTCCCACCCCTTTATCACCTTTATCAGGCTCTGATGGCAACCCAAACTGCATAATATAAATTAACCTGCTTATTATATATATATATATATATATATATATATATATATTACATAAGCATATTGTGGTAATGTGTGTCTTTACGTTCATAGAAATCTAGACAAACACAAGGAATAATAGGCAGGTATACAGGTAACCATTTTTTATTAGTGAATTTCCTTGGGAAAGTGAACTATTAGCATGACCCGCACGGTGAAACTTAAGCCCGGGACCACCATAGAAGTTCCTAACGTGACCACCAGAACACGTTTTGAGGGGTCGTTCAAAATTTTATATATATATATATATATTTGTATATATTTGTGTATATATAGACACACACACACACATATATATATATATATATATATATATATATATATATATATATATATGTGTGTGTTTTCACTCTAGCGCTCGCATTTTTTGTCCGATTAACTTCAAATTTGGTAGGGTTGTTCCTTTCCGTAATCAGTTGGACAAGTTCTTTGGGCAAAAAAATCGGAAAACTCTAAACCCTTTTTTTCGGGATTAATACTTCAAATTTCAAGTTTATGGGCCAAAAAGGGTCAGAAAAGCCCCGGAAAGCAATGGATGTAAAAAGGTGGGAATTAGTGAGGCGAAAGTATTAAGCCCTCTCTCGTCATTCTAGCATAAATATTTACCGAGTTATTAAAGAAAATGTGTTTCGACTAAACACAGTACGTTGTCTTATGGGGGTTTTGCACTATAAAAGCCTGTTATTCCTTTGATAGAGTATTTTTATCATGCCCAGCAACTCACGCCTACTTTCAAGCTAAGACTGGATCTTCTCCTAACATTATAATGTGCAAAATTGTATTCTCAGCCCTGCAGGTAAATGAAACCAGGAGAATCAGAACAGCCAAAAAATCAATGATTTCATATTTTAATAAAAATTGGAATTGATCTATGTTTTTACACTGATTTTGAGTTTTACAAGTTTTTATGTGGAAATTCACTTCCCTCACGTCACCGTGCTGCGTGCGAACTCGTTTTTTCCTTTTTCTAATTGTTCTCCTGTTTTTAAATTGTCTTATGTTTTTTAAAACGAGATGTGTGAATATGTTAATTGCATTTATTAAAATACCCTTCAATTGAGGTTAAGTATTTTTATAACAAGCGTTTCTTCACTTTTTCTTACTTGATTGCCCAGCTTTGATAGAATTCAAACTCAAATACTTTATTGATCATAATACTCTGATTTATCCAAAGATGACTCTATAAATCCAAAAACAGATATTCTTCTTATATTTAGTAAGAGGCTAGCTCTTTCTCCAGCTAGTTTCACAGACGATTATACGTAGTAGCCTACCACATTTTTTGTTTCTAAGATGATCCAAAAGGGAAAATACAAAAAGGTTGTATGAAAAATTCGACACACTATTTGACTATAATTCTCCAAAACCAAGATTTTTTGGAATCCTTTGGTCTAAAAGATTAACTAAATAATTTAATTTCCGTTTAAACAAGCGTTAAAATACGGTCAGAAAATATACAGGGTGTCACAAAAAAGTGTGATAGGCTATACAGGACCTAATTCTACATGCAAAAATAAGTCAAAAATGGAGTATAACATTTTTTGGATTTCGGCTTAGTTTAGCCGTAATCCGCCATTTTGTTTTTTTGGGAAAATATTTATTATTTCAAAAACCCAATGAGATATTTTTACGAAACTTGGCAAAAGTGTTTTCACTAAAGTAAGTAACATTTGTAAAAAAAAAATATTTTTTTACCTTTCCAAATTCCAAAATGGCGGCCATTTGAATTTTTTTATGCCAAATTTCATGAAAATCGGTACCTAAATCAAAATTGTTCAAGACACAAACTTTTTTGTATTTATTATAACAAATCCAACAAAACAAAAATGAATAAAATCGGTTCATAAATAAAGAAGCTGTGTTTATTTTAGTAATTTAGACTGAAATTACTTAATTACAATACATAAATTATTACATTAATTATTATTCAAACAGTGATTTTAAAAATAGCTTATTGCATTAAAATAATTTTCAGTGGACTTTTGAAAAGAAAGTTTGTTTTGGCAGCGGAAAGATCATTTAGGATTACCAGCTTCAGGTTGAAGAAGGTAATCAGTTGAAAAGTGATGAACAATAAACGATAAGAATTATCTCCAATCAAACCGAATTATCATCCCTGATTCTTCATTAACCTTAATTTACTTGAAGTCACTGACAATTTGTTTGTTTGCCTACTTTCGAAAAACGGTCTCACAAAGTTTCTAAAAGAAGTAACACAATATTTGTATACAATAAAATCAAGTTTTATAACATCGAAATCAAATTGTTTTTATTTATCGAGTTAGCGGACACACACACACACACACACACACACACACACACACACACACACACACACACATATATATACACACACATACAAATATATGAATCTTAACGAATAGTATTTTTGGCATATGGAGACCTCAAAACAAAAAGTTATCATAGACTCGGGCTTAAGTCTTACCATAAGACCTACGGTAATAGCTTATTTCCTATAGGGAAATTCGCTAAAAATCACGATCTCCTCATAGCAAATTCTTTACTTTAATATTTTGTTTTTTGCCTAACCTATTTAGAAAAACCATTGAATTTTAACCATGCAATGATGTAATTATAAAGGTTGATGTACGGGTATGGAAATAAAGAAATAATTAATTAATTTTATTTATTTGCTTTTCTAAAACATCATGAGAAAAATGGTTTTTCATATACAGTATAGTAATATTCGTCGGAAATTGTGAAATATTAATTGTATCACTGCCTTTAGGCCCGTAACACGTGTTAGTATAGCATATGATACTTTTTTAAATTTAAGTGAGGATGAGAATGTAAAATCCTTAAAAAAGACGCATAATTTATTGTGAAACTTAAATAGCCTGAGGGGTTCTAATACATAATAAAAAATAATGTTATTTTCGTTCAATGCAACGAAAACCCCTATCTTAAATGTAATATTCTAAACCCACTACACAAGAAAGCCATTAACGAAGTATATAATGATAATTTATACGGGCCAAAGGTAAAGTGACTGTATATGAAACTTGTTTAATGATCTGAAGCCTCTAACATATAGAGGAGGAAGGAAAGGAAGGACGAAGGAGGAAGGAAGGAGGAAGGAAAGCTACTTTTTATCTTTCTTCTTAAATATGTATTACAACACTACAAAGTATACTTACACTTATACTGTACTTACATACAAGACGGTAAAATATACACAAAAGATGGTAAAGCGCGATCGATTTCAACCAGTTATACCAATCATCATCAGGCCCAATCAGAGAATCGTATCGTGTTACAAAAGAAATTATTTAAATATATATCTCAATTGTAGTAACATTTTAAATAATAATTACTTTTCAACAAAATTCTAGAATATATTTTGGAATCTAAAAACAGGTTGTTTGGACGAAAGGAGATTGTTCTCATTGTGAAGCCTGTCTTTTGGGAGGGGGAGATAAGCGAGTCGTGTTACCGAGACTGATCGCAGCTTCAAAACTCTAACTGAGTTTTTGCTTGATCATAAAAAAACACAATCCATTCCATATCCTATCACATACTCTAAAAGGAGTAATGTTTGCTTGCTTGATTAGTTGCTTGCAACTCTGATCTCAAAAACTCCTATAACGATTTCTTTTAAATGATGGAATTAACTTATTACTGAAATAAAAAAGTGTTATAGACAGGTTCCATCCCCAGGAAAATTTTTTTTAGAAACTCAAAATTGTTTAAATGAGAGAAAAATTAACATTGGGCTTATGGAGTTTAAATTTAGAACAAAATAATCATAACTTCTGTTTATATTCAATCAGAGAACTGTCAAAGTAGTATTCATGTATTTTTAAGTAGTAACATTATTTTAAAATTATTTTATTATTTGCAGTTATATAAAGATAAATATAATATATATTAATATAAATTAAAATATTATTTATCCATCTATAATATTATAAAGAAGAGGTGGTTTCTGTCTGTCTGATTTTCCGGGTAAACGCAAAAACTACTGAACCGACTGTGCTGAAACTTTACATAAAGGTAGATCTTGAACCCATGCAACCCATAGGTATGTTCACTTCCTTAAAATCCCCTCGGGCTACGCCCCGTAAACGTCCTAAGTTTCAATGTTTACATTTCAGAAGAAAGTAAACATTCAGAAACTGTAATGCTAATAGCTGTGGATACTTCCATTTGACAGCTTAAAGAGCAGTAGTAAGATCTGCTATTTCAAGCAAAATTAAACGCAAATCGCTTTGACTATAGACCGGGTAAAGAAAACACCTGTGCGAAGAACGGGTACATTAGCAAGTTTTAATTTTATACTAGCATTTTTATTTTGCCCGACGACTTGTCCTGTCCTAATGTCATTTAATTTGTTTTATGTCAAATATTCGTCCATTTTCAAGATTATCTCGGTCCCCACGCTCACTCGCCTATCGGAAAAAGAGTTTGAGTTGCCATTCAAGTAGTTTATTCCATAATGAACATATGTTTATGCCTTTCAAGTTTGTTTAGATATAATCTGTTTGGGTAACTAACTGAACTTTGATCAAATCAATGGGAACTTTGAAAGCCATTGGGACAGAGCCCTTAGGTCGGATTAAAATTTTTTTACTAAAACCTTTTCCTGACATTAACACACAACAAAAAAATAAATATTCAATTTGGTGCACTAATTCTCAAGTGATGTCGTGACGAAGGTAAAAAGGGATTTATTTTTATTTTTGTACATTAAAATTAGATAATCCGGTAATGCAGCACCAGTTAATATTTGAACTTGAAAATTAAATAGTTTATAAGTAATGCAAAATAAAATTAATATGTTATTGTACATTCTCCTGTCGAATCGTATTAAAATTTGACAGAAATCTTTTCCAGTACAATCACGTAAACGGTTAAAATATGAAACACATTTGTCAACCCTTATTTGATCATATTTTAAAATTGAAGAGCCTCCATATAAAGTTAAATACCCAATAAAATGTTTAAATTAACAAGTTGCATATGAATTTTATTTTTGGTTTAAAACTCAAAATAACTACAGAATGAAAATTAAAATCATACAGTGAAACTCAAACTCTATACCGTCCAAAAACTTTATGTACCAACGTATGCTCTTTCTCTCTCCCATACTGATCAAAATCTCAGATGATACATCAACACAGATAAATTGTTAATATTGTAACCACTCAAAGTTCATGATGAACTCACTAACTGAATATCTGTTTAGTTTTTTTATACCTTTCATTAATAAAAAGGGCAATTACGTTCAAATTAAAGGCCCGATTTAGCGGGCTAACAATTTGATTGGGCCTTATCGTTCTCTGTATACTTAAAATCATTGGACATGTTATACTACCCATTAAGTGCAGCATCAAATCTAATTTTTAATCTAATTTAATTCTGCTTTTTATTGTTAGTTTATCTGCTTAAAAGAGCTTTACGCAATTAAATCATGACCATATTTATGACAGCTGTTTTAAACTAAAGTGATAAATAAATGTATCTTGAATACAAATAAATTTAGGTTTACATTAATATTCTCAGACGTTCCCTTTTAGATTGGGTACCCAAAACCAGCTATGATGGGTTTAGTGTAAAAAGAAACAAAGATTTATTCAAAATGATATTTTTGAGCTCATCCAATTACCCAATAAAAGATTGTTTATAGATTTTTCCATCGTTACAGTATACGGTAAAGAGTCCTCCTGGGTATTTTCTTGTTATTAAAACGTAGAGCAACAAACTTCTTAAAAGATAACGATATTGTTTTAAAACTAGAATTGTCGTTACGCTTTCTTTTGGGTTTGCCACTCATTCCACACCGTCCTGTAAAATTGACCTTACGTTTGATCTGGTAACTAGGAATAGAAGTAATACTAGAGATCTAATAAGAAAATGTAAAAACTGGAACCGTAGAACTCAATACCAAGTCAGTCTGAAATATTAAACAATCTTTGTTTGAAACTCATTGTTAGTGATGGTAATTTACGTTAATTAAGAAATGATCACGGACTTTTCCCATCTCTGATTTTATGGTTTTGCAATCAGTGATGGCAAATGTCTGCAATCATTTTTGAAATAACATGAGTTATTCTTGTGTCACATTTCAAATAAATAGCTGGACTTATTCCTAAATGTATTTTAAAAGCAAACACAAACTCACAGATTGGAAATGGAGGAATAAATGCCGTATGTTTATATCAAGTGCAAGGTGTTAGATGACTCAATAGCTGCTCTTTAGTAACTATACACAAACTAAATCGAAAATAGAAAGTTCTAATGGAATATTTACAACAATGCAGGTTTAAGACGGTTTTCGTATGCTTTTAATTATTCATACAATGTTTTACTGGACGCTCGTGGAGCGGACGATAGGCCTGTGGTGCAGGGGCTGCAATTGTCTCTTGTTTTCCAAGATCTTTCCATGGTACTCACTGTGGAGATCCCGGAACGCAGCCAGCTGAAACAAATATCATATTATATTACTTTAAGAAAACAAATTAGTGTAGTAAATGAAACTATTTTACTAGAGTATTATAGTTCTTATCATAAGAACTAGATTACATATTTTCCATAATTTCCTTCCTTAGATTATAAATCTTTTATAAGTATAGAGAAAAAAGTAAAAGTTATAGATTTTTGAAATTGTCCTTCATCAACAGAAGAAAACTTGGTTAGTTTGATTACTACCACAGTTGAATCTACATAAATGGTGTTCAATCCATTCAATGAAATATAAGCTATCGCACTCTTAAGATTGTATTTATTACAATGTGAATATTATTTTGACGGTTGAGATTATCACTTATGAAATAAACAAAAGAATATAAAATGTCAGGAATAAACAAAGAATGCAATACTAATCCCTCAAAGATGTTCCTCGAGATCCACTGCAAGCTAAAGTAATAATCTCTGAGTCAAACATCATTTCCAATCGTAGTTCGGGAAAATGTATTCAGAATTTGAGTTTTTAACTTACCAACTCTTCACTCAGTATTCCAATTACCAATTTTCCTTAGTATTCCAATAGCTAATAAAAGTCTACAACAATATTTATAGATAATTCCTAGTTCACATTCGGTAGGCATGTTTCATTGCAGGCCATTCTGAGACGAGTTTATACGGCTTCTCATCTCACTTAGCGAATGCCGTAGAGGTTCCCGAAAAGGGCCTACCATACCAGAAAGGGGAAGATAGGACTCAGCCTTGCCTTACCTGGATAAACGGTTTTCCCTTTAATTTTCTTTCTGAAAATTTGTACGATAAAATTATTTTCAAAGGATCAATATTATTACTATTTCTTACTAAACTAATTTTAAACGAGTTTAAGTCTTCAGTGCTTGGTACCTGATGGTGTGACAGCTTGATGGGCTTGGGCAGCAAGATGAAGATGACGTTCTCAGAGTAGGGAGGTGTGGTGAGGGACCCAGGGTAGGTGTAGTACTCGTGGTTCAGGGTGAGCGCACTCTTAGGCCACTGCATCGCCTCCACGCTGTTCATCTCCTGAGAGCTGTTGGCTGCGGCAATCTGAGGCAGCAACTGGTGTAGCGGCTCCAACAGCGGGTTGGCATTCTTGCGGCCCTTTTGGAAATAAAATGTTATTTGTTATTTGGAAATGTATGTTATTGGGGGTTATTTAGAGTTATTTAGGGTTATTTGGGGTCCGCAAGTTTATTTAGGTTTAGATAGCTCCCTAAGTGATGTGTTTCCTTTAATAAACGGCCCTCAGTACGACTGATTAAATCAACTATTTAATATAACTTTACGAGTGACTGTAGCACCCAAGTGTCAGAATATTTTGTGGTGCAATGTTGCCAAATCTAAAAGCAACTGTAAGCGACGCTTCATACGGTGATATCATATTATGGGAAACATTTTCCTCAGTTTGCCAAAACAACGGAAAATACACATTCAGCTCAGATATTTTAACAAAAACATTGAAAGGATCAAAATCAAAACAAACAACTTTAACATTTTAACTGGCATTTGCTATAATTCCACTAACTGAATATAAAAACATTTATTTACTGCAAGTAGACACCTGAAAACATAATCTGGCACTGCAGGACACATGTGTTGATTGGTATGGTTTGTGTAAGGTCAAAGCTGCCCCGTCATTGGCCGGGCGAGACGATACCGCTTTTTAGTTTTTACTAGCAATCCTAAAACTATTATAAACAAACTATAGCAAATTTAATGTCTATCCTCCCATCATCACATAATATATGGTATGATCAACCTACGACTAAAATGAACAGATAAGGTTAAACAAATACATGTATATTTCCTATATTTCCTTACACTGTGATCTTGTACGGTAAATATATACAATACAATTAAAGTTATTTTGATCGGTGTCTCATTATGTACTGGCCCGATCAGTTAGGACTAAGTGACGCGTAAAATGTGCCTAGTATAGGCTATATATCTTTAGATTCCACATGAAAAAATTAAGTAACTTTCTTTGAAATCCGTTCCGTTTAGCGTTAGTTTATCTGTATGTAATCTTTACCAAATTAACTATAATTTCTATGACAAAGAGGAGTTTCAAAAAGGTTACTTAACATTCTTGTGTCTGTGGCATTCGAAAATGTATAGCTGGCGCACCTTTCTGTGACATCCTTGTATATCTTGCAAAGCTAGAAGACGAATTTGGTTACATCCCAACTAGTTGTAACAACATATAGCCTACTATCGTGCTATCACAACACTATCTTATATATACAAACTAAAAAATACTATCAAAAATGCATACATAATTTTAATATTAATGCAATTTATCTCGCAACCATCATTTTTCTGTGTACCAGTTTTAGGTACTAGCACCATCGGTTGTTCTTATTTAATTAACAGGCATTTGTAGATTGTTACTACTTTAAATTCTACGAAATTATAATAGACTCATAAAAGATAAGTTGAATTTGTTATCAAAGTAGTAATGAGAACTAAATAGCTCTACGTTTAAGTTACTACAAAACGGGAGATACCTTAGCGAAAATTGTCAGAACAGCGAGGCCGTCTGGCTTGGTGGCTGCGATGGCGAAAGTGCCATATTTACTGTTGTAGTGAACCATGTGAATTTCCACAGAGAAGCTGAAACATTAGAACACCATTCATTGGACTACATAAACTTATAGTCATCATTCCCTCGCAGCTAAAATTATACCTTAGAAACCTTTATTAAGTATTACAATTTCTTTAATTGTGAACAAGTTTTTAATCTGGTCGGAAAGCATTTGGAAAATAGGAAAATTGGGGGTTGGCATCCAAGGCTTTGCAACTATTACAGAAATAGGTACATTTAGTGACTAGATAAATAGGATTATACATATATACTTTCAAGTTTTTAATATAATATCCAACTCACTGTTGCACAGAGTAACCTTAAAACAAAATATTAACAACCAATGTTCATTGCCTACATTTAATAATTGAAGCCTTTATTACATATATTTCATCTCACTACTATCCCCATTCCGTATGCATATCAATCAGTTATAACCATATGCATATATACATACGAATTTAATTATATCCTTTTTATGATTATAACTTAATGTTTTACACTTTTAACAACAATTTAACGATTTTGCTGTTTAAAGTTTCATTATGAAATCTTTATTTTACTAACTAGGCCTGCATGGTGTCAGGTAAAAGGTGTACTGGCTATTCATTTTCGGGTTTTAAATCTAAAATGGAACCAATGCTACATGCTAGTTGTTTAGTGGAGAATGTTTGTATTACAAATATTACACTTCCTCAGTTATTCAAATAATAAATTACATATAACAAATCCTCATTTAAAAATAGAAACTGGCACAACGCTTAGAACTTCGATATTAATCATGCTCAGTTTTATTTGCCAAATTTAAATGTATGTATGGTTTACACAGATTTTTTAAACGCATATTGATATTTTTCTGTGTTGCAAATTTAAGCAGATCATTTGTTGATTGCTTTATGTTTTAAGATATTAACAATTAATTGTAACATAAAAATAAATATAATGAGTCGATAGACTACTAAGTAATACAAATTTGAATCGGTTCATATATTAATTAATTAAACATTTTAATAATTATTCATAATGCATTTGGATGATTAACCAAGGTGCTTACTCATTTGTACAAACGTTAATTTATTGTACATTTCTAATCATTAATATTGTCGAGCTCAAATTATAAAATATCCTAGGACTTTATTACACATTTATTTATAATAAAATAATGTTTAATCTGGTTAGCTTATTTTATCCTGTAAAGTTATTTTCTTTATATATTTACTTTTTTTAACTTTTCAGAATAAAGTAATAAAGTATTGTTCCACTAATAAAGAATTATTCTATTAATGAAATTGTCGTATTGATGTAGCCCAATTTTAAATCTCATTTGCTCTACATTTGGCTTACATAATACTAAAATGGTATAGGTATATTTTTAGACTAAAAATACAATAATGTATATCTGTTCAAACATCACTGATAAAAGATTGTGTAAAAGTACAAGTTGGTAATTAAAAATAGTCGGTTATTTTTACCTAAAATGTGCTTTATTGCCGTTAATCACACGTGGATAAGTTATAAGAAAGATTTTGTTCAATTAATTTGTTTACCTTTCGGAATCTATAAAGTGCTCACTGCCCCAGATGTCTTCACTTCCCCAATGAAAATGCATTTGCTCGAAAACATACTTTTCTCTAAGTGGCCCGCCAATCAGATGTGGCCGGAAGGCAGGTTCCTCCTTGATGTAGACGTATACTAGAACATGTTTTAAACAGAGATATTAAACATTATTAAATTAATTAATGTATCATAATTAATAATATAATTATTATAATATTAATATATTATATATATTATAATATAAAATTAATATACTATATTAATTTTGGAAAAATTCTTACTTATTTTTCTAAAGCCCGGGTGTTGTTTTTTTATTTGCTCACGATAAGTTCTTTATGCACATTTATAATTTAGAAGATAATATTATGCATATTTTTTTAATATGAATCTTTTACAAAAGTATTTTTGTACTTACACTACTTTGTCACCAGTATACATACCAAGTGTACTTACTAAGTGTACAAAAGGTTATGTATCTTGATGTCCATTCCGTGTGTCAAATTAACTTGTATTTAAATTAATTTTGTAATAGTTTATAAGTTAATTATTCAAATTGTAATATTAGGTTTAACAACTGAAATTATTTTTAATGACCTTTTTAAATTACAGTAAAATTATCTATGCAATAACATGTTATTTTACCACCTTGATTAAGGAGTAACTAGTAAACCATAAACACGACAATTTTCAGCACAAAGAAATCCATGGTACTTGCCTTGAGTGATTTTGGCGTTCGGCCACATTCAACTAGAAGTGTAAACGTATCCTTACCAGTGTGGCACGAAACACAGTATAGACCTTGGCCTTGACGTCACGCTATTGGCTTGGCAATATCCGGCACGGGCAAGTCCATGGTTACTGCCTTGCTGTTGAACATTCGTCCACACTCGAACAAGAGTGTAAACGTATTCTTACCAGTGTGGCCCGAGTTGTAGACCTTGGCTTTGACGTCAGGTTGCTCCAGCTCGACAATGTCCAGCACGGGTAAGTCCATGGTTACTGCCAATGACTACATATATGTAGTCATTGTTACTGCCTTGCTGGTGAACCTTCGTCCACATTCGAGTAAGAGTGTAAACGTATTCTAATCAGTGTGCTCCAAGTTGTAGACTTTGGCTTTGACTTCGGGTTGCTCCGGCTCCACAATGTCCAGCACGGGTAAGTCCATGGTTACTGCCTTGCTGGTGAACCTTCGTCCACATTCGACTTTGAGTGTAAACGTATTCTAATCAGTGTGCTCCAAGTTGTAGACTTTGGCTTTGACTTCGGGTTGCTCCGGCTCCACAATGTCCAGCACGGGCAAGTCCATGGTTACTGCCTTGCTGGTGAACGTTCTTCCTCATTCGAGTAAGAGTGTAAACGTATTCTAATCAGTGTGGTCCAAGTTGTAGACTTTGGCTTTGACTTTGGGTCTCCACAATGTCCAGCACGGCAAGTCCATGATCACTGCGTTGCTGGTGATTGTTCGTCCACATTCGACTATGAGTGTAAACGTATACTTACCAGTGTGGCCCGAGTTGTAGACTTTGGCTTTGACGTCGGGTTGCCCCGGTTCCACAATGCCCAGCACGGGCAAGTCCACGTCAGTGCCTTGCTGGTGAACGTTCGTCCACATTCTACTAGAAGTTTAAACGTATCCTCACCAGTGTGGCACGAAACATAGCATAGACCTTGGCCTTGACATCACGCTGTTGGCTTGGCAATATCCGGCACGGGCAAGTCCACGGTCACTGCCTTGCTGGTGAACGTTCGTCCGCATTCGACTAAGAGTGTAAACGTATTCTTACCAGTGTGGCCCGAGTTGTAGACCTTGGCTGTGACGTCGGGTTGCTCCGGCTCGACAATGTCCAGCACGGGCAAGTCCATGGTCACTGCCTTCGATGTCAGGACGTCCACGGGGGACTGGATGGGGTGGTCGAACTTTACATCAACCAGTGGCCATCCGATTTGGCTGTTGTCAATACATGGGTTACCTTAAAAATTAATTAAATTAGATAACAAAATACCTTGGTTAATGTACGAACATATCGGCAACTCGAGAACAACGTTTTGGGTCGTCATTATGATCAAATTTATTTTCTTTTTATATACTCTAAATTTGTATTACCTGTGTAATAGCCGTTCTATCTAGTTCAGTATATGTTTCCAATTAAGTAAACTAAGGGAGTATGGGATTTTCCTAGGATAAGGGTGGTTAAAAGCATGTTTAGGAATAATTTGGGACTTAATTGGTTGACCAACAACTGTCTGCCTTCTCCATCAGTGCAAGTTCCTTTTTGTTCTGCACAAAATACTCGTTGTAAAAGGTGTCCATTGAAACTTTAGCGGGGTTTTATGGATAAGAAACAACAAAATTTGTAATGTTAATAATGTTCCGGCTTGTTATTTTAGATTACGTGGTTCTATACGTATTTATTCAAATTGATACTTTCAGTAGGCCAACGCTAAAACTATTTCAGGGCTTTAAAGAACTGAGAGTCCACTTTCGTATAGACCACTGATAGTATACGTGTAACATTTAAGCATCCGGTTTTCAAAATGTAACGTAATATATTTTCTTAATGCATTAATTTGTTTACAAAATCTCCCCATTTAATAAATTAACTAGGTAAACCCGTGCGATTTCGCACAAACTTTAAATTGCGAATGTTGGTTATAAAAGTAATTGTATTCAGTTTTAAAACAAATCAATTGAAGATAAGTAAAGCAAAACAAATTCAGAATAAGTACAACACATTTGAATATTAATCTTATGAATTTAAATGCATTGTTTACAATATATCTTTAAAACTACCCTAGTTGCATGGATTTCACTATCGCTGTCAACAAATTGTTCGTTAGTTTCTATTACACTTTTTGAACTATAAAGAAAACTTATCATATTTATATAGATAAATGTACTTTGCTGATTAAGTAACCCTTCTAAAATCTATTAACAAATGCAATTTAAATTAAATTATTCTCTATGTTTATCTAATGGGCAAAAACAAACTTTCATTTTTTTATTCTTTATTTTTCCGGTTCAATAAAAAGCAACTATTATACACAGATCGTAACAACTATTATTTACATAAAATAACATTGTGGATCATTATTGGGCTTGCTCCATTCAAAGACACCCTGAAACCAAAGTTCATCATCTAATCTAAAAGGAGATCTTGGGAAGTCTTGATTTTAACCACCTGTTTGCAGTCGGCTCACCAATGTTAAAAAATGGTGCACCAGGAAAAAGTCCAATGTTGTTGAGAAACTTTTTTGCCCTTTTCTTTATGAAAGTGTAAATAGAGTCCACACCAAATTCTTCATGAAATTGTTTATTTCGAATAAACCATGTAGTGTTTGTACATTTCCTAAGGATTTTGTTTTGGAACACTTGAATCTTATTTAATTTACTTTTTTAAATTGATAATTCCCAGATAGGACAAGCATAGATCACTAAAGATCTTAAAAATACTTTTATATATTAAAATTTCATAATTTAGTTTGAGTGAAGACTTTTTATTGATCAATGGAAAAATGTTTGATAACCGAGAATAAGCTTGTGTCAATTTTGAATTTACATGTAGTTTCCAATTCAGCTTTTGATCGAGATGAATTCCTAGATATCTTATGGACTGGTAATAGGGATTCCATTCGGTTATAGTATTACCTATAGTAATATTAGGAGGAAGTTGTGGTTTCTTTAAAGTGAAGAGTTTGGCTTCACATTTTGAAGCGTTTTACTTAAGCCTCCATTTGTCGAATCATTCCAACAGCGTATCAAGGGAAGTTTGCAGATTTTGTTGAGCTGTATGAATATCAGAGTGTTGAGTTATAATAGCAGTATCATCGGCATACAATGCAAGTGAAGCGTTTAGTGGAATGGGGATGTCTGTCATGAATATGTTAAATAACATGGACCATGGAGCCTTGGGGAACCCCAGCCATGACATCACGAGTTGTTGAATAAGAATGATTTAGTTTTACGTGAAATTTTCTGTTAAGGAGGAAGGATTTAATAAAAATTTTCAAATAAAGCGGGAAATCCGAAGAATTAATCTTGAATAGCCCTTGTGCCAAACTTTATCAAATGCTTGGGTAACATCGATCAAAACTGCCAGTGAGTGTTCCTTTCTTTCAAACCGTTACTGATAACTTCGGCGATTCCTTGAACTTTATGAGTAGTGGAGTGTTTTGGATGGAAGCCAAATTGATGAGGGATGATAGTATCAGATGACTCAACGAAGTGTAATGATCTCTTCTGGATGATTTTTTCCAACAGTTTTGATATAGAGGATAGTAGACTAATTGGTCAGCAGCCAGAAGCAGAATGTTTCGGTTTGTTTGGTTTGTGAGTTACCATCATTTCTGCCTCTTTCCCAGCAGTTGGAAAAGAACCACGAGAGATGCAGGCATTGAAGATGGATGAGAGAATCGCAATACTCTTACGTGAAAGATTTTTCAAAACTATGTTCGGTATAAAATCGGGTCCAGGTGTCTTCTTTACAGGGAGCCTTTTTATTAATTCATATATTTCCGAAGGGGAAAAATTGTATCGGTATTCAACCGTCTGTGTTACGTTTTGGAGGGAGGCGTAAACAAGATCAGTGGTTTCTTGGTTAATTATATCATTAGGAGAAAAAGATTTTCCAAAGAGGTCTCCAAAAATTACACACTTTTCAGAATCGGTTTGGAAGTACTGCCTGTCTTGTTGGAGTGGAGAAATTATTGCCGGTGGGAAAAGAACACGTTTGGTAGCCTGCCACAGGCTTGAGTCATTAGGATTAATACCATGTGCATATAATTTATAAGAGTTAATTTTGAAGTTATCCAGCTCAAATTTTACTTGCCAAATGAGTTGATTTAATATTCGCCGCATCCAAGGTTGTCTATACATTAACCATTGTCTTCTAGCTTTATGTTTTACTTTAATAAGATTAAAATCCTTAAAGGAGGGTGCAAGAAGTAGTTTGATCGTTGGGAGCATCGCTTGGATATAGCAATGTTTGTGGAATTCTGGAGACAATCTCTAAAACGTGCTACTGCCAAGTCAATCCGATCCTCCAAGGAACAATGAGAGATTCATCCAGTTTAGATCTAAACATGTCCCAGTCAACGCGACCAGTAATTAGTCTATCAGGTAATGGAGAGAATTGAGGCTGGAGAAAGAAACTTAAAATTACAGGTTGGTGGTCCGAAGCCAGCTCTGGCAACACCTGTTGGAGTATAGGAGCATTAAACTGTGTGTGCAAAACAATGTCTAGTACACAAGATTGGCAATTTATTTACCAAGGATGGAACGCGGCTTCATCAGGAGCAGAAATTTTGATGTTCAAATTAAGCATGATTCGAAGCAGACGTTCGCCATTGGGGTTGGAAACCCTACAGCCTCAGAACCGGTGCTTTCAATTCAGATCGCCAACAAGAAGAGTAGGAGTGTTTAGTGAAAACAGTTTGTTGACGTATTTTCTCGAAGTCGCTTGTTTGAAGATTTATATGTGGAAATAATAGTTAAACTTTCGTTATTAGTTAAAATTAGTTTAATAGAGACAGCTTAAATTTTCATCAATCTAGGCAAAAATAGAGAATGGTGACTGTTAGACCTTTTAATAAAAATGATAACTCCTCCCGAAGCAATTGGGGCCGTCCTGTCCTTTCTGTGTATAGCGTATCCAGGTATCTTAAAAGGCTCAGAATTAATTAAATAAGTTTCAGTCACGCAAGCTATATCAATATTGTGTCGGACTAAAAATTATGAAAATGTTGATTTTTGACATTTTAGAATATATATAAAATATGCGTTCCAATTAATTTTAAGTTAATTTTAAGTATTGAAGTTTTGAAGGTTTGAGTGATTAGGCTGAGGCATGTGACAACATTGAGGTAAGAACATTGGAAAGAATTTTGAGGTTAGGTACTAACCAAAGCTTAATGGATACATTTACGAAAGGCCTCCTTGCATGTTTGTCTTTATTATAGGTTGTTTGTTGCACTTTACTTTTTAGATCTTGATCATGTTTGCACCCCCTGTAGTTAGCAGTATGCTTTTCACCACAGTTAACACACTTAGGTTCAGCCGTTTCCGTCAGAGTACAATCAGAATACAAATGTTGACCTGTACACCGGACACATCTCGGATCAAGTCGGCAAAAGTTTTTAGTGTGGCCAAAGCGTTGACATCTTACGCACTGAGGAATGTCCTTACTCTTACGTTTTGCTTCAACTTGAATTATTGAGTTTTTCAAGATTAAAAATTTCTAGTCCTTTCTCATTGATTTCAAGTAAGTCTGAGCATAAGGGAAGGAAAGATTTATGTTTGTTTATTAATCGAACAACTTTTTTAACAGGAAAACCCGAATCTAGTAGTTCAGTTTTAATTTTTTTCATCGGTTAAGGAATGAGGGACGTTCCCAAGGATAACTTCCAGCTTTTTATCCTGGGGAGATTGAAAAGTGTGAAATTTAACGTTAGAATTGTCATAGAAGCGTGTAGGTTTCTATAAAATTCAAAAAATGAAATACAAACTTTTAATTAAAAGTCAAAATGATGGCACTGAAAATTGATACGTAATAAACAGATTACATTCACAGCTGTTCCCCCACAAAATTTCAGAGCGGTATAAAAAAAGAAAACTTATTATGTTTATATAGATAGATGTGTTTTTGCTGATTACCCGTCCATAAAGTATTATCAGCTGGAATTATTTTGTTGAAAAATCAAACGAAGCATCTGGGTTTTTTTGATTGGAAATTGGAAATGTTACACACTTCCAGGTTTTTGCGATATTTTCAAGTTCTATGACCTAAATTGGCAATCTAAGGCCAGTTAGCACATCTGCACACCTAGACGCATATTAATATTCTACAATTTCCTATGTGAAGCTTTCGCATCCCGTTCTGAGAAGCGAGAATAGTAAATAGATAAAAAGTATAAACGAGATCGCACGCAGCACGCTGACGTGAGGGAAGTGAATTTCCGCATTAAAACCTTAAAAAGATCAAATGAAGGGTTTAAACTAACTCTGGTTACATTTTTTTAAATTGAAAAATTTTATTTTTTGGCTGTTCTGATGTTCCTGTTTATATTTAATTTCACTAATAGGATGCCAATGTAGTACATTATAAAGTTAGAAGGAGGTATATTCGGGATAACAAGTTGGTATAGGGGTATTGGAGGTTATAAAACAATATTAAGATATGAAAAACAGCCTTTTCCAGTGTAAAATCACCATAAGACAACGTACCGTATTTTGACAATTAACATTTTCCTTAATAACTCGGTAAGTAATTGTGCTAGAATTATTAGGAAGGGCTTAGAATCGTTGGATTTTTACGTGCAATAATTTAATGTGCTATAAGTGTACATTCGGGGCTTTTCTGACCCTTTTTGGGCCCAGAAACTCAAAATTTGAAAACTTCAAAATCCCAAAAAGGGGGCTCAGAGTTTTCCAATTGTTTTGCCTAACGAACTTGTCCAACTGATTATAAAAAGTCTCTACCAAATGTGAAGATATATATAACGTTTTTAGTGACCCCCCAAACGTGTTCAGGGGTCACGTTAGGGACTTCTATGGTGGTCCCGGGCTTAAGTTTCACCGTGCGGGTAATGCTAATAGTTCACTTTTCCAAAGGAAATTCACTAAAACGGTCAATGTCTTTAGTTAGATATAATATTTATAACATTTGTTTATTTAATTGAACAGAGTTGAATTAAGAAAAACACATGCTACATAAACGAAATAAAACTGTCCTCCATTCGAATAAGATGGGGATCTATATAGAAGTCCCGTGGGGCAGAGCCCTCAGGCCTAAATCAAAAATCTAAATCCAGTTTGACCATCTGCGCACATAGACGCACGTTTTAGTGTATAGTATGTGGGGGTAAATCATGAAAAAAGCCTTATTGTGTACTTTTTACACTTGGATCATTGTAGACAATGTTCTGCACTCAAACAAAAGATGGCGTTAGCGGTTCGTTTATAATAACTCCATATTGCGTGCAATGGATCAGCCGCTGTTGTACGCTTGCTTACGAAACTCCTTCAAACTGGTGAAACTGTTGGTGAAGACCTGACCTTCTTAGTGTTTTGTATTCATTAATAATTGACACCAATATGATGTATAATTGCCACAAGCTATAATACAAAACCAGTTGATCCAATCCTGCACACCACGTTATTTCTTGTTTGAGTACGTTGTTTGAACATCGTCTACAACGCTCGAAGCGTCAAACAAATTGTCTGAATTTCCAACATTAGAGCTGACTTTTTTTTCATTCGTGGTGCTTACCCTGACACCTGATTTTCCTTTGAATGACTTTTCTGAAAATGAAAAGGAAATTGGCTAACCATTAAAAAAAGTCTGATCTTAATATTTATTGAACAATGAAAATATAAGTGGGTTCAACACTTGCCATATTTTATTCATGTGCTACGCCACTGCACTACTGATGCATCAGTTGTATTAAGCGTTAACTAGTCTTGACCTATTTAAAATACAAACCTCAAAACTTATTTTAAATTTTTTAGTTGAAAACAATAATCCCTAAGAATTAAATCAGATGGTAAGATGATTTAAATCGGTATAAAATAAACGAATATACCATAAGAGATATTAATCAATTTTAAAAAAATGTATTGCTATAATTTACTTGAATTTAATATATTAATCTACATACCTATGCTGACATCCCTGGTTACAGACGGATATATTGGGTCAGGCAAAGTGTTTTGAGGCAGCGTGCAAACGATAAAGGCAGACAGCCAGAACAGGGCTTGGTCCTGAAACTAAACCATGTGCAATTTTTTAGCGAATTTCCTCTACATGAAAGAAGCCATTACCGTGGATTGTATAGTGGAAGTGTAAAACTAGAGTATAGGGTACCGTCGGCAAACAAATATTTTTGATTATAAACAATATATTTTTATCTGTATATTCCAGATGTAAAACAATTTATTGTCGGAAACTCATATGTAACTCCACTAAACACTATTTGTTCCAATTAACTGTTGACTTGTATTGTTGTGGATTGTAGTTCAGTTCACAACAGCTGGGCAGGTCCTTTTATTAAATATCGACTATCGTATTATAGCCTACCGATTATCGTAGTCGACTACTCAACTAGCATCTAGAGGATCACAGCTTGTTAAATTGTAATTTTCTCAAAGTTCCAATTGCTTTAGTGGATCAATGGCTTCAGTATCGGACTCACGATCATGCGGTCCCGAGTTCAAATCCTACATTTGCTGGTTACTTTTTGGGGTCTGCATTTCTTTAATTGACGTTATTTTGTTCGGTTCAAGTGTTATTTTTACGTTTAACTTTTAAGGTCTAAAATTAATGTTAAAGTTTACTTTGTATTTTATTAGATCAAAATTTATTTAATTGTGATATGTTGCCCAACGAAGAGCCACCATACAGCGCTCTGCGGAGTTAGGTTAGCTTAGGTTACTATATTTTGTCATTAACTGCAGCAAAAAATGTTATTTTGTACACATAGTTCCATTTTACTTTCTCCCCTTTTACATAGTATATGGAGAAAGTATTGTTTTCGTCAAAATTTTCGAATTTGAGTTGTTAGTGGAAATATTCGTTTTGGTGCTCCCTGAACCCAAAAAAAGTGATTTTTAAGTGATGTCTCTGTGTCTGTTTGTCTATCTGTCTGTCTGTATGGATGTGTACAGAGCTAGAGCCCTTATCAATGGTCCGATTTTTATGAAATTTGTTATGTAGGTCCACGATAACTCCACAATAAATCGACGATAACTCCATGCGTTATTTTTTTGAATTTTTTTATTTTTAAGGGTAATTAACCCCCAAAAACCGCCAAAAAACATGAAAAATCAAGATTTCTCAAAAACGGCTTCAACGATTTTGATTAAACTTTAGTCGTTTGTAGAACTTTAGTTTTCAAACAAAATGACACCACCCGCATTTCTGCAAAATTCGGGTTCAGTAATTACAAGTCTTAAAATATAAAAAAATATTTTTTTTTATTTTTTCATTAAACAAATTATAAAAAATATTACTATTAACCATTAAAATAGCTCAAAAAACTAAATAATTTAGTCTCTTGAATTACTATTCTACGGTTACTGGTTGCGGAGAAAATTTAGATTTTCATTTTGCGGTAAACGCAGTACGTTGTCGAACGTTATTTCATAAGGGGAATAAAAAATTACTATTTCTCTATTATTTATTGGTCAATTTCCTTCAAACTTCATATGCTTGTTAAGTTAGCATTGACCAACAGAGAAAATTTAAAATATGTTGCCCCTTAAAAACCCTGAGGGGGGAATAGGGGGCATTTCCCCTCTTAAAACCACTTGTGTAGCGATGGATTCTGTAATGCCTCTTAAACAGGGATTTGGGTGGATATTTTTGAAAACAACTTGTTTACAAGATTTTATGAACATTCGACCGTGCTTTGTATTTTATATTTAGTAAATAAAAAGTAGTTTAGTCATTAAAGTTGGGCTAAAAGAGAGAAAGTATGTGTCAGATTCCTGAAACCATTTATTATATATTAGTAAGGATTAGACAATAAGTATGCAGGTTTGCATATGTACCACTAATATAAGCCTTGGATGATAACAGTTACGGATATTTTAAGTTGAATAATAGCATTTTATAAATAACGACCTTGAAGAGTGATAAAATGCCACTGGTGCAGATAACGAAAAACACCTCAACTACTCCGAGACATAGCAGTGGCATTTACTAAATAAAATCAAGCGATTTATATCCCATACTCTAATATGAGTAAGGTGTGTTTCTATATATGATATCTTACCTTAAATGATTTCCTTCATATACTGGAATTGACACAAACTTGTTGAACAAACTGTTTAGCCTTCTCCAAGTAAAGCTTTCTCCCCCAGGTACGTCCTATAAACTAATACAGTGTGGTTTGCTTACTTGCTTGGTTGCACAAATATCTCCATATTTGGTGGTACAATGAGGTGGTGTTAGACTGTGGTGGACTTTCTTTATGTTCTTATTTTTCTTTGCAGCTTGCTAATTTTGTAAAATATTTCAAAAATGTGTTTTAATTTATTGTGGCATTTGACATTTTCTACACATTTTTAATACCGTATTATGGCACTATAGATTATTATTATTATTAGCCTATTATAATTATTATTCACAAACAGTTTCCTTTAAATTTTGGGAGTAACTAATTTCTTTATATTATATATTTTGACTAAGTCTTATTCCTAGCAAAAACATATCTGTCTAGTAAAATGAAATTGAAAATTAGAAAATGTTAACATTAGGCTTATGTAATTTAAATATATAAAAAAATGTCAGTTGCTTATATACAACCAGTTATCGTTCAAAGTAACATTTTAAGTTTAGAATTTTAACTCGCAACCGAAACATTGAGAAATAACAAATCCTTTTTAATGTATCTGTGAGAACAAAATTATCATATAAACCAACTATATAGTCTACTAGCCGTTACCCGGCAGACGTCATGCCTTTGACTATTACCAACTAAAACCAATATCTCCAAGATCATTTGTTCAAGTAAATATCTCATTAAATTTTATGTAAACAACAATATATTTCCATAAGGTTTATATGGGAACCCTTTTGGGCCTCTTGGGAGGAACCCAATGAAGTTAGGACGTAATGGATGGCTTAAAAACCTTCTCTGTGAAATTTTACATTTATATACCACGTTTCATAATAAACAGTCCAACGGTGTCCGAGTCCATAAACTTCAAATATATATACAAACAAACCAACATCCTTTTTAGCGAATTTCCCCTATAGGGAAGAAGCTATTACCGTAGGTCTCATGGTAAGACTTAAGCCCGAGACCATGATAACTTTTCATTTCAAGGTCCCCAGATGCCAAAAACACCATTCGTTCAAATTTTTATATATGTATATATATATATATATATTTATATATATATATATATATGTGTCCGTAAGCACGATAACTCTCGTAAAAAAGCTCCGATCTTAATGAAATTTGGTACAAATGTGTAAAGTACCATTTATTTGAACGAGTTTGAAAACCAGACGAATCGCATCATCCAAAGGGGGGTTTTTGGGGGGTTTCGTACCCCAAAAATGGGTTTTTTGGGGTTTTCACATGTAATTTTTATTTTAATCAAATTGCAATTTTTACCATTAAAATCAGCTTAAAAAAACAAACAATTTGGTATTTTGATCATTGCTCTACGTCAATTGGTTACTGAGATATTGAAAGTGCTAAACACAGTACGTTGTCTAATGTTATTCTTATGGAGAAAAAGAAAAATTGTATATCTCGCTTATTTATGAACATAAACTGACAAAATTTGGTATATGACTTCATCTGGTTGTAGTTTATTATTGTTTGCTCAAAAAAACAATTTTTCGCCTATGATTCCCGTTTCAGCAAACCTAGGTACTCGGTCCCCATGTTATTCTTATGGAAAATATTTAAAATATCATATATCGCTTATTTATGAATGTATATGGATGAAACTTGGTATGTGACTTCACTTAGATGAGTTCTATTGATATTTGCATAAAAACCCATTATTTTGTATTCCTTGTTGCAGCAAACCTGCGTACTCATCCCCAATGTTGTTCTTATGGAGAATAATTAATATTTTAAATATCGCTTGTTTGTGATTATATTTCTTATGAATTCTGTTAAGTGGCTTAATGTGTTATGTTATATATTCATTGGAAATTCGCTGAGTATGCAGGTTTGCTGCGACGGGGGTATTTATAAATATAGATATAAACCAAGAAACATAATTAAAACGTCCATATAGAACCTAAATAATTATTTTTTTCGCCCTTAAAAGCTAAAAGAATTTATGGTTTCTACCAGCGTTACTTCTCTGTAGACCTTTACACTCAATTTTAACCTTTCCAAACATAAGAATTTTTATATTTGAAAAAATATGATTTAAACTTACTTAAAAAAATGTAATACGTAAGTGTTATTACCTCTTAAGAAACATACAAATTATACTGACCATTACAATTTGGTGTGCAAATTATTTGTATTGTAAATAAATCCTAGGTCAAGGCTCGGTCCTCCCAGTTTAACATTTTCAATACTTTCTATTTCAATACTAGTACAATCCAATTTATCACTACTGTTGCTACGTAACAGTGCCGTTCTATTCATAGAGTTAATGTGATATGCTCATTAGGTGTACAAACCGACCTCGACATATTTCAATTGTTTTTCAAGCTTCTAGGTTATCAGTTTTATTTCAATTATTAGATTAAAGAGTTATTTAATTTTTCGCTCTGTGAATTAGTTTTTCAAATTGAAAACACTAGTGAGGAATAGTTTGAAATAGTATCGAGGAATAATGTTCATAGTGAAGTTAAATGTATTTGTTTTAACTTAACTGCCCGTCACCTTAGACCAATAGGCAATTGCGGTGATCTAAAGACAGCGAGGTACCGGTACCGTAGCGGTAAATAGTCCCATGTGCAAGCCAGTGGCAACCGCTCGTGATATAGTCTCACTACAGTCGGCCGGGATCGAACCAACGCTTCAAAACGGCTGACTTTCGCTTTGTAAAATACTTGGACCTTAAAAATTAATTGCTCGTTTAAACTTCAAATAAACCTTGATGTTTTGCTAAAAATATCTGAGTAATTCAGTTATTAAGTGTTTATTGGCCTTGAAGATGTATTCTGCTGTTGGTTCAGAGACAGTAATTACCTTTTAATGTTAACTTTTTCAAACCTAACGTAGTGGTTAGTGTAGTAACAAGGTCAGGGTTTAGACTGTTCCCTCCAACGCCCCAGGGTTACGTTACAGCATATTACGAATATCCTTAATTGGTCAATCCTAACTTATATACCAAGTTTTAATGAAATTTATCATTAAATAAGAGGCAATTTATAATATATTTATTCTTCTTAAGAATAAAATTGGAAAACGTACTGCGTTTTCAATTTTCTCCCCAACCATTAGCTGTAGATTAATAACATCAACTATAAACACTGAACTAGACTTATATTGTCATTGTAAAAGCTGTCCCTAGTTTTGTAGGTGCTAAGATTCAAAGGTGACGTAGTTCTCACTAATCACCAACAGAGTATACTGCTGTCAACCAATACTTATCCTCTCGAAGAGGGGATAATACAACGTTGGTGTGTCAGGAAGCAAACAAAATAAGTAAATAACTAAAATAAATAGTTGACAGCAGCACAATCTATCGGTGACCTGATCAAACTACGTCCACTTCAAATTCTGGAAAAAACTAAAAGTGGGACAGCTGAGCCATAAAGGAGGGATGTCTCCTTCAGTATAGATAGTTAATGTTAATAATTTAAAGTATTAGTACCTGGAGGGCCGAGCTTTGCTCGGGGGATGGCCAGTCAGTTTGTTTAGATGACTTGGAGTAATTTCTTACCACTTCCCCCAACTGATAATCAGATTTGTATAACTAATTTGCCTCTTTTATACACTTTTAAGGCCACTCCAGATGTTATTTATAGCTCAATATCCCTTTGATTTATTTTACTACTCTATATATGTAATCTACACTCAAATATTTTAATCTCTGCTCAGCGGAAACCACCGCTGATTAATTGGTTAATCTTAACTTACATACCAAGTTTTAATGAAATTTATCATTAAATAAGAGGCAATTTATAATGTATTTATTCTTCTTAAGAATAAAATTGGAAAACGTACTGCGTTTTCAATTTTCTCCCCAACCATTAGCTGTAGATTAATAACATCAACTATAAACACTGAACTAGACTTATATTGTCATTGTAAAAGCTGTCCCTAGTTTTGTAGGTGCTAAGATTCAAAGGTGACGTAGTTCTCACTAATCACCAACAGAGTATACTGCTGTCAACCAATACTTATCCTCTCGAAGAGGGGATAATACAACGTTTGTGAGTCAGAAAGCAAACAAAATAAATAACTAAAATAAATAGTTGACAGAAGCACAATCTATCGGTGACCTAATCAAGCTACGTCCACTTCAAATTCTGGAAAACACTAAAAGTGGGACAGCTGAGCCATAAAGGTGGGATGTCTCCTTCAGAAAAAGTAGTTAATGTTAATAATTTAAAATATTAGTGCCTGGAGGGCCGAGCTTTGTTCGGGGGGATGGCCAGTCAGTTTGTTTAGGTGACTTGGAGTAATATCTCACAACTTCCCCCAACTGATATTCAGATTTATATAACTCATTTGCCTCTTTTCTACATTTTGAAGGTCACTCCAGTTGTTATTTATAGCTCAATGTCCCTTTGATTTATTTTAATACTCTATACATGTAATCTTTACTCAAATATTTTAATCTCTGCTCTCAGGAAACCACCTGTTAACTATGTTTACGCTCCTATGTCCCGTAATAGGATGCAGCGAGGATTTGTAATACCACCATAATAGTCAGTATAGGTGCCGGATTAATCAATTAAAAGTAACTTACCTAACCTCACCTAAGCCCACATTAATACTTCGACCAGCCTACCACATTCCAGTTCATCGTTGAATCTAGTAGTCCTACATTAGAAGAAGAACCAAAATTTATTCGCCCTGAAAAAGAAATACTTACCACATAAACATTCCTCTCAGAATAGTCATTATGTAAACAATTTGTCTTTGAATTCTGTATTGTTAATTTAAAGTGGATATAAATAGGCTATAGGCAATAGGCATATATTTTAACAAGTCTTTAAAGCCCACTTACCTCTGACCTACCAATGCACAACTTCAGTCAATATTGCTTTTGAGAATCAGGCAATAATTATGGGTCAAATTATTGCCAGGAAAAAAGCTCGTACAGTATCCGGTAAGACCTAGGCCAAATGGGAGAGTATTCTCGTTGGTTGAAATCTAAAGAAATATTATCATATTTGTAACGTGTCGCAGATTAATTGACTACAAGTAACTTACCAAACCTCACCTAGGCCCACATTATACTTCAACTGGTCTACACATCCCAGTTCGTTGAAGATTCTGGTAAATTAGGTGAATAACCAAAATTTATAAACCCTGAAAAAGAACTACTTACAACATATAAACATACCTCTAAGTATAACCATTGTTTAAAATTTGCCTTTGAATAGAGTTAAGTTTAAGAGAATATAATAGGACTAACCCCAAGGCTCTGAAGGGTGGGATATTTCCGGCTCAGAGTCATGGGGTTACTTTAATAGGCTATGGGCAAAAATTTGAGTAAGTCTTTAAAGCCACTTACTTCTAACCTACTAAGGCATAACTGTTGTCAATGTTACTTTCAAAAATCTGCCATTGATTTCCTTATTATCAAACATTAATTTAATGTAAAAATCACAAATTAATATATCTATGAAACTACGTTAGGATAACACTAACCTATGACTGTTTTTATGACTTTATACGATATATGAGTTGGCAAAAAATTTGAGTTTTGCCAAAAGCCAAAATTTTATTTGAACACATGAAATGACAGCTAATTTAAAACAAATAATTGTTACAAAAAACAAGAACAACTAATTGCTTTTTTCCAATGGCACCAAACACTTCCGATTTAACCAAAATTACTGACACTACGATTTTTGAAGACAAGATATCAGTACTTACAAGTCTCACGCACAAAATTGTGTTCAAATTATAACTACAATTAGGCTATATTGATCCGTTACTGCTACCTACGAGGTACGTTTTTACATAAAAATGAAAGTTAAGAATCTCCTCTTTTAATTTATTGTCAGAATCACGAATGAAGAAAAATTAAATATGAAACTATGTTTACTATAACTAACCTATGAATAACCTACCTAGGTGTTTAAAAAAAATTTAATGTAGTAGGCTAGAAATCTTTATCTCTTACTGAAATAGGCCCTATAAAGTTGTAAGCAACAATTTTAACCCACAGCGTAAGCATAGAACAACGATACCTTAGCATCAGGCTGTTTGGTGACTTTAGTATTGTTGTTGGCTAGGATTGATTTTTGTACATTTCACAGTTTCTTTTGGTGTCAAAGTCATGACCTAAGTTAATCAAACTATAAGAAAACCATAATAATTAGATATGTATAAAATTAGACTACGCCTAGGCCTAACAAAATTGTTCATAAACTATAACCAACATGTAACAGGGGCGTATCCAGGGGGGAATATCCAACTGAAATTTCAAAAATACATGTAAAAAACGGGAGAAAGAGATGTAACGGGAGAAAAAACGGGATGTAGGTTAGGCCAAATCCTATCCACCGAAAAAAAAGAATCCTAAATAAAAATGCCACTGACAAGTAATAGAGATAACGCAAATTGCCGTACTACTTACTGAAAATTATATCTTAAAAATCAACCCACTCTATTGTAACAGGAGACAGTTTAGAATTTGTGTGTGATAGGCTATCAGAATTTTTCAAAGCTGTAGATCTAAATTACCTTACATAGGTTAAAGTCGTAACCGAATAGACACAGACTGTGTAGCCTTTCCATTACATAGTATAGGTACTTTACTATAATACTGAGTACATAATTTTGATCGTTATAAAACTAATAAATGTGGAATGATTCCATTAAAAATTCTTGATTCAAAACTCATTTATTCGCAAACGCCATTAGCTGAACTACTGAACTATTGAACACTGAACTGTCCGGCCACTGCTGGCCAGGAGACCACAGACTACAGACGACATATCAGTTGTTTTGGTTAACTGCTGTTGTCAACATCCGCCCGTAGTCTGTTTGACTGCAAAATCAGTTGAGCGACTGTTTGCTCACCACTACTACCCAACCCAAGACACATCTGAATATTTCCGGAAAATGAAAAAATATAAATATACCAAAATAATAATCCAATTATAGTTTATTACCACCCTTTTAGTGAATTTCCCCTATGGGGAAGAAGCTATTACCGTAGTCGGCATGGTAAGACCTAGGCTCGGGACCATGATAACTTTTCGTTTTGAGGTCCCCAGACCCCAAAAACACCATCCGTTCGAAACTGTATATATATATATATATATATATATATATATATATATATATATGTGTGTGTGTGTGTGTGTCCGTGGGTGCGATAACTCTCGTAAAAAAGGTCCGATTTTGATGAAATTCGGTACAAACGTGTAAAGCAGCATTTATGACTTTAAGTTCGAAAACCAGACGGATCGACCTATCCGAAGGGGTATTTTGGGGGGGTTTTGTACCCCAAAAATGGGTTTTTTGAGTTTTTTACATACAATTTTTGAAAAAGTAAAATTTTATTTTTTACTATTGGAATCAGCTTAAAAACAAGCACAATTTGATGTTTTAATCATTGCTCTACATCAATTGGTTACTGAGATATTGAAAGTGCTAAACACAGTACGTTGTCCAATGTTATTCTTATGGAGGATAAGAAAAAATGTATATCTCGCTTATTTATCAACTTATCCTGACGAAACTTGGTACATTGCTTCATTTCATTGTGGTCTGTTGATATTTGCACAAAAACCCATTTTTTGCCCGATAGTTCCCGTAGCAGCAAACCTGCATACTCAGCCCCATGTTATTCTTTATGGAGAATAATTAACGTGTTATCTCCTTTAATTATGAACATAAATTAATAGAACTTGGTATGTGGCTTTACCTAGTTGAGTTATATTGATATTTGTATAAAAGCCCATTTTTAGTGTTCCTTTTTTCAGCAAACCTGCATACTCAGCCGCCATGTTATTCTTATGGAGAATAATTAAAATGTCATAAATCGTTTATTTATCAATGTATATTGATGAAACTTGGTATGTGGCTTTATGTGGTATTAAGATAAATTAATATGCATTGGAAATTCGCTGAGTATGCAGGTTTGCTGCTACGGGGGTATTTACAATTAAGAGCAACCCTGAACATTTCAAATCAATTCATTAAACCGTTAAAAAGGAGTTAGCGTAACAAGAGAGTGACTAAACACGTGTATGAAGGATTCAACTCGCTTCGCTCGCTTCATCCAATTAATAATCAAATACAAAATGAGTATTACTTTGACAGTTCCTGGTAGATTTGAACAGCTGTTACAATTTTATTGTTTTGATTTGAAACTCCATAAGCCCAATGTTAATTTTTTTAACTTTTCATTTTAGTTTTTTTACATTATTTGATTTTTCCTGGGGATGAGGCCTGTCTATAACTTATTTTTATCCCAGAAATTAGTCATTTCCAACATTTGAAGGAAATTGTAGGAGCCGTTTTTGCGATCAGTGTCGCAAGCAAGCAAGCAAACCTTACTCATATTAGAGTATACGATTTTATTCAGTTTCTTGAGCTTTGTATATTGGTGATAATACTACCTCAAGAAGTATTGCTTTCTTCCCGTTTATATAGTATGGGGAAAGTATTGTTTTCGTAAACATTTTCAAATTTGAGTTATTTGTGGAATTTTTCATCTATTTTCTTCAAGAATTTATGTAATATCAAAAAACATCATTTTGGATCATTTTAAGCCCTAAAACTTCCGACCTCAAATTTTTCCAGAAATTCGGTTGGAGTCATTATTTTAGAAACAGAACACTATATTTTTATTAAAAGATCTATTTTCGAAAAAAATGTCATGTCAAATTTTACAGCGGTTTTGGGCGTATAGCATTCCTTCACAATCAAAAGTGAACAAATAAAACCTCTGAACAGATTCGTACCTGCATATGATATGTTATCCTTTATAGCTATTGGTGCCGTCCCTAAGTCTGTACACATCTATACAGACGGACAGACATAACCTCAAAACAATTATTTTGGGGCTCAAGAAGAACCAAAACAAACTTTCACCGATAACTCAAATGCAAACATATTTACGAAAATTATAGCTTCTCCATATACTACGTATAGGGGTAGAAGGTATTTACAGGTTAATACGTAGGCTTACTATAAGGACAGTTGAAGTTTAATAAATTGTCTGTTCTCTTTCAACAAAGTTAAAGCTTTAATCTTTCTTTGCTGCTGGTTTTTCATAATTTGGTGCTTAAACCAGTTCCACATGTATGTTTCCCTTGAAGATGGGACGATGGCGGCGCGGCTGGATTTTTCTGTTGTTGTGAGTGATAGGCCCCTTCTTATGTTTCACCTGTTTGCCAGTTACGCCTTCCTCCTTCTCATTATGATTCAAACCCCTGAAGGCCCGGAGCTGAAATCAAATATTTCTCATTTTTAATGTCACAGAAACAAATTGTATATACACTATTGGCTTGAAGGGGCCATAGCCCTTAACCTTGTTCCAATACTCTACCAATACTCTTTATTTTTATCCTCTTACTCCTCTTACATACTGAGGAAAATAAAACATAAGTAGAAACACATGTCAGTTCGCAAACAAAGTAGACACTTACTCACATGTTTTAATGCTAACAAAGCAGACGTTTTTAAATACCCATGCATTTCTTATGAGGGATGTTTTACGTTATTTCTAATTCGCTGATAACCTTCTAGAAGTACTGCTATTTTGCCCGAGGCTCTGGGATCAAGACCCTTCATTTGAGCCGTCTCCCATCATTCTGCGATTTGTCAAACTCCCACAATTTTGACTTAAAGATTTCGCCTACAGAATTATATATAAAGACTAGCTGTGTACCCTTCCTACGTACGGGTTGTATATGTAAATGATACATTAATAACAAATTAAAAAACCAGTTTTATTTTATTTTATATTATACTCGCCGACCCGTTGCAGCTTCGCCCGCGTAAACTATGATAGTTGTTTGTACTGTACTTCAATCTGTGGTTAGCCCTTGGAACTAATACGAATCAAGATCAGCTGTTTGAATTTTCATCAGCTCAAACTAAAGTGAATGTCCATAAGGAATACTTGGGAACTTTGGGATCCAGCGGGGCGGAACACAGGGGGCACGGGCAGCCCTCAAAGTTCGTTTTTCGCCAATAAGAATAAAACATGGAGTGTCATTTTATTTTAATTGCAGCTATTAACACATTATAGGCAGATTATTAGCAATACCAGATGTTACAGGTAAGAAATTATTTATCTAGGCAGTGTGTAAATTAAGTATTGAAACAAATATGTATTTTTTAAATATAATAGATAGAAATACTTGTTCGTGGCATTGACTATTAACAAAGGTTCCGGGATTTTTGACATAAACAAAGTTTCAACACTAAGGGAGTGGGGGTAAGGGGTAACTTATTTTTTTAAATAGCAACCCCTATTGAGTGACCCTTCAATCCTAAATAAATACGCCACTGACAAGTAGTAGAGCTAGCACAAACTTGCCATACTACTTACTGAAAATTATATCTTAAAAATCAACCCATTCTATTGTAAAAGGAGATAGTTTGGAATTTTTGTGTGATAGGCTATCAGAATTTTTCAAAGCTGTAGATCTATTGAACAATAGTTTACATAGTACCGTACCTTAGATAGGTTAAAGTCTTAACCGAGTAGACGCAGACTGCGTAGCCTTTCCATAGGGCCTACAACTTCCATTACATCGTATAAGTAGCCTACTTTCACGATAATATTGAATACATAATTTTGATTGTTATAAAACGAATAAATGTGGAATGATTCTATTAAAAATTCTTGATTCAAAACTCATTTATTCGCAAACGCCGTTAACTGAACTACTAAACACTGAACTGACCGGCCACTGCCGACCAGGAGACCACAGGCTACAGACGACATAACAGTTGTTTTGTTTTGGTTAGCTGCTATTGTCAACATCCGGCCGTAGTCTGTTTGACTGCAAAATCAGTTGAACGGCTGTTTGCTTACCACCTACTACCCAACCCAAGACACTTCTGAATATTTCCGGAAAAATGAAAAAATATAAATATACCAAAATAATAATCCAATTATAGTTTATTACCACCCTTTTTACAATTAAGAGCAACCCGGAAAATTTCAAAGCAATTCATTAAACCATTAGAATGGAGTTAGCATAACAAGAGAGTGACTAAACACGAATATGAAGGATTCAACTCGCTTCGCTCGCTTCATCCAATTAGAAAACTTACTGTGTTTAGCACTTTCAATATCTCGGTAACCAATTGACGTAGATGAATGATCAGAATACCAAATTGTGTGTTATTTTAAGCTTAATCCAATGTTAACAACTAATATTTGACTATTCCAAAAATTATATGTAAACAATTCAAAAAACCCGTTTTTGGGGTACAAAACCCCTCCAAAATACCACTTCGGAATTTATCGAACTGGCTGGCTTTCGAACATAAAGTCATAAATGTTGCTTTAAACGTTCATACCAAATTTCATCAAAATCGGATAATTTCTACGAGAGTTATCGTGCTCACGGACACACAACACAATATATATAATATATATATAGTATATCTGTATAGTTTAGAAAGTTTAAATATATATGGTTTTTAAAAGTTATCATGGTCCCGAGCCTAAGTCTTACCATGCCGACTACGGTGAGAGCTTCTTCCCTGTAGGGGACATTCGCTAAAAACAAAGACACATTAATTTATACATGTAGAGATTGAATTAAAAGTGATATTATGTTTTAAAAACTAAAATATCTTAGTAATTTAAATAATTACCATACAACTGCATTCGGGTATAAGGAATTACAAATCAAGATTTGATTGGCACACCTGCTCGTGAGAAATGGAGATTGGCTCTGGCAGCAGAATGAAGGCCACATTTTCGCAATAGGGAGGCGTTGTGAGAGACCCAGGATACGTGTAGTAATGCTTGTTAATTTGCATTCCACTGATAGCCCACTTCATCGCTTCGTTCCAAGGGAGGAGCTTATCGACGTTAGGAGTTTTCAAATGGGGTAACAGTTCGTAGAGTGGTTTCAGAAGAGCGTTATCCTCCGACGTAGCCTGCTCGGAAAATATAATAAAAAACTAAGTAAATAATATGATATTATATTGAATTGACTTATAAAACTATCGACATTACAATAGTATTTTTCATCACTAGGACCACACGTGGAAGCTTTTCAATAGCAGCTCAGGTGTAACGGCTGAGACAGAGCGAGGCTGGGAAATGAGCGAGGATCGAAAAGCCACTTTCGGTCCTAGTGATAGACTATTTTTCTTTGATCCCAAAACAATAATTTTTATTCTAGGAGTAAAACGAACAACTTTAGCATCTCGATACGTGTTAAACAGATATTTTTAAGGAGTATGGTGTAAAAATCCTGTTTCAAACTATAACGACAATCTTCGAAATGATATGATTCGTTGAACTGTTGTTTAACTTAGATTACACGTAGGGTATTAAACTTTTGATTCATCACATTCATATTGAGTTATCATCTGATCTTAGCTGATATAACAATGTGCAGAAGCTTGCAGTCGTGAGGTATAAGAGTTCATAATGCTAGTAACAGAGCTGCTATTAATTAATCTCGGTAGCATTGTAAAGACCAACTAAACATAATAAAAACCTCACAGATGGCAACATTAAAATAACGGTCCGCAGTTTGCCTACCCACAATGTTCAGAACAGAATGCATGCAAACATACAAATACACATACACATCTCTCGTAATCCCGTAGACCACAGCAGACGGCATGGGATCAGTCAATATAGGGAATGCGATTGCATCCCCCAAATTCAATGCCAAAAGGAAGGGAAAGTTCAAAACCGACGGGAAATAACAAATTGCAAGTTAAATTGGCCTTTGCAAAAAGGTTATAAAAACCCTACCAATTTGATTGTTGAAAATCATTCAGGTTATGAAAATAATGACTAATCAGGAACTCTTTTAATCTCTTACAGAATTTATCCAAGTCTTGAATATCCTTAAAATAATCAGAAAGCTTGCTATAGAACTCTATACCCTGATAAATGGGGTTTTCTTCAAATATTTTAAGATTATGGTGCGCTGAGGCCCTGCCTTCTCTAAAACTATTATTATAGTTTTGAGTGACTGGAAAATTTATTATTTCTCATTTTTGCATATTTCAAGGCTTCAAAAATAAACAAAGACGGTCCATTGAGTATGTTTAGTTTTTTGTGCAAGTGTACTTCTTTATAGCATTTTAGTTTATTCTTATTTCAGCTATCATTTATAAATATCCTCTAACAAATGTATATTTTAGAAAGGAGTTTAATAAAGTGAGCTTTTGTTCAAATATTTTGATTGTGGAAAAATACATGTGTTAAATCAAACCGTTGTTGCCATGAAAAATCTAGAAGCGCCTTTACTAAAAATTATATTTTAGCAACTATCTGACCAAACTATTTCAAATTTGTTCCTGTTCTTGTCAATCATTTCTGATATTATTTATGAAGTATGTTTTTTCCAATTCTACTAGGAAACCCTTAATCCAGGGAACACTTACCTTTGCTAACTATCGAACACATGTTATATGTGTTACAGCTCGTAATTCTCTAGTCATAAATTATCTATATAGCATAACTCTTTGTTGACATAGCAGGGATTTAGCACCAGCAGAGTTTATACTATCGTCACCTATTCTAAAATATTAGAAACATAAAAATCGCACATTGTACTATTTAAATATTAAGATTTCTCCATAGTAAAAGATGTTCACATTTAGTATATAAAACAATATAACGATATGTAACAATGTTATATAAGAACATTTAAGGCCTTTTATTCTTATGCGCGTATTTAATTCTTTAGCTTTTAATGTTTTACTCATAAAATTTGGCTTGAATTTTTGATCACCTCTGCGAAAACTGTTAGGACAGCTAAACCGTCATCCTTCGTTAAGGCCTCGGCAAAGTCTTTGTACTTGCTATTGAAGTGGACCATGTGAATCTCCAAAGAGAATCTGAAATCAGGGGACACATTTCAGCTATATTTAACACATACTCTATTTTACACGATATTTGAGAGGATTTAATGCGAATGTTTACAAATATTATCTTCAGCTGTACTTGATTGAACCATGTTATGTCTGCGTTGGACTTGACATTTTCTAATAAGTTTACGTTTACCATACTCTCCATAATTAAGTAAATATTCCGTAGGTGGTGTGGTGTTACGTAGCTCGGATCCTAGATAACTTCGGTTTTAGGTCAATGGATACAAATAATTTACAATTGGATCAACTTTATTTTGAACGAACGGATCAGTGATTATTTCTATTTCTGCTCTTACTGTTCAATGTCTATTATTTCATTGTTCTTATTAAGCAATACTACACATAACCGATCTGTTCTGCTATCATGTTATGAACTAGAGACCGGCCAATCGTCGAAATTTGACTAATTATTATTCGAAGAATATTTGGGGGGTATAGTTTAATTCTATTGGGGCCTTGGTCTGTTGCACTAAGCTCTCTTTCCCTCTCCCTCTCGCACTATCTCTTCGTCCCTCCCCCTTCCCCATCCTCACCTGCAGGTAAATTTTTAAGTTAGGAGTTAAAGCGGATAGCTGAAGGGCGTTACCATTCCAGCAATCAGTAACCTTTTAATTTTTGCCAGAAATCTCTCCACCTCATCCTCTCCTCTTCCCCTCACAAACAGGTTTATTTTTTTAAGTCAAGTTGAAATGGAAGGACTTAAGAGAAGGGTATTGCCATTCCAGTAGTTATTATTATTTTTATTTACATTAGTCTTGAACTATCTGTTCTTGTTGTGGAGTTAAAACAGAAAAGAGAAGGTTTTACCATTCCAGTATTTTTTATTTATAAGTCATCTGTTATTGATGTTGAGCTACATATTTATTTGAAAAACGCATCGTTTTATTAAATAAAAAGCATAAAGAAAAGCACAACGCATTTTCTCATAAGGATAACATATAAACTTTGAATGCCAATAGGGCAAAACCAAACAAACGTCCAAACACAAAACCTCCTCTTAGAACTAAATAAGTGTGCCAAGTTTCATAATTCTAAGACGCCGTATATCCGAGAAATTGGAGCCAAATAAAAAAATAACATTAGAAAAAGTTGCGAAGTGCCAAAAAAGGTATACAATATTTTAACTTCATCGTTTTATATTTAATCATACTACTATAGACTTAACTAATTTGTTGAGCTCGTAAACTATATCCGGATGTACTTTCTAAAATATTAAATCGACAGAAATTGTATGAATAATTTGTTGTGAAGTAGCCAAGTTTGTAAACAGATTTTCTATTATCAACAAAAATTTTTTTTAACTTTACATTTAATTATTCTTTTTTTGTAACCCTACCGCTACATGCCTAAGGGAGCTTTAAAAATGTATATTTTAACCAAACAAATTCAAAGTATTTTTTTGTGGAATCCAACGGTTACATACAATGTACATACAAGTACGAAGTACATACAATGTGGCTTCGATACGGTCAACAAACCTCAAATAGGAAAATATTTTAAAAGTACAGCATCCTTGAGTGAAGTTTACTCGTTTCCGTTATCATTAAAATAACTGAACAACTTACGCCTCTGCATCCATCATATGTTCACTTCCCCATTCGTCCTCTACTCCCCAGTGGAAATGCATTTGTTCAAAAACAAATTTTTCATTTCTCTTGATAGGCCCGCCCATCAGATAAGGCAATTTATCTTTATTATTTCCGGCGATCTGAATAGTTGCTGCAAAACCATATTAAATGTGTAGTGTTTTTATTCGAGTACAGCTTTTAATGTAAATAATCAACTTAAGAGACAGTTAATTAACAAGGTTGAAAGAAATTCAAATACTTTTGGCTTTACGATTTGTCTGACTCAAATTCGGTCAACAGCTCGGCCTGTGATCAACCCCTTGCTAATGTTCAGCCCTACTTTCGCTCCGTAGTAATGTTGACCATACGTCTATTATTATAAATTATTATACGCAATTGCTTATCTAATAACATTGTTGTATTAATTACATTGAATTTATCTCTAAATGTAAAATATGAAGTAAGTTTTGTTATAGTAAAATGCACTCGTTAGTAGCTCTGTTTATTTAGTATTATTTCTCATATTCCGTAAGCCATCACACATGTCGTTACATATCATATACATTTATAAATTAAGGCGGTGCATGGCGACTTGTATTTACATTTTAACGTAAAAACTATTGAACCGATCGAGCTGACAATTTTCATGTTGGTAGATAGTTTATCTGGGGTACATATAGGCTAATTCCCATCTTTGTAATCCCTTAGAGCTCCACCCCAGTGGCCCTTAAAGTTACAATTTTATTCTCATAGGATATATGTTTAATGGATTAGATAATTACTAAAACAGATGTAGTTGCGGCAGGAATTTTAATCAGCTGTGCAAAACACGGGAATCGGCTAATATTTTAATTAAATCCTTCTGATTATACATGTAGCATCGTTCACTTAGATATAGTAACAGCCAGTTTTATGCACTCTGTAAATGATTTTTTATTTGATATAAAATAGTTGTTTTAAACAGCATCAGATTTAGCATCTAGAGGTGTTTCCAATAATTGCTGAGATTTCGTCAACTTTTTTCAAGGGATTTTACGGTAAATATTTGGACCTAATTACACACCACATTTCAAACCATTTATTCATAGCATTACTATTCTTTAGTGACCCAAAATACTAGCCAAGGTTGTCAATTTAAGGTATTAAACCTTTGCTAGAAAAAAGCTTGATTCAAAAATCGCCATATTAATGTTTTAGAATATATTTATAGTCTATTTGAATCATTTCATCTACCACTAAAGTGTGCATACATCCGAAACAACCGCTTTCAAGGGCTGTATACCTAGTATTTTTGGTTACATTCTTTGAACAAATTCCCAGTTACTACTTGTATATTCAGACGTTATAACGCTCTACCTAATGATTTTATAAAAAAGGATTAAATTTTAAACATTTTATAAAACGTACCTGTCTGTCCTGTATTATAAACAACTGCCTTAACACCTGGAATTAGGGGTTCATGAATTGTCAATTTTTCTAATTTATTATTCTCTGTTATGAAACTAGTTATTACGTCTATTGGGGACTGGATAGAATACTGAAAGTTGTCTTCCGAAAAAGGCCACTTGATGGTTTCTTTAGGTTTCTTCGTATCTAAAAGTGAAAATCAAATATGCTTATTAACAGAAATATAAAAGTAGCTTAAGTAAAGTAACAGTTATATAGAATTGTAAAGAACGTGATATATTATTATGTGCAAACACACGCATCATGTATATATCATACGAAGTGACGAGTGTGAAGTAGATTTTATCAATCTGTGGTCCAGAACCCAGGAGAGGTTTTCAACCAAATTTCTTTAGAGAAAGGATACGTCGTAAACTTGTGTTATTAATAATCTGCTTAACCGTATGAAGAGCATTTGATTAATTGCGTCTGTAGTCGAAACACGACAATATCAAGCCTGTTCTTGAACCGGCTTACAACTGAACAAAAGGATCTCAACAATATACTACTACTACTACTACTACTGCTACTGCTACTACTACTACTACTACTGCTACTGCTACCTTCACAAGATGGGAAAGTCAGCGAGCCCGGAATGTCAGTACGGTGACTCCGACTACGACGATGTACTGCACACCTTCTTCCATTGCGTGAGGTGGGAAGCGGACAGAAGGGACCTCGAAGGGGCCGTTGGCCCGATCTCGCCGGACACACTCGTTCGTCGAATGTTGTCCAGTCCCGAATCGTGGAGCTCTGTTTCTGCATTCTCCAGGAGGGTGCTGAAAGAAAAGAGAACAGAACAGCTGTGATGCATCGACGCAGCTAAACCTGGTGGAGCATCGCGGTTGAAATGCCATCTTTGGCGTACGAAGGCACCCTCTTGAAGTATTGCGAACAGCGTTTCCGAGAGGTTTTCCATTGCCTGGACCGATAGGTTTTTAGTGGGTGAGAGTCCTACACACCGGGGGAAACACCAAACCCTGACGGTGCATAATGCATTTTCCTATCATAAAAAAAAAAAAAAAAAAAAAAAAAAACTACTACTACTACTACTACTACTACTACTACTACTACTACTACTACTACTACTACTACTACTACTACTACTACTACTGCTACTGCTACTGCTACTGCTGCTGCTGCTGCTCCTGCTGCTGCTGCTGCTGCTGCTGCTGCTGCTGCTCCTGCTGCTGCTGCTGCTGCTCCTGCTGCTGCTGCTGCTGCTTCTTCTACTACTACTACTACTACTACTACTACTACTACTACTACTACTACTACTACTACTACTACTACTACTACTACTACTACTACTACTACTACTACTACTACTGCTACTACTACTACTACTACTACTACTACTGCTACTCGAGAGAGATCTTGGAGCGCGAGCGGGGGAGGTTAAAGTATCTTTGACCCGACCCAACAGTAGAGAGCAGAAGCTCGCGATTGTCTCTCTGTCAGAACGCGGAGCGAATGAACTCCTGAAAACAGCGAGGATAAAGGTGGGCTGGGTCAATGCCAGGATTCGTCGGAGGGTGGAAGTAACCAAGTGCTTCAAGTGTTTTGGTTACGGTCATCTTCAGGCCGATTGCAAAGGCCCAGACCGTCGGGCCATGAATCTGTGCCTGAAGTGCGGTGCGAGTGGCCACAAGCGAGACGCTTGTACTGCCAATGCCAAGTGTTGTCTGTGCGCCGCCCTTGTTTCAGAGCAGGCAGACACTGAACACCTGCCAGGAGCAAGAGCATGCCTCGTTTTCCGGCAGGCTCTTGACAGTGCCACAGCCAGTCTAAAAAATAAATGAGAGTCCTCCAAGGAAATACTCAGCACTGTAGGGTAGCGAATGATCTTCTGTCCCAGATAGTCCTGGAAAGGAAGATCGATCTGCTTATTATTAGCGAGCAGTACCGTGACAGGGATGGATCCAATTGGTACCCGGACACAGTCGGGACCGCTGCCATTTGGATCCCAAATACAAATGTATTTGTCAGAAGTCACGGTAGGAGGAACGGTCTCGTTTGGGTGACTACCAGCGAAGCAAATTTTGTTAGCTGCTACTTCTCACCCAACGAGAATGCGGCAGATTTCCAGGCCCGTCTGGACAGACTAGAGGACCTTCTTCGCTCCCTCAGTGGAACCCTGATCGTAGCCGGCGATTTCAATGCTAGGGCTATAGATTGGGGTATGCCAAGAACAGACCCAAGAGGATGGAAAATTTTGGAGATGGCGGCAAGGATTGGACTGGCTGTGGCGAACGTGGGAGACTCGCCCACCTTCAGGCGTCCAGGTTATGGATCAACCATACCGGATGTGACATTTACGTCAGAAAACGTTTCGAGACGGATCGCAGACTGGGGAGTGATTGAAGACTATACTGGCTCCGATCACCAGTACATCACCTTCAGTCTTGCTACAAACAGCTTTGAGCCAAGGAACCTTAATTGGACGCCAGGCTGGAACGTTTCAAGGCTCGTTTCGGTGGCATTGTCCTCGGCGATTGACGAGGGGAAGACCGCTGTTTTAGAATCTTCGGGAACGACGGGGGAGATCGTGGAGGCCACAATGAGGCTCATCGAGCGTAGTTGTGATGCTGCCATGCCCCGAAAAGTGCAATCAAGAAGAAACAGAAGATCGGCATTCTGGTGGACGGAGGACATTGCTGTACGGCGGAGAGAGTGCCTTAAACTCAGACGAAAGGTCACCCGCAGTAGGAGAAGGGGTGGCGTGGTGCCTGAAACACTTATGCAGGAGTTCAGGGCGGCCAGACAAGAACTGAAGCGCGCTATCTCCGCAAGTAAAGCCTCCAAATGGAAAGCTCTAACGGAGGACCTCAACAACGATCCTTGGGGATTGGGTTACCGAGTAGTTATGCGACGGCTTGGTGCCCAATCAGCTAACCCTAGCTTGAGCTCCGTCCAGTTGGAGGCTATCGTGGATGTTTTGTTTCCGGCCCACCAGATCAGGCCGTATGAAGAGGTTGCTGTGGTTCCCGAACAAATACCTTTGTTCAGCGAACAAGAGCTGTCAAGTGCCATTGGCTCTTTGCGCTGCCGAAAGGCTCCTGGTCCCGATGGAATTCCAACGGAAGTGCTAAAGGTAGTAGGTCTGGACTTTCCAGGCCTGCTGCTGAACATGTACAACCGCTGTTTGTTGGAAGGCTTGTTTCCTCTGCGATGGAAAGTTCAACGCCTCGTGTTGATCGGCAAAGGCAAGGGAGATCCTGAAACCCCGTCTGCATACAGACCTCTGTGTATGCTAGACACGGCAGGGAAGCTTTTTGAGCGACTCCTGAAGCCGAGGCTCACACAGGCAGTAGAAGCGGCAGGTGGACTCTCCAATCGTCAGTACGGCTTTCGGTCGGGCCGATCAACGATTGGAGCTGTTGGTGAAGTGATCAGGACTTTTGAGGCTGTTCAGCAGGTGAACCACAGATCACGAAGGGTAGTCATGTTGGCTACGCTGGATGTGAGAAATGCGTTCAACTCAGCCAGGTGGGCTGATATGCTGGGCGCATTGAAGACGGATTTTGTAATCCCCCCGTACCTGTTAAGGATGCTGCAGAGCTACTTACAGGATCGGAAGTTGGTTTTCAACACGCCGGATGGACCGCGGCGGAGAGATGTAACAGCGGGTGCCGCTCAGGGCTCGATTCTTGGACCGGACCTCTGGAACATCGCCTACGATGGGATCCTCCGAATGGAAATGCCTCGGGAGACTTTCCTCGTCGGTTATGCGGACGATATCGCCGTAATTATAACTGCGCGGGATGTCGATGAGCTGCAGAGGCTGTTGACCATGGCCATGGGCCAAGTGACGAGGTGGATGGGTGACCACGGCCTGTCCTTGGCGACGGAGAAGACCGAGATCGTGCTTCTCACCAGACGGAGGATTAATCCCATTGTGCAGCTCGCGGTCGATCGGGAAGTGATTGTCACTAAACCCGTTGTCAAGTACCTGGGTATGAGACTGGATGTTTGGCTCACATTCCGGGATCAGATCACATTTGCGATGGAGAAAGCTGAAAGGATTGTGGCCAACTTGAGCAGACTGATGAAGAATGTCGGGGGACCGATTGGTAGCAAGCGGCGGGTGCTGATGTCTGTGGTTCACTCCGTTCTTCTTTTTGGGTGTGAGGCATGGGCAGAGGCCCTCCGGAAAAAACGACTGAGGGGAAAGATGGCAGCGGTCCAGAGGAGAGGCGCTCTTCGGATCGCTTCGGCGTACCGCACAGTGTCGGAGCCGGCCGTCCTCGTAGTTGCTGGGGTAATTCCCATCGATCTTCTTGCTTTCGAGCGGAAGCGGATCTTCGATGGGAACGGTGCTTTGAGCCGTGCCGAAGCCCGAGAACGCACTATGGAGGATTGGCGAAACCGCTGGGAGGGGGACGAACGGGGAAGATGGACGGCGAGACTCATTGGGGATCTCCGAGAGTGGGTTGAGCGGGGGCACGGGGAGGTAGATTTTTATCTCACCCAGTTCCTCACCGGACACGGTTGTTTCGGGGCCTACCTTCACAAGATGGGGAAGTCAGCGAGCCCGGAATGTCAGTACGGTGACTCCGACTACGACGATGTACTGCACACCTTCTTCCATTGCGTGAGGTGGGAAGCGGACAGAAGGGACCTCGAAGGGGCCGTTGGCCCGATCTCGCCGGACACACTCGTTCGTCGAATGTTGTCCAGTCCCGAATCGTGGAGCTCTGTTTCTGCATTCTCCAGGAGGGTGCTGAAAGAAAAGAGAACAGAACAGCTGTGATGCATCGACGCAGCTAAACCTGGTGGAGCATCGCGGTTGAAATGCCATCTTTGGCGTACGAAGGCACCCTCTTGAAGTATTGCGAACAGCGTTTCCGAGAGGGCTTCCATTGCCTGGACCGATAGGTTTTTAGTGGGTGAGAGTCCTACACACCGGGGGAAACACCAAACCCTGACGGTGCATAATGCATTTTCCTATCGTAAAAAAAAAAAAAAAAAAAAAAAAAACTACTACATCTACTACTGCTACTACTGCTACTACTACTACTACTACTACTACTACTACTACTACTACTACTACTACTACTACTACTACTACTACTACTACTACTACTACTACTACTACTACTACTACTACTACTACTACTACTACTACTACTGCTACTCGTTTTCCGGCAGGCTCTTGACAGTGCCACAGCCAGTCTAAAAAAGAAATGAGAGTCCTCCAAGGAAATACTCAGCACTGTAGGGTAGCGAATGATCTTCTGTCCCAGATAGTCCTGGAAAGGAAGATCGATCTGCTTATTATTAGCGAGCAGTACCGTGGCAGGGATGGATCCAATTGGTACCCGGACACAGTCCCTCAGTGGAACCCTGATCGTAGCCGGCGATTTCAATGCTAGGGCTATAGATTGGGGTATGCCAAGAACAGACCCAAGAGGACGGAAAATTTTGGAGATGGCGGCAAGGATTGGACTGGCTGTGGCGAACGTGGGAGACTCGCCCACCTTCAGGCGTCCAGGTTATGGATCAACCATACCGGATGTGACATTTACGTCAGAAAACGTTTCGAGACGGATTGCAGACTGGAGAGTGATCGAAGACTATACTGGCTCCGATCACCAGTACATCACCTTCAGTCTTGATACAAACAGCTTTGAGCCAAGGAACCTTAATTGGACGCCAGGCTGGAACGTTTCAAGGCTCGTTTCGGTGGCATTGTCCTCGGCAATTGACGAGGGGAAGACCGCTGTTTTAGAATCTTCGGGAACCACGGGGGAGATCGTGGAGGCCACAATGAGGCTCATCGAGCGTAGTTGTGATGCTGCCATGCCCCGAAAAGTGCAACCAAGAAGAAACAGAAGATCGGCATTCTGGTGGACGGAGGACATTGCTGTACGGCGGAGAGAGTGCCTTAAACTCAGACGAAAGGTCACCCGCAGTAGGAGAAGGGGTGGCGTGGTGCCTGAAACACTTATGCAGGAGTTCAGGGCGGCCAGACAAGAACTGAAGCGCGCTATCTCCGCAAGTAAAGCCTCCAAATGGAAAGCTCTAACGGAGGACCTCAACATTGATCCTTGGGGATTGGGTTACCGAGTAGTTATGCGACGGCTCGGTGCCCAATCAGCTAACCCTAGCTTGAGCTCCGTCCAGTTGGAGGCTATCGTGGATGTTTTGTTTCCGGCCCATCAGATCAGGCCGAATGAAGAGGTTGCTGTGGTTCCCGAACAAATACCTTTGTTCAGCGAACAAGAGCTGTCAAGTGCCATTGGCTCTTTGCGCTGCCGAAAGGCTCCTGGTCCCGATGGAATTCCAACGGAAGTGCTAAAGGTAGTAGGTCTGGACTTTCCAGGCCTGCTGCTGAACATGTACAACCGCTGTTTGTTGGAAGGCTTGTTTCCTCTGCGATGGAAAGTTCAACGCCTCGTGTTGATCGGCAAAGGCAAGGGAGATCCTGAAACCCCGTCTGCATACAGACCTCTGTGTATGCTAGACACGGCAGGGAAGCTTTTTGAGCGACTCCTGAAGCCGAGGCTCACACAGGCAGTAGAAGCGGCAGATGGACTCTCCGATCGTCAGTACGGCTTTCGGTCGGGCCGATCAACGATTGGAGCTGTTGGTGAAGTGATCAGGACTTTTGAGGCTGTTCAGCAGGTGAACCACAGATCACGAAGGCTAGTCATGTTGGCTACGCTGGATGTGAGAAATGCGTTCAACTCAGCCAGGTGGGCAGACATGCTGGGCGCATTGAAGACGGATTTTGTAATTCCCCCGTACCTGTTAAGGATGCTGCAGAGCTACTTACAGGATCGGAAGTTGGTTTTCAACACGCCGGATGGACCGCGGCGGAGAGATGTAACAGCGGGTGCCGCTCAGGGCTCGATTCTTGGACCGGACCTCTGGAACATCGCCTACGATGGGATCCTCCGAATGGAAATGCCTCGGGAGACTTTCCTCGTCGGTTATGCGGACGATATCGCCGTAATTATAACTGCGCGGGATGTCGATGAGCTGCAGAGGCTGTTGACCATGGCCATGGGCCAAGTGACGAGGTGGATGGGTGACCACGGCCTGTCCTTGGCGACGGAGAAGACCGAGATCTTGCTTCTCACCAGACGGAGGATTAATCCCATTGTGCAGCTCGCGGTCGATCGGGAAGTGATTGTCACTAAACCCGTTGTCAAGTACCTGGGTATGAGACTGGATGTTCGGCTCACATTCCGGGATCAGATCACATTTGCGACGGAGAAAGCTGAAAAGATTGTGGCCAACTTGAGCAGACTGATGAAGAATGTCGGGGGACCGATTGGTAGCATGCGGCGGGTGCTGATGTCTGTGGTTCACTCCGTTCTTCTTTTTGGGTGTGAGGCATGGGCAGAGGCCCTCCGGAAAAAACGACTGAGGGGAAAGATGGCAGCGGTCCAGAGGAGAGGCGCTCTTCGGATCGCTTCGGCGTACCGCACAGTGTCGGAGCCGGCCGTCCTCGTAGTTGCTGGGGTAATTCCCATCGATCTTCTTGCTTTCGAGCGGAAGCGGATCTTCGATGGGAACGGTGCTTTGAGCCGTGCCGAAGCCCGAGAACGCACTATGGAGGATTGGCGAAACCTCTGGGAGGGGGACGAACGGGGAAGATGGACGGCGAGACTCATTGGGGATCTCCGAGAGTGGGTTGAGCGGGGGCACGGGGAGGTAGATTTTTATCTCACCCAGTTCCTCACCGGACACGGTTGTTTCGGGGCCTACCTTCACAAGATGGGGAAGTCAGCGAGCCCGGAATGTCAGTACGGTGACTCCGACTACGACGATGTACTGCACACCTTCTTCCATTGCGTGAGGTGGGAAGCGGACAGAAGGGACCTCGAAGGGGCCGTTGGCCCGATCTCGCCGGACACACTCGTTCGTCGAATGTTGTCCAGTCCCGAATCGTGGAGCTCTGTTTCTGCATTCTCCAGGAGGGTGCTGAAAGAAAAGAGAACAGAACAGCTGTGATGCATCGACGCAGCTAAACCTGGTGGAGCATCGCGGTTGAAATGCCATCTTTGGCGTACGAAGGCACCCTCTTGAAGTATTGCGAACAGCGTTTCCGAGAGGTTTTCCATTGCCTGGACCGATAGGTTTTTAGTGGGTGAGAGTCCTACACACCGGGGGAAACACCAAACCCTGACGGTGCATAATGCATTTTCCTATCATAAAAAAAAAAAAAAAAAAAAAAAAACTACTACTACTACTACTACTACTACTACTACTACTACTACTACTACTACTACTACTACTACTACTACTACTACTACTACTACTACTACCACGTTCACACGAGCTTCTTTTTATAGCGTTGATAGGTGGTCGCTGACGCCCGTGTGAACACCTCCATGATTCAATGGTTTCCACAAACGCTCTACCACATGTCGCCAATGATAAGTGAAAAAAATTCCCGTGTTCGTTAACGGGGCATTTAGCATTATAATAAATAAACTGTGACACTTGGTTTTGTAAGGCTACGTTTAGCCTTACAAAACCAAGTGTCACAGTTTATTTATTATAATGCTACTTATGAATATGCGGGAAAGCCGCATTTTCATTATTATTATGGAATATTATATTCCATATGCAGATCATAATATTTATCATGACAGGTCACCTCCGCCCTGCCCTTTTGTACAGTTTTGTTTCATTCTATTCTAAACGTCTTATAGGCGTGCATATTTATTTAAGGACTAATGTTTATTTTAACAAAAAAATACCGTGCTAAAATTGTAATAAAAGTAATTCACTCTAATTAGACAAACATATGTAATTTTGAAAATAGCATTACCTCATTACAAAACTATACTGTTAACTCTAATACGTTTTGAAGAATTATTCCGTAATAACAGTGTAGTAAAAAAATTAGTTATATATAATATAATAAAATAGAATAGACTATCCGCATATTGCTCATTAAACTCATTAACACATTGTTTTGAGTTAGTAGAAGTTGTTGCTGTAATATGTTGTCACCAGGACGGTGGCAAAAGTGATAATCATCCACTAAAGTATAACTCATGTGGTTTTAAATTGTTTTGTTTTTTTAAATTAGCGGTGAAGGTAGTATTCAAAATAAATATACAAAAGTATAAAGTTACAACAACAAAATAAATCAAATAATAAACCAAAATTAAAATGTAATTATTGGTTTTATTTAAGTATCAAGGGAGATGTCGCCTGCCACATCATCGTTTTTTGTATGAGGGTTCTAAATTGTTCAAAATATAATTTTGTTGTGATTTGATTCACACTGTTGAATAGTGCTAATATATAATTTATTATTTTCAATCATGAGCCTAGATTAAGCAGTTTCCGATAGTATATAGAATCTTAAAGAATATATGATTTCAGCTTTTTAATAATTAATTTTAGTAAGAGCTTCAATTTGGTTTAACCAATAAGCTTGGATCAAAACTAACATAACATTTAATGTTTGTTCTAGCGTTTCAGTTATTGTTGGTGATATAATTCGTTGACTGTTGAACAGTTTTATTCTTATGGAAAATAAATAACATTTCAAGTCAATTTCAAATTTATAAACATATTTTGATTTAACTTAGTTTGGCACTTCATCCGGTTGTGTTCTATTAACACTTCTTTCATAACCTCATTTTTGGGGCCTTGTTTGACAAACAAACGATATAACATGCGTATTCAGAAATTAATTTTATTCTAATGTTGGATGAATAAAATATCTCACTCTTTTATTAATATAGTTTATGAAACGTAGTGGTTTGTTCATATATAAGTGGTATATTGTTAAGTGTGTGGTGATGTCTGTGTGATATTCGTATATTTGCATGGGAAATTTACTCCGTACTTACGTTTGATACGACGGGGGTATTAATTTCTACGCTATCCCCTCGGCATAGACAATCTCAGTTCATTGTGAAATTTGTAAATGTTTACTATTTTGTACAGGAACGTGAAATCGACCCGCGGTTTCACCCTTGAGTTCTATTGAAAATACCTTTAAAATGATAAGTCACGCGAAAGGGTCTACATTTAAACAATTGGGGAAGCGTCACCAAAATCGCGTTTGGGTGAGAAGCGTATAGAAATATATAAAGCGAAAAATAGTTTTTAGTTTCCCAAATGCGTATGCAAAATATTATTCCTTTATATATAAAAACATAATTAGGATTAAAGATTTATAATTTAAAAGATATTCAACCTTTCGGAACTTTTCAGACACACAGTATATACATATATATAATAATTGTTTTTTGTTGTATTATTTTATTTTATTCAAATATATTCAAAACTTACTCACAGTAAATTAAACTGACCTGAATGATGTTCATGTTCTGTAGCTTCAGGGACTTCTGAGGTTCGAGGTAGTTTTTGTGAATCGGGGCCGACCCCGCAAAATCCCGTTTGAAGTTGGAGACAAAATAAACAGATCAGAATTCCGTAAACTGCAAGCGTCTTAAATAAAACATAATTAAACATAAGACAAATCAAGCATGGGCTCAAAACAAATTCTGTGTGGAAAAAGTTGAAGTTTGTGTGCTTCAGGGATCAATATTGGATCCCTGTATTTATTTCAAGTACGTAAATTATTTACCTAATGTCACAAAGACGAATTTTTTTATATGTGTACTGGTTTAATTTATTTATCGTCAAGTGATTATATTTTCCTCGAAAGGGGACCACTTTCATTCTACTATTGGGATTTTCATCAGGTGAAATCAAAGTTCTAGTTCTAAAATAATTTGTTTAGTTTGCTATTGTCATAGCGTTGTTTTTTAAATATATCGAATCCCTGCAGCATACCATCAATGGAAATAAGCCCACTCTAGGAGACTGGTTTGAGGTTGAATAGTCTTACCCTAAATGTGGACAAGACTCAAATAATACAATACTCAAATTCCATATTTTGAATTTATATTACCAGTACAGCTTAGAAATAGCTTTTTTGATATATAAAACTGATGAATATTTTAACAGAAATTGGGCCAGTAAATTTGTTAACAAAGATTTTTATTTAATTTGTTTAGCTATTAACTAGTTTTAAATATTGTTAAAATTGAAACATTTCCTGACCAAGTGATATAATGACACTGTATAAAAATAAATCAAAATGTATTCAAACTATATATAACATTTCTTGTGTTTACGTCATTTGACCTTTTTAGAATATAGCTGTTTGAGTCCAAATTTTATAGCTGCTTTCTGTTCAATGAAAGCAGTACATGACATATGCTTTTAGTACAGCATATGCAATAGCAGACCGCTTAGCAGTACATATGCGATTAAGAGATAAGAAAGTATTCAGATTTGTATATAGAAAATTCAGCTATCTAAGAATCTGTTTTCATTTAACGATTTTTATATTTTTATTCGTAACTAAAAACGTTCAAATTTAACATAGTTATTCTAAAACATGCAAACACTCAGCCAGACAAATCCTTTTCCAGTTACGGCTTCCAGTGTTTATAATTAATTAATCTAATTGATCACCACTATTTGAAAAAATTAAAAGTGAAAAGGATATGAACGATAATAACAAATAACATTACGTAATGTTTTAAATACCCGATACTACATAATAATGTGTACTGGATTTCTTATAAAATATTACTTTAATTTTGATTTTAATTCGTGATAAAGCTTACTACATAACAGGGTACTCATAATATGAGTAAGACATTCCATAAAAAGTTTAATCGACCATGTTAAATTAGAAACATCTAGAAAAGCAAGAGTACAGGTACTATTTAGTTTTACATAAATTAATAACTTATAAACCACTACCCAATTTCAACATCATAGAAAAAATTCCCTAAGCTCTTTCATAGAATGGTATAGGATGGGATGAATAAGGGGAATAAAGAAAGAGAGTTTTCGTGGGGAAAAATTTGGAACTTCCCTTTACTATAAATACAATTTTTTTGCATAGGTAAAAAAACATATTTAAATAAAAAAATGAATTTAAAACCAACCATACACTTTTTATTTTAAAATGTATACCTCTTGGACATTATTCTAGAAATAATGTAACCATGACCAGAGTGACGAGAATGCTTAAGAAGCAACTAAACGTTTTTATTGGCTGCAAGTCGATGATGGAAGTCGAAGCTATCCGTATCATTGTTACCAGGGCTGCAAGTCGATGATGGAAGTCGAAGCTATCCGTATCTTTGTTACCAGGGCTGCAAGTCGATGATGGAAGTCGAAGCTATCCGTATAGTTGTTACCAGGGCTGCAAGTCGATGATGGAAGTCGAAGCTATCCGTATCATTGTTACCAGGGCTGCAAGTCGATGATGGAAGTCGAAGCTATCCGTATCGTTGTTACCAGGGCTGCAAGTCGATGATGGAAGTCGAAGCTATCCGTATCGTTGTTACTAGGGCTGCAAGTCGATGATGGAAGTCGAAGCTATCCGTATCATTGTTACCAGGGCTGCAAGTCGATGATGGAAGTCGAAGCTATCCGTATCGTTGTTACCAGGCTTTCAACGAACACTTCTCCTGACTTCGCACCAAGTTAAACTATCTCTAGTATAGTCATTTTTGAAAAAACTTAGATATACAAAAGTTGGTATTTCCCACTGAGCTGACTTCACTAGGGAAGTTAATTACCCAAAGTGAAAATTAAGTTAGATGCATACTTCATAGCAGCGTCAAGTTTAGCTTTCCAATCCACGCATTTTAGATAGCTGACATGTTGGAGAAGAGTAATATAAACTATTATTTAAAGTTAGCATATTGAGAAATTGTGTTTATATTTTACTGTGGTATTTTGCAGCACGATGAAAGGTATTTTTCATAGCTCGTGCCAAAGTGACCTTCCTCCGGAGATCACTTTAAATGCTAGTAAATTTAAATTATTCTAAATTTACATTACCATGTCATGAGCTATTCCCTTTCCTCTCCGTTAGAAACAAAGCTCAGAAAGAGTCACTGTAGTAACCCTAAAAAAACAATTAATTTCAAATGGTAATACTTTAATATAGAATATAAAACATAAACTTTTAACTACAACAAAATTTAATATTTTAACGAAATCTGAGGTTGTTTTAAAATCAGGGTAAGTCTAATGGGCGTTTTAATGAGAATTGAAAAAAATAAACACTATACATAACTGAGGTGATCTAACAAGAAGTAAACATCTTAAGATTTAGTTGATTATTAATCAACTCCATAGGTCTACGGCAAGCAATCCTTGGTGTTATGCTTTGAGACACAGTTGTGCAACGACTTTTAAAACTATCTTTATATACCAATTTCAAAATACTATTTAACGAAAAAACAATTAAATGTGTCACATTATTTAGTATAAAGGCAAATTGAAGTATAATTTCAACGCACCAAAGAAAAAAATTGTTCACTTGGCAGATTTAAAGCAAACTCCTCCGTTCTTTACGAACCATTTTGATCGATTGAGGTATGAAAAAAATATCTTGTTCGTAGTTGTGTCTAAATGTTCTTATTTTTCCAAATAATGGTTCTAAAGGACCTGGTCACCATCAAAGAATAATTGTATTTAAATTGTATCTATTAATACATTATGTAAAGGTTATTAACATTAACAAATGTTACAAATAAATAATTTATCTACCTATATAAATCAAATAAGTGTATAACCACCGCTTGAGCCTTGACATATCTTATGCAACGGACGCACCGGAGGTATTGAAATTTATGTAACATTTATTTGTATGTCTGTCTGACTGTACATTACCTGTTTTGCATCGTTGCCTCCAGGCTGACGGCAAACACGGACAACCTCACACTCACGTCCGCTCACCATCAGATAGCGCACTCGACTAGTGGCTAGCGGTAGTGGAGGGGAGAGAGAAGTTACCCCCACCTACCGCCAGGGGCACATTCCGTGTCATGTTCCCGTCGACACAGACGGGTGGGTAGCCACAGCTGTGTCGTCACGTGCCCCTGGCGGTAGGCGGGGGTAACGGCTCTCTCCCCTCCACTACCGCTAGCCACTAGTCGATTGCGCTATCTGATGGTGAGCGGACGTGAGTGTGAGGTTGCCCGTGTTTGCCGTCAGCTTGTAGGCAACGATGCAGAAAAGGTAATGTATAGTCAGACAGACATACAAATAAATGTTACATAAATTTCAATAACTCCGGTGCGTCCGTTGCATAAGATATGTCAAGGCTCAAGCGGTGATTATACACTTATTTGATTTATATAGGTAGATAAATTATTTATTTGTATTTGTAATTATTTGTTAGTGTATGTAAATATTGTGTTAGTGTATTGTTACTTTTGGTATATGTATTTGTTATTTTTGTGTTAGTGTAGTTAAAATGTAAAGGAAAAAAATTAAGAAAATCCAAAAAAATTTAGTAGTTAGGTGTAAAAACTTGATATTTAGATGTAAGTAGGGTTCACTTGATAACGGGAGGAGTTTCCTTACCTCCCGAAACGTAGTGTGGTTTTGAACACTAGAAGCGATAGGTACCGTCCAAATAAATCAAGAAATAAACATAACGTTATACTCTGATTGCGAGCGAAGATGCTTCTACATTAAATTATGCCATAGTTTAAGTAGACTTTCCAATTTAAATATACTTATGTATTCCTAGCATAACTTAATTGTTTATATAATGCCTTTGTATTTAAAGTACTGATCGTAAATCTTTACTTTCTTTTTATAGTAGAAACAACTTATAATACTAGAACATTATTTAGATTTTTTGTGTGTATATTAATTTGGTATGTGAGACACTGAATCTTTGTTTCGTTATTTTTTCATATAAACCATTATATTTTGGACTAGCTGTGTACCCGTCCTTCGTACTGGTTGTATGTCTAAATAATAGATGAATTTGAAAATAATAACAACCGAATTAATTTTACAATATTTCATTGGTTGACGTGAGGATGGCACAAGGCACTTTCGAAATTAATCTGTGTATCAGGGAACCTCAGGGGAAAAAACTGTCGATCAGTAGTTCCTGTTGTTCATCGATTGAAAAGAGTGAAGGAGGGATGTTTATGAGACCACCTGTTTTCCAATCTCCTGTTCTCATCTTTTATAAGGACCTAATACAAATCCTCAAACCTTTAGCCTTATTGAAAAATAATTTTCAAATTTACTGTTAAGTTGAGACACTCAGTAGTAGGCTACATCAAATATCTATTTAGAGAGGCATAAATCTAGTCCCCTTATGACTCAAGCACACAAAGTGTCTGTATGAAAACTCTAGGGAGAACAACACCATTACTCCCCATTATGGGCCATGTTGTTGATGCTGATGTCCTTTAAAAAACCAAATTTCAGCTCTATCGGTTGAGAAGTTTGTGATTATTATATTAAAGGTCAGTGGGGCAGATCCCTTAAGTATTTTTTATCTGCTTGTTTTGCTTCCGAATTTTAACTCTATCAGCCCAGTAGCAGGTGCAAGATTTTTAAAATAAGTATTCTGAAGGTTCGGGGGTGGGGCCCTAAAACACGTTCTTAACGGGAATAGGCTTGTGTTTATTCTGATATATTAGGTATTTTCCTACTGAATTCAACTTAAAAGGTCCGAACTGATGCTCATAAGATTTCCAGCAATAAAACTAAATTAGGCAGGGACAGGTACGATTTTGTTTCAAACCTAGCCTTTTTGTACATTGGCAGAATAAGGGGAACCACTATGCAAACTTTCACTTTCTTAGAAATTGTCATTTTTTAGTTACAGTGATCACAATGTGAGCGAGTGAATGTGTCTGAAAAATATAGATTTAGATAATATGACCACTCTGTATACTTCTGTTATTTATTACCAATCTTCACTCAACGTTTTAATTGAGGACTACAACAGCTGATTATTGAATAAATACTCTTAGTCATCAACTGGTTTAGTATAAATAAATGCTTTGTCCATAACCATAAGATGGTATCTTGAAAATCCCGTGGTGTTTAGCCCTGAGGTGAATTCAAAATGTTGAAATAGCTTATAATCTTTTAATGTACGTATAGAGCACATATAGACAAAGTTTCATCTAAATGAAATCACCCGTTTCCCTGGGGAAAGCGAACAAATACGATCAAAACCACGCAAAAACACGTTTTTGAGCAGAAGTCATTTTTTTATGGCGTAATACAGTTTAAAGTAGCCTATAATCTTCTCACAAATGTATTAAACAAAGAAACAAAGATTCATCAAAGATGGATCAAAAGATTTATCAGTGCACTCGTTTTCCCGAGAATAGCGAACAAAAACACTTTCTTGAGCTTAACCGAAGGACAGACACACAGACAGTAATTGAGATAAGACTTTTTTGGCTCCCCTAGGGTGTACAACGCGAAAATATGCAAAAATGTTATAATTCAAAGCAATGTACAGACAAAACTTCAATTTGTTATATATATATATACATATATATATATATATATATATATATATATATATATATATATATATATATGATCTTTGTATACTTATGTAATTTATTACCCATCTTCACTCAACGTTTTAAATTAGAAGTACAACATCTGTTTACAGAATAACAATTCTTTTCCATAAGAATAACATAGGATCTTTAAAACCTCGTGGGGCAGATTCCTAAGGAGATTTACAAAAATCCAATTAACATAAAACATCCTAACGCACATATAGAACATAGAAAAAAGTTTCATCGAAATCAGTGCACCCGTTTCCCAGTGAAAATCGAATAAAACGTGACCAAAATCGCACGAAATCACGTTTTTGATCGGCCGCCATTCTTTCTCAAAACGGCATAAGCCAGTTTAAAGTGGCCTAAAACCTTCTCACGCATGTATAGAACAAAGAAACAAAGTTTAAACAATGTCAGTGCACCCGTCTTCCCGTGAAAAGCGATCAAAAACCCGTCCTTGAGCGTTATCGACAGACAGACAGACAGAGATTGAGATAAGACTTGTTTTGGCTTCCCTAGGGTGTAAAACTTGAAAATATTCAAAAATTTAATAATTCCAAGCAATGTACAGACAAAACTCTAATTTTATTTACATAGATATATTTGTTAAATTATGGATGAAACGCCATCTCCTAATTAATTATATACATATTCCATGTTTAACCTGAATAAAATGTTTCATTATAAAATAAGTTTGCTAGATTTTGTAAATATTCACTATTTGATTTTAAATTATCCGTAAACACCAAGACGATAAATATTTATTATGGTATTTTGTTACACTGTAATATTGTTTGTATCAAACCACTTAATTCAGTTATGTCCGTCCCGCAAATAATTGTAAAAATATTATATTTAGTTATAGGTAGAAAAAAAACTCGTATTGAAAATTATATTACTTGAGGTGGTTCAAATTTATACTTAATAAAAGTGTTAAATTCTAATTTTTTTGTTTGCATATTTTACTATTGTATTTACGTATGATTTACTAACTTACCTGGTGAAACATTGTAAGCGATATTGAAACGAGGCAACGTGAATTTGGGAAACCTACCTGTAATTGTGACCACCTGTCTAATTGGTGGCCTGCCCATACCGATGATGATTGATGATTTAAAGTACATAAGTGTCTATTTATCATATTACTGTATTTTCTCTAATATGAGTATGATTTGTTATCTTGCTTACTTGCTTGCTTGATTGCAACACTGATCTCAAAAAAGGCTCCAACGATTCCCTTCGAAATCTGTAATTAGTTTCAGGGTTAACAGTAAGTTCTAGAAAAAAAAACCTCTGAAAAAATTAAATTATGTAAAAATATGTAGTTTTCATTAATCACACAGTATAACTAAACTATCTTGAAGGTGTCCTGCATGAAAATATTGTAAATGTAGGGGAGGATTCATAATATATTATATCTTAATATCTCTTTAAGACGCCAACACAACCTGGGTGTATTTTAAGGTGAATATGAATGAATGATGAGCTTAGTATGGGAGAGATGCCTTGAGTAGCCTTTTTAATGACTAAGACCGACTGATTATTTAGCCAGGATCATTAACTAATAGCCCAATGACCGATGGCAGCTGGATCCAGTATCGAACCTTCACATTTTCTCAGGATTTTGCTCAGGATCGGACAGGCGAACTTCTGATTATGAAGCAAACACGCTAACCACTGTGCTACCCAACCAAATATAGATATAATGTGTGATTAAAGAAGACTAGTGGCTTGAAGGGGCCGTAGCCCTTAGCCTTGCTCCAGTACTCTGCCTCATCTGATCACTTTTACTCTATACATGCTGAGGAAAATAAAACAGTATAAGTAGGAACATATGCCAGTTCGTGAACAAAGTAGGCAATTAATCACACATTTTAATTCAAACAAAGCAGACGTCTAAAATCCCCTTGCTCTTCTTATGAGTGATGTTTTACATTATCGCTGGTTTACTGGTAGCTTTTTATAAATACTGCTCTTTTCCCGAGTTCCTGGGTCAAGCCCTCTCCCATCATCCTGAAATTTGCTAAGCTCCAACACTAATTGTATATCAAAATTTGAATACATTGTGAAAAATATTAAATAAAATGGCCAATGAAATGTAAAGCAGAAGTTGTTGTCCCCCTACACCACTTATTGCAGTTAAATCTGTTCAAAGATTATTTAAATGTAATAACTAAAATCTGGAACAGTCTTTCAATTAAAATATTGAAGCCCCAAAGGGCACGTTATGTTCCATTTACCACCGAGATAACTTGAGTCATATCCATTACATGCAGTGACAATCAACTATTGTGTCTCATGATTACGATCTTAACTAAAGTTACATTTCATATCTTAACTTTAGGTCAATCAACTTTCGTACTCAAAATAACGTGCTAAATAGAGCGAAAATTTATTTCCATGATCCCACTGAAGCAGAATATTTTTTTATGTTTAATTTTTAATTCTAATAACAACTTTTACATACACAACTAACTATCATATTTCTAAAAATTTGATAACCGTTATTTTATATAAGAGGTGGGAAGTCATACGTTTGAAAAATTATAGTAAACACCATTTTAAAGACAAAGTTACAGTAGGAAATATCTGTATAAATAGTTTTTATGATTTTCAATTTTCTTTTCTACTGTTGATATATACACGTAAAACTTTGTTTTCCAACGTAAATAAATTATCACTTAAACTGTTTTGGCAATATTGCCTCACGCCCACTTTATATTTTGCAATCAAAATATTTTTCTATGGATATTTTGTTATCTCCATCACAATCATATTTTTAATACTATTTTTTGCAGCGATTGAGTCTGAGCCCTGAATCGTCCTCTAATCTGAGTTGGCTTGATTTTGCCTCCGTTAAAGTTCGGAACTAAGCTGATTTAGGGATGAAGCCTCATCAGAAGAAGCCGGGGAATTAGATTTGCTCTGACGTCTTCTTTCTCCACTTAAACGATTGGTGGAGCATCCTATGGGAGCTCTACATTTAACACAGGTTGCAAGAGATTTAATAAAAATCACCAAAACTATTAGTAACAAAGAAATATTGATTTTAGAAAGTTTTTACAACTAAACTCTTCATCATAAAGTGCTTGAATGTTCTTGTACTTACATTATGTTTTATTTGTTTCAGAATGATCCCGTTGGCATAGATTCATAAGAAATATTCAGTAAGTTTAAAACATTTATTTTGTTAAAGTGATTTTTGTACTACCTGTACTAAAAAAAATGTATATATTTGGTCCACTCTTATCACTAACCATGTTTGAGTTCAGACCCACTTAAACTAAATATTATTCTTTTCATGCTTTTAAAACCAAGCAAAGATACCTCACTTTGTTGTTATGTTGTTATGGTTTATATTTTGGAGTTTTTATCGTAGTTCGTACTAGTCTTATCTAGTTAATTGGTCAACAAATTTTAAATGCCAACCAAGCAGATCTAGTCATTACTGTATAATGTCACTCTCTACGGACTGTACGTTACGGGTTTACTGGTGTTTTAGTGTCATGGTCACTAACCATTAGAGTTCAGACCAATTAAAACTAATTTTTAATAGTTTCATGCTTTTTCGTTTGCATACTTCTTCTTTTTGCATTAATTCGTCTTTTCGCACCCTCCTTATTGGTCGAAGTTTTTAAAATTTAAACTGGTTCCGTTTCAAGCTATTAAACAACTGTCCCGCTATAACTTGAAGGCTTACAAGTACAATTTCGACCTAAAACTAACACAATTTTGGAGCCATATATGATGACGTAACATTCAATTAATATATTTGCAATGTATATGTCACGTATTTCATCCGGTACACTATTTGTGTAACTTTAGAAATACTTCTTTAATCCATTACTATCCTAGTATATCTTACAATATTAATACAAAAGAAATTTGCTGATAAAAGATTCTTAATTAATAATATACTAATTATTTTTTCTTGGAGATACTTTAGAAAATTGACTATCGGAAAGTTCTAAGTTATTTCAATTGTAACGTTCACAATTTAGTTGTTGAGGTAGAAAACAAAAGTTTGTGTGGCTAGAAGTTACAGCAAAACTTTACTACTAAGGGCGGAAGTGTGGCCGTTAATTACCTCAATTTTAACTGCTCAAGTTTTCGTGTTGTATTTTTTATTATAGTTGCTCTTAATTGCTATACTTTAGATGCTCTCTGACGGCTTTTAGGTGAATCGGTTTGGAGCCGTCAAGCCACAAGGTTTGTGTGAGCCACAAGGATATTCTTCAATAACCAATATTTTATCTGAGAAACTGCGATCTGAGTCAGGCAGAGCAACACATTAACATTAAAAATTAAGGCTGGATTATCACTTCTTTTTTTAATGCAGTGATGGAAAATGTGCGCAATAATTCTTTTAACATTCTGACAAATTGTAAACCAAAATTAATCTTTTCATGAAAAACGTTTTACGGCCAAATAAACCTGGTGTACTCAACCAATTTCTGTAACAATCGTATTAAACCATTGGTAATCTCTGAATTTGACCGAGGTTTTGCTTACTTCATACTTCATACTTTTATAAATAATTTTCAATGTTTCAAACCACTTTTTACACACTTTGTCTTTTATCCCTGCAGCAGCAAGATGTGATTTTTAATTTTGCACATTCGTTTATGCTCGACAATTGAGTAAATTTACTCTGTCCTTTCACCTTTCTGTCATGGTATTACAAAATGTCGTCGCTCTTTTACTGTTGGGCAAATAGCAAATATGTGAGACTTAAATAGACTATTATCTTATTGTAGACTATTATTTTCACAAAGAATTATTCTGAATCATTCGTTGAGGTTTTTTGGAGGGAAATTCCCACCCCTTTATCAGGCTCTGGTGGCAACCCAAACTGCATAATATAAATTAACCTGCTTATTATATATATATATATATATATATATATATATATATATATATATATATATATATATATTACATAAGAATATTGTGGTAACGTGTGTCTTTACGTTCATAGAAATCTAGACAAACAGAAGGAATAATAGGCAGGTATACAGGTAACCCTTTTTTATTAGTGAATTTCCTTTGGAAAGTGAACTATTAGCATGACCCGCACGGTGAAACTTGAGCCCGGGACCACCATAGAAGTTCCTAACGTGACCCTTAGAACACGTTTTGAGGGGTCTTCAAAATTGTATATATATATATATATATATATATATATATATATATATATATATATATATATATATATATATATATATATATATATATATATATATATATATATATATATATATATGTATATATTTGTGTATATATAGACATATATATATATATATATATATATATATATATATGTATATATATATATATGTTTTTGCTCTCTAGCGGTCACATTGTTTGTCCGATTAACTTCAAATTTGGTAGGGTTGTTCCTTTCCGTAATAAGTTGGACAAGTTCTTTGGGCAAAACAATCGGAAAACTCTAAACCCTTTTTTTCGGGATTAATACTTCAAATTTCAAGTTTATGGGGCCAAAAAGGGTCAGATAAGCCCCAGAAAGCAATGAATGTAAAAAGGTGGGAATTAGTGAGGCAAAAGTATTAAGCCCTCTCTCGTCATTCTAGCATAAATATTTACCGAGTTATTAAAGAAAATGTGTTTCGACTAAACACAGTACGTTGTCTTATGGGGTTTTTGCACTAGAAAAGCCTGTTATTCCTTTGATAGAGTATTTTTATCATGCCCAGCAATTCACGCCTACTTTCAAGCTGAGACTGGATCTTCTCCTAACATTATAATGTGCAAAATTGTATTCTCAGCCTTGCAGGTAAATGAAACCAGGAGAATCAGAACAGCCAAAAAACCAATGATTTCATATTTCAATAAAAATTGGAATTCATCTATGTTTTTAAAGTTGATGATTTTGAGTTTTAAACGTTTTTATGTGGAAATTCACTTCCCTCACGTCACCATGCTGCGTGCGAACTCGTTTTTTTCCTTTTTCTAATTGTTCTCCTGTTTTTAAATTGTCTTATGTTTTTTAAAACAAGATGTGTGAATATGTTAATTGCATTTATTGAAATACCCTTCAATAGAGGTTAATTATTTTTATAACAAGCGTTTCTTCACTTTTTCTTACTTGATTGCCCAGCTTTGATAGAATTCAAACTCAAATACTTTATTGATCATAATACTCTGATTTATCCAAAGATGACTCTATAAATCCAAAAACAGATATTCTTCTTATATTTAGTAAGAGGCTAGCTCTTTCTCCAGCTAGTTTCACAGACGATTATACGTAGTAGCCTACCACATTTTTTTGTTTCTAAGATGATCCAAAAGGGAAAATACAAAAAGGTTGTATGAAAAATTCGACACACTATTTGACTATAATTCTCCAAAACCAAGATTTTTTTGAATCCTTTGGTCTAAAAGATTAACTAAATAATTTAATTTCCGTTTAAACAAGCGTTAAAATACGGTCAGAAAATATATATTTAAATTCTAAGTAAACTGTGAAGCTCCACTTCACTTATTCAAACAGTGATTTTAAAAATAGCTTATTGCATTAAAATAATTTTCAGTGGACTTTTGAAAAGAAAGTTCGTTTTGGGAGCGGAAAGATCATTTAGGATTACCAGCTTCAGGTTGAAGAAGGTAATCAGTTGAAAAGTGATGAACAATAAACGATAAGAATTATCTCCAATCAAACCGAATTATCATCCCTGATTCTTCATTGACCTTAATTTACTTGAATTCACTGACAATTTGTTTGATTGCCTACTTTCGAAAACCGGTCTCACAAAGTTTCTAAAAGAAGTAACACAATATTTGTATACAATAAAATCAAGTTTTATAACATCGATTTTCGAAATGAAATTTTTTTTAATTTATCGAGTTATAGCTTGTCCAAACAGCCGTGCGCCCTGAAGGATTAGGACGACCCTCGCTCCCTCACGCCCAGGCACACTCACACGCGCGGCCCGGCCTACCTGCCGCTAATGGTTCTTCTATGAATCACCAACTAGCCCTTGTGCTACAATATCACAGTTTTCTAACTGTTAACTTTACTTAATTTGCACTCTAATTACTGAACTCAAAATAAGATTCCTCGCGAAATGAGTCCAAACACGGTACAATTGTGACAACTCTAAGCGGTTTTATGGTCAGTAGGTTACAAAATAATAAATTTGACAACTTAAAAATGGTTATGGACGTTTTATTTAAATTCGCACGGTCACAATAACATACATCATTTCAGTAATTCAAGTAGTGATTTCATACGTATGAAAAAATAACTTAAAAAATAAGGTTACATACCTTGTCGTCATCATAGACATACAAATATATGAACCTTAACGAATAGTATTTTTGGCATATGGAGACCTCAAAACAAAAAGTTATCATAGACTCGGGCTTAAGTCTTACCATAAGACCTACGGTAATAGCTTATTTCCTATAGGGAAATTCGCTAAAAATCACGATCTCCTCATAGCAAATTCTTTACTTTAATATTTTGTTTTTTTGCCTAACCTATTTAGAAAAACCATTGAATTTTAACCATGCAATGATGTAATTATAAAGGTTGATGTACGGGTATGGAAATAAAGAAATAATTAATTAATTTTATTTATTTGCTTTTATTTTCTAAAACATCATGAGAAAAATGGTTTTTCATATACAGTATAGTAATATTCGTCGGAAATTGTGAAATATTAATTGTATCACGTTAGTATAGCATATGATACTTTTTTTAATTTAAGTGAGGATGAGAATGTAAAATCCTTAAAAAAGACGCATTATTTATTGTGAAACCTATATAGCCTGAGGGGTTCTAATACATAATAAAAAATAATGTTATTTTCGTTCAATGCAACGAAAACCCCTATCTTAAATGTAATATTCTAAACCCACTACACAAGAAAGCCATTAACGAAGTATATAATGATAATTTATACGGGCCAAAGGTAAAGTGACTGTATATGTAACTTGTTTAATGATCTGAAGCCTCTAACATATAGACGAGATGGGGAAGGAAAGCTAACTTTTTATCTTTCTTCTTAAATATGTATTACAACACTACAAAGTATACTTACACTTATACTGTACTTACATACATGACGGTAAAATATACACAAAAGATGGTAAAGCGCGATCGATTTCTACCAGTTATACCAATCATCATCAGGTCCAATCAGAGAATCGTATCGTGTTACAAAAGAAATTATTTAAATATATATCTCAATTGTAGTAACATTTTAAATAATAATTACTTTTCAACAAAATTCTAGAATATATTTTGGAATCTAAAAACAGGTTGTTTGGACGAAAGGAGATTGTTCTCATTGTGAAGCCGGTCTTTTGGGAGGGGGAGATAAGCGAGTCGTGTTACCGAGACTGATCGCAGCTTCAAAACTCTGAGTTTTTGCTTGATCATAAAAAAACACAATCCATTCCATATCCTATCACATACTCTAAAAGGAGTAATGTTTGCTTGCTTGATTGGTCGCTTGCAACTCTGATCTCAAAAACTCCTCCAACGATTTCTTTTAAATGATGGAATTAACTTATTACTGAAATAAAAAGTGTTATAGACAGGTTCCATCCCCAGGAAAATTTTTTTTAGAAACTCTAAATTTTTTAAATGAGAGAAAAATTAACATTGGGCTTATGGAGTTTAAATTTAGAACAAAATAATCATAACTTCTGTTTATATTCAATCAGAGAACTGTCAAAGTAATATTCATGTATTTTTAAGTATTAAAATTATTTTAAAATTATTTTATTATTCGCAGTTATATAAAGATAAATATAATATATATTAATATAAATTAAAATATTATTTATCCATCTATAATATTATAAAGAAGAGGTGGTTTCTGTATGTCTGATTTTCCAGGTAAACGCAAAAACTACTGAACCGACTGTGCTGAAACTTTACATAAAGGTAGATCTTGAACCCATGCAACCCATAGGTATATTCACTTCCTTAAAATCCCCTCGGGCTACGCCCCGTAAACGTCCTAAGTTTCAATGCTTACATTTCAGAAAAAGTAAACATTCAGAAACTGTAATGCTAACAGCTGTGGATACTTCCATTTGACAGCTTAAAGAGCAGTAGTAAGATCTGCTATTTCAAGCAAAATTAAACGCAAATCGCTTTGACTATAGACCGGGTAAAGAAAACACCTGTGCGAAGAACGGGTACATTAGCAAGTTTTAATTTTATACTAGCATTTTTATTTTGCCCGACGACTTGTCCTGTCCTAATGTCATTTAATTTGTTTTATGTCAAATACTCGTCCATTTTCAAGATTATCTCGTTCCCTACGCTCACTCGCCTATCGGAAAAAGAGTTTGAGTTGCCATTCAAGTAGTTTATTCCATAATGAACATATGCTTATGCCTTTCAAGTTTGTTTAGATATAATCTGTTTGGGTAACTAACTGAACTTTGATCAAATCAATGGGAACTTTGAAAGCCATTGGGACAGAGCCCTTGGGTCGGATTAAAATGTTTTTACTAAAACCTTTTCCTGACATTAACACACAACAAAAAAATAAATATTCAATTTGGTGCACTAATTCTCAAGTGATGTCGTGACGAAGGTAAAAAGGGATTTATTTTTATTTTTGTACATTAAAATTAGATAATCCGGTAATGCAGCACCAGTTAATATTTGAACTTGAAAATTAAATAGTTTATAAGTAATGCAAAATAAAATTAATATGTTATTGTACATTCTCCTGTCGATTCGTATTAAAATTTGACAGAAATCTTTTCCAGTACAATCACGTAAACGGTTAAAATATGAAACACATTTGTCAACCCTTATTTGATCATATTTTAAAATTGAAGAGCCTCCATATAAAGTTAAATACCCAATAAAATGTTTAAATTAACAAGTTGCATATGAATTTTATTTTTGGTTTAAAACTCAAAATAACTACAGAATGAAAATTAAAATCATACAGTGAAACTCAAACTCTATACCGTCCAAAAACTTTATGTACCAACGTATGCTCTTTCTCTCTCCCATACTGATGAAAATCTCAGATGATACATCAACACAGATAAATTGTTCATATTGTAACCACTCAAAGTTCATGATGAACTCACTAACTGAATATCTGTTTAGTTTTTTTATACCTTTCATTAATAAAAAGGGCAATTACGTTCAAATTAAAGGCCCGATTTAGCGGGCTAACAATTTGATTGGGCCTTATCGTTCTCTGTATACTTAAAATCATTGGACATGTTATACTACCCATTAAGTGCAGCATCAAATCTAATTTTTAATCTAATTTAATTCTGCTTTTTATTGTTAGTTTATCTGCTTAAAAGAGCAGATCAAATCATGACCATATTTATGACAGCTGTTTTAAACTAAAGTGATAAATAAATGTATCTTGAATACAAATAAATTTAGGTTTACATTAATATTCTCAGACGTTCCCTTTTAGATTGGGTACCCAAAACCAGCTATGATGGGTTTAGTGTAAAAAGAAACAAAGATTTATTCAAAATGATATTTTTGAGCTCATCCAATTACCCAATAAAAGATTGTTTATAGATTTTTCCATCGTTACAGTATACGGTAAAGAGTCCTCCTGGGTATTTTCTTGTTATTAAAACGTAGAGCAACAAACTTCTTAAAAGATAACGATATTGTTTTAAAACTAAAATTGTCGTTACGCTTTCTTTTGGGTTTGCCACTCATTCCACACCATCCTGTAAAATTGACCTTACGTTTGATCTGGTAACTAGGAATAGAAGTAATACTAGAGATCTAATAAGAAAATGTAAAAACTGGAACCGTAGAACTCAATACCAAGTCAGTCTGAAATATTAAACAATCTTTGTTTGAAACTCATTGTTAGTGATGGTAATTTACGTTAATTAAGAAATGATCACGGACTTTTCCCATCTCTGATTTTATGGTTTTGCAATCAGTGATGGCAAATGTCTGCAATCATTTTTGAAATAACATGAGTTATTCTTGTGTCACATTTCCAATAAATAGCTGGACTTATTCCTAAATGTATTTTAAAAGCAAACACAAACTCACAGATTGGAAATGGAGGAATAAATGCCGTATGTTCATATCAAGTGCAAGGTGTTAGATGACTCAATAGCTGCTCTTTAGTAACTATACACAAACTAAATCGAAAATATAAAGTTCTAATGGAATATTTACAACAATGCAGGTTTAAGACGGTTTTCGTATGCTTTTAATTATTCATACAATGTTTTACTGGACGCTCGTGGAGCGGACGATAGGCCTGTGGTGCAAGGGCTGCAATTTTCTCTTGTTTTCCAAGATCTTTCCATGGTACTCACTGTGGAGATCCCGGAACGCAGCCAGCTGAAACAAATATCATATTATATTACTTTAAGAAAACAAATTAGTGTAGTAAATGAAACTATTTTACTAGAGTATTATGGTTCTTATCATAAGAACTAGATTACATATTTTCCATAATTTCCTTCCTTAGATTATAAATCTTTTATAAGTATAGAGAAAAAAGTAAAAGTTATAGATTTTTGAAATTGTCCTTCATCAACAGAAGAAAACTTGGTTAGTTTGATTACTACCACAGTTGAATCTACATAAATGGTATTCAATCCATTCAATGAAATATAAGCTATCGCACTCTTAAGATTGTATTTATTACAATGTGAATATTATTTTGACGGTTGAGATTATCACTTATGAAATAAACAAAAGAATATAAAATGTCAGGAATAAACAAAGAATGCAATACAAATCCCTCAAAGATGTTCCTCGAGATCCACTGCAAGCTAAAGTAATAATCTCTGAGTCAAACATCATTTCCAATCGTAGTTCGGGAAAATGTATTCAGAATTTGAGTTTTTAACTTACCAACTCTTCACTCAGTATTCCAATTACCAATTTTCCTTAGTATTCCAATAGCTAATAAAAGTCTACAACAATATTTATAGATAATTCCTAGTTCACATTCGGTAGTTCTCATGTTTCATTGCAGGCCATTCTGAGACGAGTTTATACGGCTTCTCATCTCACTTAGCGAATGCCGTAGAGGTTCCCGAAAAGGGCCTACCATACCAGAAAGGGGAAGATAGGACTCAGCCTTGCCTTACCTGGATAAACGGTTTTCCCTTTAATTTTCTTTCTGAAAATTTGTACGATAAAATTATTTTCAAAGGATCAATATTATTACTATTTCTTACTAAACTAATTTTAAACGAGTTTAAGTCTTCAGTGCTTGGTACCTGATGGTGTGACAGCTTGATGGGCTTGGGCAGCAGGATGAAGATGACGTTCTCAGAGTAGGGAGGTGTGGTGAGGGACCCAGGGTAGGTGTAGTACTCGTGGTTCAGGGTGAGCGCACTCTTAGGCCACTGCATCGCCTCCACGCTGTTCATCTCCTGAGAGCTGTTGGCTGCGGCAATCTGAGGCAGCAACTGGTGTAGCGGCTCCAACAGCGGGTTGGCATTCTTGCGGCCCTTTTGGAAATAAAATGTTATTTGTTATTTGGAAATGTATGTTATTGGGGGTTATTTAGAGTCATTTAGGGTTATTTGGGGTCCGCAAGTTTATTTAGGTTTAGATAGCTCCCTAAGTGATGTGTTTCCTTTAATAAACGGCCCTCAGTACGACTGATTAAATCAACTATTTAATATAACTTTATGAGTGACTGTAGCACCCAAGTGATAGCTATCAGAATATTTTGTGGTGCAATGTTGCCAAATCTAAAAGCAACTGTAAGCGACGCTTCATACGGTGATATCATATTATGGGAAACATTTTCCTCAGTTTGCCAAAACAACGGAAAATACACATTCAGCTCAGATATTTTAACAAAAACATTGAAAGGATCAAAATCAAAACAAACAACTTTAACATTTTAACTGGCATTTGCTATAATTCCACTAACTGAATATAAAACATTTATTTACTGCAAGTAGACACCTGAAAACATAATCTGGCACTGCAGGACACATGTGTTGATTGGTATGGTTTGTGTAAGGTCAAAGCTGCCCCGTCATTGGCCGGGCGAGACGATACTGCTTTTTAGTTTTTACTAGCAATCCTAAAACTATTATAAACAAACTATAGCAAATTTAATGTCTATCCTCCCATCATCACATAATATATGGTATGATCAACCTACGACTAAAATGAACAGATAAGGTTAAACAAATACATGTATATTTCCTATATTTCCTTACACTGTGATCTTGTACGGTAAATATATACAATACAATTAAAGTGATTTTGATCGGTGATCTCATTATGTACTGGCCCGATCAGTTAGGACTAAGTGACGCGTAAAATGTGCCTAGTATAGGCTATATATCTTTAGATTCCACATGAAAATATTAAGTAACTTTCTTTGAAATCCGTTCCGTTTAGCGTTAGTTTATCTGTATGTAATCTTTACCAAATTAACTATAATTTCTATGACAGAGAGGAGTTTCAAAAAGGTTACTTAACATTCTTGTGTCTGTGGCATTCGAAAATGTATAGCTGGCGCACCTTTCTGTGACATCCTTGTATATCTTGCAAAGCTAGAAGACGAATTTGGTTACATCCCAACTAGTTGTAACAACATATAGCCTACTATCGTGCTATCACAACACTATCTTATATATACAAACTAAAAAATACTATCAAAAATGCATACATAATTTTAATATTAATGCAATTTATCTCGCAACCATCATTTTTCTGTGTACCAGTTTTAGGTACTAGCACCATCGGTTGTTCTTATTTAATTAACAGGCATTTGTAGATTGTTACTACTTTAAATTCTACGAAATTATAATAGACTCATAAAAGATAAGTTGAATTTGTTATCAAAGTAGTAATGAGAACTAAATGGCTCTATGTTTAAGTTACTACAAAACGGGAGATACCTTAGCGAAAATTGTCAGAACAGCGAGGCCGTCTGGCTTGGTGGCTGCGATGGCGAAAGTGCCATATTTACTGTTGTAGTGAACCATGTGAATTTCCACAGAAAAGCTGAAACATTAGAACACCATTCATTGGACTACATAAACTTATAGTCATCATTCCCTCGCAGCTAAAATTATACCTTAGAAACCTTTATTAAGTATTACAATTTCTTTAATTGTGAACAAGTTTTTAATCTGGTCGGAAAGCATTTGGAAAATAGGAAAATCGGGGGTTGGCATCCAAGGCTTTGCAACTATTACAGAAATAGGTACATTTAGTGACTAGATAAATAGGATTATACATATATACTTTCAAGTTTTTAATATAATATCCAACTCACTTTTGCACAGAGTAACCTTAAAACAAAATATTAACAACCAATGTTCATTGCCTACATTTAATAATTGAAGCCTTTATTACATATATTTCATCTCACTACTATCCCCATTCCGTATGCATATCAATCAGTTATAACCATATGCATATATACATACGAATTTAATTATATCCTTTTTATGATTATAACTTAATGTTTTACACTTTTAACAACAATTTAACGATTTTGCTGTTTAAAGTTTCATTATGAAATCTTTATTTTACTAACTAGGCCTGCATGGTGTCAGGTAAAAGGTGTACTGGCTATTCATTTTCCGGTTTTAAATCTAAAATGGAACCAATGCTACATGCTAGTTGTTTAGTGGAGAATGTTTGTATTACAAATATTACACTTCCTCAGTTATTCAAATAATAAATTACATATAACAAATCCTCATTTAAAAATAGAAACTGGCACAACGCTTAGAACTTCGATATTAATCATGCTCAGTTTTATTTGCCAAATTTAAATGTATGTATGGTTTACACAGATTTTTTAAACGCATATTGATATTTTGCTGTGTTGCAAATTTAAGCAGATCATTTGTTGATTGCTTTATGTTTTAAGATATTAACAATTAATTGTAACATAAAAATAAATATAATGAGTCGATAGACTACTAAGTAATACAAATTTGAATCGGTTCATATATTAATTAATTAAACATTTTAATAATTATTCATAATGCATTTGGATGATTAACCAAGGTGCTTACTCATTTGTACAAACGTTAATTTATTGTACATTTCTAATCATTAATATTGTCGAGCTCAAATTATAAAATATCCTAGGACTTTATTACACATTTATTTATAATAAAATAATGTTTAATCTGGTTAGCTTATTTTATCCTGTAAAGTTATTTTCTTTATATATTTACTTTTTTTAACTTTTCAGAATAAAGTAATAAAGTATTGTTCCACTATTAAAGAATTATTCTATTAATGAAATTGTCGTATTGATGTAGCCCAATTTTAAATCTCATTTGCTCTACATTTGGCTTACATAATACTAAAATGGTATAGGTATATTTTTAGACTAAAAATACAATAATGTATATCTGTTCAAACATCACTGATAAAAGATTGTGTAAAAGTACAAGTTGGTAATTAAAAATAGTCGGTTATTTTTACTTAAAATGTGCTTTATTGCCGTTAATCACACGTGGATAAGTTATAAGAAAGATTTTGTTCAATTAATTTGTTTACCTTTCGGAATCTATAAAGTGCTCACTGCCCCAGATGTCTTCACTTCCCCAATGAAAATGCATTTGCTCGAAAACATACTTTTCTCTAAGTGGCCCGCCAATCAGATGTGGCCGGAAGGCAGGTTCCTCCTTGATGTAGACGTATACAAGAACATGTATTAAACAGAGATATTAAACATTATTAAATTAATTAATATATATATATATATATATAATATAAAATTAATATACTATATTAATTTTGGAAAAATTCTTACTTATTTTTCTAAAGCCCGGGTGTTGTTTTTTTATTTGCTCACGATAAGTTCTTTATGCACATTTATAATTTAGAAGATAATATTATGCATATTTTTTTAATATGAATCTTTTACAAAAGTATTTTTGTACTTACACTACTTTGTCACCAGTATACATACCAAGTGTACTTACTAAGTGTACAAAAGGTTATGTATCTTGATGTCCATTCCGTGTGTCAAATTAACTTGTATTTAAATTAATTTTGTAATAGTTTATAAGTTAATTATTCAAATTGTAATATTAGGTTTAACAACAGAACTGATTTTTAATGACCTTTATAAATTACAGTAAAATTATCTATGCAATAATATGTTATTTTACCACCTTGATTAAGGAGTAACTAGTAAACCATAAACTCGAATATTTTCAGCACAAAGAAATCCATGGTACTTGCCTTGAGTGATTTTGGCGTTCGGCCACATTCTACTAGAAGTGTAAACGTATCCTCACCAGTGTGGCACGAAACATAGCATAGACCTTGGCCTTGACATCACGCTATTGGCTTGGCAATATCCGGCACGGGCAAGTCCATGGTTACTGCCTTCCTTGCTGGTGAACGTTCGTCCACATTCTACTAGAAGTGTAAACATATCCTCACCAGTGTGGCACGAAACATAGCATAGACCTTGGCCTTGACGTCACGCTATTGGCTTGGCAATATCTGGCACGGGCAAGTCCATGGTTACTGCCTTCCTTGCTGGTGAACGTTCGTCCACATTCTACTAGAAGTGTAAACATATCCTCACCAGTGTGGCACGAAACATAGCATAGACCTTGGCCTTGACATCACGCTATTGGCTTGGCAATATCCGGCACGGGCAAGTCCATGGTTACTGCCTTCCTTGCTGGTGAACGTTCGTCCACATTCTACTAGAAGTGTAAACATATCCTCACCAGTGTGGCACGAAACATAGCATAGACCTTGGCCTTGACGCCACGCTATTGGCTTGGCAATATCTGGCACGGGCAAGTCCATGGTTACTGCCTTCCTTGCTGGTGAACGTTCGTCCACATTCTACTAGAAGTGTAAACATATCCTCACCAGTGTGGCACGAAACATAGCATAGACCTTAGCCTTGACGCCACGCTATTGGCTTGGCAATATCTGGCACGGGCAAGTCCATGGTTACTGCCTTCCTTGCTGGTGAACGTTCGTCCACATTCTACTAGAAGTGTAAACATATCCTCACCAGTGTGGCACGAAACATAGCATAGACCTTGGCCTTGACGCCACGCTATTGGCTTGGCAATATCTGGCACGGGCAAGTCCATGGTTACTGCCTTCCTTGTTGGTGAACGTTCGTCCACATTCTACTAGAAGTGTAAACATATCCTCACCAGTGTGGCACGAAACATAGCATAGACCTTAGCCTTGACGCCACGCTATTGGCTTGGCAATATCTGGCACGGGCAAGTCCATGGTTACTGCCTTCCTTGCTGGTGAACGTTCGTCCACATTCTACTAGAAGTGTAAACATATCCTCACCAGTGTGGCACGAAACATAGCATAGACCTTGGCCTTGACATCACGCTATTGGCTTGGCAATATCTGGCACGGGCAAGTCCATGGTTACTGCCTTCCTTGCTGGTGAACGTTCGTCCACATTCTACTAGAAGTGTAAACATATCCTCACCAGTGTGGCACGAAACATAGCATAGACCTTAGCCTTGACGCCACGCTATTGGCTTGGCAATATCTGGCACGGGCAAGTCCATGGTTACTGCCTTCCTTGCTGGTGAACGTTCGTCCACATTCTACTAGAAGTGTAAACATATCCTCACCAGTGTGGCACGAAACACAGCAGAGACATCGGCCTTGACGTCACGCTATTGGCTTGGCAATATCTGGCACGGGCAAGTCCATGGTTACTGCCTTCCTTGCTGGTGATCTTTCGTCCACATTCTACTAGAAGTGTAAACTTATCCTCACCAGTGTGGCACGAAACATAGCATAGACCTTGGCCTTGACGCCACGCTATTGGCTTGGCAATATCGGGCACGGGCAAGTCCATGGTTACTGCCTTTCTTGCTGGTGAACGTTCGTCCACATTCTACTAGAAGTGTAAACGTATCCTCACCAGTGTGGCACGAAACACAGCAGAGACATCGGCCTTGACGTCACGCTATTGGCTTGGCAATATCGGGCACGGGCAAGTCCATGGTTACTGCCTTTCTTGCTGGTGAACGTTCGTCCACATTCTACTAGAAGTGTAAACGTATCCTCACCAGTGTGGCACGAAACATAGCATAGACCTTGGCCTTGACGTCAAGCTAATGGCTTGGCAATATCTGGCACGGGCAAGTCCATGGTTACTGCCTTCCTTGCTGGTGAACGTTCGGCCACATTCTACTAGAAGTGTAAACGTATCCTCACCTGTGTGGCACGAAACATAGCATAGACCTTGGCCTTGACGTCACGCTATTGGCTTGGCAATATCTGGCACGGGCAAGTCCATGGTTACTGCCTTGCTGGTGAACGTTCGTCCACATTCTACTAGAAGTTTAAACGTATCCTCACCAGTGTGGCACGAAACATAGCATAGACCTTGGCCTTGACGTCAAGCTGTTGGCTTGGCAATATCCGGCACTGGCAATTCCATGGTTACTGCCTTGCTGGTGAACGTTCGTCCACATCCGACTAAGAGTGTAAACGTATTCTTACCAGTGTGGCCCGAGTTGTAGACTTTGGCTTTGACGTCGGGTTGCCCGTGCTCCACAATCTCCAGCACGGGCAAGTCCACGGTCACTGCCTTGCTGGTGAACGTTCGTCCGCATTCGACTAAGAGTGTAAACGTATTCTTACCAGTGTGGCCCGAGTCGTAGACCTTGGCTGTGACGTCGGGTTGCTCCAGCTCGACAATGTCCAGCACGGGCAAGCCCATGGTCACTGCCTTGCTGGTGATCCTTCGTCCGCATGCGACTAAGAGTCTAAACGTATTCTTATTAGTGTGGCCCGAGTTGTAAACCCTGGCTTTGACGTCGGGTTACCCCGGCTCCACGTCCAGCACGGGCAAGTCCGCGGTCACTGCTTTGCTTGTGAACGTTCGTCCGCATTCGACTAAGAGTGTAAACGTATTCTTACCAGTATGGCCCGAGTTGTAGACCATGGCTTCGACGTCAGGTTGCTCCGGCTCGACAATGTCCAGCACGGGCAAGTCCATGGTCACTGCCTTCGATGTCAGGACGTCCACGGGGGACTGGATGGGGTGGTCGAACTTTACATCAACCAGTGGCCATCCGATTTGGCTGTTGTCAATACATGGGTTACCTTAAAAATTAATTAGATTAGATAACAAAATACCTTGGTTAATGTACGAACATATCGGCAACTCGAGAACAACGTTTTGGGTCGTCATTATGATCAAATTTATTTTATTTTTATATACTCTAAATTTATATTACCTGTGTAATAGCCGTTCTATCTAGTTCAGTATATGTTTCCAATTAAGTAAACTAAGGGAGTATGGGATTTTCCTATGATAAGGGTGGTTAAAAGCATGTTTAGGAATAATTTGGGACTTAATTGGTTGACCAACAACTGTCTGCCTTCTCCATCAGTGCAAGTTCCTTTTTGTTCTGCACAAAATACTCGTTGTAAAAGGTGTCCATTGAAACTTTAGCGGGGTTTTATGGATAAGAAACAACAAAATTTTTAATGTTAATAATGTTCCGGCTTGTTATTTTAGATTACGTGGTTCTATACGTATTTATTCAAATTGATACTTTCAGTAGGCCAACGCTAAAACTATTTCAGGGCTTTAAAGAACTGAGAGTCCACTTTCGTATAGACCACTGATAGTATACGTGTAACATTTAAGCATCCGGTTTTCAAAATTTAACGTAATATATTTTCTTAATGCATTAATTTGTTTACAAAATCTCCCCATTTAATCAATTAACTAGGTAAACCCGTGCGATTTCACACAAATATTAAATTGCGAATGTTGGTTATAAAAGTAATTGTATTCAGTTTTAAAACAAATCAATTGAAGATAAGTAAAGCAAAACAAATTCAGAATAAGTACAACACATTTGAATATTAATCTTATGAATTTAAATGCATTGTTTACAATATATCTTTAAAACTACCCTAGTTGCATGGATTTCACTATCGCTGTCAACAAATTGTTCGTTAGTTTATATTACACTTTTTGAACTATAAAGAAAACTTATCTTATTTATATAGATAAATGTACTTTGCTGATTAAGTAACCCATCTAAAATCTATTAACAGCTGCAATTTAAATTAAATTATTCTCTATGTTTATCTAATGGGCAAAAACAAACTTTCATTTTTTTATTCTTTATTTTTCCGGTTCAATAAAAAGCAACTATTATACACAGATCGTAACAACTATTATTTACATAAAATAACATTGTGGATCATTATTGGGCTTGCTCCATTCAAAGACACCCTGAAACCAAAGTTCATCATCTAATCTAAAAGGATATCTTGGGAAGTCTTGATTTTAACCACCTGTTTGCAGTCGGCTCACCAATGTTAAAAAATTGTGCACCAGGAAAAAGTCCAATGTTGTTGAGAAACTTTTTTGCCCTTTTCTTTATGAAAGTGTAAATAGAGTCCACACCAAATTCTTCATGAAATTGTTTATTTCGAATAAACCATGGAGTGTTTGTACATTTCCTAAGGATTTTGTTTTGGAACACTTGAATCTTATTTAATTTACTTTTTTAAATTGATAATTCCCAGATAGGACAAGCATAGATCACTAAAGATCTTAAAAATACTTTTATATATTAAAATTTCATAATTTAGTTTGAGTGAAGACTTTTTATTTATCAATGGAAAAAGGTTTGATAACCGAGAATAAGCTTGTGTCAATTTTGAATTTACATGTAGTTTCCAATTCAGCTTTTGATCGAGATGAATTCCTAGATATCTTATGGACTGGTAATAGGGATTCCATTCGGTTATAGTATTACCTATAGTAATATTAGGAGGAAGTTGTGGTTTCTTTAAAGTGAAGATTTTGGCTTCACATTTTGAAGCGTTTTACTTAAGCCTCCATTTGTCGAACCATTCCAACAGCGTATCAACGGAAGTTTGCAGATTTTGTTGAGCTGTATGAATATCAGAGTGTTGAGTTATAATAGCAGTATCATCGGCATACAATGCAAGTGAAGCGTTTAGTGGAATGGGGATGTCTGTCATGAATATGTTAAATAACATGGACCATGGAGCCTTGGGGAACCCCAGCCATGACATCACGAGTTGTTGAACAAGAATGATTTAGTTTTACGTGAAATTTTCTGTTAAGGAGGAAGGATTTAATAAAAATTTTCAAATAAAGCGGGAAATCCGAAGAATTAATCTTGAATAGCCCTTGTGCCAAACTTTATCAAATGCTTGGGTAACATCGATCAAAACTGCCAGTGAGTGTTCCTTTCTTTCAAACCGTTACTGATAACTTCGGCGATTCCTTGAACTTTATGAGTAGTGGAGTGTTTTGGAGCCAAATTGATGAGGGATGATAGTATCAGATGACTCAACGAAGTGTAATGATCTCTTCTGGATGATTTTTTCCAACAGTTTTGATATAGAGGATAGTAGACTAATTGGTCTGCAGCCAGAAGCAGAATGTTTCGGTTTGTTTGGTTTGTGAGTTACCATCATTTCTGCCTCTTTCCCAGCAGTTGGAAAAGAACCACGAGAGATGCAGGCATTGAAGATGGATGAGAGAATCGCAATACTCTTACGTGAAAGATTTTTCAAAACGATGTTCGGTATAAAATCGGGTCCAGGTGTCTTCTTTACAGGGAGCCTTTTTATTAATTCATATATTTCCGAAGGGGAAAAATTGTATCGGTATTCAACCGTCTGTGTTACGTTTTGGAGGGAGGCGTAAACAAGATCAGTGGTTTCTTGGTTAATTATATCTTTAGGAGAAAAAGATTTTTCAAAGAGGTCTCCAAAAATTACACACTTTTCAGAATCGGTTTGGAAGTACTGCCTGTCTTTTTGGAGTGGAGAAATTATTGCCGGTGGGAAAAGAACACGTTTGGTAGCCTGCCACAGGCTTGAGTCATTAGGATTAATACCATGTGCATATAATTTATAAGAGTTAATTTTGAAGTTATCCAGCTCAAATTTTACTTGCCAAATGAGTTGATTTAATATTCGCCGCATCCAAGGTTGTCTATACATTAACCATTGTCTTCTAGCTTTATGTTTTACTTTAATAAGATTAAAACCCTTAAAGGAGGGTGCAAGACGTAGTTTGATCGTTGGGAGCATCGCTTGGATATAGCAATTTTTGTGGAATTCTGGAGACAATCTCTAAAACGTGCTACTGCCAAGTCAATCCGATCCTCCAAGGAACAATGAGAGATTCATTCAGTTTAGATCTAAACATGTCCCAGTCAACGCGACCAGTAATTAGTCTATCAGGGAATGGAGAGAATTGAGGCTGGAGAAAGAAACTTAAAATTACAGGTTGGTGGTCCGAAGCCAGCTCTGGCAACACCTGTTGGAGTATAGGAGCATTAAACTGTGTGTGCAAAACAATGTCTAGTACACAAGATTGGCAATTTATTTACCAAGGATGGAACGCGGCTTCATCAGGAGCAGAAATTTTGATGTTAAAATTAAGCATGATTCGAAGCAGACGTTCGCCATTGGGGTTGGAAACCCTACAGCCTCAGAACTGGTGCTTTCAATTCAGATCGCAAACAAGAAGAGTAGGAGTGTTTAGTGAAAACAGTTTGTTGACGTATTTTTCTCGAAGTCGCTTGTTTGAAGATTTATATGTGGAAATAATAGTTAAACTTTCGTTATTAGTTAAAATTAGTTTAATAGAGACAGCTTAAATTTTCATCAATCTAGGCAAAAATAGAGAATGGTGACTGTTAGACCTTTTAATAAAAATGATAACTCCTCCCGAAGCAATTGGGGCCGTCCTGTCCGTTCTATGTATAGCGTATCCAGGTATCTTAAAAGGCTCAGAATTAATTAAATAAGTTTCAGTCACGCAAGCTATATCAATATTGTGTCGGACTAAAAATTATGAAAATGTTGATTTTTGACATTTTAGAATATATATAAAATATGCGTTCCAATTAATTTTAAGTATTGAAGTTTTGAAGGTTTGAGTGATTAGGCTGAGGCATGTGACAACATTGAGGTAAGAACATTGGAAAGAATTTTGAGGTTAGGTACTAACCAAAGGTTTAATGGATACATTGACGAAAGGCCTCCTTGCATGTTTGTCTTTATTATAGGTTGTTTGTTGCACTTTACTTTTTAGATCTTGATCATGTTTGCACCCCCTGTAGTTAGCAGTATGCTTTTCACCACAGTTAACACACTTAGGTTCAGCTGTTTTCGTCAGAGTACAATCAGAACACAAATGTTGACCTGTACACCGGACACATCTCGGATCAAGTCGGCAAAAGTTTTTAGTGTGGCCAAAGCGTTGACATCTTACGCACTGAGGAATGTCCTTACTCTTACGTTTTGCTTCAACTTGAATTATTGAGTTTTTCAAGATTAAAAATTTCTAGTCCTTTCTCATTGATTTCAAGTAAGTCTGAGCATAAGGGAAGGAAATATTTATGTTTGTTTATTAATCGAACAACTTTTTTAACAGGAAAACCCGAATCTAGTAGTTCAGTTTTAATTTCTTCATCGGTTAAGGAATGAGGGACGTTCCCAAGGATAACTTCCAGCTTTTTATCCTGGGGAGATTGAAAAGTGTGAAATTTAACGTTAGAATTGTCATAGAAGCGTGTAGGTTTCTATAAAATTCAAAAAATGAAATACAAACTTTTAATTAAAAGTCAAAATTATGGCACTGAAAATTGATACGTAATAAACAGATTACATTCACAGCTGTTCCCCCACAAAATTTCAGAGCGGTATAAAAAAAGAAAACTTATTATGTTTATATAGATAGATGTGTTTTTTGCTGATTACCCGTCCATAAAGTATTATCAGCTGGAATTATTTTGTTGAAAAATCAAATGAAGCATCTGGGTTTTTTGATTGGAAATTGGAAATGTTACACACTTCCAGGTTTTTGCAATATTTTCGAGTTCTATGACCTAAATTGACAATCTAAAGCCAGTTAGCACATCTGCACACCTAGACGCATATTAATATTCTACAATTTCCTATGCGCAGCTTACGCATCCCGTTCTGAGAAGCGAGAATAGTAAATAGATAAAAAGTATAAACGAGATCGCACGCAGCACGCTACGTGAGGGAACTGAATTTCCGCATTAAAACCTTAAAAAGATAAATGAAGTGTTTGAACTAACTCTGGTTACATTTTTTTAAATTGAAATATTTTATTTTTGGCTGTTCTGATGTTCCTGGTTATATTTAAATTCACTAATAGGATGCCAATATACCAAGTTAGAAGGAGGTATATTCGGGATAACAAGTTGGTATAGGGGTATTGGGGGTTATAAAACGATATTAAGATAAGAAAAACAGCCTTTTCCAGTGTAAAATCACCATAAGACAACGAACTGTATTTTGACAATTAACATTTTCCTTAATAACTCGGTAAGTAATTGTGCTATAATTATTAGGAAGGGCTTAGAATCGCTGGATTTTTACGTGCAATAATTTAATGTGCAATAAGTGTTCATTCGTAACGTAACATATCTAACCTAAAAACAAACTACAACCAACAAAATGACAGCGACAGCAGCTGAGCTGATGTATATTTTGACAGTTCAACAACACGGTACTACAAAGCTCAAAATATGTACTGAAATAATGTTCAATGAAAAAACTGATAATTATTAAAATGTAATAATAAATCGCCAATTATAGTTTATTTAAAGCATTAAACCGTAAAAACGTTATCCTAAAAATTTCATGACAATCCATCAAACCGTTGAAATGTAGATGCGTCACACTACTTCGAATTCCAAACTGAGTATAAGGATTTCGTTTCACTCAATCCAATTAACCGTTAACTAGTCTTGACCTATTTAAAATACAAACCTCAAAACTTATTTTAAATTTTTTAGTTGAAAACAATAATTCCTAAGAATTAAATCAGATGGTAAGATGATTTAAATCGGTATAAAATAAACGAATATACCATAAGAGATATTAATCAATTTTAAAAAAAATGTATTGCTATAATTTACTTGAATTTAATATATTAATCTACATACCTATGCTGACATCCCTGGTTACAGACGGATATATTGGATATAAAAACCCTACCAATTTGATTGTTGAAAATCATTCAGGTTATGAAAACAATGACTAATCAGGAACTCTTTTAATCTGTTACAGAATATATCCAAGTCCTGAATATCCTTAAAATAATCAGAAAGCTTGCTATAGAACTCTATACCCTGATAACTGGGGATTTCTTCAAATATTTTAAGATTATGGTGCTCTGAGGCCCTGCCTTCTCTAAAACTAGTATTATAGTTTTGAGTGAATGGAAAATTTATTATTTGTCATTTTTGCATATTTCAAGGCTTCAAAAATAAACAAAGGCGGTACAGTGAGTATGTTTAGTTTTTTGAACAAGTGTACTTCTTTATAGCATTTAAGTTTATTATTATTTCAGCTACACATTTCTAATTATCCTCTAACAAATCTATATTGTAGAAAGGAGTTTAATGAAGTGAACTTTTGTTAGGATCTTTTGGCTGTGGAAAAGTACATGTGTTAAATCAAACCGTTTTTGACATGAAAAATCTAGAAGCGCCTTTAATAAAAATTATATTTTAGCAACTATATGACCAAACTATTTCAAATTTGTTTCTGTTCTTGTTAATCATTTCTGATATTAATTATGAAGTATGTTTTTCCAAATCTACTAAGAAATACTTACCTTTGCTAACTATCGAACACATGTCATATGTGTTATAGCTCGTAATTCTCTAATCATAAATTATCTACGTAGCATAACTCTTTGTTGACATAGCAGGGATTTAGCACCAGCAGGGTTTATATTATCGTCCCCTATTCTAAAATATTAGAAACATAAAAATTGCACATTGTACTATTTAAATATTAAGATTTCTCTATAGTAAAAGTTGTTCACAATTAGTATATAAAACAATATAACGATATAAGTAACAATGTTATATAAGAACATTTAAGCCTTTTATGCATATGTGCGTATTTAATTCTTTAGCGTTTAATGTTTTAATCATAGAATTTGGCTTGAATTTTTGATCACCTCTGCGAAAACTGTTAGGACAGCTAAACCGTCATCCTTCGTTAAGGCCTCGGCAAAGTCTTTGTACTTGCTATTGAAGTGGACCATGTGAATCTCCAAAGAGAATCTGAAATCAGGGGACACATTTTAGCTATATTTAACACATACTCTATTTTACACGATATTTGAGAGGATTTAATGCGAAAGTTTACAAATATTATCTTCAGCTGTACTTGATTGAACCATGTTATGTCTGCGTTGGACTTGACATTTTCTAATAAGTTTACGTTTACCATACTCTCCATAAGTAAGTAACTATTCCGTAGGTGGTGTGGTGTTACGTAGCTCGGATCCTAGATAACTTCGGTTTTAGGTCAACGGATACAAATAATTTACAATTGGATCAACTTTATTTTGAACGAACGGATCAGTGATTATTTCTATTTCTGCTCTTACTGTTCAATTCTATTATTTCATTGTTCTTATTAAGCAATACTACACATAACCGATCTGTTCTGCTATCATGTTATGAACTAGAGACCGGCCAATCGTCGAAATTTGACTAATTATTATTCGACTTAACTAATTTGTTGAGCTCGTAAACTATATCCGGATGTACTTTCTAAAATATTAAATCGACAGAAATTGTATGAATAATTTGTTGTGAAGTAGCCAAGTTTGTAAACAGATTTTCTATTATCAACAAAAAACTTTTTTAACTTTACATTTAATTCTTCTTCTTTTGTAACCCTACCGCTACATGCCTAAGGGAGCTTTAACAATGTATATTTTAACCAAACAAATTCAAAGTATTTTTTTGTGGAATCCAACGGTTAGTCGTACAGACAATGTGGCTTCGAAACGGTCAACAAACCTCAAATAGGAAAATATTTTAACAGTACAGCATCCTTGAGTGAAGTTTACTCGTTTCCGTTATCATTAAAATAACTGAACAACTTACGCCTCTGCATCCATCATATGTTCACTTCCCCATTCGTCCTCTACTCCCCAGTGGAAATGCATTTGTTCAAAAACAAATTTTTCATTTCTCTTGATAGGCCCGCCCATCAGATAAGGCAATTTATCTTTATTATTTCCGGCGATCTGAATAGTTGCTGCAAAACCATATTAAATGTGTAGTGTTTTTATTCGAGTACAGCTTTTAATGTAAATAATCAACTTAAGAGACAGTTAATTAACAAGGTTGAAAGAAATTCAAATACTTTTGGCTTTACGATTTGTCTGACTCAAATTCGGTCAACAGCTCGGCCTGTGATCAACCCCTTGCTAATGTTCAGCCCTACTTTCGCTCCGTAGTAATGTTGACCATACGTCTATTATTATAAATTATTATACGCTATTGCTTATCTAATAACATTGTTGTATTAATTACATTGAATTTATCTCTAAATGTAAAATATGAAGTAAGTTTTGTTATAGTAAAATGCACTCGTTAGTAGCTCTGTTTATTGAGTATTATTTCTCATATTCCGTAAGCCATCACACATGTCGTTACATATCATATACATTTATAAATTAAGGTGGTGCATGTCGACTTGTATTTACATTTTAACGTAAAAATTATTGAACCGATCAAGCTGACAATTTTCATGTTGGTAGATAGTTTATCTGGGGTACATATAGGCTAATTCCCATCTTTGTAATCCCTTAGAGCTCCGCCCCAGTGGCCCTTAAAGTTACAATTTTATTCTCATAGGATATATGTTTAATGAATTAGATAATTACTAAAACAGATGTAGTTGCGGCAGGAATTTTAATCAGCTGTGCAAAACACGGGAATCGGCTAATATTTTAATTAAATCCTTCTGATTATACATGTAGCATCGTTCACTTAGATATAGTAACAGCCAGTTTTATGCACTCTGTAAATGATTTTTTATTTGATATAAAATAGTTGTTTTAAACAGCATCAGATTTAGCATCTAGAGGTGTTTCCAATAATTGCTGAGATTTCGTCAACTTTTTTCAAGGGATTTTATGGTAAATATTTGGACCTAATTACACACCACATTTCAAACCATTTATTCATAGCATTACTATTCTTTAGTGACCCAAAATACTAGCCAAGGTTGTCAATTTAAGGTATTAAACCTTTGCTAGAAAAAAGCTTGATTCAAAAATCGCCATATTAATGTTTTAGAATATATGTATATTCTATTTGAATCATTTCATCTACCACTAAAGTGTGCATACATCCGAAACAACCGCTTTCAAGGGCTGTATACCTAGTATTTTTGGTTACATTATTTGAACAAATTCCCAGTTACTACTTGTATATTCAGACGTTATAACGCTCTACCTAATGATTTTATAAAAAAGGATTAAATTTTAAACATTTTATAAAACGTACCTGTCTGTCCTGTATTATAAACAACTGCCTTAACACCTGGAATTTGGGGTTCATGAATTGTCAATTTTTCTAATTTATTATTCTCTGTTATGAAACCAGTTATTACGTCTATTGGGGACTGGATAGAATACTGAAAGTTGTCTTCCGAAAAAGGCCACTTGATGGTTTCTTTAGGTTTCTTCGCATCTAAAAGTGAAAATCAAATATGCTTATTAACAGAAATATAAAAGTAGCTTAAGTAAAGTAACAGTTATATAGAATTGTAAAGAACGTGATATATTATTATGTGCAAACACACGCATCATGTATATATCATGCGAAGCGACGAGTGTGAAGTAGATTTTATCAATCTGTGGTCCAGAACCCAGGAGAGGTTTTCAACCAAATTTCTTTAGAGAAAGGATCCATCGTAAACATATGTTATTAATAATCTGCTTAACCGTATGAAGAGCATTTGATTAATTGCGTCTGTGGTCGAAACACGACAGTAGAGAAGAACTGAGGGTTTAACATACTATTCGGCGCTTTTTTCCCATGTTATTCTTATGGGGAGCCGTTTTTGCGCCGACGCCAGCTCCCGCCTTACACAAGTTTCCTTGTTAGCCTATACTAGTGTCCAACCCTTGCCTATATTAAATATATTTTCCCAATCCCCATCCCTCCTCTATATTTTTTAAAATTAATTTTCAAATTCAGGCTAAAAAACTATCTTTAGTGTTTATAGTCCGATTTGTCTGCAATTTGGATATGTTACTGTCCTAGGCAAGTGTTTTAATAAATTCCACTTACATTTCCCAAATTCACTATAACGGTCAAATTAAAAAATATTTTTGAAAAATACTATAGTGCCAATTGCCAACTTCTTTATTTACTGCCCGATTTATTTAAAATTTGGATACGTTATTGACCTAGGCAAGTGTTTTAATAAATTCCACTTACATATCCCAAATTCACTATTACGGTTAAATTAAAAAATATTTTTGAAAAATACTGCCAATTGCCAACTTCTTTATTTATTGCCCGATTTATTTAAAATTTGGATACGTTATTGACCTAGGCAAGTGTTTTAATAAATTCCACTTACATATCCCAAATTCACTATTACGGTCAAATTAAAAAATATTTTTGAAAAGTACTGCCAATTGGCAACTTCTTTATTTACTGTCCGATTTGTTTAAAATTTGGATATGTGATTGTCCTAGGCAAGTGATTTAATAAATTCCACTTACATTTCCCAAATTCACTATTACGGTCAAATTAAAAAATATTTTTGAAAAATACTGCCAATTGCCAACTTCTTTATTTACTGTCCGATTTGTTTAAAATTTAGATATGTTATTGTCCTAGGCAAGTGTTTTAATAAATTCCACTTACATTTCCCAAATTAACTATTACGGTCAAATTAAAAAATGTTTTTGAAAAATACTACCAATTGCCAACTTTTTTATTTACTGTTCGATTTGATTGATTTTTGGATATGTTATAGCCTTAAACTATTATATGTATAATTACCATATCTAAGTTAAAAATTGTATACTTTATATAGTTTATATATATAATCCATAAAAAATTAAATTTTGTGTTTATGGTCTGATTTGACTGATTTTTGGATATGTTACTATCCTAAGCTAATGCATTAATAAATCCCACATACATTTTCCAAATTCACTATTACGGTCAAATTAAAAAATATTTTGAAAAATATACTATCAATTGCCAACTTCTTTATTTACTGTCCGATTTGACTGATTTTTGGATATGACCTTAAACTATTATGTGTATAATTATCATATCTAAGTTCCAAATTTTATACTTTGTATAGTTTATATATATAATCCATAAAAAATTAAATTTCGTGTTTATGGTCCGATTTGACTGATTTTTTGGATATGTTAAGCTAATGCATAAAAAAAAATTCCCCCTACGTTTCCCAAATACTACAGTCAAATTAACAAAATATTTTGAAAAAAAATATTCCATATACCACTATTAATATAATTCCAAATTCGACTAAATAAGTTTATAGTCTCAATATAATTAACATATTAACTAACGGTGCCATCCCGCATTAGTACCCAAATTGTCGAAATTCTATAATTCTATTCTTAGTCCTTGTATAGTATTAGGTTTTGTACTATTAAACCCTACATTCTTATCCTGTGCAGTAGAGTAATATATGCATGTTATTTAATACAGATACGCACATTCTACAAGACCTATACATAGATCTGTTGTATAAGCAGCAGAATAGACGTCTCATTGTGTTGTTGTAAAGTAAAACATAAATGTAAATTGTGCTGGATACAACCGGCCAGATATTAGACCCCATAAGAATAACATGGGAAAAAAGCGCCGAATAGTATGTTAAACCCTCAGTTCTTCTCTACTCACGACAATATCAAGCCTGTTCTTGAACCGGCTTACAACTGAACAAAAGAATTTCTCAACAATATACTACTACTACTACTGCTACTGCCACTACTACTTCTACTACTACTACTACTACTACTACTACTACTACTACTACTACTACTACTACTACTACTACTACTACTACTACTACTACTACTACTACTACTACTACTACTACTACTACTACTACTACTACTACTACTACTACTCGCCTACGATGGGATCCTCCGAATGGAAATGCCTCGGGAGACTTTCCTCGTCGGTTATGCGGACGATATCGCCGTAATTATAACTGCGCGGGATGTCGATGAGCTGCAGAGGCTGTTGACCATGGCCATGGGCCAAGTGACGAGGTGGATGGGTGACCACGGCCTGTCCTTGGCGACGGAGAAGACCGAGATCGTGCTTCTCACCAGACGGAGGATTAATCCCATTGTGCAGCTCGCGGTCAATCGGGAAGTGATTGTCACTAAACCCGTTGTCAAGTACCTGGGTATGAGACTGGATGTTCGGCTCACATTCCGGGATCAGATCACATTTGCGAAGGAGAAAGCTGAAAAGATTGTGGCCAACTTGAGCAGACTGATGAAGAATGTCGGGGGACCGATTGGTAGCAAGCGGCGGGTGCTGATGTCTGTGGTTCACTCCGTTCTTCTTTTTGGGTGTGAGGCATGGGCAGAGGCCCTCCGTAAAAAACGACTGAGGGGAAAGATGGCAGTGGTCCAGAGGAGAGGCGCTCTTCGGATCGCTTCGGCGTACCGCACAGTGTCGGAGCCGGCCGTCCTCGTAGTTGCTGGGGTAATTCCCATCGATCTTCTTGCTTTCGAGCGGAAGCGGATCTTCGATGGGAACGGTGCTTTGAGCCGTGCTGAAGCCCGAGAACGCACTATGGAGGATTGGCGAAACCGCTGGGAGGGGGACGAACGGGGAAGATGGACGGCGAGACTCATTGGGGATCTCCGAGAGTGGGTTGAGCGGGGGCACGGGGAGGTAGATTTTTATCTCACCCAGTTCCTCACCGGACACGGTTGTTTCGGGGCCTACCTTCACAAGATGGGAAAGTCAGCGAGCCCGGAATGTCAGTACGGTGACTCCGACTACGACGATGTACTGCACACCTTCTTCCATTGCGTGAGGTGGGAAGCGGACAGAAGGGACCTCGAAGGGGCCGTTGGCCCGATCTCGCCGGACACACTCGTTCGTCGAATGTTGTCCAGTCCCGAATCGTGGAGCTCTGTTTCTGCATTCTCCAGGAGGGTGCTGAAAGAAAAGAGAACAGAACAGCTGTGATGCATCGACGCAGCTAAACCTGGTGGAGCATCGCGGTTGAAATGCCATCTTTGGCGTACGAAGGCACCCTCTTGAAGTATTGCGAACAGCGTTTCCGAGAGGGCTTCCATTGCCTGGACCGATAGGTTTTTAGTGGGTGAGAGTCCTACACACCGGGGGAAACACCAAACCCTGACGGTGCATAATGCATTTTCCTATCGTAAAAAAAAAAAAAAACTACTACTACTACTACTACTACTACTACTACTACTACTACTACTACTACTACTACTACTACTACTACTACTACTACTACTACTACTACTACTACTACTACTACTACTACTACAATTGGATGGATCCAATTGGTACCCGGACACAGTCGGGACCGCTGCCATTTGGATCCCAAATACAAATGTATTTGTCAGAAGTCACGGTAGGAGGAACGGTCTCGTTTGGGTGACTACCAGCGAAGCAAATTTTGTTAGCTGCTACTTCTCACCCAACGAGAATGCGGCAGATTTCCATGCCCGTCTGGACAGACTAGAGGACCTTCTTCGCTCCCTCAGTGGAACCCTGATCGTAGCCGGCGATTTCAATGCTAGGGCTATAGATTGGGGTATGCCAAGAACAGACCCAAGAGGACGGAAAATTTTGGAGATGGCGGCAAGGATTGGACTGGCTGTGGCGAACGTGGGAGACTCGCCTACCTTCAGGCGTCCAGGTTATGGATCAACCATACTGGATGTGACATTTACGTCAGAAAACGTTTCGAGACGGATCGCAGACTGGAGAGTGATCGAAGACTATACTGGCTCCGATCACCAGTACATCACCTTCAGTCTTGCTACAAACAGCTTTGAGCCAAGGAACCTTAATTGGACGCCAGGCTGGAACGTTTTAAGGCTCGTTTCGGTGGCATTGTCCTCGGCGATTAACGAGGGGAAGACCGCTGTTTTAGAATCTTCGGGAACCACGGGGGAGATCGTGGAGGCCACAATGAGGCTCATCGAGCGTAGTTGTGATGCTGCCATGCCCCGAAAAGTGCAACCAAGAAGAAACAGAAGATCGGCATTCTGGTGGACGGAGGACATTGCTGTACGGCGGAGAGAGTGCCTTAAACTCAGACGAAAGGTCACCCGCAGTAGGAGAAGGGGTGGCGTGGTGCCTGAAACACTTATGCAGGAGTTCAGGGCGGCCAGACAAGAACTGAAGCGCGCTATCTCCGCAAGTAAAGCCTCCAAATGGAAAGCTCTAACGGAGGACCTCAACAACGATCCTTGGGGATTGGGTTACCGAGTAGTTATGCGACGGCTAGGTGCCCAATCAGCTAACCCTAGCTTGAGCTCCGTCCAGTTGGAGGCTATCGTGGATGTTTTGTTTCCGTCCCACCAGATCAGGCCGAATGAAGAGGTTGCTGTGGTTCCCGAACAAATACCTTTGTTCAGCGAACAAGAGCTGTCAAGTGCCATTGGCTCTTTGCGCTGCCGAAAGGCTCCTGGTCCCGATGGAATTCCAACGGAAGTGCTAAAGGTAGTAGGTCTGGACTTTCCAGGCCTGCTGCTGAACATGTACAACCGCTGTTTGTTGGAAGGCTTGTTTCCTCTGCGATGGAAAGTTCAACGCCTCGTGTTGATCGGCAAAGGCAAGGGAGATCCTGAAACCCCGTCTGCATACAGACCTCTGTGTATGCTAGACACGGCAGAGAAGCTTTTTGAGCGACTCCTGAAGCCAAGGCTCACACAGGCAGTAGAAGCGGCAGGTGGACTCTCCGATCGTCAGTACGGCTTTCGGTCGGGCCGATCAACGATTGGAGCTGTTGGTGAAGTGATCAGGTCTTTTGAGGCTGTTCAGCAGGTGAACCACAGATCACGAAGGATAGTCATGTTGGCTACGCTGGATGTGAGAAATGCGTTCAACTCAGCCAGGTGGGCTGACATGCTGGGCGCATTGAAGACGGATTTTGTAATTCTCCCGTACCTGTTAAGGATGCTGCAGAGCTACCTACAGGATCGGAAGTTGGTTTTCAACACGCCGGATGGACCGCGGCGGAGAGATGTAACAGCGGGTGCCGCTCAGGGCTCGATTCTTGGACCGGACCTCTGGAACATCGCCTACGATGGGATCCTCCGAATGGAAATGCCTCGGGAGACTTTCCTCGTCGGTTATGCGGACGATATCGCCGTAATTATAACTGCGCGGGATGTCGATGAGCTGCAGAGGCTGTTGACCATGGCCATGGGCCAAGTGACGAGGTGGATAAGTGACCACGGCCTGTCCTTGGCGACGGAGAAGACCGAGATCGTGCTTCTCACCAGACGGAGGATTAATCCCATTGTGCAGCTCGCGGTCGATCGGGAAGTGATTGTCACTAAACCCGTTGTCAAGTACCTGGGTATGAGACTGGATGTTCGGCTCACATTCCGGGATCAGATCACATTTGCAACGGAGAAAGCTGAAAAGATTGTGGCCAACTTGAGCAGACTGATGAAGAATGTCGGGGGACCGATTGGTAGCAAGCGGCGGGTGCTGATGTCTGTGGTTCACTCCGTTCTTCTTTTTGGGTGTGAGGCATGGGCAGAGGCCCTCCGGAAAAAACGACTGAGGGGAAAGATGGCAGCGGTCCAGAGGAGAGGCGCTCTTCGGATCGCTTCGGCGTACCGCACAGTGTCGGAGCCAGCCGTCCTCGTAGTCGCTGGGGTAATTCCCATCGATCTTCTTGCTTTCGAGCGGAAGCGGATCTTCTATGGGAACGGTGCTTTGAGCCGTGCCGAAGCCCGAGAACGCACTATGGAGGATTGGCGAAACCGCTGGGAGGGGGACGAACGGGGAAGATGGACGGCGAGACTCATTGGGGATCTCCGAGAGTGGGTTGAGCGGGGGCACGGGGAGGTAGATTTTTATCTCACCCAGTTCCTCACCGGACACGGTTGTTTCGGGGCCTACCTTCACAAGATGGGGAAGTCAGCGAGCCCGGAATGTCAGTACGGTGACTCCGACTACGACGATGTACTGCACACCTTCTTCCATTGCGTGAGGTGGGAAGCGGACAGAAGGGACCTCGAAGGGGCCGTTGGCCCGATCTCGCCGGACACACTCGTTCGTCGAATTTTGTCCAGTCCCGAATCGTGGAGCTCTGTTTCTGCATTCTCCAGGAGGGTGCTGAAAGAAAAGAGAACAGAACAGCTGTGATGCATCGACGCAGCTAAACCTGGTGGAGCATCGCGGTTGAAATGCCATCTTTGGCGTACGAAGGCACCCTCTTGAAGTATTGCGTACAGCGTTTCCGAGAGGGCTTCCATTGCCTGGACCGATAGGTTTTTAGTGGGTGAGAGTCCTACACACCGGGGGAAACACCAAACCCTGACGGTGCATAATGCATTTTCCTATCGTAAAAAAAAAAAAAAAAAAAAAAAAAAACTACTACTACTACTACTACCACTACCACTAACACTACCACTACCACTACCACTAACACTAACACTACCACTACCACTACCACTACCACTACCACTACCACTACCACTACCACTACAACTACCACTACCACTACCACTACCACTACCACTACCACTACCACTACCACTACCACTACCACTACCACTACCACTACTACTACTACTACTACTACTACTACTACTACTACTACTACTATTATTATTATTACTACTACTACTCCTACTAATACTACTACAACTACTACAGCAGCAAAATTACTCTTTACCATGATCAAAGGCGTGGAAGATGCGATCCGCCAGTTCAAAAGAGCGTATACAACATACCTTCATCTTAATGCTACGTTCACACGAGCTTCTTTTTATAGCGTCAATGAGTGGTCGCTGGCACCCGTGTGAACACCTCCATGATTCAATGGTTTCCACAAACGCGCTACCACATGTCGCCAATGATAAGTGAAAAAAATGCCCGTGTTAACGTAGCCTTACAAAACCAAGTGTCACAGTTTATTTATTATAATGCTACTTATGAATATGCGGGAAAGCCGCATTTTCATTATTATTATGGAATATTATATTCCATATGCAGATCATAATATTTATCATGACAGGTCACCTCTGCCCTGCCCTTTTGTACAGTTTTGTTTCATTCTATTCTAAACGTCTTATAGGCGTGCATATTTATTTAAGGACTAATGTTTATTTTAACAAAAAAATACCGTGCTAAAATTGTAATAAAAGTAATTCACTCTAATTAGACAAACATATGTAATTTTGAAAATAGCATTACCTCATTACAAAACTATACTGTTAACTCTAATACGTTTTGAAGAATTATTCCGTAATAACATTGTAGTAAAAAAATTAGTTATATATAATATAATAAAATAGAATAGACTATCCGCATATTGCTCATTAAACTCATTAACTCATTGTTTTGAGTTAGTAGAAGTTGTAGCTGTAATATGTTGTCACCAGGACGGTGGCAAAAGTGATAATCATCCACTAAAGTATAACTCATGTGGTTTTAAATTGTTTTGTTTTTTTTTAAATTAGCGGTGAAGGTAGTATTCAAAATAAATATACAAAAGTATAAAGTTACAACAAAAAAATAAATCAAATAATAAACCAAAATTAAAATGTAATTATTGGTTTTATTTAAGTATCAAGGGAGATGTCGCCTGCCACATCATCGTTTTTTGTATGAGGGTTCTAAATTGTTCAAAATATAATTTTGTTGTGATTTGATTCACACTGTTGAATAGTGCTAATATATAATTTATTATTTTCAATCATGAGCCTAGATTAAGCAGTTTCCGATAGTATATAGAATCTTAAAGAATATATGATTTCAGCTTTTTAATAATTAATTTTAGTAAGAGCTTCAATTTGGTTTAACCAATAAGCTTGGATCAAAACTAACATAACATTTAATGTTTGTTCTAGCGTTTCAGTTATTGTTGGTGATATAATTCGTTGACTGTTGAACAATTTTATTCTTATGGAAAATAAATAACATTTCAAGTCAATTTCAAATTTATAAACATATTTTGATTTAACTTAGTTTGGCACTTCATCCGGTTGTGTTCTATTAACACTTCTTTCATAACCTCATTTTTGGGGCCTTGTTTGACAAACAAACGATATAACATGCGTATTCAGAAATTAATTTTATTCTAATGTTGGATGAATAAAATATCTCACTCTTTTATTAATATAGTTTATGAAACGTAGTGGTTTGTTCATATATAAATGGTATATTGTTAAGTGTGTGGTGATGTCTGTGTGATATTCGTATATTTGCATGGGAAATTTACTCCGTACTTACGTTTGATACGACCGGGGTATTAATTTCTACGCTATCCCCTCGGCATAGACAATCTCAGTTCATTGTGAAATTTGTAAATGTTTACTATTTTGTACAGGAACGTGAAATCGACCCGCGTTTTTCACCCTTGAGTTCTATTGAAAATACCTTTAAAATGATAAGTCACGCGAAAGGGTCTACATTTAAACAATTGGGGAAGCGTCACCAAAATCGCGTTTGGGTGAGAAGCATATAGAAATATATAAAGCGAAAAATAGTTTTTAGTTTCCCAAATACGTATGCAAAATATTATTCCTTTATATATAAAAACATAATTAGGATTAAAGATTTATAATTTAAAAGATATTCAACCTTTCGGAACTTTTCAGACACACAGTATATACATATATATAATAATTGTTTTTTGTTGTATTATTTTATTTTATTCAAATATATTCAAAACTTACTCACAGTAAATTAAACTGACCTGAATGATGTTCATGTTCTGTAGCTTCAGGGACTTCTGAGGTTCCAGGTAGTTTTTGTGAATCGGGGCCGACCCCGCAAAATCCCGTTTGAAGTTGGAGACAAAATAAACAGATCAGAATTCCGTAAACTGCAAGCGTCTTAAATAAAACATAATTAAACATAAGACAAATCAAGCATGGGCTCAAAACAAATTCTGTGTGGAAAAAGTTGAAGTTTGTGTGCTTCAGGGATCAATATTGGATCCCTGTATTTATTTCAAGTACGTAAATTATTTACCTAATGTCACAAAGACGAATTTTTTTATATGTGTACTGGTTTAATTTATTTATCGTCAAGTGATTATATTTTCCTCGAAAGGGGACCACTTTCATTCTACTATTGGGATTTTCATCAGGCGAAATCAAAGTTCTAGTTCTAAAATAATTTGTTTAGTTTGCTATTGTCATAGCGTTGTTTTTTAAATATATCGAATCCCTGCAGCATACCATCAATGGAAATAAGCCCACTCTAGGAGACTGGTTTGGGGTTGAATAGTCTTACCCTAAATGTGGACAAGACTCAAATAATACAATACTCAAATTCCATATTTTGAATTTATATTACCAGTACAGCTTAGAAATAGCTTTTTTGATATATAAAACTGATGAATATTTTAACAGAAATTGGGCCAGTTGATTTGTTAACAAAGATTTTTATTTAATTTGTTTAGCTATTAACTAGTTTTAAATATTGTTAAAATTGAAACATTTCCTGACCAAGTGATATAATGACACTGTATAAAAATAAATCAAAATGTATTCAAACTATATATAACATTTCTTGTGTTTACGTCATTTGACCTTTTTAGAATATAGCTGTTTGAGTCCAAATTTTATAGCTGCTTTCTGTTCAATGAAAGCAGTACATGACATATGCTTTTAGTACAGCATATGCAATAGCAGACCGCTTAGCAGTACATATGCGATTAAGAGATAAGAAAGTATTCAGATTTGCATATAGAAAATTCAGCTATCTAAGAATCTGTTTTCATTTAACGATTTTTATATTTTTATTCGTAACTAAAAACGTTCAAATTTAACATAGTTTTTCTAAAACATGCAAACACTCAGCCAGACAAATCCTTTTCCAGTTACGGCTTCCAGTGTTTATAATTAATTAATCTAATTGATCACCACTATTTGAAAAAATTAAAAGTGAAAAGTATATGAACGATAATAACAAATAACATTACGTAATGTTTTAAATACCCGATACTACATAATAATGTGTACTGGATTTCTTATAAAATATTACTTTAATTTTGATTTTAATTCGTGATAAAGCTTACTACATAACAGGGTACTCATAATATGAGTAAGACATTCCATAAAAAGTTTAATCGACCATGTTAAATTAGAAACATCTAGAAAAGCAAGAGTACAGGTACTATTTAGTTTTACATAAATTAATAACATATAAACCACTACCCAATTTCAACATCATAGAAATTCCCTAAGCTCTTTCATAGAATGGTATAGGATGGGATGAATAAGGGGAATAAAGAAAGAGAGTTTTCGTGGGGAAAAATTTGGAACTTCCCTTTACTATAAATACAATTTTTTTGCATAGGTAAAAAAACATATTTAAATAAAAAAATGAATTTAAAACCAACCATACACTTTTTTATTTTAAAATGTATACCTCTTGGACATTATTCTAGAAATAATGTAAACATGACCAGAGTGACGAGAATGCTTAAGAAGCAACTAAACGTTTTTATTGGCTGCAAGTCGATGATGGAAGTCGAAGCTATCCGTATCATTGTTACCAGGGCTGCAAGTCGATGATGGAAGTCGAAGCTATCCGTATCGTTGTTACCAGGGCTGCAAGTCGATGATGGAAGTCGAAGCTATCCGTATAGTTGTTACCAGGGCTGCAAGTCGATGATGGAAGTCGAAGCTATCCGTATCATTGTTACCAGGGCTGCAAGTCGATGATGGAAGTCGAAGCTATCCGTATCGTTGTTACCAGGGCTGCAAGTCGATGATGGAAGTCGAAGCTATCCGTATCGTTGTTACTAGGGCTGCAAGTCGATGATGGAAGTCGAAGCTATCCGTATCATTGTTACCAGGGCTGCAAGTCGATGATGGAAGTCGAAGCTATCCGTATCGTTGTTACCAGGCTTTCAACGAACACTTCTCCTGACTTCGCACCAAGTTAAACTATCTCTAGTATAGTCATTTTTGAAAAAACTTAGATATACAAAAGTTGGTATTTCCCACTGAGCTGACTTCACTAGGGAAGTTAATTACCCAAAGTGAAAATTAAGTTAGATGCATACTTCATAGCAGCGTCAAGTTTAGCTTTCCAATCCACGCATTTTAGATAGCTGACATGTTGGAGAAGAGTAATATAAACTATTATTTAAAGTTAGCATATTGAGAAATTGTGTTTATATTTTACTGTGGTATTTTGCAGCACGATGAAAGGTATTTTTCATAGCTCGTGCCAAAGTGACCTTCCTCCGGAGATCACTTTAAATGCTAGTAAATTTAAATTATTCTAAATTTACATTACCATGTCAGGAGCTATTCCCTTTCCTCTCCGTTAGAAACAAAGCTCAGAAAGAGTCACTGTAGTAACCCTAAAAAAACAATTAATTTCAAATGGTAATACTTTAATATAGAATATAAAACATAAACTTTTAACTACAAAAAAATTTAATATTTTAACGAAATCTGAGGTTGTTTTAAAATCAGGGTAAGTCTAATGGGCGTTTTAATGAGAATTGAAAAAAATAAACACTATACATAAATGAGGTGATCTAACAAGAAGTAAACATCTTAAGATTTAGTTGATTATTAATCAACTCCATAGGTCTACGGCAAGCAATCCTTGGTGTTATGCTTTGAGACACAGTTGTGCAACGACTTTTAAAACTATCTTTATATACCAATTTCAAAATACTATTTAACGAAAAAACAATTAAATGTGTCACATTATTTAGTATAAAGGCAAATTGAAGTATAATTTCAACGCACCAAAGAAAAAAATTGTTCACTTGGCAGATTTAAAGCAAACTCCTCCGTTCTTTACGAACCATTTTGATCGATTGAGGTATGAAAAAAATATCTTGTTCGTAGTTGTGTCTAAATGTTCTTATTTTTCCAAATAATGGTTCTAAAGGACCTGGTCACCATCAAAGAATAATTGTATTTAAATTGTATCTATTAATACATTATGTAAAGGTTATTAACATTAACAAATGTTACAAATAAATAATTTATCTACCTATATAAATCAAATAAGTGTATAACCACCGCTTGAGCCTTGACATATCTTATGCAACGGACGCACCGGAGGTATTGAAATTTATGTAACATTTATTTGTATGTCTGTCTGACTGTACATTACCTGTTTTGCATCGTTGCCTCCAGGCTGACGGCAAACACGGACAACCTCACACTCACGTCCGCTCACCATCAGATAGCGCACTCGACTAGTGGCTAGCGGTAGTGGAGGGGAGAGAGAAGTTACCCCCACCTACCGCCAGGGGCACATTCCGTGTCATGTTCCCGTCGACACAGACGGGTGGGTAGCCACAGCTGTGTCGTCACGTGCCCCTGGCGGTAGGCGGGGGTAACGGCTCTCTCCCCTCCACTACCGCTAGCCACTAGTCGATTGCGCTATCTGATGGTGAGCGGACGTGAGTGTGAGGTTGCCCGTGTTTGCCGTCAGCTTGTAGGCAACGATGCAGAAAAGGTAATGTATAGTCAGACAGACATACAAATAAATGTTACATAAATTTCAATAACTCCGGTGCGTCCGTTGCATAAGATATGTCAAGGCTCAAGCGGTGATTATACACTTATTTGATTTATATAGGTAGATAAATTATTTATTTGTATTTGTAATTATTTGTTAGTGTATGTAAATATTGTGTTAGTGTATTGTTACTTTTGGTATATGTATTTGTTATTTTTGTGTTAGTGTAGTTAAAATGTAAAGGAAAAAAATTAAGAAAATCCAAAAAAATTTAGTAGTTAGGTGTAAAAACTTGATATTTAGATGTAAGTAGGGTTCACTTGATAACGGGAGGAGTTTCCTTACCTCCCGAAACGTAGTGTGGTTTTGAACACTAGAAGCGATAGGTACCGTCCAAATAAATCAAGAAATAAACATAACGTTATACTCTGATTGCGAGCGAAGATGCTTCTACATTAAATTATGCCATAGTTTAAGTAGACTTTCCAATTTAAATATACTTATGTATTCCTAGCATAACTTAATTGTTTATATAATGCCTTTGTATTTAAAGTACTGATCGTAAATCTTTACTTTCTTTTTATAGTAGAAACAACTTATAATACTAGAACATTATTTAGATTTTTTGTGTGTATATTAATTTGGTATGTGAGACACTGAATCTTTGTTTCGTTATTTTTTCATATAAACCATTATATTTTGGACTAGCTGTGTACCCGTCCTTCGTACTGGTTGTATGTCTAAATAATAGATGAATTTGAAAATAATAACAACCGAATTAATTTTACAATATTTCATTGGTTGACGTGAGGATGGCACAAGGCACTTTCGAAATTAATCTGTGTATCAGGGAACCTCAGGGGAAAAAACTGTCGATCAGTAGTTCCTGTTGTTCATCGATTGAAAAGAGTGAAGGAGGGATGTTTATGAGACCACCTGTTTTCCAATCTCCTGTTCTCATCTTTTATAAGGACCTAATACAAATCCTCAAACCTTTAGCCTTATTGAAAAATAATTTTCAAATTTACTGTTAAGTTGAGACACTCAGTAGTAGGCTACATCAAATATCTATTTAGAGAGGCATAAATCTAGTCCCCTTATGACTCAAGCACACAAAGTGTCTGTATGAAAACTCTAGGGAGAACAACACCATTACTCCCCATTATGGGCCATGTTGTTGATGCTGATGTCCTTTAAAAAACCAAATTTCAGCTCTATTGGTTGAGAAGTTTGTGATTATTATATTAAAGGTCAGTGGGGCAGATCCCTTAAGTATTTTTTATCTGCTTGTTTTGCTTCCGAATTTTAACTCTATCAGCCCAGTAGCAGGTGCAAGATTTTTAAAATAAGTATTCTGAAGGTTCGGGGGTGGGGCCCTAAAACACGTTCTTAACGGGAATAGGCTTGTGTTTATTCTGATATATTAGGTATTTTCCTACTGAATTCAACTTAAAAGGTCCGAACTGATGCTCATAAGATTTCCAGCAATAAAACTAAATTAGGCAGGGACAGGTACGATTTTGTTTCAAACCTAGCCTTTTTGTACATTGGCAGAATAAGGGGAACCACTATGCAAACTTTCACTTTCTTAGACATTGTCATTTTTTAGTTACAGTGATCACAATGTGAGCGAGTGAATGTGTCTGAAAAATATAGATTTAGATAATATGACCACTCTGTATACTTCTGTTATTTATTACCAATCTTCACTCAACGTTTTAATTGAGAACTACAACAGCTGATTATTGAATAAATACTCTTAGTCATCAACTGGTTTAGTATAAATAAATGCTTTGTCCATAACCATAAGATGGTATCTTGAAAATCCCGTGGTGTTTAGCCCTGAGGTGAATTCAAAATGTTGAAATAGCTTATAATCTTTTAATGTACGTATAGAGCACATATAGACAAAGTTTCATCTAAATGAAATCACCCGTTTCCCTGGGGAAAGCGAACAAATACGATCAAAACCACGCAAAAACACGTTTTTGAGCAGAAGTCATTTTTTTATGGCGTAATACAGTTTAAAGTAGCCTATAATCTTCTCACAAATGTATTAAACAAAGAAACAAAGATTCATCAAAGATGGATCAAAAGATTTATCAGTGCACTCGTTTTCCCGAGAATAGCGAACAAAAACACTTTCTTGAGCTTTACCGAAGGACAGACACACAGACAGTAATTGAGATAAGACTTTTTTGGCTCCCCTAGGGTGTACAACGCGAAAATATGCAAAAATGTTATAATTCAAAGCAATGTACAGACAAAACTTCAATTTGTTATATATATATATATATATATATATATATATATATATATATATATATATGATCTTTGTATACTTATGTAATTTATTACCCATCTTCACTCAACGTTTTAAATTAGAAGTACAACATCTGTTTACAGAATAACAATTCTTTTCCATAAGAATAACATAGGATCTTTAAAACCTCGTGGGGCAGATTCCTAAGGAGATTTACAAAAATCCAATTAACATAAAACATCCTAACGCACATATAGAACATAGAAAAAAAGTTTCATCGAAATCAGTGCACCCGTTTCCCAGTGAAAATCGAATAAAACGTGACCAAAATCGCACGAAATCACGTTTTTGATCGGCCGCCATTCTTTCTCAAAACGGCATAAGCCAGTTTAAAGTGGCCTAAAACCTTCTCACGCATGTATAGAACAAAGAAACAAAGTTTAAACAATGTCAGTGCACCCGTCTTCCCGTGAAAAGCGATCAAAAACCCGTCCTTGAGCGTTATCGACAGACAGACAGACAGAGATTGAGATAAGACTTGTTTTGGCTTCCCTAGGGTGTAAAACTTGAAAATATTCAAAAATTTAATAATTCCAAGCAATGTACAGACAAAACTCTAATTTTATTTACATAGATATATTTGTTAAATTATGGATGAAACGCCATCTCCTAATTAATTATATACATATTCCATGTTTAACCTGAATAAAATGTTTCATTATAAAATAAGTTTGCTAGATTTTGTAAATATTCACTATTTGATTTTAAATTATCCGTAAACACCAAGACGATAAATATTTATTATGGTATTTTGTTACACTGTAATATTGTTTGTATCAAACCACTTAATTCAGTTATGTCCGTCCCGCAAATAATTGTAAAAATATTATATTTAGTTATAGGTAGAAAAAAAACTCGTATTGAAAATTATATTACTTGAGGTGGTTCAAATTTATACTTAATAAAAGTGTTAAATTCTAATTTTTTTGTTTGCATATTTTACTATTGTATTTACGTATGATTTACTAACTTACCTGGTGAAACATTGTAAGCGATATTGAAACGAGGCAACGTGAATTTGGGAAACCTACCTGTAATTGTGACCACCTGTCTAATTGGTGGCCTGCCCATACCGATGATGATTGATGATTTAAAGTACATAAGTGTCTATTTATCATATTACTGTATTTTCTCTAATATGAGTATGATTTGTTATCTTGCTTACTTGCTTGCTTGATTGCAACACTGATCTCAAAAAAGGCTCCAACGATTCCCTTCGAAATCTGTAATTAGTTTCAGGGTTAACAGTAAGTTCTAGAAAAAAAAACCTCTGAAAAAATTAAATTATGTAAAAATATGTAGTTTTCATTAATCACACAGTATAACTAAACTATCTTGAAGGTGTCCTGCATGAAAATATTGTAAATGTAGGGGAGGATTCATAATATATTATATCTTAATATCTCTTTAAGACGCCAACACAACCTGGGTGTATTTTAAGGTGAATATGAATGAATGATGAGCTTAGTATGGGAGAGATGCCTTGAGTAGCCTTTTTAATGACTAAGACCGACTGATTATTTAGCCAGGATCATTAACTAATAGCCCAATGACCGATGGCAGCTGGATCCAGTATCGAACCTTCACATTTTCTCAGGATTTTGCTCAGGATCGGACAGGCGAACTTCTGATTATGAAGCAAACACGCTAACCACTGTGCTACCCAACCAAATATAGATATAATGTGTGATTAAAGAAGACTAGTGGCTTGAAGGGGCCGTAGCCCTTAGCCTTGCTCCAGTACTCTGCCTCATCTGATCACTTTTACTCTATACATGCTGAGGAAAATAAAACAGTATAAGTAGGAACATATGCCAGTTCGTGAACAAAGTAGGCAATTAATCACACATTTTAATTCAAACAAAGCAGACGTCTAAAATCCCCTTGCTCTTCTTATGAGTGATGTTTTACATTATCGCTGGTTTACTGGTAGCTTTTTATAAATACTGCTCTTTTCCCGAGTTCCTGGGTCAAGCCCTCTCCCATCATCCTGAAATTTGCTAAGCTCCAACACTAATTGTATATCAAAATTTGAATACATTGTGAAAAATATTAAATAAAATGGCCAATGAAATGTAAAGCAGAAGTTGTTGTCCCCCTACACCACTTATTGCAGTTAAATCTGTTCAAAGATTATTTAAATGTAATAACTAAAATCTGGAACAGTCTTTCAATTAAAATATTGAAGCCCCAAAGGGCACGTTATGTTCCATTTACCACCGAGATAACTTGAGTCATATCCATTACATGCAGTGACAATCAACTATTGTGTCTCATGATTACGATCTTAACTAAAGTTACATTTCATATCTTAACTTTAGGTCAATCAACTTTCGTACTCAAAATAACGTGCTAAATAGAGCGAAAATTTATTTCCATGATCCCACTGAAGCAGAATATTTTTTTATGTTTAATTTTTAATTCTAATAACAACTTTTACATACACAACTAACTATCATATTTCTAAAAATTTGATAACCGTTATTTTATATAAGAGGTGGGAAGTCATACGTTTGAAAAATTATAGTAAACACCATTTTAAAGACAAAGTTACAGTAGGAAATATCTGTATAAATAGTTTTTATGATTTTCAATTTTCTTTTCTACTGTTGATATATACACGTAAAACTTTGTTTTCCAACGTAAATAAATTATCACTTAAACTGTTTTGGCAATATTGCCTCACGCCCACTTTATATTTTGCAATCAAAATATTTTTCTATGGATATTTTGTTATCTCCATCACAATCATATTTTTAATACTATTTTTTGCAGCGATTGAGTCTGAGCCCTGAATCGTCCTCTAATCTGAGTTGGCTTGATTTTGCCTCCGTTAAAGTTCGGAACTAAGCTGATTTAGGGATGAAGCCTCATCAGAAGAAGCCGGGGAATTAGATTTGCTCTGACGTCTTCTTTCTCCACTTAAACGATTGGTGGAGCATCCTATGGGAGCTCTACATTTAACACAGGTTGCAAGAGATTTAATAAAAATCACCAAAACTATTAGTAACAAAGAAATATTGATTTTAGAAAGTTTTTACAACTAAACTCTTCATCATAAAGTGCTTGAATGTTCTTGTACTTACATTATGTTTTATTTGTTTCAGAATGATCCCGTTGGCATAGATTCATAAGAAATATTCAGTAAGTTTAAAACATTTATTTTGTTAAAGTGATTTTTGTACTACCTGTACTAAAAAAAATGTATATATTTGGTCCACTCTTATCACTAACCATGTTTGAGTTCAGACCCACTTAAACTAAATATTATTCTTTTCATGCTTTTAAAACCAAGCAAAGATACCTCACTTTGTTGTTATGTTGTTATGGTTTATATTTTGGAGTTTTTATCGTAGTTCGTACTAGTCTTATCTAGTTAATTGGTCAACAAATTTTAAATGCCAACCAAGCAGATCTAGTCATTACTGTATAATGTCACTCTCTACGGACTGTACGTTACGGGTTTACTGGTGTTTTAGTGTCATGGTCACTAACCATTAGAGTTCAGACCAATTAAAACTAATTTTTAATAGTTTCATGCTTTTTCGTTTGCATACTTCTTCTTTTTGCATTAATTCGTCTTTTCGCACCCTCCTTATTGGTCGAAGTTTTTAAAATTTAAACTGGTTCCGTTTCAAGCTATTAAACAACTGTCCCGCTATAACTTGAAGGCTTACAAGTACAATTTCGACCTAAAACTAACACAATTTTGGAGCCATATATGATGACGTAACATTCAATTAATATATTTGCAACGTATATGTCACGTATTTCATCCGGTACACTATTTGTGTAACTTTAGAAATACTTCTTTAATCCATTACTATCCTAGTATATCTTACAATATTAATACAAAAGAAATTTGCTGATAAAAGATTCTTAATTAATAATATACTAATTATTTTTTCTTGGAGATACTTTAGAAAATTGACTATCGGAAAGTTCTAAGTTATTTCAATTGTAACGTTCACAATTTAGTTGTTGAGGTAGAAAACAAAAGTTTGTGTGGCTAGAAGTTACAGCAAAACTTTACTACTAAGGGCGGAAGTGTGGCCGTTAATTACCTCAATTTTAACTGCTCAAGTTTTCGTGTTGTATTTTTTATTATAGTTGCTCTTAATTGCTATACTTTAGATGCTCTCTGACGGCTTTTAGGTGAATCGGTTTGGAGCCGTCAAGCCACAAGGTTTGTGTGAGCCACAAGGATATTCTTCAATAACCAATATTTTATCTGAGAAACTGCGATCTGAGTCAGGCAGAGCAACACATTAACATTAAAAATTAAGGCTGGATTATCACTTCTTTTTTTAATGCAGTGATGGAAAATGTGCGCAATAATTCTTTTAACATTCTGACAAATTGTAAACCAAAATTAATCTTTTCATGAAAAACGTTTTACGGCCAAATAAACCTGGTGTACTCAACCAATTTCTGTAACAATCGTATTAAACCATTGGTAATCTCTGAATTTGACCGAGGTTTTGCTTACTTCATACTTCATACTTTTATAAATAATTTTCAATGTTTCAAACCACTTTTTACACACTTTGTCTTTTATCCCTGCAGCAGCAAGATGTGATTTTTAATTTTGCACATTCGTTTATGCTCGACAATTGAGTAAATTTACTCTGTCCTTTCACCTTTCTGTCATGGTATTACAAAATGTCGTCGCTCTTTTACTGTTGGGCAAATAGCAAATATGTGAGACTTAAATAGACTATTATCTTATTGTAGACTATTATTTTCACAAAGAATTATTCTGAATCATTCGTTGAGGTTTTTTGGAGGGAAATTCCCACCCCTTTATCAGGCTCTGGTGGCAACCCAAACTGCATAATATAAATTAACCTGCTTATTATATATATATATATATATATATATATATATATATATATATATATATATTACATAAGAATATTGTGGTAACGTGTGTCTTTACGTTCATAGAAATCTAGACAAACAGAAGGAATAATAGGCAGGTATACAGGTAACCCTTTTTTATTAGTGAATTTCCTTTGGAAAGTGAACTATTAGCATGACCCGCACGGTGAAACTTAAGCCCGGGACCACCATAGAAGTTCCTAACGTGACCCTTAGAACACGTTTTGAGGGGTCTTCAAAATTGTATATATATATATATATATATATATATATATATATATATTTGTATATATTTGTGTATATATAGACATATATATATATATATATATATATATATATATATATATGTATATATATATATATGTTTTTGCTCTCTAGCGGTCACATTGTTTGTCCGATTAACTTCAAATTTGGTAGGGTTGTTCCTTTCCGTAATAAGTTGGACAAGTTCTTTGGGCAAAACAATCGGAAAACTCTAAACCCTTTTTTTCGGGATTAATACTTCAAATTTCAAGTTTATGGGGCCAAAAAGGGTCAGATAAGCCCCAGAAAGCAATGAATGTAAAAAGGTGGGAATTAGTGAGGCAAAAGTATTAAGCCCTCTCTCGTCATTCTAGCATAAATATTTACCGAGTTATTAAAGAAAATGTGTTTCGACTAAACACAGTACGTTGTCTTATGGGGTTTTTGCACTAGAAAAGCCTGTTATTCCTTTGATAGAGTATTTTTATCATGCCCAGCAATTCACGCCTACTTTCAAGCTGAGACTGGATCTTCTCCTAACATTATAATGTGCAAAATTGTATTCTCAGCCTTGCAGGTAAATGAAACCAGGAGAATCAGAACAGCCAAAAAACCAATGATTTCATATTTCAATAAAAATTGGAATTCATCTATGTTTTTAAAGTTGATGATTTTGAGTTTTAAACGTTTTTATGTGGAAATTCACTTCCCTCACGTCACCATGCTGCGTGCGAACTCGTTTTTTTCCTTTTTCTAATTGTTCTCCTGTTTTTAAATTGTCTTATGTTTTTTAAAACAAGATGTGTGAATATGTTAATTGCATTTATTGAAATACCCTTCAATAGAGGTTAATTATTTTTATAACAAGCGTTTCTTCACTTTTTCTTACTTGATTGCCCAGCTTTGATAGAATTCAAACTCAAATACTTTATTGATCATAATACTCTGATTTATCCAAAGATGACTCTATAAATCCAAAAACAGATATTCTTCTTATATTTAGTAAGAGGCTAGCTCTTTCTCCAGCTAGTTTCACAGACGATTATACGTAGTAGCCTACCACATTTTTTTGTTTCTAAGATGATCCAAAAGGGAAAATACAAAAAGGTTGTATGAAAAATTCGACACACTATTTGACTATAATTCTCCAAAACCAAGATTTTTTTGAATCCTTTGGTCTAAAAGATTAACTAAATAATTTAATTTCCGTTTAAACAAGCGTTAAAATACGGTCAGAAAATATATATTTAAATTCTAAGTAAACTGTGAAGCTCCACTTCACTTATTCAAACAGTGATTTTAAAAATAGCTTATTGCATTAAAATAATTTTCAGTGGACTTTTGAAAAGAAAGTTCGTTTTGGGAGCGGAAAGATCATTTAGGATTACCAGCTTCAGGTTGAAGAAGGTAATCAGTTGAAAAGTGATGAACAATAAACGATAAGAATTATCTCCAATCAAACCGAATTATCATCCCTGATTCTTCATTGACCTTAATTTACTTGAATTCACTGACAATTTGTTTGATTGCCTACTTTCGAAAACCGGTCTCACAAAGTTTCTAAAAGAAGTAACACAATATTTGTATACAATAAAATCAAGTTTTATAACATCGATTTTCGAAATGAAATTTTTTTTAATTTATCGAGTTATAGCTTGTCCAAACAGCCGTGCGCCCTGAAGGATTAGGACGACCCTCGCTCCCTCACGCCCAGGCACACTCACACGCGCGGCCCGGCCTACCTGCCGCTAATGGTTCTTCTATGAATCACCAACTAGCCCTTGTGCTACAATATCACAGTTTTCTAACTGTTAACTTTACTTAATTTGCACTCTAATTACTGAACTCAAAATAAGATTCCTCGCGAAATGAGTCCAAACACGGTACAATTGTGACAACTCTAAGCGGTTTTATGGTCAGTAGGTTACAAAATAATAAATTTGACAACTTAAAAATGGTTATGGACGTTTTATTTAAATTCGCACGGTCACAATAACATACATCATTTCAGTAATTCAAGTAGTGATTTCATACGTATGAAAAAATAACTTAAAAAATAAGGTTACATACCTTGTCGTCATCATAGACATACAAATATATGAACCTTAACGAATAGTATTTTTGGCATATGGAGACCTCAAAACAAAAAGTTATCATAGACTCGGGCTTAAGTCTTACCATAAGACCTACGGTAATAGCTTATTTCCTATAGGGAAATTCGCTAAAAATCACGATCTCCTCATAGCAAATTCTTTACTTTAATATTTTGTTTTTTTGCCTAACCTATTTAGAAAAACCATTGAATTTTAACCATGCAATGATGTAATTATAAAGGTTGATGTACGGGTATGGAAATAAAGAAATAATTAATTAATTTTATTTATTTGCTTTTATTTTCTAAAACATCATGAGAAAAATGGTTTTTCATATACAGTATAGTAATATTCGTCGGAAATTGTGAAATATTAATTGTATCACGTTAGTATAGCATATGATACTTTTTTTAATTTAAGTGAGGATGAGAATGTAAAATCCTTAAAAAAGACGCATTATTTATTGTGAAACCTATATAGCCTGAGGGGTTCTAATACATAATAAAAAATAATGTTATTTTCGTTCAATGCAACGAAAACCCCTATCTTAAATGTAATATTCTAAACCCACTACACAAGAAAGCCATTAACGAAGTATATAATGATAATTTATACGGGCCAAAGGTAAAGTGACTGTATATGTAACTTGTTTAATGATCTGAAGCCTCTAACATATAGACGAGATGGGGAAGGAAAGCTAACTTTTTATCTTTCTTCTTAAATATGTATTACAACACTACAAAGTATACTTACACTTATACTGTACTTACATACATGACGGTAAAATATACACAAAAGATGGTAAAGCGCGATCGATTTCTACCAGTTATACCAATCATCATCAGGTCCAATCAGAGAATCGTATCGTGTTACAAAAGAAATTATTTAAATATATATCTCAATTGTAGTAACATTTTAAATAATAATTACTTTTCAACAAAATTCTAGAATATATTTTGGAATCTAAAAACAGGTTGTTTGGACGAAAGGAGATTGTTCTCATTGTGAAGCCGGTCTTTTGGGAGGGGGAGATAAGCGAGTCGTGTTACCGAGACTGATCGCAGCTTCAAAACTCTGAGTTTTTGCTTGATCATAAAAAAACACAATCCATTCCATATCCTATCACATACTCTAAAAGGAGTAATGTTTGCTTGCTTGATTGGTCGCTTGCAACTCTGATCTCAAAAACTCCTCCAACGATTTCTTTTAAATGATGGAATTAACTTATTACTGAAATAAAAAGTGTTATAGACAGGTTCCATCCCCAGGAAAATTTTTTTTAGAAACTCTAAATTTTTTAAATGAGAGAAAAATTAACATTGGGCTTATGGAGTTTAAATTTAGAACAAAATAATCATAACTTCTGTTTATATTCAATCAGAGAACTGTCAAAGTAATATTCATGTATTTTTAAGTATTAAAATTATTTTAAAATTATTTTATTATTCGCAGTTATATAAAGATAAATATAATATATATTAATATAAATTAAAATATTATTTATCCATCTATAATATTATAAAGAAGAGGTGGTTTCTGTATGTCTGATTTTCCAGGTAAACGCAAAAACTACTGAACCGACTGTGCTGAAACTTTACATAAAGGTAGATCTTGAACCCATGCAACCCATAGGTATATTCACTTCCTTAAAATCCCCTCGGGCTACGCCCCGTAAACGTCCTAAGTTTCAATGCTTACATTTCAGAAAAAGTAAACATTCAGAAACTGTAATGCTAACAGCTGTGGATACTTCCATTTGACAGCTTAAAGAGCAGTAGTAAGATCTGCTATTTCAAGCAAAATTAAACGCAAATCGCTTTGACTATAGACCGGGTAAAGAAAACACCTGTGCGAAGAACGGGTACATTAGCAAGTTTTAATTTTATACTAGCATTTTTATTTTGCCCGACGACTTGTCCTGTCCTAATGTCATTTAATTTGTTTTATGTCAAATACTCGTCCATTTTCAAGATTATCTCGTTCCCTACGCTCACTCGCCTATCGGAAAAAGAGTTTGAGTTGCCATTCAAGTAGTTTATTCCATAATGAACATATGCTTATGCCTTTCAAGTTTGTTTAGATATAATCTGTTTGGGTAACTAACTGAACTTTGATCAAATCAATGGGAACTTTGAAAGCCATTGGGACAGAGCCCTTGGGTCGGATTAAAATGTTTTTACTAAAACCTTTTCCTGACATTAACACACAACAAAAAAATAAATATTCAATTTGGTGCACTAATTCTCAAGTGATGTCGTGACGAAGGTAAAAAGGGATTTATTTTTATTTTTGTACATTAAAATTAGATAATCCGGTAATGCAGCACCAGTTAATATTTGAACTTGAAAATTAAATAGTTTATAAGTAATGCAAAATAAAATTAATATGTTATTGTACATTCTCCTGTCGATTCGTATTAAAATTTGACAGAAATCTTTTCCAGTACAATCACGTAAACGGTTAAAATATGAAACACATTTGTCAACCCTTATTTGATCATATTTTAAAATTGAAGAGCCTCCATATAAAGTTAAATACCCAATAAAATGTTTAAATTAACAAGTTGCATATGAATTTTATTTTTGGTTTAAAACTCAAAATAACTACAGAATGAAAATTAAAATCATACAGTGAAACTCAAACTCTATACCGTCCAAAAACTTTATGTACCAACGTATGCTCTTTCTCTCTCCCATACTGATGAAAATCTCAGATGATACATCAACACAGATAAATTGTTCATATTGTAACCACTCAAAGTTCATGATGAACTCACTAACTGAATATCTGTTTAGTTTTTTTATACCTTTCATTAATAAAAAGGGCAATTACGTTCAAATTAAAGGCCCGATTTAGCGGGCTAACAATTTGATTGGGCCTTATCGTTCTCTGTATACTTAAAATCATTGGACATGTTATACTACCCATTAAGTGCAGCATCAAATCTAATTTTTAATCTAATTTAATTCTGCTTTTTATTGTTAGTTTATCTGCTTAAAAGAGCAGATCAAATCATGACCATATTTATGACAGCTGTTTTAAACTAAAGTGATAAATAAATGTATCTTGAATACAAATAAATTTAGGTTTACATTAATATTCTCAGACGTTCCCTTTTAGATTGGGTACCCAAAACCAGCTATGATGGGTTTAGTGTAAAAAGAAACAAAGATTTATTCAAAATGATATTTTTGAGCTCATCCAATTACCCAATAAAAGATTGTTTATAGATTTTTCCATCGTTACAGTATACGGTAAAGAGTCCTCCTGGGTATTTTCTTGTTATTAAAACGTAGAGCAACAAACTTCTTAAAAGATAACGATATTGTTTTAAAACTAAAATTGTCGTTACGCTTTCTTTTGGGTTTGCCACTCATTCCACACCATCCTGTAAAATTGACCTTACGTTTGATCTGGTAACTAGGAATAGAAGTAATACTAGAGATCTAATAAGAAAATGTAAAAACTGGAACCGTAGAACTCAATACCAAGTCAGTCTGAAATATTAAACAATCTTTGTTTGAAACTCATTGTTAGTGATGGTAATTTACGTTAATTAAGAAATGATCACGGACTTTTCCCATCTCTGATTTTATGGTTTTGCAATCAGTGATGGCAAATGTCTGCAATCATTTTTGAAATAACATGAGTTATTCTTGTGTCACATTTCCAATAAATAGCTGGACTTATTCCTAAATGTATTTTAAAAGCAAACACAAACTCACAGATTGGAAATGGAGGAATAAATGCCGTATGTTCATATCAAGTGCAAGGTGTTAGATGACTCAATAGCTGCTCTTTAGTAACTATACACAAACTAAATCGAAAATAGAAAGTTCTAATGGAATATTTACAACAATGCAGGTTTAAGACGGTTTTCGTATGCTTTTAATTATTCATACAATGTTTTACTGGACGCTCGTGGAGCGGACGATAGGCCTGTGGTGCAAGGGCTGCAATTTTCTCTTGTTTTCCAAGATCTTTCCATGGTACTCACTGTGGAGATCCCGGAACGCAGCCAGCTGAAACAAATATCATATTATATTACTTTAAGAAAACAAATTAGTGTAGTAAATGAAACTATTTTACTAGAGTATTATAGTTCTTATCATAAGAACTAGATTACATATTTTCCATAATTTCCTTCCTTAGATTATAAATCTTTTATAAGTATAGAGAAAAAAGTAAAAGTTATAGATTTTTGAAATTGTCCTTCATCAACAGAAGAAAACTTGGTTAGTTTGATTACTACCACAGTTGAATCTACATAAATGGTATTCAATCCATTCAATGAAATATAAGCTATCGCACTCTTAAGATTGTATTTATTACAATGTGAATATTATTTTGACGGTTGAGATTATCACTTATGAAATAAACAAAAGAATATAAAATGTCAGGAATAAACAAAGAATGCAATACAAATCCCTCAAAGATGTTCCTCGAGATCCACTGCAAGCTAAAGTAATAATCTCTGAGTCAAACATCATTTCCAATCGTAGTTCGGGAAAATGTATTCAGAATTTGAGTTTTTAACTTACCAACTCTTCACTCAGTATTCCAATTACCAATTTTCCTTAGTATTCCAATAGCTAATAAAAGTCTACAACAATATTTATAGATAATTCCTAGTTCACATTCGGTAGTTCTCATGTTTCATTGCAGGCCATTCTGAGACGAGTTTATACGGCTTCTCATCTCACTTAGCGAATGCCGTAGAGGTTCCCGAAAAGGGCCTACCATACCAGAAAGGGGAAGATAGGACTCAGCCTTGCCTTACCTGGATAAACGGTTTTCCCTTTAATTTTCTTTCTGAAAATTTGTACGATAAAATTATTTTCAAAGGATCAATATTATTACTATTTCTTACTAAACTAATTTTAAACGAGTTTAAGTCTTCAGTGCTTGGTACCTGATGGTGTGACAGCTTGATGGGCTTGGGCAGCAGGATGAAGATGACGTTCTCAGAGTAGGGAGGTGTGGTGAGGGACCCAGGGTAGGTGTAGTACTCGTGGTTCAGGGTGAGCGCACTCTTAGGCCACTGCATCGCCTCCACGCTGTTCATCTCCTGAGAGCTGTTGGCTGCGGCAATCTGAGGCAGCAACTGGTGTAGCGGCTCCAACAGCGGGTTGGCATTCTTGCGGCCCTTTTGGAAATAAAATGTTATTTGTTATTTGGAAATGTATGTTATTGGGGGTTATTTAGAGTCATTTAGGGTTATTTGGGGTCCGCAAGTTTATTTAGGTTTAGATAGCTCCCTAAGTGATGTGTTTCCTTTAATAAACGGCCCTCAGTACGACTGATTAAATCAACTATTTAATATAACTTTATGAGTGACTGTAGCACCCAAGTGATAGCTATCAGAATATTTTGTGGTGCAATGTTGCCAAATCTAAAAGCAACTGTAAGCGACGCTTCATACGGTGATATCATATTATGGGAAACATTTTCCTCAGTTTGCCAAAACAACGGAAAATACACATTCAGCTCAGATATTTTAACAAAAACATTGAAAGGATCAAAATCAAAACAAACAACTTTAACATTTTAACTGGCATTTGCTATAATTCCACTAACTGAATATAAAACATTTATTTACTGCAAGTAGACACCTGAAAACATAATCTGGCACTGCAGGACACATGTGTTGATTGGTATGGTTTGTGTAAGGTCAAAGCTGCCCCGTCATTGGCCGGGCGAGACGATACTGCTTTTTAGTTTTTACTAGCAATCCTAAAACTATTATAAACAAACTATAGCAAATTTAATGTCTATCCTCCCATCATCACATAATATATGGTATGATCAACCTACGACTAAAATGAACAGATAAGGTTAAACAAATACATGTATATTTCCTATATTTCCTTACACTGTGATCTTGTACGGTAAATATATACAATACAATTAAAGTGATTTTGATCGGTGATCTCATTATGTACTGGCCCGATCAGTTAGGACTAAGTGACGCGTAAAATGTGCCTAGTATAGGCTATATATCTTTAGATTCCACATGAAAATATTAAGTAACTTTCTTTGAAATCCGTTCCGTTTAGCGTTAGTTTATCTGTATGTAATCTTTACCAAATTAACTATAATTTCTATGACAGAGAGGAGTTTCAAAAAGGTTACTTAACATTCTTGTGTCTGTGGCATTCGAAAATGTATAGCTGGCGCACCTTTCTGTGACATCCTTGTATATCTTGCAAAGCTAGAAGACGAATTTGGTTACATCCCAACTAGTTGTAACAACATATAGCCTACTATCGTGCTATCACAACACTATCTTATATATACAAACTAAAAAATACTATCAAAAATGCATACATAATTTTAATATTAATGCAATTTATCTCGCAACCATCATTTTTCTGTGTACCAGTTTTAGGTACTAGCACCATCGGTTGTTCTTATTTAATTAACAGGCATTTGTAGATTGTTACTACTTTAAATTCTACGAAATTATAATAGACTCATAAAAGATAAGTTGAATTTGTTATCAAAGTAGTAATGAGAACTAAATGGCTCTATGTTTAAGTTACTACAAAACGGGAGATACCTTAGCGAAAATTGTCAGAACAGCGAGGCCGTCTGGCTTGGTGGCTGCGATGGCGAAAGTGCCATATTTACTGTTGTAGTGAACCATGTGAATTTCCACAGAAAAGCTGAAACATTAGAACACCATTCATTGGACTACATAAACTTATAGTCATCATGCCCTCGCAGCTAAAATTATACCTTAGAAACCTTTATTAAGTATTACAATTTCTTTAATTGTGAACAAGTTTTTAATCTGGTCGGAAAGCATTTGGAAAATAGGAAAATCGGGGGTTGGCATCCAAGGCTTTGCAACTATTACAGAAATAGGTACATTTAGTGACTAGATAAATAGGATTATACATATATACTTTCAAGTTTTTAATATAATATCCAACTCACTGTTGCACAAAGTAACCTTAAAACAAAATATTAACAACCAATGTTCATTGCCTACATTTAATAATTGAAGCCTTTATTACATATATTTCATCTCACTACTATCCCCATTCCGTATGCATATCAATCAGTTATAACCATATGCATATATACATACGAATTTAATTATATCCTTTTTATGATTATAACTTAATGTTTTACACTTTTAACAACAATTTAACGATTTTGCTGTTTAAAGTTTCATTATGAAATCTTTATTTTACTAACTAGGCCTGCATGGTGTCAGGTAAAAGGTGTACTGGCTATTCATTTTCCGGTTTTAAATCTAAAATGGAACCAATGCTACATGCTAGTTGTTTAGTGGAGAATGTTTGTATTACAAATATTACACTTCCTCAGTTATTCAAATAATAAATTACATATAACAAATCCTCATTTAAAAATAGAAACTGGCACAACGCTTAGAACTTCGATATTAATCATGCTCAGTTTTATTTGCCAAATTTAAATGTATGTATGGTTTACACAGATTTTTTAAACGCATATTGATATTTTGCTGTGTTGCAAATTTAAGCAGATCATTTGTTGATTGCTTTATGTTTTAAGATATTAACAATTAATTGTAACATAAAAATAAATATAATGAGTCGATAGACTACTAAGTAATACAAATTTGAATCGGTTCATATATTAATTAATTAAACATTTTAATAATTATTCATAATGCATTTGGATGATTAACCAAGGTGCTTACTCATTTGTACAAACGTTAATTTATTGTACATTTCTAATCATTAATATTGTCGAGCTCAAATTATAAAATATCCTAGGACTTTATTACACATTTATTTATAATAAAATAATGTTTAATCTGGTTAGCTTATTTTATCCTGTAAAGTTATTTTCTTTATATATTTACTTTTTTTAACTTTTCAGAATAAAGTAATAAAGTATTGTTCCACTATTAAAGAATTATTCTATTAATGAAATTGTCGTATTGATGTAGCCCAATTTTAAATCTCATTTGCTCTACATTTGGCTTACATAATACTAAAATGGTATAGGTATATTTTTAGACTAAAAATACAATAATGTATATCTGTTCAAACATCACTGATAAAAGATTGTGTAAAAGTACAAGTTGGTAATTAAAAATAGTCGGTTATTTTTACTTAAAATGTGCTTTATTGCCATTAATCACACGTGGATAAGTTATAAGAAAGATTTTGTTCAATTAATTTGTTTACCTTTCGGAATCTATAAAGTGCTCACTGCCCCAGATGTCTTCACTTCCCCAATGAAAATGCATTTGCTCGAAAACATACTTTTCTCTAAGTGGCCCGCCAATCAGATGTGGCCGGAAGGCAGGTTCCTCCTTGATGTAGACGTATACTAGAACATGTATTAAACAGAGATATTAAACATTATTAAATTAATTAATATATATATATATATATAATATAAAATTAATATACTATATTAATTTTGGAAAAATTCTTACTTATTTTTCTAAAGCCCGGGTGTTGTTTTTTTATTTGCTCACGATAAGTTCTTTATGCACATTTATAATTTAGAAGATAATATTATGCATATTTTTTTAATATGAATCTTTTACAAAAGTATTTTTGTACTTACACTACTTTGTCACCAGTATACATACCAAGTGTACTTACTAAGTGTACAAAAGGTTATGTATCTTGATGTCCATTCCGTGTGTCAAATTAACTTGTATTTAAATTAATTTTGTAATAGTTTATAAGTTAATTATTCAAATTGTAATATTAGGTTTAACAACAGAACTGATTTTTAATGACCTTTATAAATTACAGTAAAATTATCTATGCAATAATATGTTATTTTACCACCTTGATTAAGGAGTAACTAGTAAACCATAAACTCGAATATTTTCAGCACAAAGAAATCCATGGTACTTGCCTTGAGTGATTTTGGCGTTCGGCCACATTCTACTAGAAGTGTAAACGTATCCTCACCAGTGTGGCACGAAACATAGCATAGACCTTGGCCTTGACATCACGCTATTGGCTTGGCAATATCTGGCACGGGCAAGTCCATGGTTACTGCCTTCCTTGCTGGTGAACGTTCGTCCACATTCTACTAGAAGTGTAAACATATCCTCACCAGTGTGGCACGAAACATAGCATAGACCTTGGCCTTGACATCACGCTATTGGCTTGGCAATATCCGGCACGGGCAAGTCCATGGTTACTGCCTTCCTTGCTGGTGAACGTTCGTCCACATTCTACTAGAAGTGTAAACGTATCCTCACCAGTGTGGCACGAAACATAGCATAGACCTTGGCCTTGACATCACGCTATTGGCTTGGCAATATCCGGCACGGGCAAGTCCATGGTTACTGCCTTCCTTGCTGGTGAACGTTCGTCCACATTCTACTAGAAGTGTAAACATATCCTCACCAGTGTGGCACGAAACATAGCATAGACCTTGGCCTTGACATCACGCTATTGGCTTGGCAATATCCGGCACGGGCAAGTCCATGGTTACTGCCTTCCTTGCTGGTGAACGTTCGTCCATATTCTACTAGAAGTGTAAACATATCCTCACCAGTGTGGCACGAAACATAGCATAGACCTTAGCCTTGACGCCACGCTATTGGCTTGGCAATATCCGGCACGGGCAAGTCCATGGTTACTGCCTTCCTTGCTGGTGAACGTTCGTCCACATTCTACTAGAAGTGTAAACATATCCTCACCAGTGTGGCACGAAACATAGCATAGACCTTGGCCTTGACGCCACGCTATTGGCTTGGCAATATCTGGCACGGGCAAGTCCATGGTTACTGCCTTCCTTGCTGGTGAACGTTCGTCCACATTCTACTAGAAGTGTAAACATATCCTCACCAGTGTGGCACGAAACATAGCATGGACCTTAGCCTTGACGCCACGCTATTGGCTTGGCAATATCTGGCACGGGCAAGTCCATGGTTACTGCCTTCCTTGCTGGTGAACGTTCGTCCACATTCTACTAGAAGTGTAAACATATCCTCACCAGTGTGGCACGAAACATAGCATAGACCTTAGCCTTGACGCCACGCTATTGGCTTGGCAATATCTGGCACGGGCAAGTCCATGGTTACTGCCTTCCTTGCTGGTGAACGTTCGTCCACATTCTACTAGAAGTGTAAACATATCCTCACCAGTGTGGCACGAAACACAGCAGAGACATCGGCCTTGACGTCACGCTATTGGCTTGGCAATATCTGGCACGGGCAAGTCCATGGTTACTGCCTTCCTTGCTGGTGATCTTTCGTCCACATTCTACTAGAAGTGTAAACTTATCCTCACCAGTGTGGCACGAAACATAGCATAGACCTTGGCCTTGACGCCACGCTATTGGCTTGGCAATATCGGGCACGGGCAAGTCCATGGTTACTGCCTTTCTTGCTGGTGAACGTTCGTCCACATTCTACTAGAAGTGTAAACGTATCCTCACCAGTGTGGCACGAAACATAGCATAGACCTTGGCCTTGACGTCAAGCTAATGGCTTGGCAATATCTGGCACGGGCAAGTCCATGGTTACTGCCTTCCTTGCTGGTGAACGTTCGGCCACATTCTACTAGAAGTGTAAACGTATCCTCACCTGTGTGGCACGAAACATAGCATAGACCTTGGCCTTGACGTCACGCTATTGGCTTGGCAATATCTGGCACGGGCAAGTCCATGGTTACTGCCTTGCTGGTGAACGTTCGTCCACATTCTACTAGAAGTTTAAACGTATCCTCACCAGTGTGGCACGAAACATAGCATAGACCTTGGCCTTGACGTCAAGCTGTTGGCTTGGCAATATCCGGCACTGGCAATTCCATGGTTACTGCCTTGCTGGTGAACGTTCGTCCACATCCGACTAAGAGTGTAAACGTATTCTTACCAGTGTGGCCCGAGTTGTAGACTTTGGCTTTGACGTCGGGTTGCCCGTGCTCCACAATCTCCAGCACGGGCAAGTCCACGGTCACTGCCTTGCTGGTGAACGTTCGTCCGCATTCGACTAAGAGTGTAAACGTATTCTTACCAGTGTGGCCCGAGTCGTAGACCTTGGCTGTGACGTCGGGTTGCTCCAGCTCGACAATGTCCAGCACGGGCAAGCCCATGGTCACTGCCTTGCTGGTGATCCTTCGTCCGCATGCGACTAAGAGTCTAAACGTATTCTTATTAGTGTGGCCCGAGTTGTAAACCCTGGCTTTGACGTCGGGTTACCCCGGCTCCACGTCCAGCACGGGCAAGTCCGCGGTCACTGCTTTGCTTGTGAACGTTCGTCCGCATTCGACTAAGAGTGTAAACGTATTCTTACCAGTATGGCCCGAGTTGTAGACCATGGCTTCGACGTCAGGTTGCTCCGGTTCGACAATGTCCAGCACGGGCAAGTCCATGGTCACTGCCTTCGATGTCAGGACGTCCACGGGGGACTGGATGGGGTGGTCGAACTTTACATCAACCAGTGGCCATCCGATTTGGCTGTTGTCAATACATGGGTTACCTTAAAAATTAATTAGATTAGATAACAAAATACCTTGGTTAATGTACGAACATATCGGCAACTCGAGAACAACGTTTTGGGTCGTCATTATGATCAAATTTATTTTATTTTTATATACTCTAAATTTATATTACCTGTGTAATAGCCGTTCTATCTAGTTCAGTATATGTTTCCAATTAAGTAAACTAAGGGAGTATGGGATTTTCCTATGATAAGGGTGGTTAAAAGCATGTTTAGGAATAATTTGGGACTTAATTGGTTGACCAACAACTGTCTGCCTTCTCCATCAGTGCAAGTTCCTTTTTGTTCTGCACAAAATACTCGTTGTAAAAGGTGTCCATTGAAACTTTAGCGGGGTTTTATGGATAAGAAACAACAAAATTTTTAATGTTAATAATGTTCCGGCTTGTTATTTTAGATTACGTGGTTCTATACGTATTTATTCAAATTGATACTTTCAGTAGGCCAACGCTAAAACTATTTCAGGGCTTTAAAGAACTGAGAGTCCACTTTCGTATAGACCACTGATAGTATACGTGTAACATTTAAGCATCCGGTTTTCAAAATTTAACGTAATATATTTTCTTAATGCATTAATTTGTTTACAAAATCTCCCCATTTAATCAATTAACTAGGTAAACCCGTGCGATTTCGCACAAATATTAAATTGCGAATGTTGGTTATAAAAGTAATTGTATTCAGTTTTAAAACAAATCAATTGAAGATAAGTAAAGCAAAACAAATTCAGAATAAGTACAACACATTTGAATATTAATCTTATGAATTTAAATGCATTGTTTACAATATATCTTTAAAACTACCCTAGTTGCATGGATTTCACTATCGCTGTCAACAAATTGTTCGTTAGTTTCTATTACACTTTTTGAACTATAAAGAAAACTTATCTTATTTATATAGATAAATGTACTTTGCTGATTAAGTAACCCATCTAAAATCTATTAACAGCTGCAATTTAAATTAAATTATTCTCTATGTTTATCTAATGGGCAAAAACAAACTTTCATTTTTTTATTCTTTATTTTTCCGGTTCAATAAAAAGCAACTATTATACACAGATCGTAACAACTATTATTTACATAAAATAACATTGTGGATCATTATTGGGCTTGCTCCATTCAAAGACACCCTGAAACCAAAGTTCATCATCTAATCTAAAAGGATATCTTGGGAAGTCTTGATTTTAACCACCTGTTTGCAGTCGGCTCACCAATGTTAAAAAATTGTGCACCAGGAAAAAGTCCAATGTTGTTGAGAAACTTTTTTGCCCTTTTCTTTATGAAAGTGTAAATAGAGTCCACACCAAATTCTTCATGAAATTGTTTATTTCGAATAAACCATGGAGTGTTTGTACATTTCCTAAGGATTTTGTTTTGGAACACTTGAATCTTATTTAATTTACTTTTTTAAATTGATAATTCCCAGATAGGACAAGCATAGATCACTAAAGATCTTAAAAATACTTTTATATATTAAAATTTCATAATTTAGTTTGAGTGAAGACTTTTTATTTATCAATGGAAAAAGGTTTGATAACCGAGAATAAGCTTGTGTCAATTTTGAATTTACATGTAGTTTCCAATTCAGCTTTTGATCGAGATGAATTCCTAGATATCTTATGGACTGGTAATAGGGATTCCATTCGGTTATAGTATTACCTATAGTAATATTAGGAGGAAGTTGTGGTTTCTTTAAAGTGAAGATTTTGGCTTCACATTTTGAAGCGTTTTACTTAAGCCTCCATTTGTCGAACCATTCCAACAGCGTATCAACGGAAGTTTGCAGATTTTGTTGAGCTGTATGAATATCAGAGTGTTGAGTTATAATAGCAGTATCATCGGCATACAATGCAAGTGAAGCGTTTAGTGGAATGGGGATGTCTGTCATGAATATGTTAAATAACATGGACCATGGAGCCTTGGGGAACCCCAGCCATGACATCACGAGTTGTTGAACAAGAATGATTTAGTTTTACGTGAAATTTTCTGTTAAGGAGGAAGGATTTAATAAAAATTTTCAAATAAAGCGGGAAATCCGAAGAATTAATCTTGAATAGCCCTTGTGCCAAACTTTATCAAATGCTTGGGTAACATCGATCAAAACTGCCAGTGAGTGTTCCTTTCTTTCAAACCGTTACTGATAACTTCGGCGATTCCTTGAACTTTATGAGTAGTGGAGTGTTTTGGAGCCAAATTGATGAGGGATGATAGTATCAGATGACTCAACGAAGTGTAATGATCTCTTCTGGATGATTTTTTCCAACAGTTTTGATATAGAGGATAGTAGACTAATTGGTCTGCAGCCAGAAGCAGAATGTTTCGGTTTGTTTGGTTTGTGAGTTACCATCATTTCTGCCTCTTTCCCAGCAGTTGGAAAAGAACCACGAGAGATGCAGGCATTGAAGATGGATGAGAGAATCGCAATACTCTTACGTGAAAGATTTTTCAAAACGATGTTCGGTATAAAATCGGGTCCAGGTGTCTTCTTTACAGGGAGCCTTTTTATTAATTCATATATTTCCGAAGGGGAAAAATTGTATCGGTATTCAACCGTCTGTGTTACGTTTTGGAGGGAGGCGTAAACAAGATCAGTGGTTTCTTGGTTAATTATATCTTTAGGAGAAAAAGATTTTTCAAAGAGGTCTCCAAAAATTACACACTTTTCAGAATCGGTTTGGAAGTACTGCCTGTCTTTTTGGAGTGGAGAAATTATTGCCGGTGGGAAAAGAACACGTTTGGTAGCCTGCCACAGGCTTGAGTCATTAGGATTAATACCATGTGCATATAATTTATAAGAGTTAATTTTGAAGTTATCCAGCTCAAATTTTACTTGCCAAATGAGTTGATTTAATATTCGCCGCATCCAAGGTTGTCTATACATTAACCATTGTCTTCTAGCTTTATGTTTTACTTTAATAAGATTAAAACCCTTAAAGGAGGGTGCAAGACGTAGTTTGATCGTTGGGAGCATCGCTTGGATATAGCAATTTTTGTGGAATTCTGGAGACAATCTCTAAAACGTGCTACTGCCAAGTCAATCCGATCCTCCAAGGAACAATGAGAGATTCATTCAGTTTAGATCTAAACATGTCCCAGTCAACGCGACCAGTAATTAGTCTATCAGGGAATGGAGAGAATTGAGGCTGGAGAAAGAAACTTAAAATTACAGGTTGGTGGTCCGAAGCCAGCTCTGGCAACACCTGTTGGAGTATAGGAGCATTAAACTGTGTGTGCAAAACAATGTCTAGTACACAAGATTGGCAATTTATTTACCAAGGATGGAACGCGGCTTCATCAGGAGCAGAAATTTTGATGTTAAAATTAAGCATGATTCGAAGCAGACGTTCGCCATTGGGGTTGGAAACCCTACAGCCTCAGAACTGGTGCTTTCAATTCAGATCGCAAACAAGAAGAGTAGGAGTGTTTAGTGAAAACAGTTTGTTGACGTATTTTTCTCGAAGTCGCTTGTTTGAAGATTTATATGTGGAAATAATAGTTAAACTTTCGTTATTAGTTAAAATTAGTTTAATAGAGACAGCTTAAATTTTCATCAATCTAGGCAAAAATAGAGAATGGTGACTGTTAGACCTTTTAATAAAAATGATAACTCCTCCCGAAGCAATTGGGGCCGTCCTGTCCGTTCTATGTATAGCGTATCCAGGTATCTTAAAAGGCTCAGAATTAATTAAATAAGTTTCAGTCACGCAAGCTATATCAATATTGTGTCGGACTAAAAATTATGAAAATGTTGATTTTTGACATTTTAGAATATATATAAAATATGCGTTCCAATTAATTTTAAGTATTGAAGTTTTGAAGGTTTGAGTGATTAGGCTGAGGCATGTGACAACATTGAGGTAAGAACATTGGAAAGAATTTTGAGGTTAGGTACTAACCAAAGGTTTAATGGATACATTGACGAAAGGCCTCCTTGCATGTTTGTCTTTATTATAGGTTGTTTGTTGCACTTTACTTTTTAGATCTTGATCATGTTTGCACCCCCTGTAGTTAGCAGTATGCTTTTCACCACAGTTAACACACTTAGGTTCAGCTGTTTTCGTCAGAGTACAATCAGAACACAAATGTTGACCTGTACACCGGACACATCTCGGATCAAGTCGGCAAAAGTTTTTAGTGTGGCCAAAGCGTTGACATCTTACGCACTGAGGAATGTCCTTACTCTTACGTTTTGCTTCAACTTGAATTATTGAGTTTTTCAAGATTAAAAATTTCTAGTCCTTTCTCATTGATTTCAAGTAAGTCTGAGCATAAGGGAAGGAAATATTTATGTTTGTTTATTAATCGAACAACTTTTTTAACAGGAAACCCCGAATCTAGTAGTTCAGTTTTAATTTCTTCATCGGTTAAGGAATGAGGGACGTTCCCAAGGATAACTTCCAGCTTTTTATCCTGGGGAGATTGAAAAGTGTGAAATTTAACGTTAGAATTGTCATAGAAGCGTGTAGGTTTCTATAAAATTCAAAAAATGAAATACAAACTTTTAATTAAAAGTCAAAATTATGGCACTGAAAATTGATACGTAATAAACAGATTACATTCACAGCTGTTCCCCCACAAAATTTCAGAGCGGTATAAAAAAAGAAAACTTATTATGTTTATATAGATAGATGTGTTTTTTGCTGATTACCCGTCCATAAAGTATTATCAGCTGGAATTATTTTGTTGAAAAATCAAATGAAGCATCTGGGTTTTTTGATTGGAAATTGGAAATGTTACACACTTCCAGGTTTTTGCAATATTTTCGAGTTCTATGACCTAAATTGACAATCTAAAGCCAGTTTGCACATCTGCACACCTAGACGCATATTAATATTCTACAATTTCCTATGCGCAGCTTACGCATCCCGTTCTGAGAAGCGAGAATAGTAAATAGATAAAAAGTATAAACGAGATCGCACGCAGCACGCTACGTGAGGGAACTGAATTTCCGCATTAAAACCTTAAAAAGATAAATGAAGTGTTTGAACTAACTCTGGTTACATTTTTTTAAATTGAAATATTTTATTTTTTGGCTGTTCTGATGTTCCTGGTTATATTTAAATTCACTAATAGGATGCCAATATACCAAGTTAGAAGGAGGTATATTCGGGATAACAAGTTGGTATAGGGGTATTGGGGGTTATAAAACGATATTAAGATAAGAAAAACAGCCTTTTCCAGTGTAAAATCACCATAAGACAACGAACTGTATTTTGACAATTAACATTTTCCTTAATAACTCGGTAAGTAATTGTGCTATAATTATTAGGAAGGGCTTAGAATCGCTGGATTTTTACGTGCAATAATTTAATGTGCAATAAGTGTTCATTCGTAACGTAACATATCTAACCTAAAAACAAACTACAACCAACAAAATGACAGCGACAGCAGCTGAGCTGATGTATATTTTGACAGTTCAACAACACGGTACTACAAAGCTCAAAATATGTACTGAAATAATGTTCAATGAAAAAACTGATAATTATTAAAATGTAATAATAAATCGCCAATTATAGTTTATTTAAAGCATTAAACCGTAAAAACGTTATCCTAAAAATTTCATGACAATCCATCAAACCGTTAAAATGTAGATGCGTCACACTACTTCGAATTCCAAACTGAGTATAAGGATTTCGTTTCACTCAATCCAATTAACCGTTAACTAGTCTTGACCTATTTAAAATACAAACCTCAAAACTTATTTTAAATTTTTTAGTTGAAAACAATAATCCCTAAGAATTAAATCAGATGGTAAGATGATTTAAATCGGTATAAAATAAACGAATATACCATAAGAGATATTAATCAATTTTAAAAAAATGTATTGCTATAATTTACTTGAATTTAATATATTAATCTACATACCTATGCTGACATCCCTGGTTACAGACGGATATATTGGGTCAGGCAAAGTGTTTTGAGGCAGCGTGCAAACGATAAAGGCAGACAGCCAGAACAGGGCTTGGTCCTGAAACTAAACCATGTGCAATTTTTTAGCGAATTTCCTCTACATGAAAGAAGCCATTACCGTGGATTGTATAGTGGAAGTGTAAAACTAGAGTATAGGGTACCGTCGGCAAACAAATATTTTTGATTATAAACAATATATTTTTATCTGTATATTCCAGATGTAAAACAATTTACTGTCGGAAACTCATATGTAACTCCACTAAACACTATTTGTTCCATTTAACTGTTGACTTGTATTGTTGTGGATTGTAAGTAGGGTGCTATGGCCGGTTCTGGACCACTTTAGCAAACTGAGGAGCCGAGGAGCCCACCCCCCCCCCGTGACGTCATCCCCCCCCCGTGACGTCATCCCCCACATGACGTCATCCCCCCCCCATGACGTCATCCCCCCATGACGTCATCCCCCCCCATGACGTCATCCCCCCATGACGTCATCCCCCCCATGACGTCATCCCCCCCCGTCACGTGACCCATTAACCTAACTTAAACCTGGCGCCTGGCGTGAGGAGCCCCCCCCCCCCCGACAGGAGGAAAAAACTTTCGAAAATTAATAACTAGCCTATTTACCCACCGATTCCCACGGGACTTTTTCCAGAGTGTAGACCTATCCCAGATGAAGCGAATGACGTAAGAACCCCATAGATCCACCATTAAACAAGGCTGCTATTAATTTTTAACCGCGTTTTCCTTATGGGATCTCAGCTGTTTACCTACCGATTTTGACGAAATCTCACCACATGTCGGACGGCAACCTAAGTAAACCATCCTTTAAAGAAAATTGAAAATCAACCGTTAAACGGGCCCGCTTTTAATTTTTAAAAGCGTTTTCCTTATGGACAAGTGAGGAGCCCCCCCCCCCCGTCACGTGACCCATTAACCTAACTTAAACCTGGCGCCTGGCGTGAGGAGCCTGAGCAGCCCCCCCCCATGACGTCATCCCCCCCCCCGTCACGTGACCCATTAACCTAACTTAAACCTGGCGCCTGGCGTGAGGAGCCTGAGGAGCCCCCCCCCCCCGACAGGAGGAAAAAACTTTCGAAAATTAATAACTAGCCTATTTACCCACCGACTCCCACGGGACTTTTTCCAGAGTGTAGACCTATCCCAGAGGAAGCGAATGACGTAAGAACCCCATAGATCCACCATTAAACAAGGCTGCTATTAATTTTTAACCGCGTTTTCCTTATGGGATCTCAGCTGTTTACCTACCGATTTTGACGAAATCTCACCACATGTCGGACGGCAGCCTAAGTAAACCATCCTTTAAAGAAAATTGAAAATCAACCGTTAAACGGGCCCGCTTTTAATTTTTAAAAGCGTTTTCCTTATGGACAAGTGAGGAGCTCCCCCCCCCCCCCGTCACGTGACCCATTAACCTAACTTAAACCTGGCGCCTGGCGTGAGGAACCTGAGGAGCCCCCCCCCCTCCCCCCCCCCTCCCCCCCCCCCGACAGGAGGAAAAAACTTTCGAAAATTAATAACTAGCCTATTTACCCACCGATTCCCACGGGACTTTTTCCAGAGTGTAGACCTATCCCAGAGGAAGCGAATGACGTAAGAACCCCATAGATCCACCATTAAACAAGGCTGCTATTAATTTTTAACCGCGTTTTCCTTATGGGATCTCAGCTGTTTACCTACCGATTTTGACGAAACCTCACCACATGTCGGACGGCAGCCTAAGTAAACCATCCTTTAAAGAAAATTGAAAATCAACCGTTAAACGGGCCCGCTTTTAATTTTTAAAAGCGTTTTCCTTATGGACAAGTGAGGAGCTCCCCCCCCCCTCCCCGTCACGTGACACATTAACCTAACTTAAACCTGGTGCCTGGCGTGAGGAGCCTGAGTAGCCCCCCCCCCCCACAGGAGGAAAAAACTTTTGAAAATTAATAACTAGCCTATTTACCCACCGATTCCCACGGGACTTTTTCCAGAGTGTAGACCTATCCCAGAGGAAGCGAATGACGTAAGAACCCCATAGATCCACCATTAAACAAGGCTGCTATTAATTTTTAACCGCGTTTTCCTTATGGGATCTCAGCTGTTTACCTACCGATTTTGACGAAACCTCACCACATGTCGGACGGCAGCCTAAGTAAACAATCCTTTAAAGAAAATTGAAAATCAACCGTTAAACGGGCCCGCTATTAATTTTTAAACGCGTTTTCCTTATGGACAAGTGAGGAGCTCCCCCCCCCCTCCCCCCCCGAGTGTAGACCTATCCCAGAGGGAGCGAATGACGTAAGAACCCCATAGATCCGCCATTAAACAAGGCTGCTATTAATTTTTAACCGCGTTTTCCTTATGGGATCTCAGCTGTTTACCTACCGATTTTGACGAAACCTCACCACATGTCGGACGGCAGCCCAAGTAAACCATCCTTTAAAGAAAATTGAAAATCAAACGTTAAACGGGCCCGCTATTAATTTTTAAACGCGTTTTCCTTATGGACAAGTGAGGATCTCCCCCCCCCCCCATCACCTGTGGCACTTCTCGTGATGACCTTGAACATGAGGAAAAAACTTTCGAAAATTAATAACTAGCCTATTTACCCACCGATTCCTACGGGACTTTTTCCAGAGTGTAGGCCTATCCCCAAGGAAGCGAATGACGAAAGAACCCCATAGATCCGCTATCAAAAAAGACCGCTATTAATTTATAACCGCGTTTTCCTTATGGGATCTCGGCTGTTTACCGACCGATTTTGACGAAACTTCACCACATGTCGGGCAGCGGTCTAAGTAAACCATCGCTTAAAGAAAATTGAAAATCCGCTGTTAAACGGGTCCGCTAGTAATTTTTAATCTATTTTTAAAATAAAGTTTTATATCCTTACCCCTTTTCCATAAAAAGAAAAACTACTAATTATTTAAGTCCTAACTTTAACAGCAAAGGCACAGTGAGGATGCGAGGGATGACGTCACAGCCATGCACGACCCTCAAGCAGAGGTGTCAACAGCAGGTGAAAGCGACATTGGAAAGCGGTAATTCTTGGACTCCAGAGGTGTCAACAACCCCCGGTGCACAGTCAGTCCGAATCTTCAGTTAGCCATGGAAGGACACAACCCACTGTCCCTAGCTCAGCTATCGTCTATTGTAATAAGAAAGAATTACCTCATTCTGCATCGGAGGATTGCAAAAGCACCAGTGCCTATACAACGGTACACCGCATCCTGCCTCAAGGGAGTTTGTCGGGAAGGTGTGATAATGCTTAACAACCCCGAAACAGATCCTCAGGTGATAGATTTGTATAATAAATACAAAGGCAAGAGAGTTTACCAATGCATCCACTGTGAGTACGGTGAACATTATTGCAATAGGCTTCTAAATCTCGCAAGAAATGTTACAGTGTATCGTTTTTCAGACTCTAGCAAAGAGCAGCACGCTTGTTTCTGTTGTGGCAAGTTTGCTTTTCAGGTGAATTGGTTGAGAAACAATTTTTACCTATCTCACTTGATAGCTTTAAAGGCAATGGCCCACATGACAGCTTTTAAGGGCTCTAGACACTCCAACTACATGCTTCTTAGGTATTAAAGACTTCTTTTTACCCTTAACCTCATTCCTTTAAAATTAAAATAATAAATATTAAAACAAAATAATAAAATAAATAAAGAAACAAGTTTATTTATTGGCAAATAGCGAGACTTTCCCCGAATGCCGCGTTACTCCAGCAGCAAAGGGGCCTACACCAGTAAGTAAAGTGCACCAGTGTGGAGCGTGGAGCACTCCGCTGTTTTCCCCGAGTGCTGCGTTATTCCAGCAGCAAAGGGGCATACGCCAGTAAGTAAAGTGCGCCAGTGTGGAGCGTGGAACACTCCGCTGTTTTCCCCGAGTGCTGCCTTATTCCAGCAGCAAAGGGCCATACGCCAGTAAGTAATATGCCCCCGTCACCTGTGGCACTTGTCGTGACGACCTTGAACACCACAGTTCATCCTCCTACTCCTCACGACCAAGCGCCAGGTACAGATTTATGATAGATAAGAAACCGCCAGTAGATTTGTTAAGTATGCTTTCTTCTCCGGTGCCTTCGCCCATGACGTCACGGCGCGCCCGTGGACTTTGGTAACTAACGATTTATTTTTATGAGAGTAAAACGGCCTTGGATGGGAAGAAGCCAGGTTCCAAGGGAAAACAACCGATGACATCACCCCTGCTTGGTCGGGTAAACTGGCGATTGAGACGAGGAAACAGACTCGACGGGTAAACAAGAGGTTCCCAGCCCTCTGTGTAGGTTCTCACCGCCACCTCCTCACCCTTGTATTTATCGGGCTCGGGTAAACTGGCGATTGAGATGAGGAAAAAGACTCGAGGGATAAACAAGAGGTTGTCAGCCCTCTGTGAAGGTCCTCACCGCCACCTCCTCACCCTTGTATTTATCGGGCTCGGGTAAACTGGCGATTGAGACGAGGAAAAAGACTCGAGGGATAAACAAGAGGTTGTCAGCCCTCTGTGAAGGTCCTCACCGCCACCTCCTCACCCTTGTATTTATCGGGTTCGGGTAAACTGGCGATTGAGACGAGGAAAAAGACTCAAGGGATGAACAAGAGGTTGCCAGCCCTCTGTGAAGGTCCTCACCGCCACCTCCTCACCCTTGTATTTATCGGGCTCGGGTAACCACAACCACGCCCCACCTTACGAGTTCCGAGGAGCGGCGCACCGCTCGTGCAACCTACGGTACAGGGAGCAGCGGGTCATCAACTGCTATTTCCACAACCTGTCCAACTATGACGCTCACTTCATAGTGCGGGAGTTGGCCATTGACCCCGGCGATGTGGACGTGCTGGCGCACACGGAGGAGCGCTACATCGCTTTCACCAAGCGGTTCCACTTTGGCCAGCCCGGGGACAACCAACGACAGTCATCTTTCGCGGTGCGGTTCCTGGACACCTACAGGTTCTTGTCCATGAGCCTGGCCAACCTGGCGGCGGGGCTTCCCACGGATAAGATGCGTGAGACCAGGAAGCGGTTCCCCGACAACCGGCTCTTCGACCTGGTGCGCAGGAAGGGTGTGTTCCCCTACGACTTTGTCACGTCGTACGACACGTTGTACTCCACCAGACAGCTTCCTCCTCGGGCCGCGTTCAAAAACAGCATGACCCTGGAGGATATCAAGGAGGAGGAGTACGAGCACGCCCTCAACGTGTGGCGAGTCTTTGACTGCAACCACCTCAAGGACTATGCCGACAAGTACCTGCGCTGTGACATCGCCCTCCTCACCGATGTGTTCGAGCAGTTCCGCGACACCTCTTTGGCTGAGTATGGACTGGACCCTGCCCACTACTACACCCTGCCCTCTTACGCCTGGGACGTCATGCTCAAGACCTGCGGCGTGGAGCTGGACACGCTACGGGACTTTGACATGTACCTCTTCGTGGAGCAAGGCATCAGAGGAGGTATCTCCCAGGCCATCACCCGATACGCCAAGGCCAACCACGAGCGATGCCGCCCTGAGGACCGACGCCTTGACGAGCCGACACGCCACCTCCTGTACCTGGATGCCAATAACTTGTACGGCTGGGCCATGTCCCAGTACCTGCCCACTGGAGACTTCCAGTGGCTCAGCCGTGAGGAGATTGACGCCTTGGACATCGCCTCGTTGGACGCGGAAGCCGACCGGGGCTACATACTAGAGGTGGACCTCAACTACCCCGCCCGTCTCCACGACCTGCATAGGGACCTCCCCTACTGCTGTGAGACCAAGCGGCCTCCAATAGGCAAGTCGGAGAAGTTCACCAAGTACGTGGCCAAGTCCAACTTCCTGGACCGCACGTACTACACGGAGGACGTGGCCCTGGTGCATCTGTCCAAAGTCAACATCGTGTTGGACAAGCCCGTCTACGTAGGCATGACAGTCCTGGAGCTGAGCAAGTGGTTCATGTACGAGTTCCTGCGGAAGATGAAGGAGCACCTGGAAGACTTTGACACCAGCGGCTACCCGAGGTCCCACCCCTGCTACAGCCCCGTCAACGCCAAGGTCATCGGAAAGTTTAAGGACGAGTGTAACGGCCTATCCTTATTCGAGTACCTCGGCCTGCGGTCCAAGCTGTATTTCATGGACATCGAGGACGCAGCGACAGGCGACAGTAAGGCTCTCAAGCGAGCCAAGGGGGGTGGCGAAGGGCGTTGTCAAGAACGTCCTCACCCCCGACGACTACAGAGAGTGCTTATTCAACAGGGTCCAAAAGCACACCACCAACGTCCGCTTTCGGTCCCACCTGCACCGAGTGTACACCGTGCAGGTGAACAAGCTCAGCCTCAACCCCGCTGATGACAAGCGGTTCGTCCTCCCCGACAACATCCGCACTCTACCGTGAGGACATAAAGATATCCCGCTACAGCTAACCAGGAGAGGGGAACATCCGCAGCAGATGGAAGTGGATGATGTGGAAGAGGAGGAGAGACAGCACCAGCCCGAGGACGAAGACGAGGAAGAGGAATTCCCCGTCTAGTTATGTATATTAATTATAAGAAAAATTTGTAAATAGTATCTGTAAGTAATTATACGACAATAGTTTTATGTACAGCATGAACCCGAGTTGTTTATTTCCTCCCTTTGCTCACTCAAAAGTCACAAGCCGTGCAGCTTAAAAAGCCCCCGCCAACCGGGAGCGGTTGGCAGCGCGTGTCGGGGACGGCCCTGAAGGAGTTGCCCAGCGGTCTGCTGATGTCCGAGGGGTCACCCTCGAGTTAGTCAGCGGCTTGCTGATGTCCGAGGGGTCTCGCGCCCTCTTTGGCGGCCTTCACTGCCGCTTGGCGGGGGCTCAGCCAGTGACACGCGCCGCTGGTATATAAACCTGAGGTCCAGCCCCGCTGCCTCAGTTTTACTAATTTATTTTTTTATCAAAATTTAGTAAGGAGAAAGGAGAAAGGAAAAACACAAGCTTTATCATAATGAGACATGTATTGTACAGTAAAAAGGTTACATACACACACTACAAAAACCTTACAAACTAGTTTTAAGCGAATATGGAGAAGCAGTCAGCACCGGTTGTGTGATACCTTCATTACCACCAGTTGCACACTTTATCACCACCGGCTTCACTGTGTGTGTCAAACCAGTGACTCTGGGGACTCCTGAATAACGGTCCACCCAAAGGTTTTCCAATCGCGTTATGATGTCCATAATCATAATGTAGATTTCACAGTCTTTATTTTCATCCAAATATAAGTTGCAACCATGTGTATGCTGACCTCTATGATGTAACTGGATGTCCAAGAACACATTACCCTGATTGGCGGGATTTTGCACCGTATGTTGATAACCGGAATCGACCCAACTGACAGTGGGTGGTGAATCGTTCGAATCTTTTTCCACAAGCTCCAAGTCTCCAGGTAGTTTCGGGGGATTGACACTTCTACTGTTGTCATTCATGCAACTGCTATCGACACATATGCTGACGTTCTTGGAACCTCCTCCTTCGGATATTTGGTTGGATGATGGTGATGCAAAGTCTTCAGATATCTCCGGAGCATTGCCACTTTCAATGTCGTTTATGCAACTGCTATCAATACATGTGTTGACTTTCTGCGGACCTCTTCCTGCTGAGGTTTGTATGAACGATCTCGGTTGTGAGGAACGATTGTTTCTTCGCTTCCTTCTAACACAGAGGTGGTGCTGACGATGATGGAGACGAAGTCCATCTCGCGACGTGAACGACTCCTCGCAGTATGGACATTTCCAGGTCGCCAGCTTCGATGGTGTGGCGACTGACCGTTTCAGTGATGGTGCTGGCGGTGGTTGTTCAGGACTTCGTGGAGAAAAGTACATGGTGCTATAGCCATCCATCGCTTCCAACTCCTTCAACAACGTCTGGACTGATTCATCCACTTCGATTGCACTAGCCATGTTTGTGTTTACTCTGCAACATCACTAGACAAACTGAAGGTGATGACGTCACCGCGGTCCACGACTACACTATTTAAGGTAGGTCAATGCGTGCAAGGGCGCAGGTTTTAGTTAGGTTTACAGACGCAGGTTTAGGTTAGGTTTACAAACGCAGGTTTAGGTTAGGTTTACAGACGCAGGTTTAGGTTAGGTTTACAGACGCAGGTTTAAGTTAGGTTTGAATATGTATAAACGTCGCGCGGGGGGGGGGATGACGTCATGGGGGGGGGGCTCCTCAGGCTCCTCACGCCAGGTGCCAGGTTTAAGTTAGGTTAATGGGTCACGTGACGGGGGGGGGGGGGGCTCCTCACTTGTCCATAAGAAAAACGCTTTTAAAAATTAAAAGCGGGCCCGTTTAACGGTTGATTTTCAATTTTCTTTAAAGGATGGTTTACTTAGGTTGCCGTCCGACATGTGGTGAGATTTCGTCAAAATCGGTAGGTAAACAGCTGAGATCCCATAAGGAAAACGCGGTTAAAAATTAATAGCAGCCTTGTTTAATGGTGGATCTATGGGGTTCTTACGTCATTCGCTTCATCTGGGATAGGTCTACACTCTGGAAAAAGTCCCGTGGGAATCGGTGGGTAAATAGGCTAGTTATTAATTTTCGAAAGTTTTTTCCTCCTGTCGGGGGGGGGGGGCTCCTCACGCCAGGCGCCAGGTTTAAGTTAGGTTAATGGGTCACGTGACGGGGGGGGGATGACGTCATGGGGGGGATGACGTCATGGGGGGGGATGACGTCATGGGGGGGATGACGTCATGGGGGGGATGACGTCATGGGGGGGGATGACGTCATGGGGGGGATGACGTCATGGGGGGGATGACGTCACGGGGGGGGATGACGTCACGGGGGGGGGGCTCCTCGGCTCCTCAGTTTGCTAAAGTGGTCCAGAACCGGCCATAGCACCCTACTATTGTAGTTCAGTTCACAACAGCTGGGCAGGTCCTTCTATCAAATATCGACTATCGTATTATAGCCTACCGATTATCGTAGTCGACTACTCAACTAGCATCTAGAGGATCACAGCTTGTTAGATTGTAATTTTCTCAAAGTTCCAATTGCTTTAGTGGACCAATGGCTACAGTATCGGACTCACGATCATGCGGTCCCGAGTTTAAATCCTACAATTGCCGGTTACTTTTTGGGGTCTGCATTTCTTTAATTTGCGTTATTTTGTTCGGGTTCAAGTCTTATTTTTACGTTTAACTTTTAAGGTCTAGATGTAATGTTAAAGTTTACTTTGTATTTTATTAGATCAAAATTTATTTAATTGTGATATGTTGCCCAACGAAGAGCCACCATACAGCGCTCTGCGGAGTTAGGTTAGCTTAGGTTACTATATTTTGTCGTGAACTGCGGCAAAAGATGTTATTTTGTGCACATAGTTCCATTTTACTTTCTCCCCTTATACATAGTATATGTAGAACGTATTTTTTTCATCAAAATTTTCGAATTTGAGTTGTTAGTGGAAATATTCGTTTTGGTGCTCCCTGAAACCAAAAAAGTGCGTTTTACGTGATGTCTGTGTCTGTCTGTCTATCAGTCTGTCTGTATGGATGTGTACAGAGCTAGAGCCCTAACCAATGGTCCGATTTTTATGAAATTTGGTATGTAGGTCCACGATAACTCTACAATAAATCGACGATAACTCCATGCGTTATTTCTTTTGATTTTTTTATTTTTAAGGGTAATTAACCCCCAAAAACCGCCAAAAAACATGAAAAATCAAGATTTCTCAAAAACGGCTTTAACGATTTTGATTAAACTTTAGCGTTTGTAGAACTTTAGTTTTCCAACAAAATGACACCACCCGCATTTCTGTAAAAATTTGGGTTCAGTAATTACAAGTCTTAAAATATCAAAAAAATTTTTGGATTTTTTCATTAAAAAAATTATAAAAAATATTACTATTCACCATTAAAAATAGCTCAAAAAACTAAATAATTTAGTATCTTGAATTACTATTCAACGATTACTGGTTGTGGAGAAAATTTAAATTTTCATTTTGCGGTAAACGCAGTACGTTGTCGAACGTTATTCTTAAGGGGAATACAAAAATTACTATTCCTCTATTATTTATTGATCAATTTCGTTCAATCTTCATATGCTTGTCAAGTTAGCATTGACCAACAGAGAAAATTTGAAATATGTTGCCCCTTAATAACCCTGAGGGGGGGAATAGCGGGCATTTCCCCTCTTAAAACCACGTGTGTAGCGATGGATTCTGTAATGCCTCTTAAACAGGGATTTGGGTGGATATTTTTGAAAACAACTTGTTTACAAGGTTTTATGAACATTCGAGCGTGCTTTGTATTTTATATTTAGTAAATAAAAAGTAATTTAATCATTAAAGTTGGGCTAAAAGAGAGAAAGTATGTGTCAGATTCCTGAAACCATTTATTATATATTAGTAAGGATTAGACAATAAGTATGCAGGTTTGCATATGTACCACTAATATAAGCCTTGGATGATAACAGTTACGGATATTTTAATTTGAAGAATAGCATTTTATAAATAACGACCTTGAAGAGTGATAAAATGCCACTGGTGCAGATAACGAAAAACACCTCAACTACTCCGAGACATAGCAGTGGCATTTACTAAATAAAATCAAGCGATTTATATCCCATACTCTAATATGAGTAAGTTGTGTTTCTATATATGATGTCTTACCTTAAATGATTTCCTTCATATACTGGAATTGACACAAACTTGTTGAACAAACTGATTAGCCTTCTCCAAGTAAAGCTTTCTCCCCCAGGTACGTCCTATAACCTAATAGAGAGTGGATTTGCTTTCTTGCTTGGTTGCACAAATATCTCCATATTTGGTGGTACAATGAGGTGGTGTTAGACTGTGGTGGACTTTCTTTATGTTCTTATTTTTCTTTGCAGCTTGCTAATTTTGTAAAATATTTCAAAAATGTGTTTTAATTTATTGTGGCATTTGACATTTTCTACACATTTTTAATACCGTATTATGGGACTATAGATTATTATTATTATTAGCCTATTATAATTATTATTCACAAACAGTTTCCTTTAAATTTTGGGAGTAACTAATTTCTTTATATTATATATTTTGACTAAGTCTTATTCCTAGGAAAAACATATCTGTCTAGTAAAATGAAATTGAAAATTAGAAAATGTTAACATTAGGCTTATGTAATTTAAATATGTAAAAAAATGTCAGTTGCTTATATACAACCAGTTATCGTTCAAAGTAACAGTTTAAGTTTAGAATTTTAACTCGCAACCGAAACATTGAGAAATAACAAATCCTTTTTAATGTATCTGTGAGAACAAAATTATCATATAAACCAACTATATAGTCTACTAGCCGTTACCCGGCAGACGTCATGCCTTTGACTATTACCAACTAAAACTAATATCTCCAAGATCATTTGTTCAAGTAAATATCTCATTAACTTGTATGTAAACAACAATATATTTCCATAAGGTTTATATGGGAACCCTTTTGGGCCTCTTGGGAGGAACCCAATGAAGTTAGGACGTAATGGATGGCTTAAAAACCTTCTCTGTGAAATTTTACATTCATATACCACGTTTCATAGTAAACAGTCCAACGGTGTCCGAGTCCATAAACTTCAAATATATATACAAACAAACCAACATCCTTTTTTATAAATATAGATATAAACCAAGAAACATAATTAAAACGTCCATATAGAACCTAAATAATTATTTTTTCGCCCTTAAAAGCTAAAAGAATTTATGGTTTCTACCAGCGTTACTTCTCTGTAGACCTTTACACTCAATTTTAACCTTTCCAAACATAAGAATTTTTATATTTGAAAAAATATGATTTAAACTTACTTAAAAAAATGTAATACGTAAGTGTTATTACCTCTTAAGAAACATACAAATTATACTGACCATTACAATTTGGTGTGCAAATTATTTGTATTGTAAATAAATCCTAGGTCAAGGCTCGGTCCTCCCAATTTAACATTTAAATACTTTCTATTTCAATACTAGTACAATCCAATTTATCACTACTGTTGCTACGTAACAGTGCCGTTCTATTCATAGAGTTAATGTGATATGCTCATTAGGTGAACAAACCGACCTCGACATATTTCAATTGCTTTTCAAGCTTCTAGGTTATCAGTTTTATTTCAATTATTAGATTAAAGAGTGATTTAATTTCTCGCTCTGTGAATTAGTTTTTCAAATTGAAAACACTAGTGAGGAATAGTTTGAAATAGTATCGAGGAATAATGTTCATAGTGAAGTTAAATGTATTTGTTTTAACTTAACTGCCCGTCACCTTAGACCAATAGGCCATTGCGGTGATCTAAAGACAGCGAGGTACCGGTACCGTAGCGGTAAATAGTCCCATGTGCAAGCCAGTGGCAACCGCTCGTGATATAGTCTCACTACAGTCGGCCGGGATCGAACCAACGCTTCAAAACGGCTGACTTTCGCTTTGTAAAATACTTGGACCTTAAAAATTAATTGCTCGTTTAAACTTCAAATAAACCTTGATGTTTTGCTAAAAATATCTGAGTAATTCAGTTATTAAGTGTTTATTGGTCTTGAAGATGTATTCTGCTGTTGGTTCAGAGACAGTAATTACCTTTTAATGTTAACTTTGTCAAACCTAACGTAGTGGTTAGTGTAGTAACAAGATCAGGGTTTAGACTGTTCCTTGCAACGCCCCAGGGTTACGTTACAGCATATTACGAATATCCTTAATTGGTCAATCCTAACTTATATACCAAGTTTTAATGAAATTTATCATTAAATAAGAGGCAATTTATAATATATTTATTTTTCTTAAGAATAAAATTGGAAAACGTACTGCGTTTTCAATTTTCTCCCCAACCATTAGCTGTAGATTAATAACATCAACTATAAATACTGAACTAGACTTATATTGTCATTGTAAAAGCTGTCCCTAGTTTTGTAGGTGCTAAGATTCAAAGGTGACGTAGTTCTCACTAATCACCAACAGAGTATACTGCTGTCAACCAATACTTATCCTCTCGAAGAGGGGATAATACAACGTTGGTGTGTCAGGAAGAAAACAAAATAAGTAAATAACTAAAATAAATAGTTGACAGCAGCACAATCTATCGGTGACCTGATCAAACTACGTCCACTTCAAATTCTGGAAAAAACTAAAAGTGGGACAGCTGAGCCATAAAGGAGGGATGTCTCCTTCAGAAAAAGTAGTTAATGTTAATAATTTAAAATATTAGTGCCTGGAGGGCCGAGCTTTGTTCGGGGGATGGCCAGTCAGTTTGTTTAGGTGACTTGGAGTAATATCTCACAACTTCCCCCAACTGATATTCAGATTTATATAACTCATTTGCCTCTTTTCTACATTTTGAAGGTCACTCCAGTTGTTATTTATAGCTCTATGTCCCTTTGATTTATTTTAATACTCTATACATGTAATCTTTACTCAAATATTTTAATCTCTGCTCTCAGGAAACCACCTGTTAACTATGTTTACGCTCCTATGTCCCGTAATAGGATGCAGCGAGGATTTGTAATACCACCATAATAGGCAGTATAGGTGCCGGATTAATCAATTAAAAGTAACTTACCTAACCTCACCTAAGCCCACATTAATACTTCGACCAGCCTACTACATTCCAGTTCATCGTTGAATCTAGTAGTCCTACATTAGAAGAATAACCAAAATTTATTCGCCCTGAAAAAGAAATACTTACCACATAAACATTCCTCTCAGAATAGTCATTATGTAAACAATTTGTCTTTGAATTCTGTATTGTTAATTTAAAGTGGATATAAATAGGCTATAGGCAATAAGCATATATTTTAACAAGTCTTTAAAGCCCACTTACTTCTGACCTACCAATGCACAACTTCAGTCAATATTGCTTTTGAGAATCAGGCAATAATTATGGGTCAAATTATTGCCAGGAAAAAAGCTCGTACAGTATCCGGTAAGACCTAGGCCAAATGTGAGAGTATTCTCGTTGGTTGAAATCTAAAGAAATATTATCATATTTGTAACGTGTCGCAGATTAATTGACTACAAGTAACTTACCAAACCTCACCTAGGCCCACATTATACTTCAACTGGTCTACACATCCCAGTTCGTTGAAGATTCTAGTAAATTAGGTGAATAACCAAAATTTATAAACCCTGAAAAAGAACTACTTACAACATATAAACATACCTCTAAGAATAACCATTGTTTAAAATTTGCCTTTGAATAGAGTTAAGTTTAAGAGAATATAATAGGACTAACCCCAAGGCTCTGAAGGGTGGGATATTTCCGGCTCAGAGTCATGGGGTTACTTTAATAGGCTATGGGCAAAAATTTGAGTAAGTCTTTAAATCCACTTACTTCTAACCTACTAAGGCATAACTGTTGTCAATGTTACTTTCAAAAATCTGCCATTGATTTCCTTATTATCAAACATTAATTTAATGTAAAAATCACAAATTAATATATCTATGAAACTACGTTAGGATAACACTAACCTATGACTGTTTTTATGACTTTATACGATATATGAGTTGGCAAAAAATTTGAGTTTTGCCAAAAGCCAAAATTTTATTTGAACACATGAAATGACAGCTAATTTAAAACAAATAATTGTTACAAAAAACAAGAACAACTAATTGCTTTTTTCCAATGGCACCAAACACTTCCGATTTAACCAAAATTACTGACACTACGATTTTTGAAGACAAGATATCAGTACTTACAAGTCTCACGCACAAAATTGTGTTCAAATTATAACTACAATTAGGCTATATTGATCCGTTACTGCTACCTACGAGGTACGTTTTTACATAAAAATGAAAGTTAAGAATCTCCTCTTTTAATTTATTGTCAGAATCACGAATGAAGAAAGTTAAATATGAAACTATGTTTACTATAACTAACCTATGAATAACCTACCTAGGTGTTTAAAAAAAATTTAATGTAGTAAGCTAGAAATCTTTATCTCTTACTGAAATAGGCCCTATAAAGTTGTAAGCAACAATTTTAACCCACAGCGTAAGCATAGAACAACGATACCTTAGCCTCAGGCTGTTTGGTGACTTTAGTATTGTTGTTGGCTAGGATTGATTTTTGTACATTTCACAGTTTCTTTTGGTGTCAAAGTCATGACCTAAGTTAATCAAACTATAAGAAAACCATAATAATTAGATATGTATAAAATTAGACTACGCCTAGGCCTAACAAAATTGTTCATAAACTATAACCAACATGTAACAGGGGCGTATCCAGGGGGGGAATATCCAACTGAAATTTCAAAAATACATGTAAAAAACGGGAGAAAGAGTGAGATGTAGGTTAGGCCAAATCCTATCCACCAAAAAAAAAAAGAATCCTAAATAAATATGCCACTGACAAGTAATAGAACTAACGCAAATTGCCGTACTACTTACTGAAAATTATATATTAAAAATCAACCCATTCTATTGTAACAGGAGACAGTTTGGAATTTGTGTGTGTAAGGCTATCAGAATTGTTCAAAGCTGTAGATCTAAATTACCTTACATAGGTTAAAGTCGTAACCGAATAGACACAGACTGTGTAGCCTTTCCATTACATAGTATAGGTACTTTACTATAATACTGAGTACATAATTTTGATCGTTATAAAACTAATAAATGTGGCATAAAAATTCTTGATTCAAAACTCATTTATTCGCAAACGCCATTAGCTGAACTACTGAACTATTGAACACTGAACTGTCCGGCCACTGCTGGCCAGGAGACCACAGACTACAGACGACATATCAGTTGTTTTGGTCGACATATCTGCTGTTGTCAACATCCGCCCGTAGTCTGTTTGATTGCAAAATCAGTTGAGCGACTGTTTGCTTACCACTACTACCCAACCCAAGACACATCTGAATATTTCCGGAAAATGAAAAAATATAAATATACCAAAATAATAATCCAATTATAGTTTATTACCACCCTTTAAGTGAATTTCCCCTATGGGGAAGAAGCTATTACCGTAGTCGGCATGGTAAGACCTAGGCTCGGGACCATGATAACTTTTCGTTTTGAGGTCCCCAGACCCCAAAAACACCATTCGTTCGAAACTGTATTATATATATATATATATATATATATATATATATATATATATATATATATATATATATATGTGTGTGTGTCCGTGGGTGCGATAACTCTCGTAAAAAAGGTCCGATTTTGATGAAATTCGGTACAAACGTGTAAAGCAGCATTTATGACTTTAAGTTCGAAAAGCAGACGGATCGACCTATCCGAAGGGGTATTTTGGGGGGGTTTTGTACCCCAAAAATGGGTTTTTTGAGTTTTTACATACAATTTTTGAAAAAGTAAAATTTTATTTTTTACTATTGGAATCAGCTTAAAAACAAGCACAATTTGATGTTTTAATCATTGCTCTACATCATTTGGTTACTGAGATATTGAAAGTGCTAAACACAGTACGTTGTCCAATGTTATTCTTATGGAGGATAAGAAAAAATGTATATCTCGCTTATTTATCAACTTATCCTGACGAAACTTGGTACATTGCTTCATTTCATTGTGGTCTGTTGATATTTGCACAAAAACCCATTTTCTGCCCGATAGTTCCCGTAGCAGCAAACCTGCATACTCAGCCCCATGTTATTCTTTATGGAGAATAATTAACGTGTTATCTCCTTTAATTATGAACATAAATTAATAGAACTTGGTATGTGGCTTTACCTAGTTGAGTTATATTGATATTTGTATAAAAGCCCATTTTTAGTGTTCCTTTTTTCAGCAAACCTGCATACTCAGCCGCCATGTTATTCTTATGGAGAATAATTAAAATGTCATAAATCGTTTATTTATCAATGTATATTGATGAAACTTGGTATGTGGCTTTATGTGGTATTAAGATAAATTAATATGCATTGGAAATTCGCTGAGTATGCAGGTTTGCTGTTACGGGGGTATTTACAATTAAGAGCAACCCTGAACATTTCAAATCAATTCATTAAACCGTTAAAAAGGAGTTAGCGTAACAAGAGAGTGACTAAACACGTGTATGAAGGATTCAACTCGCTTCGCTCGCTTCACCTAATTAATAATCAAATACAAAATGAGTATTACTTTGACAGTTCCTGGTAGATTTGAACAGCTGTTACAATTTTATTGTTTTGATTTGAAACTCCATAAGCCCAATGTTAATTTTTTTAACTTTTCATTTTATTTTTTTTACATTATTTGATTTTTCCTGGGGATGAGGCCTGCCTATAACTTATTTTTATCCCAGAAATTAGTCATTTCCAACATTTGAAGGAAATTGTAGGAGCCGTTTTTGCGATCAGTGTCGCAAGCAAGCAAGCAAACCTTACTCATATTAGAGTATACGATTTTATTCAGTTTCTTGAGCTTTGTATATTGGTGATAATACTACCTCAAGAAGTATTGCTTTCTTCCCGTTTATATAGTATGGGGAAAGTATTGTTTTCGTAAACATTTTCAAATTTGAGTTATCTGTGGAATTTTTCATCTATTTTCTTCAAGAATTTATGTAATATCAAAAAACATAATTTTGGATCATTTTAAGCCCTAAAACTTCCGACCTCAAATTTTTCCAGAAATTCGGTTGGAGTCATTATTTTAGAAACAGAACACTATATAACACTAAATTTTTATTTTTATTAAAAGATCTATTTTTGAAAAAAAAAAGTCATTTCAAATTTTACAGCGGTTTTGGGCGTATAGCATTCCTTCACAATCAAAAGTGAACAAATAAAACCTCTGAACAGATTCGTACCTGCATATGATATGTTATCCTTTATAGCTATTGGTGCCGTCCCTAAGTCTGTACACATCTATACAGACGGACAGACATAACCTCAAAACAATTATTTTGGGGCTCAAGAAGAACCAAAACAAACTTTCACCGATAACTCAAATGCAAACATATTTACGAAAATTATAGCTTCTCCATATACTACGTATAGGGGTAGAAGGTATTTACAGGTTAATACATAGGCTTACTATAAGGACAGTTGAAGTTTAATAAATTGTCTGTTCTCTTTCAACAAAGTTAAAGCTTTAATCTTTCTTTGCTGCTGGTTTTTCATAATTTGGTGCTTAAACAAGTTCCACATGTATGTTTCCCTTGAAGATGGGACGATGGTGGCTCGGCTGGAGTTTTGTGTTGTTGTGAGTGATAGGCCCCTTCTTATGTTTCACCTGTTTGCCCACTGGCGTCACTACGCCATCCTCATTCTCATTATGATTCAAACCCCTGAAGGCCCGGAGCTGAAATCAAATATTTCTCATTTTTAATGTCACAGAAACAAATTGTATATACACTTTTGGCTTGAAGGGGCCATAGCCCTTAACCTTGTTCCAATACTCTACCAATACTCTTTATTTTTGTCCTCTTACTCCTCTTACATACTGAGGAAAATAAAACATAAGTAGAAACACATGTCAGTTCGCAAACAAAGTAGACACTTAGTCACATGTTTTAATGCTAAGAAAGCAGACGTTTTTAAATACCCATGCATTTCTCATTTGGGATGTTTTACGTTATTTACAATTCGCAACGGGTGGGGGTAAGGGGTAACTTATTTTTTTAAATAGCAACCCCTATTGAGTGAGCTTTCAATCCTAAATAAATACGCCACTGACAAGTAATAGAGCTAACGCAAACTTGCCGTACTACTTACTGAAAATTATATCTTAAAAATCAACCCATTCTATTGTAAAAGGATATAGTTTGGAATTTTTGTGTGATAGGCTATCAGAATTTTTCAAAGCTGTAGATCTAATGAACCATACCGTATGAACATCGTAATGAACATCGTACCGTACCTTACATAGGTTAAAGTCTTAACCGAGTAGACTCAGACTGAGTAGCCTTTCCATATGGCCTACAACTTCCATTACATCGTATAAGTAGCCTACTTTCACGATAATATTGAATACATAATTTTGATTGTTATAAAACGAATAAATGTGGAATGATTCTATTAAAAATTCTTGATTCAAAACTCATTTATTCGCAAACGCCGTTAACTGAACTACTAAACACTGAACTGACTGGCCACTGCCGACCAGGAGACCACAGGCTACAGACGACATAACAGTTGTTTTGTTTTGGTTAGCTGCTATTGTCAACATCCGGCCGTAGTCTGTTTGACTGCAAAATCAGTTGAACGACTGTTTGCTTACCACCTACTACCCAACCCAAGACACATCTGAATATTTCCGGAAAATAAAAGATTATAAATATACCAAAATAATAATCCAATTATAGTTTATTACCCCCCTTTTTACAATTAAGAGCAACCCGGAAAATTTCAAAGCAATTCATTAAACCATTAGAATGGAGTTAGCGAAACAAGAGAGTGACTAAATACGAGTATGAAGGATTCAACTCGCTTCGCTCGCTTTATCCAATTAGACAACTTACTGTGTTTAGCACTTTCAATATCTCGGTAACCAATTGGTGTAGATAAATGATCAGAATACCAAATTGTGTGTTATATTAAGCTGAATCCAATGTTAAAAACTAATATTTGACTATTTCAAAAATTATATGTAAAAAATTCCAAAAAAAACATTTTTGGGGTGCAAAACCCCTCCAAAAAACCCCTTTGGATGGATCGAGCTGGCTGGCTTTCGAACGTAAAGTCATAAATGTTGCTTTACACGTTCATACCAAATTTAATCAAAATCGGGTATTTTTTACGAGAGTTATCGTGCTCACGGACACACACACACACACACACACACACACACACACACACACACACACACATATATATATATATATATATATATATATATATATATATATATATATATATATATATATATATATATATAGTTTAAAAAGTTTAAATATATATAGTTTTTAAAAGTTGTCATGGTTCCGGGCTTAGGTCTTACCATGCCGACTACGGTGAGAGCTTCTTCCCTGTAGGGGACATTCGCTAAAAACAAAGACACATTAATTTATACATGTAGAGATTGAATTAAAAGTGATATTATTATGTTTTAAAAACTAAAATATCTTAGTAATTTAGTAGTAGGGAAAGGGGACTTCTGGCTCACTTGATTGATGGCTTCCGGTCACGTGACCAGAAGCGCTGCGTCATGAAAGACGTCATCTGAGGCTGAGCCAGTGACGTAGGCGGTTTTGTGACGAAATGAGTAAAAGTTCAAAGTTCAAGGTCACGGTGAAGTTTTTTTAAAAAAATCTACCTCGCACTCGTAAAACGATTGTGATTCGATAGTTAATCGATAATAAATATCGAATGAAACAATCGAATGAAGCAATCGAATGATACGAGTGCGAGGTAGTACAATTACAAATATTACTTTATTTTATTTACAATAAGTTATGTTTACAATAATTCATGTTTACAATAGTTCCCCGTTGTTGGTTGTCATCGATGTTGTTGATCCGGACGAGTTGCGGCCATCACTTTGCTTTCTGATGAAAGACGGTAGATACTTCGATCCCTGCGCAGAGTCCATGTTGTTTTTTGATGCGTAAAGTTCCAAAGATAAATCGTAACCGGACGCAATAAGAAGTCTTAACTCTTCACTAAACACCTCGAGGTCTTGGAAAGTCGCAAGATGAATAGAGTCATAATGAATACACCTAATTTTAATGGACATTTTAATATAATGTTTTACGTTTGTGGAGAGCACTCGATGTTCACCAGTCGAGAGCCGGAGGTGTACTGACTATTCGCTAGCTAACGTTCTGATATGAAACGAAATGGTGGGGGTAAAAGTGTGGTGGGGCGGAGAAGATGGCGGACAGCAGATGGCAGGTGGCAGGTGGCAGGTGGCAGCTGGTGCGAGGCAGATCGTTGCTACTACATTCGCCGCCACAGTAATGCAATCCTTCGGCGTAATTCTTGTATTTTATCTTGTCGGTTCATTTTATACGTTTTACATCTACATATGCAATAGCTGAAACACTTGCACTTACGACAAGCTTTCCCGTCAACTTGATCGCCTGGTATTTTAAAACATTGTAACTCGCAACAATATGTCTTCAAATTGTTATCGAAAAATAAATTGTTCATAGGTGGCACCGACATGTTAGCTGCAGCGTGTGTTAGACAAGACTGAGACTAACTTCACTGCTCCCTCTCTTTTATACCTCTTCATAAGTTAACCCTGAATGAAAGTTCAAGGTCATCCATTTGAATTTAAAAAAAAGCAACACAGCAGTATATAAAATAATATACTGCTGTGTTGCTGTTTTCTTTATTTTTTTTATATTATTTTTTTATATTTTTTCTTTTCTTTACTAAACAAACATCTTACAATACAATAAACTTAAGTTTAACATTGATGACTAGAAATACAAACAATAAAATACAAACAGAGAAATACAAACAGAGACATTATGTACAAGGATGCATGATGTGCAGAGTGAGTTCCGTTGAGTTGTTGCCGCTTACACCGTGTGATACCAAATACAACGTCCCCGGTTGAATATCTCGCAAATCTTCATTCTGTAGCAGTTGAACAAATCGTTTTGGAAGAAATACTTGAAACTTCGGCTCATCTCCTGAAGTTAAAGGTGCTTCGCTCAATGAAACTAGAATTGCTTCTCCATGTGTGGTTTCCACTTTCTTGATGTTATGAATAATGTAGTGTTTTTGTTCTTTTAATTCTGAACACTTTTTAGTTAGCAGAAGGTCGGATTTTGAATGAGTGTTGAATTGATCAACCAGTGTTTGTAGAAACTGTTGTGATGCCATCTTCGTCAGTGGTGGTTGCGATGTCTTCTGTGATGTTGCCTCTTCGGAGTCTCGAATAATACTCGTGCCGGAGCGGTGTTGGCTCCTCGTATTTATAGGCCCCGCTACCCCCACCACATTCCGGTTCTTTGCTACCCCCACCACATTTCTGCGTTTGTTCCAAGTAAGCAGCCAAACGATATGCGTTGTGCAATGCGCAGTTTAATTGTCCGTGTTTAGGATCTTTTGCAGCAACACAAATATTACCGAGATTAATGTTAAAGTCCTTACCGATGGTTATATCGAAAACATCACCGTGCGTGTACTTTTGTATCCAGTTCCTTTTTTCTAATCCTCTTGTGTATATATGTGAATATTGTTTGCAAAAGTTAAACATAATACTGTGCAGATTACTGTAGCTTATAAATCCTTCATACCAATGTATGTGATGAAAGTAGTTTGTTATCCATTTGTTTGTACTTTTTGCTTTGGCGTTAAGGTTGTTAAAAGAAAAAGGAGCTTCAAACGTGAATGGGTAAACTACAAATGTAAGCAAGTCTAAAATTACTAATTCCTTGATAATAAACCTATCATCATTATTTCGAAATGCTTTAAATTCTATTACACAAGGCTTTACACTCACTTCTTCATCCCCTCCGCTCATCATGGCACCTAGCGATTAACTAAACTGTTTTCCACACCACGGTAGGTTAAATACCAGGCCGTACAGTTGCAGGCGCGTTGGTGTATATTTAACGTGGGCACCGTCCCCAATAGGCCTACCCCACGTGTGTTCTTCTTTACTAAGTCAAACTTTAGTCTTTTTTAACTTCTTCTTCTTGTGTTTCGTTTTCTTCTTCTTCTTGTTTCTCCGTTTCTTCTTCCTGTGTTGTTTCTTCTGTAGCTTCTGTAGCGATTTCTACAAGTGGTTCAAAATCCTTTAACTTTCTCCACATGCAAACTTCATGAGGTATTCTATTAAAAATAGATGTATCCACAGGTCCGTACACGATGGTGCTATCAGGTTGTTTTTCCAAAGTATCGACCAAATATTCTTTAATAATAGCGCTTGCAAATACCAACTGTCTCATGTACCTTGTAATAGGTTCTGTTGCGTAGTTTAAAACGTAGAATTCTTCACGTGACAGTAGAATCTTATTTTCATGTTGAGTCAAGTCTCTAATTCGCACTTGTAGTTGTCCACGATGTTTAACAATATCGATTTCATTGTCACAATCCAAAAGTCGAATATGTGTTTTCCTTCCACACAAACTGTTAGTTAAATAACATTCTATTAAATGTACATGTTTCAAAAATGACTCCCAAGCATTTTGCGAAAATAAAACCTTTTTTGTTCCATGGTGTAGTATTACTGTAGGGGAATAATCCAATGACTTCATCAATCCAACTGATACACTTTTACTGATGCATGCTGAGATGGGGTAAAAGATTCGCAAAAAAACTTCAGTTAAAATGTGAGGAGGAATATTTTCTTCAACTTTCTTCTTCCTCTTTGGTACTACCTTTGATGGGTCTGCATTACTTTCCTCCTCTCTATCTCTTTTACCAAACTTTAAAAATGCAGTTATTTCCTTGATGATTTCTTCTTCACTAGTATTATCACGTTCCAATAACGGTGCTACCTCTGCATCACCTTGTACAACAGATGGAGAACTCATTTTGTAGAAGATGTTGCCCATGCGACGATAGACGATCAACTGAAGACCTGCATTGTTGCTCCGCTATTTATAGGTTAGCGACAGTGGCGGTGCCGGTGGTGGTACAACGTTTTACAATACCGTCTTTACGATACCAGTCAACGGTGTGTATGTAACAATTTTATCGTGCAAAATTAAACAATACGCAGATGTATTTGCAGGTACGTTTTCTTGAAATTCCATTTCTATTTTTATATCAACACTAGACGATTTTACAGATTCGTTTTGTTTGGAGCAATCAATTACAACAATCGGAGCTTTCGATTCAAACTGTACGGGAGATAGTAGAGGTGTGTTTTTTTTGCCGTAATATGAATTTTGGAACCTAGCGTACATATCGTATAAAACACTGTACCTTTTTTTATCAAAAGAGATATTAAAGTTGTCGTAGGGAAAGAATTGTGAATTCAGGAACACTTTACAGTTTGTTAATTTACAATGGTCAAATTCACCAGCATTTTCAGTTAATATACTTTTTTTCTTTGTTTGTAATCCAAAGATTACATATCTCGCTTTTTCCAAATGAGTAGAAGTTTTTACAGTCCATGTATGCCGTTGTGTTGAAGGTAAAACGGGGTATTCATGAAACTCCCAGCTTCTGAATGGCATTACAATGTCTCGATCTGATTTTAACTTTCTTAATAATGTAATCCTGTGTTCATCATTTAGTCGCACATGTGGTACTCTCCAAACAATCTTGTCTAATGTTAGTTTCCAGTCTAAATTGGCTTCAGTTGTTCCAGCAGATGCTTTAATAATATCATTATCGTTTGATGACCTTAATAAAACTAGTTCTTGTTTTACATTTATTATTATTCTTCTGTAATCTTCAGCAAATCCTAAAAGTAATCTTAAAGGTACGTAAAAATCAAAGTTTCCCGAAGCGTCAGGAGTAATTATACTTTTGTCTGGTGCAACCCATCCTGCAACAGCTAACAGATTCTTCTCATTTGGTGTTAAAGACGCTAATCCTTTTAATGTACTGGAAATTCCAACCTTTTTTGTTGAATCGACTGTAACTCCTGAAATTTCATATCTAATCTCGTCAAACAAAAATGCCATAGGATTATTTATGAACGGAACAGTGGTTCCAACAGTACCGTCAGCTTTTGTTACTTTTCCTTCAATATATAAATAACTTTCGCATGGAAGAGTATAAATGTCTTGTTGTTGTATAGGAATCCTAATTTCATCGTTATTGTTTAATTTGGACGAAGCGTAAGGGTTGTGCGTGTGATATTCCTTTTCCCATAAGGTCTCGTCGAATGTTGGGCCCTGCGCTATATCCAGTATATCCATTGTTAATGACCTTTAATCCAATTTCTTCTAGAAAACGAATGTTGTCACTTGTTAATCCTTCTACAGCTGATGAGCTACTGACCTCTTTGCTGGTTGGCTCTCTCTTTTTAAATGATAACCCCATTATCTAAGCGGATGATTTTATATGTATTCTTACAGTAATAGCTTCTCCTCGAAAGTCAATAAGGTTTCCGTCTTGATCCACTATGTTCAGCACGATGTCTGAAATGAAACTGGTGTTTAACGGTAGGTACACAAGGTTTTGAGGCTTTTCTACTATCTTGAAACCCGGTGCGACTGATGGGTAGAATGTGTGTAATATATGCCGATTTTCTCCATCTCTGTAGGATCCTTGTATAATGTTACATGTAATGTCTATGCTGTTTACTTTGATGATCGTCACAGTTCTATTCCCAGAATGAGTTGTATTAGGTTCTAATACCTTTGTTTCCTTAGAAAACCCCAATAAACTACCAATTGAACGTTCTTGGCCAAAATCAATATAATACTTAGAAGTAATTTCGGCTTTCATTGTATTGTTATTGCCTTTTATCGTTATATTTTCTTTTCCCATATGTTTTTGTATAACTTCATTTATATTATCAATTTCATAAGCTCCTGTTGGTAAACTGAATTCTTCCAAAGCTGAATATTTTCCTTTATTATCTTTTGTCTTGTAATAATGTATTTTGTTATTAATTCCTTCACTAACGTTTGGAATAGAGTTATATGTTGTTAAATCCAATAATGCGGCTTCCCATAGTCTTCCTTTTTGCAAACGTAGCGCTGGAAACAGAATACTGCGCAAAGTACATGAGTTACCGGTTAATGACACTGTATACCAAGACATCTTAAAGTTGACTAACACTTTTAGCTAAAAAGTCTAAACATAAATGACCGCAAATGGATGTATCATCAGGTTGTTTTCTTGTATAATTGTAAAAAACATTTTCTGCCGCACGAAAGTATTGTTGAAGTTCTTTCGGTGGTGGAAGGTTTCCAAAACTGTCGAAATAATAAATCGTTTCACCAAGTTTCTTGTAACACACCCAATGAGTGCCTAATCCTTCACTATTATCCAAATTTACTATACCAGTCTCATTTTTCCACATTTTAACCGGTAATTCATCTTTCATAAATACTCCTCTAAAAAATGGGATTTTCAAACAAGAAGCATATGTAATCAGTTCTTCATTGGTTAATTCTTTGTTTTTAATTATTAATTGCTCTTTCTTATTTAATACACACGATACGGTCTTAGGTATAGTCCTCCTCCCTTTTTTATCATTGACCATATTGTTGGTTTCTTTTTACCTTTACCACTAGTAGATCGACGTTTTCTTCTGATATTACCTCCTTGTTTCTTAGCGGGTCTTTTCCCACGCCTTCTTCTCTTTCCTCCTCCAAACGTAGTTTTTGCTTTCATTGCTGCTGTTACTGCTAAAGACGCTGCTTTTTCACCAATACTCGCGTCACTAGATTTTACTCTTTGCCAAGCTTTCTCAGAAAGTGCTCTATCTGCTATTGATCTATTTTTTGTATCACCAAATTTGGAATACGCTATATCGTGCTGTTTACAAGCCTGATCAAGCTTATTTATTCCAGGATCTCCTCTAGCAAGCCGTTTCTCTAATTTGGTTCCAGGACCACAATATTGATATCCTCCAGGTAAATGTAATTCCACAGGTAATAAATCAATCGCCTTGTTAACTATAGCTCCAACCGGTTTACTTAATAGAGAAAATGCTGTTGATGCTATTCCCCTTCCTCTCTGTAATCTCTCTCGATTATGACTGATGCGTTTAGCCCTCGGCATGACTATTTATAGCCAAACTTACAATCAGTAGGTGCACTCTATAAATGTTTTACAATGAATGTAATATTAGTCTTGGCTTCTTGTATTATATATACTGTTTAAAATCCATTTATTATATAGAAATGGATTAATTAATTAAATGTAGACATAATAAATAAAAGTAGTAAAAATAGAAATAAGGTGTAATTGAAGATGTTTCAAATGTTTCTCCGCTGGTGATGGTATCGTTGTTTTCGGTAAAATGAATAAAATCTAAATAGTTGTCATGTTCCCTTAGAAACTTGCCACTTAATCGTTGGTAATTAAATAACACATTCCAGTCTAGTTTATCTTTAAAATTGTCAATGTAATTTTCAGAGAGATTTTGATATTTACTTATTACTTCCCAACAGTTATTAAAATTTGATGTCATCTCTACAAGGAAGTTTTCTGAAAACTGTTGTCTTTGTAAAATATGAATCCAGTTAACTCTGTGAAAATAAATTCTTAACATAGTCATTGTGAAGAGGTAGTGTATGGAAAGTTGTTCCCAATCCATATATCTATCAAACCGTTGAACAAAACCATCTGTCAGCACTCCTTGGGGAAATCTCGGCTCTTGAGATATTAAACTCCACGCAGTAATATTGGATTCCATCATCCTCTCTGTATCATCTCTCGAATATAACTGATGCTTTATCCCTTATCATGGGTATTTAAATTCTTTTTTCTCTTATATAATCTTCATCGTTTTCTGTTGGTTCATTAATCACATTCACTTTATCCCCCTTTCCTAATGTCTTGACTTTAGAAGGCTCAGACGGTTTATCTAATTGATTAAGTTTTTCTGGATTGTGTATCTTTTTCCAGTCTAAATAATTGTGGCTGTCAACATCTGAAGCTACAGCTCTTCCTGAAGCCCGATGGATATAATTAAATAAAGCTGCACCAAACCTTTCCATATGTTTTTCATATTCTGTAGTCCATTTCTTGTGTACTATATCAAATATTTTCTTATTTACAGCGTCTCCATCCTGCTCACAATCACCTACATTTGACAATTTTAATTTTTTTACATCATAGCTTGTATCAGTTTCATTCTTTTTGTAAATCGTTAACAATTTTAAAGTCGCTAAATTTACTGCTTCACCATCATAAATGGGATGTTTTATATTGCTTAACCTTTTACCGGAAATCCCCAATGGTCTTCGTGTACAATCGGGGTTCTTTTATCCATGTATTGTACCGTAACCGCATCAGAAGACAAAAGCGGATCACCAACATTTTGAATTACTTTTCCTTCAAAATTATAATTACCATCAGGTGTTAACGGAAACCCAGCTCTTTTTTCACTATATCCAGATTTTACTCCAAACTCGGAATACCGTCCAAACTTGTCCACACTCATGATGTAACTGAATCGCTATCGTTTAGGTTCTTACTATATATATATATATATATATATATACGTCTACTGAACAATTATTTCTCGTTTTCGCAGTTCATCAACCAAAGCTACCCATTCGTTTTCTAAACCAGTGTGCCCGGCTTCCATAGCTTCATGTAATAACCTCATTCGATCAACTAACTTATTTATATCGTTGTAATATATTATATTGGTTTTATACAAATTTTTTAATAATCCCCTTCCAGATGTAGTAGGATCAGTTGTTTTTCTTTTTTTATGCAAAACATTTAATTCAGCAGAAGATAAAGCTCTTCTTTTAATTGGAGCTTTATTTGATTTCGAGGGGAAAAGACTAGATATAATGTTTGTGTATTTTATTGACCTGTTTCTATGAATAGGTAGTTCTTTGGAATATTTTTTTCTATGTGCATTTGTATACTCTAGTATATTTTTAAACAATTGTAAATCCTTTTTAGTATATTTACCAGGATTATTTTTAAAGATGAGTTCAAACAAACCTGTTGTACCTTTATATTTTTTATCACCAATAACTATATCATCATTTTCGTTTATATCTAACTTTCTATCTCCAATCATTAATCCTTTATCCTCTATTCTAGCTCCATATGTATGATAATTTCGATTAGCATGTGTGCCATGTAACATTTTTAATGTATATTTTCTTCCAAGTGTTCCTTTAAACATAATATCTGTGCCTAATTTGCTTAAGTTGGATGGGTTGATATCCTCTTCTTCTGCTCTTGTATCTTCCGCACTTGTATCTTCTGTACTTGTATCTCCTGCAATGATCTTTTCCCTTAAATCTCCTATATCTCCGCTTTCTTCATACTCGTCGCTTTCTTCAGATGTTTGTAACTGGTCAGAACTTTCATCATTCTGAAATTCTTCTTCATATTTGGAAATTGGTAGCATTTTGTCTCCTTCGAAGCGAATTGAAGGTCTTTCCATATTTTGTGCTAATCGCTTTAAAGGTTCAGTAACAGGTTTGAATGTTGTTTCTAAAAATTGCTCTCTTTCATTTATACCTGATTTTAAAGCTCGGTTTTTTTGTCTAATAGAATCACTAAGTGATTTTATTTCCTTTAATAGCTTTTCCTGGTTAACCATCTTCACACCTTGACGACTTGTACAGTAATACCGCTAATCAGTGTATTAAAACGAATTTATCAAAACCTATTCTATAACGACCATCTTTTATAGCTTGATCTTTCATAATAACCAAAAATCCATACTTTTCCGCCCATGCTTTTCCGCAAAGCTCTTTAAACTTTTCAAATGGCATATCCGCATTCACATGATCGTTATATATATGTTTTAGGTTAGTATCATCTTGTTTGAATACAATTAGAATATTTGCATTATCTCTGATAAGTTGTTTTGGGATTTTGCTATAAGTTTGTCCTATATATATGCTGTCGATGTTATTATGTCTTCCCATGGCAAAGTAGTTTCTAATAGTATCCTGATTTTCACAAGATACATCGTCAAATATAAATACAGAATACGGTTTCGCTTCGTTTGGTTGCATAATGCTATCACTAGCGTTAAATTTGTAAAAATTAACATCAGACACATCAGATAGGATTTTATCCAGCAATTGATACTTTGGTTGATGTAGAGACTTTGAAAAAATATATAGGTTACTAAACCTTAATCCCTGCGGATTAGTGATCAAATTAAAGACAACATTGGTCTTTCCACAGTTTGAGGGGCCACTTACTATACATCGAACAGTGTTTGGAAGTAAACTACCGTGTTTACCATTGTTGATTTTAACGTTATCCACAGTTAAATCATCTATGTTATTAATATTGAATCGATCTTTATGGTGAATAATCTCCATCCTGCTCAAAGGTTAACGATGAAATGAGTTGCTTGTATTAAACCAAGTCCTTTATAGGTATCCATGAATCCTCAGTTTTGTTAAACCCTAACCACCGCACTTTAACTGCGTCCTTTTTTCTTTGTAACACTTTTTCAACAAGATATACATCACCTACTGTTGACTTTAACATTTCATGTCCATAAAATGCACCTTGCAACAAATCTCCTTTGTTATCTTTTAGGATATACGTTTCAGGTACAGTCGGTTGCACTTTATACACTGTAAAAACTTCATTCGTCCAATTGGGAAGGTATTTTTTGGTAAACACTCCCTTATATTTACTAATCCGTACTTTATCACTTACATTAAATTTTCTTGGCTGCATTTTTTCTACTTTAGGCTTTGTATTTTTCTTTATGCGTTTTAATACATCTTTTGCATTTCTTCTATTTACTTTGTTAGGTTTCATACCAATAGTTCTATGAAACCTGTTGTTATAATCATTTATTAATTGTGGTAAAACATCATACCATACGTAAGAACCTCTTTTTGAAAATTGTTTATACAGTGCTCCTTTTAAGGTTCTATTAAATCTTTCTACAATAGCAGCTTTTTTCTCTGAATTTGTAGAATAATGATTTATTTTATATTTATTCATTAACTGTGCAAAGTTTGTATTAAAGTATTCTGTTCCATCATCAGTTTGTAAATGTTTAATTTTGTTTTTATCTCTTTTTATGGCTATTTCCATGGCTTCTGTTACGCTTTTACCAGTCTTGTCCTTTAGAGGCAAAGCGTCTGCAACTTTTGTAAAACAATTAATAATTGTGAGTATATATTTAAATCCTTTGTTTATTCTGCTATGCGGTCGCATTTCAATTAAATCCGCTTGATATAGATCATTTATCCCTTTTATAACAGTATTTCTTCTTGGAAACTTTATTCTTGCAGGTTTGTGTAGTTCATTAATAATCTTCTCCTTCAGGTCTGACATGATGGTTTCACGAAGGCAGCTGATATGGTATTAAATATTCTTTTGTATAAATCTGCTTATATATATACATATAGTTCAAGGTCATTCAAAACTTGTGTAAAAAAAGGGGAAACACAGCTTAACATTGCTGTGTTTCCCCTTTTTTTACGGAAAGGAAAAGGATAGAGGATCTAGGACGATGAAAGGGTTATTAGTCAATAGGGTTGAGGGAATAGTGACCGAATGGTAAAGTGTGGATGTTGTCTGGAAGGGTTTGTCTTTTGTCGTCATTACAGGATAGCGCCTTTTTAACTTCAGTCACGCTGTACAGCTGATGGTTAAAACTTCTGATGGTGTTGAATTTAGCTGTAATGATGTTATCCTCAAATAAGCATTGCTTGTAGTGTTCAAAATGCACTTTCTTCTTTAAATATAAACTCTTTACACCTTTAGCTTTCTTAATATAGCTATTCTTCTTTTCTTCTTCTTCTTCTTTTTCATTATAGAGTTTCAAAGAATATAGTTTAGACATCAGTGCAACAATCTCTTCAAGTAGAACACCATTAGCCTCATCCTTGAATTTGCCAAGTACTTTTTTGTGTCTGTCATTGTCGTAGTTTGGATGATCTTTTGGATAATCGGAGAAATCAAAGTCGTTCTTGTAAATAAATGTACGTAAATCTTTATACATGTCCAATGTTACTATGCGATATATAAAAGCGTCAGTGTCCATATATGTAATAGATATATTTTCTCTTCCGTAGAACGCCACCATTTTGTTGTAGTGAAAATCGTACATGTGTGTTTTTGAGATGTCCAAGATTGACATGCCTATATACAAAGGACGATCCATCTTCACACTCGTCTTCTTCATGGACACTGCTACAAGTTTTTCATTAATAATTATCGATGTTCCAAAATTTGGCTGCTGTACTAGTTTCTGTAATTTTTTTGCGTCGGTAACAAGTTTAACATTTTTATGTCTTCTTTTGTTTTCCAATGTTTTTCCAAATATCGCATTATTCATTAATTTAAAGAAATCTTTTTGAAAGTCTGATGTAGCTGCTGCTCTTCTGATGGTATTTGAATCAATGTAGGGTTTCAACCAGCATGATTGAGAAAATTCCAAAACTCTATTAATTTTTGTTAAACGTAGTCCTAATTCGATAGCTTGTTGAACCACCCAAAAGTGAGCCACGTAGCGTTGTTTATTATTTAATGTCATCATTAATTTGGGGTGTTTTCCAATTGGTGAAATTTCTGTTTTAGCAAGAAGTGGTAGGTCATAATGAAGATCATGTAAATTTTCTGGGTATTCAAAATCGCAATCCAAAATATATCCAGTGTCACCATGTTTCGGAATTTGTAAAATATCGCCAATAAAGTCGGGATTAATCCATTTAAAGTTATCAAAAGGAAGTGGGTTTGACATTGCCCAACCGTACAGGTTATTTGCATCGAAATATCCTAAATAGGTTGACGGTTTGGTTTCATCATAATCGGGTAGGTATTTGTTGTTGGCTTTGACATGTCTGGTAACACTTTGGGTCAATCCGCCTCTTACTCCAGCTTCAACCATTAAAACCATGTCAATGTCTGTTAAAAGTTGGAGTTTGCATTTTGTTTCTTTTAACATGGCTTGCCAAGCTAATCCTGGTGAAGTATACGAATGTAGAGGGTCCAAACCGTAGGCAGCAAAACAAGTGTTTCGGAATTCTTCCATTACATCACAAAGAAGAGTTACATCTAGTTTGACATAAAAGTCCGAGTAATCTCCTAAGGTCTTCATATCTAACTCGTTCCATACTCGACGTGCGTGTTGATAGTCCTCAAGTGATATTTCCGAATCATTAAGTTTGTTTTTGAAGTGTTCTGGTGGAGGTAGTGATGTTTCATCAAATCTATGCAGTCCATCGATGTAATCATAGGGGAAGACTCCTTTTCGAAGAACCAAATCCATTTTACTATTGGGTACAATTTTGCTTGTTTCTATCAAATCTGTTCTTCTTAGATTTTCAGATAATTTCATGAGGCTTGAAGGCATAAATCTAAATGAATCAACAAACCTTAATTTAATTTTACCCACCTTTTTTGAAAAGCTTATAAATTTTTCCATTGTAGTAGCCAAAACGTCTATTGCTCCATTATCTCTTCCTAGTTCGGGGATTATGAAGTGCGAATCATAACCACTCAGATTGTGCAGAACTACGGGGATGAAATATGGTAGTTTGTAGTTCAAGTTGCAAGCGTTACAGGCTGCACCTCTATACGCTCCCGTAAGATGATCGTGGTCACGAACTTTAACGTTATCCAGTGTAAAGGTGTTATTACACAAATAACACGTTGTTGTTGAATAATAATGTTGAAGCTCTTCTTCTTCCATAGGTGACATGGGTACCTTTGTTCCATACAGTTCTTCTACCTTTGCAGCTATTTCATACAGATCATCGACAAAGTATTTGGCTGCTTCTTCACCGCGATAAATCTTTGGAGAAGATGATAGTCCATATTTTTGAAGATGGTCTTCAGTCAACGTGGATTTAATTAGTATGCAATAACTGTTTGGTGAATGAAGTTGGTATTTGCTTCTTCTTGTAACGTCCTCTTCTTGTTGTTCAAGTGGATGAAAAGAAGACTCGAAATCAGCGTAAACAGCAACAGGTACACGGTATTGTTGTATTATTTTGTCAAATTTTATCTGCGCTCTGCTGGAATGTGGCAATTTAATTCTAACCTCATAGTTTCCATTACATAACCTTTGATGTTCTACTAACCATTCTGAACCTCCCCTTCTTAATGGTTTGCCTACATGACAAAAACATCTTTTACAAATGGTTTTCTCTCCGTGTTTTTTTGATATTTGTTTAGATACAAGAGCTGCAAAGTTTTTTATGTAGACATAGTGGGATATGTCCCCTTTAGTGATCAATAGCAAATCCGTATGATCTCTGCGCTCAATAGGTGTTATGCGCAAGGGGTACACATTGTTTGACGAATCTAAGCCAAAAATGTTGACAGAAGCTGAAGGATTTTGCTTTTCAAATTTTGATATATCAGTAATTGCAACAGGGTAATTCATTCCCTGGAAATTATACTTATGTTGTATTTCTTCATATTTGTGACTTGGTCTTATCGGATTGTCTGTTACATATTTGACCAACATGGCATATTTAAAACATTCAGTATCTTGATTTTGTACGTTGACGCAGGAAAAGGTATTTCTAATCTTTGTTGGTAGAGGGATGTAGCTACTTCCTCGAATTCCATAGCCGTGTTTGTGTACTCTTAAGTCTAGCCCTGTGATGCTTAACAAACTCCATCCAGAGCCTCTTCCTTCATGTTCTTGTATTTTTGTCTTGAGCTCTTCAAAACATTCAGATACGATTGAATCAATATCTGACGAAAACATAATGGTACGGTTTTTTGTTAAAAACCCTCTCGGTGAAGTTTCATTTTGAATGTTTGTAAATAAAGCATCCATTAATAGTCCAAATTTGATAAAATTTAATCTTTTTAATTCATTTTGCAGAGTTTTACTTACCAATCCTTTTGCGTTATTTAAAAATTCTTCGAGTTGTAATTTTGCATTGTCAATTTTAAAGTGGGTTACTACATTACCCGGAAGTGCTCGGGCATGTAGTTCTACATTTACTGCTGTTGATGCTGAAGGACGGTGAAGTGTAGACAGAGCATGCGTAGAACTCGATGCAGCTGATGATGTTGAAGGACGATGAAATGTAGACAGAGCAGGCGTAGAAGTCGATGCAGCTGATGATGTTGAAGGAAGGTGAAGTGTAGACAGAGCAGAGGTAGAAGTCAATGTTGATGGTGCATATTGAATTACAGTTGGTCTGGAATGTTGGTGTTGAGCTAACATTTGATCTATTTCTTTCAATTCTTCTTCTTCATATTTTTCATCTTGGTTGTTGTTATGTTTCAGTTCATTATGAATCATTAAAAGAAATTCATCCTTAAATGAAGACTTGCAAATATCGCAGCGATGCATAATGTAGGTGCGATCTCCACAAAGGTCAAGGCAATAATGAACAACACTGCAAATGCCCCTCTATTTATACCCTAGCAAAAGTGGTGGGGGTACGTATTACGTTAAGTTTACTATTTTTTTGCATTTTATATTTACTATTGTAGCTGAAGGCTACAAAGTTCTGTATTTAGGTCAAGGTCATTGAACATATTTGCCAAAACGGGGAATAGAGCAGTAAATGATTTCATATCAAACCATAAACTGATCTATTCCCCGCTCTGTATTTAACTAAGACAATTTTCTCCAACAGGAACATTTGATAGATTTTAAACTCGGATGTGAAGTCGGATTGTACACATTGCATCTCGATCAACTAAAAATTTCATAAAACAATAGGGATCTTCAGTTGTAGATTCATCTTTAACATATTCGATGGTCAACATTGCAGAACGAAGATCTTGTGGAATTACGTCGACTTTTATGAGTCGCCTTTCGAGTTCAAACCGTTTTGTTATTGATGTAAGTTTTATCACATCATCGATATCGATGAGGGGAAAGCTGTAGCAAACGGAGTTTCCTGGTGGGTTCATCATGCCGATATGATAAATATACACTGTTGCATCGACATTAAATAGACGTTCCCCCACCATTAAATTTATAAGTTACCCCCACTTTTTCTAAACAAAAAAAAAAGCAAAAAAAAAAAAAAAATTGAAAGCTGGTAAATATTTTCTGTCTTGTAACTGGGTCAAGGTTATACAACGATATTACCAAAACGGGGAATAGAGCAGTAAGTAGTTCTCACTTTGACTACAAACTGATCTATTCCCCGCTCTGTATTTAAAGTTTGTCAGTTGACAAGAAAAAGACAACACTTAATCAGACTCATTTGATGAATCGGAATCAGTTGTATCAGAAGCATCGGAAAGAAATAGTCGTCGACGAATATGATATACCCCTCGTGCACTATCTAAAAATAACCCATCCAAACTACTACTACTAGTGGTTGGAGTTTCATCATGTATTTCTTCAGAACAGAGAAGATGCTGATAGATTCTATAGGTTTCAGATTCCCCGTCACTTAACGGTTCAATTTGTTCCATATATCCTGCTTCAAGATCATCACTGTTTATATCACTTAATAATTCAAAATCTTCCATTGCATCCATATCACTTAATAATTCAAAATCTTCCAATTCGTCTTCATTTTCATCCTCACTTTCAATCACAATATGTTTTATAATTCCTACGATTGATTTTGCAGAAGGAAATATATTATCCTTTGGTGACATAGCTGCTATATATTCTAGTGCTAACACAAGTAGCAGAATGAGATAAGCACTGATGAGAAATCTCTTTTTATATTCCCCGATTTAAGTGGTGGGGGTAACTAGTGATAAGAAATGGGTATTATTGTATCAAATATATGTAACAATGTTTATGAAACAAGGATGTTTAAGTCCTGTAAGTAGGTCAAGGTCGTTTTAACTTATTACCAGAACGGGGAATAGAGCAGTAAGCGATTCTCACTTTGACCGCAAACTGATCTATTCCCCGTTCTGTTTTCCCCCCGTTCAGTATTTCCAAAACATCTTTAGTCAATTACGAATGCTAGAAGGTCTTCAGGAAGATCTTGTTGAAGTGATGCACCTTCTAACAACGTTTCTAACGCATTAATGTATTTTATCGCCTGTATCAAAATGGCATGCCTTGAACTTTTTTTATCCATAAACGGTAATTTTGATTGTAATAACTTATATGTTTGATTTATTTTTTTAATCCTTCCTCTTTCTCTAGCATTCCTTCTTCTTGCCTCATCATTCTTTTCCTTGTTATTTGTTGTAGGCTGCATCGATGTTGTAGGCTGCGTCGATGTTGTAGGCTGCATCAACTCTGCTGGGCTATTCATAGCTGAATAACTATACTCTAAAGCTGTACGCCTTATATATGTTTACCCCCACATATATAAGGGGGGGGGTGCAAGTTTTAGGGAGGAGATATTTTTGTAAGAAATATATATATATATTTCAATGTTGTTTTTTACCAAACGAAAATTGTCTAAGTCCCAAGGTCATCTGAACAAATTGCCAAAACGGGGAATAGAGCAGTAAGTGGTTCTCACTTGGACCGCAAACTGATCTATTCCCCGCTCTGTATTCTAAAGTAAACAATAAATCTTCTCACTATTGAGCAACCTTTGCTCTTTGAAGCTCAAGTTCTAAGTCTCCAACCAGGCGAAAGTCTGCATCGTGCTCCTCCCATTGTTCAGGAGAACGCGGTTGTGCACACCACTTTGTAAAGGCGTACCTCATTGCCTCATTATACTCCTCCAGGATAACATGATAGGGTCTTGGTTGCTGCGTTGTAGACTGCATCGATGATGTAGTTTGTTGCGGATGTGACTGAGCATCATTCTCCGCAACCTTATTAATCTTAAAAACTTCAGTCATTTCTGCAGCCTCAGCAATTGCGTACAACTCCTCTTCGTTAATTTCCTTTCCCCATGTGTTGCTGTTGACGCTCATGATGATACAACCATAGATTAAGCATACTCCTTAGGAGATATTGCACGGGCAAGTTGTCAGACGAAGACGGGTGAACAGTGGCGTGCTCCTACGGGATTTTCTAGTACTAGCATAGAATTAGTGCCGACGGCATCAGCGCAGTGGCGCAGCTCGTGGCCACGTGAGGAACCAACGATCCGCGGGCTAGGAGGGGATACGACATCCGTGTGCGAGAGAGAGCGGGAGTACTTGTGCGATAGAGAGAGAGGGAGTGAGAAAGATAGGCGCTGCCGACGCGACACTGCCGTAGTGAGTGCCGTGGCTCGCTCGCACTCGCAGGGCGTCCGCCAGCCACCAGCCCCAGTGCCTTCGCCTTCGTGCCTTCCTTTCGTCAAATCGTAAAGCGGCTTCTTCCTTGATAAATGTTCTACGTTCGCTTGTGAAAATACTCTTACAGTTATAATTACAAATTAGTGTAATAGGTGTATAGTATGTATAACCGATATTTCATTACCAATGATTCAGTGAATTCATAACATACAATATTTCCTTATTAAAATCCCACTTGATTCTTTTTCACAATTTATTATTTTTTCCTTTTAATTTCGTCGGGGCGGAGAGTAAATCCTCATGGACACTCAAAAATCCGTATTCGAGAGTAGTGCCGGACTTTTACCGGCTAAAAAAACTCCGCGAAAAATTTAAAATTATTAAAATAAATAAAGTAATTTCTGTGATTTGAGTAATTAACTTTGAAAACCTTTATTAAGTTCAAATAAAATTTATGTTCTTTTTGAAAACAAATTGAGAAACATTAAGAAATTATACAGGTTTGAAATTAAAGAATATCAGTAATTATTATGAAACGTGATTACTCATCAATTCAAAGCAAGGTTGTTATCTAATATTTATTTACGATATAGCGTATCACATTGATTTTGTGGCTGATTTTAAGATACGTTTACGTTATAACACCTATGAAACGGCCAGTCCGATTTTAACGAGAGGCCTATCAAATGAACGGAAATATTGTCAAATTTTATATTACGGAGTTTCAAATCTTTACATTGCTTTTTTAAATTTATATAAGGAAAAACAGTGCAAAATATCGGTGTTTTTTTACAATGTGTGAGTAAATCTCAAATTTAAACGATTATTACAAAATATCAAGTAAACGTATCTGCTTAAAATTGTTATGGCATATATAGGCCTAAGGGTTATTTAAAAACACTTTTGTCACGTTTCATGAAAGGAATTCATGACTACCTATATAATAAAAATAAACTTAATTTTAATCAGGCAAATATGTGTAATTCAAAAAATATATACAGAGTGTCCCAAAAAAGCGTGGTGTGATTCGCAGAATTTGATTCCACATATGAAAATAAGTCAAAATTATCTACAATTGGTTCAATTTCAGTGCTACGTCTGCCCGGCAGCATCATCTCGACTTGTCGTCTGATTGATGCGTCGTCAGTCAGATTCATATGCCTTCTGTAATACTACTACAGAGAGTTCACAGACCGGAAATTCCTGGAAAATCGGATAATTTTACAGGAATTTCGGTGAAAATTCGTTAATTTAGTTTTAAAACGTCTTTTTCGGCCATTCTCGTTCATGCGGCTCGGTTGTCGTTCCCCAGGGAGGTAAAAACCATGGAGAGCTAAATATTTAATCAAAATTATGAATGAACTTATGGTTTTACGTCGAAACTCAGAACTAAGCCTCTACATCAGCCAATACTGTAATAACCAATCCTATAAAAATCATATTGGCGTTAAAAGTTGAGGAACATGTCAAGGAACTCGAATACGAAAGATGCTTAATTTTGAATAAACTTTTCTACCAAAGCTATAAATGCGATGGTATGGAATCAAATTTGTTGTGTCAAAATTCAAAACTAAGCCTCTTTAAAAGCCGTACAATTGTTATTATATAGTTATTTTCACGAAAAGAGTTGACTCATGTATCGAGTAAATAAAATATGGGAGTCATTGAGTCGTTAATTAATTAATTTCTAAGAAAATCCAGGTTGAGTACGTGAACATCGAGATTTGTATGCTAATATTGAAACTTACACGTGTTTTTACGTCATAATTAGAGGTTAAATACATTTTAATTTAGTACCAAAAGATAAAGAATTTATTCAGTAATTCGATTCCAAAAACCATTTTACTATAAAAAAATCTCTTGCACTGTAAACCTCATTTAACTGAGGACGCGTCGCCAATAACCCATAAGACGCTATACTGAGCGCTGCGGCTGCGACCGCCGAATCCTACACTTTGAGATGTGGCCTTGAGCCCAGCCGGACCGAATTTTGGTCTATCCCGACTATGGGCGCGAGCATGGTCTATCCCGACATGTTTTCTACCTCGCTGTCGTTCCCAGTCAATAAGACAAGTTTTGGTTGACATTTTTAGACAATAAAAAACGTTGCCGATCGTCATTTCGGGCCATTAAATGTAAGTAAATTCCTGTTTTTGATCCATCCGATGCGGAAAAATAGGCGTTCTTTGGTGATAGATCGGGGTCGAATCGCCGACTGTATTCGTAAAATACCCCAGTCGCAGCAAACCTGCGTACTCAGCGAATTTCCAATGCATAATATATGTCTTAATACCATATAAAGCCGCATACCAAGTTTCATAAAAATATATTCATATATAAGCGATATATACAATTTTAATTATTCTCCATAAGAATAGCATTGGTGATGAGTACATAGGTTTGCTGAAACAAGGAACACAAACAATTGGTTTTTATGCAAATATAAATATAATTTAACTAGGTGAAGCCACATACCAAGTTTAATCAATATTCAATCATAAGTAAGCACTATATAACATTTTAATTATTCCCCGTAAGAATAACATGGGAGATGAGTAAGCAGGTTTGCTGCAACAAGGAACTAAAAAAATGGGGTTTTATGCAAATATCAATATAACTCAACAAGGTGAAGCCACATACCAAGTTTTATTAATTTATGTTCATAATTAAGGGAGTCATTACATTTTACTTATTCTCCATAAGAATAACATGGGGCTGAGTACGCAGGTTCGCTGCTACTGGGATAATAACAAAAATTTTTTTCGAGCCAATATCAATATACTAGTACTACGTGACCCCACGTGCCAAGTTTCATCAATATACATTCATTAATAATGGAGATATCAAATTTTATTTATTCTCCATAAGGATAACATTGGACAACGTACTGTGTTTAGCACTTTGAATATCTCTGCAACGGTTGGACTTAGAATCACAATTTAAACACCAAAATGATTGTTTTGTGGAGCTGAGTTGATTGGTAAAAGCAAATGTGAAGTTTACATTAATAATATGTATCTCGGGTGTCTTTTAAAATCGCCGTATCTCGGCTGATAAGATTTGTTTCGATGTTAGTCTCGGTAAAATCTTTGTTTTCGACGATAACATACTTTGATACTTCCGCTGGCGGTTGGCCTTTGAATTGCGGTTTGAGTATAAACTATTGCGGTATTTTTGGCCGATAAACCACGTTCATTGGTCGTTTTTGGTCTAAAAGTTACGGCGACCATGAAATGCGGTCAAATTGTCATTTTTATCCGAAATGACAGGTACAATTTCTGATTTTGGTCCATGAATTCTATACAGTCGTCTTTTTAGGCCGATATCGCACAATTTGGTCAATAAAACGCGTTCGGCTATTTTTTACGGCCAATAAAATTATTGATATGGAATTTTTAACAAATTTCCGGGGAAGGAATCCCGGACCCCCCACCGCTGAGCCTGAAGAGTATTCCATACCCCCCAAAATCCCCGGCATTTCCCCCCCAACGTGACTCCCTGGATCCGCCCCAGATAAATGGTAAATACTTCTTGACATTTCTGGACCACAACTAATTTATGCTTATTGCTTATGAGGAATGAAGCAGGAAACAGTGAAAAACAATGCGGACATAATTAAGGAACAGTGAATTTATTATCATCTGAGATTATTAAGATTTCATGAATTTTGGACTTTCATAAATCACAGTGATTTCACAACCACTTTGGACTCGGTACTTGCTTTGAAAAAAAAAAAAACAGCATCCATTATTAAAATATGTTGCAACTACCAAAGTTTAAATTTATGGTTCGCAAAATATAAAAAATAAATTAAATTTATTGGGAAAACTCAAAAACAATTAATATAATCATTAATCAGATTTATAAGGCAAGGTCGAACATATTCTTTCTCAGTCTTCACCTGTTAATAACTAGCGTATAATAATATAACATTGTAATGTGAATGGGTCATTACATTCCTATGAAAATCTAAAGACGCTTGCGGCAGTTTCAGGCAGTACACCACCTCGGCGAGGCACCTCGGCCGTTGGCGGTGGCGGGACGTGGTAACGGGCTTCGGTCGGTGCCCTCAGCGCAGTGTATGTGTTGGGGGTTGGGAGATGGGAGATTTAAGAGGGGTTAGCGGAGGGGCTGTCAGGATGGGCGCGCGGCCGAAGGGGGAGAGGGGAAGGGCAGCGACAGCAGCGCGGCAGCGTAGACGTTCCGAACTAGCTCCGCCGTCGCCTTGGACGTACAAGCAGACCGTGTACGCTTGTCCCATTACGATGGGTGATCTCCTAAGGAGTATGCTTAATCTATGATACAACTAATAATTATATTCCGAATCGCTCGCTTAAATACCCGCTTACCCCCTCCCCTCTTTACTGTTGAATAATGACTTTAGTATAATATTTCTCCTTTTTCCTTTTAAGTTTATCTTTGACTTAGTGTAAATTATCCAAGTCCGTTATCTAGGTCAAGGTCGTTGTAACATTGCAAAAAAAGTGTGGACAACTTATTTACACTCTGCAGCATATGCTACAAATTGTAAATAGGTTGTCCACACTTTTTTTTAATTTGGAAAAAATGCTTTATTTAATTTGGAATAAACTTTTGGTCTTTTTATTTATATTATTATTTTAATGATTTCCACACAGTGATACCTGTATCATTTCGAATTAAATAGTCCTTGTGGGTAGGTTTTTTGACGTGGAGGTCCATGGCTCTAGGTAACTCTACATAGTACAGTTTACCTTCACATTGAACCAACACCTTTGCAAAGTCCTTTATTTTAACAAAGAAGTAGCGTTTGTTTTTACAAAGCCTGTTAATTCGAATTTTAACTGGCACCACTGTTGCACGTGGTGAAGAAGGAGATGCGCCATGGTTTAATTTTAAATGAAGACTGCACGTTTCTTCATTTAAAATACAACGTTTAACACAGCGTTCACCTTTCTTAGCACCTTTTTTGAATATATAATTACATTGTTGTGCAGGAAGCATGCACATCCTTTGTACAGATTTAAGTTGTTTAAATTTCTCTGAAGGAGATGAAGTATATGTGCAGATTACTGAAGGTCTGGTTGGAGAAGATGATTGGGTGGCTGGTTGGCTTGGTCTCGAACTTGATGTTGATGAGGATGAAGAAGCAGACGATTTGGAAGACTTTGATGAACATGTAGAACAACTTGAAGATGTAGAAGGACTTGGAGAAACAGCACGAGACGTTGACAAAGGACTTGGAGAAACAGCACGAGAAGTTGACGGAAGAGGTGAAGGACTTGGAGAAACAGCACGAGAAGTTGACGGAAGAGGCGAAGGACTTGTGTAAGTCGTTGACGCAGCAGGTAGTGGTGGACAGTTCTCCGGGACGATGTTAGCTAACATCAGGGCTGTCCGAAGGATGGATGGAACCGCAGAAGACGGAGTGGTAGAGGCGGGCGAAGACGAAGCAGAAGGTTTCAATTTGAGGGTTGTGTCTGCTTCCTAATGTGTGCCATAGTGTGAGGTATAACAGCACAAGAGGAAGAATGATTTTACTAGTGCTGGGGGACCCTCTTTTATACATACTGATAGTGGTGGGGAGTGCAAGTGTTATACGGTGGGGGTAATAATGTTGTAACGAGTAAATATATATTACAATACGGGGATTTTCTAAGTCCCGAAGTGGGTCAAGGTCGTTTGATCATATTATTAAAACGGGAAATAGAGCAGTAAGTGATTCTCACTTGGACCACAAACCGATCTATTCCCCGCTTTGTACGTGAATTTTCTAAGTCCCAAGGTCATCTGAACATGAAGCCAAAGCGGGGAATAGAGCATAACATACTGCTCTATTCCCCGCTCTGTATTTGGGAAGGGGACAAAAGACAACAAACAAGAGACTGATTTTAAACAAGAGACTGACTTTATATTTTACAAGGTTTTCTCAGGCTAAGATGGGTAATGTCAACCGGTTTACGCGCCGTATTGACACAAGGTCGGTTTGCGCGCCATACCTTAGAGGGGTTAGGAAAAGGATGAGAAGCAAGATACATTACTTTGAAAATAAAGACTTTGCCAGCAACTATGTAAACAAAAATTAATCAGTTAACGTTACTTTTACAAGAACAGCCAAGGTCGGTTTTGCAAAGGTCAACAGTATCACTGAAACCCGGTGGGACGTAGACCCAAACACCCGGCGTCAGGCTGCTGCGAACCCAAGTTTTGACCAAGGTTGTTGAGGGACCTGTAGGGCCGGGAGTACATATTTCATTAGTAAATAAGACACTTCAAACCGATACCAAACATTAACATATATTAGACTAACTACATTACCTAGCAGCAAACTACAAGCGTTATCTAACATGCTTAACAAACTAACTAAACATGCAAGGGCGCGGATCTCTTAATTGCGCGTCGGGCCCAACGCACACTTAACAGACCTACGCTGCAGCAGAGTGCAACCCACTGGGACGTATACCCAAACAGCGGGCGGCAAGCTACTGCGACGAGACTGCGGACTGCTCCCGCTTATAAAGGCAAAGTGACGTCACCAAAGCGGAAGGGGGGATGTTACGTCAAAGGGGGGGGGATATTACAATACGAGGATTTTCTAAGTCCCGAAGTGGGTCAAGGTCGTTTGGTCATATTATTGAAACGGGGAATAGAGCAGTAATTGATTCTCACTTGGACCACAAACCGATCTATTCCCCGCTTTGTACGTGAATTTTCTAAGTCCCAAGGTCATCTGAACATGAAGCCAAAGCGGGGAATAGAGCATAACATACTGCTCTATTCCCCGCTCTGTATTTGGGAAGGGGACAAAAGACAACAAACAAGAGACTGATTTTAAACAAGAGACTGACTTTATATTTTACACAGTTTTCTCAGGCTAAGATGGGAAATGTCAACCGGTTTACGCGCCGTATTGACACAAGGTCGGTTTGCGCGCCATACCTTAGAGGGGTTAGGAAAAGGATGAGAAGCAAGATACATTACTTTGAAAATAAAGACTTTACCATCAACTATGTAAACAAAATTAATCAGTTAACGTTACTTTTACAAGAACAACCAAGGTCGGTTTTGCAAAGGTCAACAGTATCACTGAAACCCGGTGGGACGTAGACCCAAACACCCGGCGTCAGGCTGCTGCGAACCCAAGTTTTGACCAAGGTTGTTGAGGGACCTGTAGGGCCGGGAGTACATATTTCATTAGTAAATAAGACACTTCAAACCGATACCAAACACTAACATATATTAGACTAACTACATTACCTAGCAGCAAACTACAAGCGTTATCTAACATGCTTAACAAACTAACTAAACATGCAAGGGCGCGGATCTCTTAATTGCGCGTCGGGCCCAACGCACACTTAACAGACCTACGCTGCAGCAGAGTGCAACCCACTGGGACGTATACCCAAACAGCGGGCGGCAAGCTACTGCGACGAGACTGCGGACTGCTCCCGCTTATAAAGGCAAAGTGACGTCACCGAAGCGGAAGGGGGGATGTTACGTCACGGGGGGGATGTTACGTCACGGGGGGGGGGTGACCTTGAACATGACCCAAAAAGGGGGGGGGTGACCTTGAACATGACCCAAAAAAGGGGGGGGGGAGGTTGTGTCGTCACGGGGGAAGGGGAACCGGATGTAGACCGGTTTTTAGCTTTCTACCCGTATATGGAAATGTCACGGTTACACTTGGCGACCCGCTTTGCTCCGTCTGGTACCTCATTCCAGCTTTGCCTTGCGAACTGAATACACCTCTGCGCTATGTCTTCTCCCATTACACCCGAGAAACTGCAACGTTTGAAGGAGACTTTGAAGAAGTCTTCGGAAAAAAGGAGCGGATTCAAAAGACCTAGTTCTTTTAAATCTTGCATACGGAAGAATTTTCGAAACCACCCACTTTACTTCGACCAACGGCCTTCGACGTCCACTGCATCTTCACCATCGCTATCACCTCGCCCTTCATCGCTTCGACCTTCATCGCCGCCACCAACTGTTGAGGAGATAATGAAGAGGACGGCTACGGTGAAACTTACCGAGTTGGTAACGCCGCTGGAGTCTGTCGCCGTCAAGTTTGCGCAGTTGAAATTAAACGTGGAGTATCTACTTGTGGGGAAGATCAGCGATGATGAGTACCTACTCCAACACCTCTTTGGCGGCGGCCGTTACGTCAAGGTCCACCTTCCAAGGTCCACTCTGCCACCTCCTGAGACCAAGTGCGACTTGATTTTAGTACGGCAGAAGGGACAAGTAAAGTGGGTTACAAAGGAAAAATAAACACTGACTACCGCTCACCGCTCCTTATTCACCATCTCCTTCAAACACAAACGGTCCTTTTCAGGACCACCCTAAGCATTTCAAGTTAGGGACTTGGCCTGTACATAGGCAGGAGACTATTAGTCTTATGTTTGTGTGCAGCCCACTTTGTGAAAATTTCTAAGTCCCAAGGTCCTTGACCTTGACCTTGACCTTGAACATGACCCAAAAAAAGGGGGGGGGGTACACAGTTTGTGCAAAGTATGTCATGTGGGTACTCAAATTACGCGAATTGATCAGACGAACAAGTTGGCGCAAACAGAATTCAGATCCGACAAAGGGTATAGCAGCAACAGCGAAAAACAACTATTTTCAAGGGCAAGCCTAAATTACTTCTTTATTTACAGTTTAAAATACATTAAGTGGGTACTCAAATTACGCGGATTGATCAGACGAACAAGTTGGTGCAAACAGAATTCAAATCCAACAAAGGGTATAGCAGCAACAGCGAAAAAACAACTATTTTCAAGGACAAACCTAAATAACTTCTTTGTTTTTGGTTCAAGGTCTAACATGTGGGTACTTCAATTACGCAGCTTGACAAGGCGAACAAGTAGGTGCAATTTAAATTTAAATCTAACCAACAGTATAGCATCCGTGGCGTAAAAACGATGGTTTGAAGGACAAGGTAACGTTGTGGTGGGGGTAGATGCCTATTATACACGATAACGCTACATCATTATTCTTCCAGCTCTTGTCGTATGAACATCTACCTAGACGGTCTGAAAAATGTCGCAGTTTTACAGGAACATGAGGAAGGTGACCTTCAGTAGTCCCCTTGACACTACTTTCTACTTCCCTGACGATGAAGACAGAAGGTCTACACTTTTAGTGGACAATGAGCGGTTTCGTCGAAGAATAATTGAGGTTGAAACACTTTTAACCAGTTGTTTGCTACGCAAAAAGAACCATATGAATACATGCACCGGTTTAGATCATAGTAGCTGTTATACTTATACAGCGTTGAAGCGCAAACATTATTGAGGTTTTTAGTTACGGAGGTAAGGTCTTGATAGTCTAAGAGCTAAACCCTAACTAACACATGTAAACTAGTTATTGTGCGATGTAAAACTTGGTGGGGAGACTGGTGTAGTGGGGGACTGGTGTAGTGGGGGACTACCATCTGCCGCACACTTGCCACCTGCCACCTGCCACCTGCCGCCGCCCATCTGCTGTCCACCATCTGCTTCGTTCTACTACACTTTTACCCCCACCATTTTGTTTGATACCAAAAACGCTAGCTAGCGAATAGTCAGTACACCTCCGGCTCTCGACCGGTGAACATCGAGCTCTCCGAGACGCTCTTCACAAAATAACAATATCATTTCACTCAAGGTCTGATAGATGTTTCTATTTCATTGCCGTCACGTATTCTTTCCTCCTGACAGCAATGAAATGCAAACACCTAACAGAACATATAGGTGTCAAAAACACAACATGGACTCTGCGCAGGGATCGAAGTATCTACCGTCTTTCATCAGAAAGCAAAGTGATGGCCGCAACTCGTCCGGATCAACAACATCGATGACAACCAACAACGGGGAACTATTGTAAACATGAATTATTGTAAACATAACTTATTGTAAATAAAATAAAGTAATATTTGTAATTGTACTACCTCGCACTCGTATCATTCGATTGCTTCATTCGATTGTTTCATTCGATATTTATTATCGATTAACTATCGAATCACAATCGTTTTACGAGTGCGAGGTAGATTTTTTTTAAAAAACTTCACCGTGACCTTGAACTTTGAACTTTTACTCATTTCGTCACAAAACCGCCTACGTCACTGGCTCAGCCTCAGATGACGTCTTTCATGACGCAGCGCTTCCGGTCACGTGACCGGAAGCCATCAATCAAGTGAGCCAGAAGTCCCCTTTCCCTACTACTTAATTTAAATAATTACCATACAACTGCATTCCCGTATAAGGAATTACGAATCAAGATTTGATTGGCACACCTGCTCGTGAGATATGGAGATTGGCTCTGGCAGCAGAATGAAGGCCACATTTTCGCAATAGGGAAGCGTTGTGAGAGACCCAGGATACGTGTAGTAATGCTTGTTAATTTGCATTCCGCTGATAGCCCACTTCATCGCTTCGTTCCAAGGGAGGAGCTTTTTGACGTTAGGAGTTTTCAAATGGGGTAACAGTTCGTGGAGTGGTTTCAAAAGTTCGTTATCCTCCGACGTAGCCTGCTCGGAAAATATAATAAAAAACTAAGTAAATAATATGATATTACATTGAATTGACTTATAAAACTATCGACATTACAATAGTATTTTTCATCACTAGGACCACACGTGAAGCTTTTCAATAGGAGCTCAGGTGTAACGGCTGAGACACAGCCGAGGCTGGGAAATGAGCGAGGATCGAAAAGTCACTTTCGGTCCTAGTGATAGACTATTTTTCTTTGCCCCCAAAACAATAATTGTTATTCTAAGAGTAAAATGAATAACTGTAGCATCTCGGGGTGCAGGGTGTGGATCCCTCCCGCGGCGTCCTTGTCGCGCACCCTGGGCAACGGGGCGTCACAAGCCAGTGGCGTCACGGCTAGCGCGGGTAAAATCCACTTGGCTGTGAGACTCTTCTTCTCACAGTTTCTTCCAGGGCCAAGGCCTTTCTTCTCACCTTTTGGGCCTTGGCTCGCCTTCTTTCTTCTTTCCTGGGCAAGCCTTGCTCATCTTCTTCTTTTCTTCGACCCCGCATCATGGGTGTCTTTCCGCCTTCTTTCGACCGGTGTCCACTGGGGGGTCCCTGGGAGTGTCCCTGGTGTCGCAGGGGCTGATGTGTGCTTGCACTGCCGATGGGTTCTCTTCAGTGGGTGTCAGGAGCCAGCCCCTTTGGGCCCTGGTCAGGGAGTGCGGCGTGGGTGCAGAGGTCGGGCTCTGCACTGCCACGGTGAACCCCGGCACGTCTGGAATCCGGTGCCGGCAAACGGAGGTCGGGTCCCCGGGGAACTGGGGTGGGGGCATCGTCCCCCTGGGTATACCCTCGCCTGGCCAATTCCGGGTTCACCCTCGTCGTGCGATGCGCTGGTTAAAATAAAGTATGGCAACCCCTAAAAACAACGACAACATCAACATTGGCAACGATATGAGGGAGTTTCCAGAACTCCCTCCTCCTAGCGCCAGTACTGCCTCCATTTTTCGGAGGAGTAGCTTAGTAGCGAGGTCCCCACCACCGGCCTCTTCTCCTGTGGTCGCGCTGGCTTCCACGGATTCAGCCAGCTCGAGGAATACCCCAAAGCCAAGAACGGTTCGAGCTCCGTCTCCGGTAGTTTCGCCGGATGAAAGGAACGTGGCTATTGCTCAGGAAAAGGTCGAGGAGGAACTGCAGAGGATGCGGGACACTCTCCTCGACATGTCGGCCGCGGTCACGAAGCAGAAGACCGTGTCGATGGGCATCAAGAACGGGATAGTGACCCTGGATGCATCCCTTGATGTCTTTGACTCGATGCTCGGTCTCTGGAAGGCATCGCTAAGGCGGCTCAGGCTTCTGGAGGAGAAGCAGGGGCAAGCTCCACTTCCATCTTCGGAGTCTGGGGCGCCTGGTGGTGGTGCCAAGAGATCGGCGACTAGCCCTCCTGCGGAACAGCAAACGGAGAAGAGACCGGACGTCAAGAACAGGACCGTCCACGTGGAGAGGAACGGAGAAGAAGCCACCACTGCGTCTGCGGACAGGGAGGGTTTTAATCAGGTCCTCTCCAAGAAACAGAGGAGGAAGCTTCGGGCGGAGGCGAAAGCCCAGAAGAATCGGGAAGAGGCGGAAAACGCGCCTTCCCAAGCACCCAGCCAAAAGAAGGAGAAGCCAAAGAAGACTTGGCCTAGGAAGACCAGGAACCAGGTGGTCCTGATCAATCCGTCCACCGGCAAGACCTACTCGGAGATCCTCGGATTGTTGAAGAGTGAGGTGACGCCAGAGGACTCCGGAACTGTGGTTCGGCAGATCCGGAAGACGGAGGCCGGGGGGGTTCTCCTTGAGCTCTCGAAGTGTGACGACCGGGGGAAACTCCAGGAAGCACTTCAGAGAGCTATAGGGGACAAGGGCGAGGTCCGCTCCATCATCCCGAAGCTGAGGGTAGAGATCTTGGATCTAGACGCCCTGGCTTCGGAGGCCGATGTCATTGCGGCTATCACAAGAGACCTTCCGACAATCTCCGGTGTGCCTAAGGTCACCCTGTTCTCGCCAAACAAGCGGGAGCAGAGAAAGGCTGTCGTTGAGATGGAAGAGAAAGACGGTCTTCTCTTTCTTCAGTCTGGGAAGATCAAGATTGGCTGGGTCGTCTGCCAAGTTCGGCAGCGCCTTGAGGTAGAACGCTGTTTTCGGTGCCTCGGGTACGGCCACACGCGTCGGAGTTGCTCCGGTCCCGACCGCGGCAACAATTGTTGGAAGTGCGGTAGCGGCGAACATAAGGCCGCTGCTTGCACAGCGGCCGCTTCTTGCGTTCTCTGCACCGGTACACCTGGAGCGTCCGCGGACCACATTCCGGGCTCAGGGGCGTGCAGGGCTTTCAGGAAAGCCCTAGACGCTAAGAGGGCTCAATCTGCCACGAAGTGATCCGTTTCGTCCAGGCAAACCTGCAGCGGAGTCGAGCAGCTGACGCCATTCTTGAGCAGCTTGCTTGTGAGGTCAAAGCCCAGATCGTGATCGTCAGCGAGCCCTACCGGATCAAAACCAGTCCATCTTGGTTTTATGACCGGCTTGGCACCGCGGCTCTCTGGATTTCGGACAGTCGGGGGATTCAGGTGTTGGGTCACGGATCCGGTGACGGTTACGTCTGGGTGAGACTTCGGCAAGTCAACGTATACAGTGTCTACCTCTCTCCAAACTATTCCGCCGAGGAGTACCGGGAGAGGCTGGAGGCGCTGGAAGACAGTCTTCAGGGTGTCTCGGGGGGCGTAATAGTTGCTGGGGACTTCAACGCGCGTGCCGTTGAGTGGGGCATGCCAGTCACTAACGCCCGGGGGAGACGAATCTTGGAGATGGCCTCGAGGCTCGACCTGGAAGTGGCGAACAGAGGGGACATGCCGACATACCGAAGACCTGGTTTTGGTGACTCCATACCAGATGTCACGCTGGTATCGGCAGGGTTGTTTCCTCTGGTAGCGGGGTGGGGGGTGATGGACGTGTACACGGCCAGTGACCACGAATTCATCTCCTTCAATCTGGAAGAAAACGAGTTGTCTCGTCGATGCAGTACCCGAAACCCAATTGGCTGGAATCAGGCCAAACTGGATAGGGGAAAATTCGTCGAGCGGCTCAGTCGTAGCCCCGAGGCCGGTTTGACGGAGCGCTTTGACTCCGCTGATCGAGATCGGGTCGAAGCTCTCGTGGGTTCCACAATGCAGCTGATCGAGCGTGCATGCGACTCGTCGATGCCTCGGAAAAAACCTGTCCGGGGTCGTCGCCACGTGTACTGGTGGACGGACGAAATCGCGGAGCTCAGGAGAACGGCACTGATGCTTCGCAGAAGAGCGCAGAGAACTCGAAACCGACCGGAGGCTTTGGCCAGGTCGGCAGAGCACAAGACTGCGAAAAAGATTCTTGCCAGTGCAATTCGCCTGAGCAAGGCTCGCTGCTGGAAGGAGCTGTGCCGGGACGTGGACTCCGATCCATGGGGAAAAGGGTACAAGCTCGTCACGAGAAAGCTCGGGGGAATGGGGGCCAGCAGTGCCTCTATGCCTGCAGGCACGATCACGGCCATCGTCGATGCTCTCTTCCCAAGTCACCCTGTGAGGCGAGAGGAAAGAGTAACGGGGCCGGTGCCTGATGTTCCTTTGTTCACGGAACAGGAGCTCGTGGCAGCGTCGTCTGCCATGCACAACAACAGAGCTCCAGGCCCTGATGGCATTCCGGTTGAGGCTCTAAAGGTTGTGGCGGGAAGTCACCCACATCTGCTGCTGCGCATGTTCAACGCGTGTTTGGCGGCGGGTGTGTTTCCGTCACGCTGGAAGACAGCTAGACTGGCGCTCATCAGCAAAGGCAAAGGTGACCCGGAGTCCCCGTCGGCATACAGACCACTCTGTATGTTGGACACGGCGGGTAAACTCTTTGAGAGGTTGCTGAAACCCAGGTTGAGGTTGGCCGTCGAAGCCGCTGGGGACTTGTCCCCCCGGCAGCACGGCTTTCGGAAGGGCCACTCAACCTTGAATGCCGTGGCTGAAGTCCTGGGCGCCGTCCAGCGGGCTGACACGGCCTGCCATCAGGCCAGGCCGATCGTGCTGCTGGTCACCCTGGACGTTAAAATTGCTTTTAACTCGGCCCGTTGGGTGGACATGCTCGAGGCGTTGCAGCGGGACTTCAGGGTACCCGACTATCTCTTGGTCGTGGTACAGGACTACCTGAAGGAGCGCAGGCTGCTATATAGCACAGAAGCAGGGGTCCGTTCCAAAGTGGTCACCGCCGGCGCGGCGCAAGGGTCGATCCTTGGCCCTGACCTTTGGAACGTGGCATATGACGGAGTGCTTCGCCTCGAGATGCCACCACAAGCCTATCTCGTGGGCTACGCAGATGATGTAGCCGCAGTCATCACGGCTCGGAATCCGGAGTTAGCCCAGCTTCGCCTCAACCAGGTGATGTTTCGGGTCAACAGATGGATGAGCGGTCATGGACTTGAGCTGGCGGTCGCCAAGACCGAGATCGTCATGCTCACGCGACGGAGGATCCAAACAGTAATCCCTATGACTGTTGGTGACGTGGAGGTCCAGACGAAGACTGCGGCGAAGTATCTGGGAGTGGTGCTTGACCGCCGCCTCACATGGTGGGAGCACATCCAGGCGGTTTGCAACAAGGCGACGAGGGTTGTTCTGTCGCTCAGCAGATTGATGGGGAATGTCGGAGGCCCGAGGTCCAGCAAGAGGCGACTTCTCATGTCCACCGTCAACGCGACTCTCCTGTACGGCGCAGAAGTGTGGGCGGGTGCCATGAGAGTCAAAAAACACAGCAAGAGAATTCTCTCCGTTCAGCGCAGGGCGGCTCTTAGGGTTGCCTGTGCGTATCGCACTGTGTCTGGACTGGCTGTAATGGTTGTGGCTGGAGTGTTTCCCCTTGATCTGCTCGCCGCTGAGAGGCAGAACATCTTTCGCCGTGCTCCAGATCTTGGAAGAGACCAAGCTGCTGTGGAAGCCAGACTCGAAACTCTGCGAGTTTGGCAAGAGCGTTGGAACGGTGGACTGAAAGGGCGATGGACGTTTCGTCTCATCAGAGACATAAGCCCGTGGTTGAGCCGTGCATTTGGGGAAATTGACTTTTTCTTGTGTCAATTCCTGACGGGCCACGGGTACTTCAGGGAATACCTTTTCCGCATGGGGAAGGTGAGGTCACCTCAGTGTAGGTACTGCCCGGAGGAGGTGGATGATGCTCATCATACTTTCTTCCGGTGCAGTCGTTTCGCTGAAGACAGGAGGAGGCTCGTCTCTGCTGTCGGCGATCTGTCCCCGGACGTCGTGGTGGGGGCGATGCTTCGAGATGAAGACTCCTGGAGAGCGGTTGCGCTCTTCGTGCAATCCGTTCTTCGGGGAAAGCGAGACGAGGGATGCTTAGGTGACCTCTAAGTTTCCCGAAACGGAGACGTGACCCATCTGGGCGCAAGACACGCGGGCCAGTGCCGAAGTTGTCCGATAAGGGTTCCGGCCTGGTTTTTCCCCCGCGGCTCCGTAGGAGGTTTAGTGGGTATACCTCGTAAGAGGGAGTCCCACACTGTTCCTTTGGGTTCGCGCATTAAGCGTTCCTCCTACGTAAAAAAAAAAAAAAAAAAAAAAACTGTAGCATCTCGATACGTGTTAAAACAGATATTTTTGAAGGAGGATGGTGAACAACTCCTGTTTTAAACTAAAACGACAATCTTTGAAATGATGTGATTCGTTGAACTTTTGTTTGACTTAGATTACAGGTAGGGTATTAAACTGTTGATCCATCACATTCTTATGGAGTCTTAGCTGACAGCAATGTGCAGAACCTTGCAGCCGTGAGGTATAAAAGTTCATAATGCTAGTAACAGAGCTGCTAATAATAAGTAACTCGGTAGCATTGTAAAGACCAACTAAACATAATAAAAACCTCACAGATGGCAACATTAAAATAACGGTCCGCAGTTTGCCTACCCGCAATGTTCAGAACAGAATGCATGCATACATACATACACATACACATACACAAAAATATCCCTCGTAATCCCGTAACCACAGCAGACGGCGTGGGATCAGTCAATATAGGGAATGCGATTGCATCCCCCAAATTCAATGCCAAAAGTAAGGGAAAGTTCAAAACCGACGGGAAATAACAAATTACAAGTTAAATTGGCCTTTACAAAAAGGTTATAAAAACCCTACCAATTTGATTGTTGAAAATCATTCAGGTTATGAAAACAATGACTAATCAGGAACTCTTTTAATCTGTTACAGAATATATCCAAGTCCTGAATATCCTTAAAATAATCAGAAAGCTTGCTATAGAACTCTATACCCTGATAACTGGGGATTTCTTCAAATATTTTAAGATTATGGTGCTCTGAGGCCCTGCCTTCTCTAAAACTAGTATTATAGTTTTGAGTGAATGAAAAATTTATTATTTGTCATTTTTGCATATTTCAAGGCTTCAAAAATAAACAAAGGCGGTACAGTGAGTATGTTTAGTTTTTTGAACAAGTGTACTTCTTTATAGCATTTAAGTTTATTATTATTTCAGCTACACATTTCTAATTATCCTCTAACAAATCTATATTGTAGAAAGGAGTTTAATGAAGTGAACTTTTGTTAGGATCTTTTGGCTGTGGAAAAGTACATGTGTTAAATCAAACCGTTTTTGACATGAAAAATCTAGAAGCGCCTTTAATAAAAATTATATTTTAGCAACTATATGACCAAACTATTTCAAATTTGTTTCTGTTCTTGTTAATCATTTCTGATATTAATTATGAAGTATGTTTTTCCAAATCTACTAAGAAATACTTACCTTTGCTAACTATCGAACACATGTCATATGTGTTATAGCTCGTAATTCTCTAATCATAAATTATCTACGTAGCATAACTCTTTGTTGACATAGCAGGGATTTAGCACCAGCAGGGTTTATATTATCGTCCCCTATTCTAAAATATTAGAAACATAAAAATTGCACATTGTACTATTTAAATATTAAGATTTCTCTATAGTAAAAGTTGTTCACAATTAGTATATAAAACAATATAACGATATAAGTAACAATGTTATATAAGAACATTTAAGCCTTTTATGCATATGTGCGTATTTAATTCTTTAGCGTTTAATGTTTTAATCATAGAATTTGGCTTGAATTTTTGATCACCTCTGCGAAAACTGTTAGGACAGCTAAACCGTCATCCTTCGTTAAGGCCTCGGCAAAGTCTTTGTACTTGCTATTGAAGTGGACCATGTGAATCTCCAAAGAGAATCTGAAATCAGGGGACACATTTTAGCTATATTTAACACATACTCAATTTTACACGATATTTGAGAGGATTTAATGCGAAAGTTTACAAATATTATCTTCAGCTGTACTTGATTGAACCATGTTATGTCTGCGTTGGACTTGACATTTTCTAATAAGTTTACGTTTACCATACTCTCCATAAGTAAGTAACTATTCCGTAGGTGGTGTGGTGTTACGTAGCTCGGATCCTAGATAACTTCGGTTTTAGGTCAACGGAAACAAATAATTTACAATTGGATCAACTTTATTTTGAACGAACGGATCAGTGATTATTTCTATTTCTGCTCTTACTGTTCAATTCTATTATTTCATTGTTCTTATTAAGCAATACTACACATAACCGATCTGTTCTGCTATCATGTTATGAACTAGAGACCGGCCAATCGTCGAAATTTGACTAATTATTATTCGACTTAACTAATTTGTTGAGCTCGTAAACTATATCCGGATGTACTTTCTAAAATATTAAATCGACAGAAATTGTATGAATAATTTGTTGTGAAGTAGCCAAGTTTGTAAACAGATTTTCTATTATCAACAAAAAACTTTTTTAACTTTACATTTAATTCTTCTTCTTTTGTAACCCTACCGCTACATGCCTAAGGGAGCTTTAACAATGTATATTTTAACCAAACAAATTCAAAGTATTTTTTTGTGGAATCCAACGGTTAGTCGTACAGACAATGTGGCTTCGAAACGGTCAACAAACCTCAAATAGGAAAATATTTTAACAGTACAGCATCCTTGAGTGAAGTTTACTCGTTTCCGTTATCATTAAAATAACTGAACAACTTACGCCTCTGCATCCATCATATGTTCACTTCCCCATTCGTCCTCTACTCCCCAGTGGAAATGCATTTGTTCAAAAACAAATTTTTCATTTCTCTTGATAGGCCCGCCCATCAGATAAGGCAATTTATCTTTATTATTTCCGGCGATCTGAATAGTTGCTGCAAAACCATATTAAATGTGTAGTGTTTTTATTCGAGTACAGCTTTTAATGTAAATAATCAACTTAAGAGACAGTTAATTAACAAGGTTGAAAGAAATTCAAATACTTTTGGCTTTACGATTTGTCTGACTCAAATTCGGTCAACAGCTCGGCCTGTGATCAACCCCTTGCTAATGTTCAGCCCTACTTTCGCTCCGTAGTAATGTTGACCATACGTCTATTATTATAAATTATTATACGCTATTGCTTATCTAATAACATTGTTGTATTAATTACATTGAATTTATCTCTAAATGTAAAATATGAAGTAAGTTTTGTTATAGTAAAATGCACTCGTTAGTAGCTCTGTTTATTGAGTATTATTTCTCATATTCCGTAAGCCATCACACATGTCGTTACATATCATATACATTTATAAATTAAGGCGGTGCATGTCGACTTGTATTTACATTTTAACGTAAAAATTATTGAACCGATCAAGCTGACAATTTTCATGTTGGTAGATAGTTTATCTGGGGTACATATAGGCTAATTCCCATCTTTGTAATCCCTTAGAGCTCCGCCCCAGTGGCCCTTAAAGTTACAATTTTATTCTCATAGGATATATGTTTAATGAATTAGATAATTACTAAAACAGATGTAGTTGCGGCAGGAATTTTAATCAGCTGTGCAAAACACGGGAATCGGCTAATATTTTAATTAAATCCTTCTGATTATACATTTAGCATCGTTCACTTAGATATAGTAACAGCCAGTTTTATGCACTCTGTAAATGATTTTTTATTTGATATAAAATAGTTGTTTTAAACAGCATCAGATTTAGCATCTAGAGGTGTTTCCAATAATTGCTGAGATTTCGTCAACTTTTTTCAAGGGATTTTATGGTAAATATTTGGACCTAATTACACACCACATTTCAAACCATTTATTCATAGCATTACTATTCTTTAGTGACCCAAAATACTAGCCAAGGTTGTCAATTTAAGGTATTAAACCTTTGCTAGAAAAAAGCTTGATTCAAAAATCGCCATATTAATGTTTTAGAATATATGTATATTCTATTTGAATCATTTCATCTACCACTAAAGTGTGCATACATCCGAAACAACCGCTTTCAAGGGCTGTATACCTAGTATTTTTGGTTACATTATTTGAACAAATTCCCAGTTACTACTTGTATATTCAGACGTTATAACGCTCTACCTAATGATTTTATAAAAAAGGATTAAATTTTAAACATTTTATAAAACGTACCTGTCTGTCCTGTATTATAAACAACTGCCTTAACACCTGGAATTTGGGGTTCATGAATTGTCAATTTTTCTAATTTATTATTCTCTGTTATGAAACTAGTTATTACGTCTATTGGGGACTGGATAGAATACTGAAAGTTGTCTTCCGAAAAAGGCCACTTGATGGTTTCTTTAGGTTTCTTCGCATCTAAAAGTGAAAATCAAATATGCTTATTAACAGAAATATAAAAGTAGCTTAAGTAAAGTAACAGTTATATAGAATTGTAAAGAACGTGATATATTATTATGTGCAAACACACGCATCATGTATATATCATGCGAAGCGACGAGTGTGAAGTAGATTTTATCAATCTGTGGTCCAGAACCCAGGAGAGGTTTTCAACCAAATTTCTTTAGAGAAAGGATCCATCGTAAACATATGTTATTAATAATCTGCTTAACCGTATGAAGAGCATTTGATTAATTGCGTCTGTGGTCGAAACACGACAGTAGAGAAGAACTGAGGGTTTAACATACTATTCGGCGCTTTTTTCCCATGTTATTCTTATGGGGAGCCGTTTTTGCGCCGACGCCAGCTCCCGCCTTACACAAGTTTCCTTGTTAGCCTATACTAGTGTCCAACCCTTGCCTATATTAAATATATTTTCCCAATCCCCATCCCTCCTCTATATTTTTTAAAATTAATTTTCAAATTCAGGCTAAAAAACTATCTTTAGTGTTTATAGTCCGATTTGTCTGCAATTTGGATATGTTACTGTCCTAGGCAAGTGTTTTAATAAATTCCACTTACATTTCCCAAATTCACTATAACGGTCAAATTAAAAAATATTTTTGAAAAATACTATAGTGCCAATTGCCAACTTCTTTATTTACTGCCCGATTTATTTAAAATTTGGATACGTTATTGACCTAGGCAAGTGTTTTAATAAATTCCACTTACATATCCCAAATTCACTATTACGGTTAAATTAAAAAATATTTTTGAAAAATACTGCCAATTGCCAACTTCTTTATTTACTGCCCGATTTATTTAAAATTTGGATACGTTATTGACCTAGGCAAGTGTTTTAATAAATTCCACTTACATATCCCAAATTCACTATTACGGTCAAATTAAAAAATATTTTTGAAAAGTACTGCCAATTGGCAACTTCTTTATTTACTGTCCGATTTGTTTAAAATTTGGATATGTGATTGTCCTAGGCAAGTGATTTAATAAATTCCACTTACATTTCCCAAATTCACTATTACGGTCAAATTAAAAAATATTTTTGAAAAATACTGCCAATTGCCAACTTCTTTATTTACTGTCCGATTTGTTTAAAATTTAGATATGTTATTGTCCTAGGCAAGTGTTTTAATAAATTCCACTTACATTTCCCAAATTCACTATTACGGTCAAATTAAAAAATGTTTTTGAAAAATACTACCAATTGCCAACTTCTTTATTTACTGTTCGATTTGATTGATTTTTGGATATGTTATAGCCTTAAACTATTATATGTATAATTACCATATCTAAGTTAAAAATTGTATACTTTATATAGTTTATATATATAATCCATAAAAAATTAAATTTTGTGTTTATGGTCTGATTTGACTGATTTTTGGATATGTTACTATCCTAAGCTAATGCATTAATAAATCCCACATACATTTTCCAAATTCACTATTACGGTCAAATTAAAAAATATTTTGAAAAATATACTATCAATTGCCAACTTCTTTATTTACTGTCCGATTTGACTGATTTTTGGATATGACCTTAAACTATTATGTGTATAATTATCATATCTAAGTTCCAAATTTTATACTTTGTATAGTTTATATATATAATCCATAAAAAATTAAATTTCGTGTTTATGGTCCGATTTGACTGATTTTTTGGATATGTTAAGCTAATGCATAAAAAAAAATTCCCCCTACGTTTCCCAAATACTACAGTCAAATTAACAAAATATTTTGAAAAAAAATATTCCATATACCACTATTAATATAATTCCAAATTCGACTAAATAAGTTTATAGTCTCAATATAATTAACATATTAACTAACGGTGCCATCCCGCATTAGTACCCAAATTGTCGAAATTCTATAATTCTATTCTTAGTCCTTGTATAGTATTAGGTTTTGTACTATTAAACCCTACATTCTTATCCTGTGCAGTAGAGTAATATATGCATGTTATTTAATACAGATACGCACATTCTACAAGACCTATACATAGATCTGTTGTATAAGCAGCAGAATAGACGTCTCATTGTGTTTTTGTAAAGTAAAACATAAATGTAAATTGTGCTGGATACAACCGGCCAGATATTAGACCCCATAAGAATAACATGGGAAAAAAGCGCCGAATAGTATGTTAAACCCTCAGTTCTTCTCTACTCACGACAATATCAAGCCTGTTCTTGAACCGGCTTACAACTGAACAAAAGAATTTCTCAACAATATACTACTACTACTACTGCTACTGCCACTACTACTACTACTACTACTACTACTACTACTACTACTACTACTACTACTACTACTACTACTACTACTACTACTACTACTACTACTACTACTACTACTACTACTACTACTACTACTACTACTACTACTACTCGCCTACGATGGGATCCTCCGAATGGAAATGCCTCGGGACACTTTCCTCGTCGGTTATGCGGACGATATCGCCGTAATTATAACTGCGCGGGATGTCGATGAGCTGCAGAGGCTGTTGACCATGGCCATGGGCCAAGTGACGAGGTGGATGGGTGACCACGGCCTGTCCTTGGCGACGGAGAAGACCGAGATCGTGCTTCTCACCAGACGGAGGATTAATCCCATTGTGCAGCTCGCGGTCGATCGGGAAGTGATTGTCACTAAACCCGTTGTCAAGTACCTGGGTATGAGACTGGATGTTCGGCTCACATTCCGGGATCAGATCACATTTGCGACGGAGAAAGCTGAAAAGATTGTGGCCAACTTGAGCAGACTGATGAAGAATGTCGGGGGACCGATTGGTAGCAAGCGGCGGGTGCTGATGTCTGTGGTTCACTCCGTTCTTCTTTTTGGGTGTGAGGCATGGGCAGAGGCCCTCCGGAAAAAACGACTGAGGGGAAAGATGGCAGCGGTCCAGAGGAGAGGCGCTCTTCGGATCGCTTCGGCGTACCGCACAGTGTCGGAGCCGGCCGTCCTCGTAGTTTCTGGGGTAATTTCCATCGATCTTCTTGCTTTCGAGCGGAAGCGGATCTTCGATGGGAACGGTGCTTTGAGCCGTGCCGAAGCCCAAGAACGCACTATGGAGGATTGGCAAAACCGCTGGGAGGGGGACGAACGGGGAAGATGGACGGCGAGACTCATTGGGGATCTCCGAGAGTGGGTTGAGCGGGGGCACGGGGAGGTAGATTTTTATCTCACCCAGTTCCTCACCGGACACGGTTGTTTCGGGGCCTACCTTCACAAGATGGGGAAGTCAGCGAGCCCGGAATGTCAGTACGGTGACTCCGACTACGACGATGTACTGCACACCTTCTTCCATTGCGTGAGGTGGGAAGCGGACAGAAGGGACCTCGAAGGGGCCGTTGGCCCGATCTCGCCGGACACACTCGTTCGTCGAATGTTGTCCAGTCCCGAATCGTGGAGCTCTGTTTCTGCATTCTCCAGGAGGGTGCTGAAAGAAAAGAGAACAGAACAGCTGTGATGCATCGACGCAGCTAAACCTGGTGGAGCATCGCGGTTGAAATGCCATCTTTGGCGTACGAAGGCACCCTCTTGAAGTATTGCAGACAGCGTTTCCGAGAGGGCTTCCATTGCCTAGACCGATAGGTTTTTAGTGGGTGAGAGTCCTACACACCGGGGGAAACATCAAACCCTGACGGTGCATAATGCATTTTCCTATCGTAAAAAAAAAAAAAAAAAAAAAAAAACTACTACTACTACTACTACTACTACTACTACTACTACTACTACTACTACCACTACCACTAACACTACCACTACCACTACCACTAACACTACCACTACCACTACCACTACCACTACCACTACCACTACCACTACAACTACCACTATCACTACCACTACCACTACCACTACCACTACCACTACCACTACCACTACCACTACCACTACCACTACCACTACCACTACCACTACCACTACTACTACTACTACTACTACTACTACTACTACTACTACTACTACTATTATTATTATTACTACTACTACTCCTACTAATACTACTACAACTACTACAGCAGCAAAATTACTCTTTACCATGATCAAAGGCGTGGAAGATGCGATCCGCCAGTTCAAAAGAGCGTATACAACATACCTTCATCTTAATGCTACGTTCACACGAGCTTCTTTTTATAGCGTCAATGAGTGGTCGCTGGCGCCCGTGTGAACACCTCCATGATTCAATGGTTTCCACAAACGCGCTACCACATGTCGCCAATGATAAGTGAAAAAATGCCCGTGTTAACGTAGCCTTACAAAACCAAGTGTCACAGTTTATTTATTATAATGCTACTTATGAATATGCGGGAAAGCCGCATTTTCATTATTATTATGGAATATTATATTCCATATGCAGATCATAATATTTATCATGACAGGTCACCTCTGCCCTGCCCTTTTGTACAGTTTTGTTTCATTCTATTCTAAACGTCTTATAGGCGTGCATATTTATTTAAGGACTAATGTTTATTTTAACAAAAAAATACCGTGCTAAAATTGTAATAAAAGTAATTCACTCTAATTAGACAAACATATGTAATTTTGAAAATAGCATTACTTCATTACAAAACTATACTGTTAACTCTAATACGTTTTGAAGAATTATTCCGTAATAACAGTGTAGTAAAAAAATTAGTTATATATAATATAATAAAATAGAATAGACTATCCGCATATTGCTCATTAAACTCATTAACTCATTGTTTTGAGTTAGTAGAAGTTGTAGCTGTAATATGTTGTCACCAGGACGGTGGCAAAAGTGATAATCATCCACTAAAGTATAACTCATGTGGTTTTAAATTGTTTTGTTTTTTTTTAATTAGCGGTGAAGGTAGTATTCAAAATAAATATACAAAAGTATAAAGTTACAACAAAAAAATAAATCAAATAATAAACCAAAATTAAAATGTAATTATTGGTTTTATTTAAGTATCAAGGGAGATGTCGCCTGCCACATCATCGTTTTTTGTATGAGGGTTCTAAATTGTTCAAAATATAATTTTGTTGTGATTTGATTCACACTGTTGAATAGTGCTAATATATAATTTATTATTTTCAATCATGAGCCTAGATTAAGCAGTTTCCGATAGTATATAGAATCTTAAAGAATATATGATTTCAGCTTTTTAATAATTAATTTTAGTAAGAGCTTCAATTTGGTTTAACCAATAAGCTTGGATCAAAACTAACATAACATTTAATGTTTGTTCTAGCGTTTCAGTTATTATTGGTGATATAATTCGTTGACTGTTGAACAATTTTATTCTTATGGAAAATAAATAACATTTCAAGTCCATTTCAAATTTATAAACATATTTTGATTTAACTTAGTTTGGCACTTCATCTGGTTGTGTTCTATTAACACTTCTTTCATAACCTCATTCTTGGGGCCTTGTTTGACAAACAAACGATATAGCATGCGTATTCAGAAATTAATTTTATTCTAATGTTGGATGAATAAAATATCTCACTCTTTTATTAATATAGTTTATGAAACGTAGTGGTTTGTTCATATATAAATGGTATATTGTTAAGTGTGTGGTGATGTCTGTGTGATATTCGTATATTTGCATGGGAAATTTACTCCGTACTTACGTTTGATACGACCGGGGTATTAATTTCTACGCTATCCCCTCGGCATAGACAATCTCAGTTCATTGTGAAATTTGTAAATGTTTACTATTTTGTACAGGAACGTGAAATCGACCCGCGTTTTTCACCCTTGAGTTCTATTGAAAATACCTTTAAAATGATAAGTCACGCGAAAGGGTCTACATTTAAACAATTGGGGAAGCGTCACCAAAATCGCGTTTGGGTGAGAAGCATATAGAAATATATAAAGCGAAAAATAGTTTTTAGTTTCCCAAATACGTATGCAAAATATTATTCCTTTATATATAAAAACATAATTAGGATTAAAGATTTATAATTTAAAAGATATTCAACCTTTCGGAACTTTTCAGACACACAGTATATACATATATATAATAATTGTTTTTTGTTGTATTATTTTATTTTATTCAAATATATTCAAAACTTACTCACAGTAAATTAAACTGACCTGAATGATGTTCATGTTCTGTAGCTTCAGGGACTTCTGAGGTTCCAGGTAGTTTTTGTGAATCGGGGCCGACCCCGCAAAATCCCGTTTGAAGTTGGAGACAAAATAAACAGATCAGAATTCCGTAAACTGCAAGCGTCTTAAATAAAACATAATTAAACATAAGACAAATCAAGCATGGGCTCAAAACAAATTCTGTGTGGAAAAAGTTGAAGTTTGTGTGCTTCAGGGATCAATATTGGATCCCTGTATTTATTTCAAGTACGTAAATTATTTACCTAATGTCACAAAGACGAATTTTTTTATATGTGTACTGGTTTAATTTATTTATCGTCAAGTGATTATATTTTCCTCGAAAGGGGACCACTTTCATTCTACTATTGGGATCTTCATCAGGCGAAATCAAAGTTCTAGTTCTAAAATAATTTGTTTAGTTTGCTATTGTCATAGCGTTGTTTTTTAAATATATCGAATCCCTGCAGCATACCATCAATGGAAATAAGCCCACTCTAGGAGACTGGTTTGGGGTTGAATAGTCTTACCCTAAATGTGGACAAGACTCAAATAATACAATACTCAAATTCCATATTTTGAATTTATATTACCAGTACAGCTTAGAAATAGCTTTTTTGATATATAAAACTGATGAATATTTTAACAGAAATTGGTCCAGTTGATTTGTTAACAAAGATTTTTATTTAATTTGTTTAGCTATTAACTAGTTTTAAATATTGTTAAAATTGAAACATTTCCTGACCAAGTGATATAATGACACTGTATAAAAATAAATCAAAATGTATTCAAACTATATATAACATTTCTTGTGTTTACGTCATTTGACCTTTTTAGAATATAGCTGTTTGAGTCCAAATTTTATAGCTGCTTTCTGTTCAATGAAAGCAGTACATGACATATGCTTTTAGTACAGCATATGCAATAGCAGACCGCTTAGCAGTACATATGCGATTAAGAGATAAGAAAGTATTCAGATTTGCATATAGAAAATTCAGCTATCTAAGAATCTGTTTTCATTTAACGATTTTTATATTTTTATTCGTAACTAAAAACGTTCAAATTTAACATAGTTTTTCTAAAACATGCAAACACTCAGCCAGACAAATCCTTTTCCAGTTACGGCTTCCAGTGTTTATAATTAATTAATCTAATTGATCACCACTATTTGAAAAAATTAAAAGTGAAAAGGATATGAACGATAATAACAAATAACATTACGTAATGTTTTAAATACCCGATACTACATAATAATGTGTACTGGATTTCTTATAAAATATTACTTTAATTTTGATTTTAATTCGTGATAAAGCTTACTACATAACAGGGTACTCATAATATGAGTAAGACATTCCATAAAAAGTTTAATCGACCATGTTAAATTAGAAACATCTAGAAAAGCAAGAGTACAGGTACTATTTAGTTTTACATAAATTAATAACTTATAAACCACTACCCAATTTCAACATCATAGAAATTCCCTAAGCTCTTTCATAGAATGGTATAGGATGGGATGAATAAGGGGAATAAAGAAAGAGAGTTTTCGTGGGGAAAAATTTGGAACTTCCCTTTACTATAAATACAATTTTTTTGCATAGGTAAAAAAACATATTTAAATAAAAAAATGAATTTAAAACCAACCATACACTTTTTATTTTAAAATGTATACCTCTTGGACATTATTCTAGAAATAATGTAACCATGACCAGAGTGACGAGAATGCTTAAGAAGCAACTAAACGTTTTTATTGGCTGCAAGTCGATGATGGAAGTCGAAGCTATCCGTATCATTGTTACCAGGGCTGCAAGTCGATGATGGAAGTCGAAGCTATCCGTATCGTTGTTACCAGGGCTGCAAGTCGATGATGGAAGTCGAAGCTATCCGTATAGTTGTTACCAGGGCTGCAAGTCGATGATGGAAGTCGAAGCTATCCGTATCATTGTTACCAGGGCTGCAAGTCGATGATGGAAGTCGAAGCTATCCGTATCGTTGTTACCAGGCTTTCAACGAACACTTCTCCTGACTTCGCACCAAGTTAAACTATCTCTAGTATAGTCATTTTTGAAAAAACTTAGATATACAAAAGTTGGTATTTCCCACTGAGCTGACTTCACTAGGGAAGTTAATTACCCAAAGTGAAAATTAAGTTAGATGCATACTTCATAGCAGCGTCAAGTTTAGCTTTCCAATCCACGCATTTTAGATAGCTGACATGTTGGAGAAGAGTAATATAAACTATTATTTAAAGTTAGCATATTGAGAAATTGTGTTTATATTTTACTGTGGTATTTTGCAGCACGATGAAAGGTATTTTTCATAGCTCGTGCCAAAGTGACCTTCCTCCGGAGATCACTTTAAATGCTAGTAAATTTAAATTATTCTAAATTTACATTACCATGTCATGAGCTATTCCCTTTCCTCTCCGTTAGAAACAAAGCTCAGAAAGAGTCACTGTAGTAACCCTAAAAAAACAATTAATTTCAAATGGTAATACTTTAATATAGAATATAAAACATAAACTTTTAACTACAAAAAAATTTAATATTTTAACGAAATCTGAGGTTGTTTTAAAATCAGGGTAAGTCTAATGGGCGTTTTAATGAGAATTGAAAAAAATAAACACTATACATAAATGAGGTGATCTAACAAGAAGTAAACATCTTAAGATTTAGTTGATTATTAATCAACTCCATAGGTCTACGGCAAGCAATCCTTGGTGTTATGCTTTGAGACACAGTTGTGCAACGACTTTTAAAACTATCTTTATATACCAATTTCAAAATACTATTTAACGAAAAAACAATTAAATGTGTCACATTATTTAGTATAAAGGCAAATTGAAGTATAATTTCAACGCACCAAAGAAAAAAATTGTTCACTTGGCAGATTTAAAGCAAACTCCTCCGTTCTTTACGAACCATTTTGATCGATTGAGGTATGAAAAAAATATCTTGTTCGTAGTTGTGTCTAAATGTTCTTATTTTTCCAAATAATGGTTCTAAAGGACCTGGTCACCATCAAAGAATAATTGTATTTAAATTGTATCTATTAATACATTATGTAAAGGTTATTAACATTAACAAATGTTACAAATAAATAATTTATCTACCTATATAAATCAAATAAGTGTATAACCACCGCTTGAGCCTTGACATATCTTATGCAACGGACGCACCGGAGGTATTGAAATTTATGTAACATTTATTTGTATGTCTGTCTGACTGTACATTACCTGTTTTGCATCGTTGCCTCCAGGCTGACGGCAAACACGGACAACCTCACACTCACGTCCGCTCACCATCAGATAGCGCACTCGACTAGTGGCTAGCGGTAGTGGAGGGGAGAGAGAAGTTACCCCCACCTACCGCCAGGGGCACATTCCGTGTCATGTTCCCGTCGACACAGACGGGTGGGTAGCCACAGCTGTGTCGTCACGTGCCCCTGGCGGTAGGCGGGGGTAACGGCTCTCTCCCCTCCACTACCGCTAGCCACTAGTCGATTGCGCTATCTGATGGTGAGCGGACGTGAGTGTGAGGTTGCCCGTGTTTGCCGTCAGCTTGTAGGCAACGATGCAGAAAAGGTAATGTATAGTCAGACAGACATACAAATAAATGTTACATAAATTTCAATAACTCCGGTGCGTCCGTTGCATAAGATATGTCAAGGCTCAAGCGGTGATTATACACTTATTTGATTTATATAGGTAGATAAATTATTTATTTGTATTTGTAATTATTTGTTAGTGTATGTAAATATTGTGTTAGTGTATTGTTACTTTTGGTATATGTATTTGTTATTTTTGTGTTAGTGTAGTTAAAATGTAAAGGAAAAAAATTAAGAAAATCCAAAAAAATTTAGTAGTTAGGTGTAAAAACTTGATATTTAGATGTAAGTAGGGTTCACTTGATAACGGGAGGAGTTTCCTTACCTCCCGAAACGTAGTGTGGTTTTGAACACTAGAAGCGATAGGTACCGTCCAAATAAATCAAGAAATAAACATAACGTTATACTCTGATTGCGAGCGAAGATGCTTCTACATTAAATTATGCCATAGTTTAAGTAGACTTTCCAATTTAAATATACTTATGTATTCCTAGCATAACTTAATTGTTTATATAATGCCTTTGTATTTAAAGTACTGATCGTAAATCTTTACTTTCTTTTTATAGTAGAAACAACTTATAATACTAGAACATTATTTAGATTTTTTGTGTGTATATTAATTTGGTATGTGAGACACTGAATCTTTGTTTCGTTATTTTTTCATATAAACCATTATATTTTGGACTAGCTGTGTACCCGTCCTTCGTACTGGTTGTATGTCTAAATAATAGATGAATTTGAAAATAATAACAACCGAATTAATTTTACAATATTTCATTGGTTGACGTGAGGATGGCACAAGGCACTTTCGAAATTAATCTGTGTATCAGGGAACCTCAGGGGAAAAAACTGTCGATCAGTAGTTCCTGTTGTTCATCGATTGAAAAGAGTGAAGGAGGGATGTTTATGAGACCACCTGTTTTCCAATCTCCTGTTCTCATCTTTTAGAAGGACCTAATACAAATCCTCAAACCTTTAGCCTTATTGAAAAATAATTTTCAAATTTACTGTTAAGTTGAGACACTCAGTAGTAGGCTACATCAAATATCTATTTAGAGAGGCATAAATCTAGTCCCCTTATGACTCAAGCACACAAAGTGTCTGTATGAAAACTCTAGGGAGAAAAACACCATTACTCCCCATTATGGGCCATGTTGTTGATGCTGATGTCCTTTAAAAAACCAAATTTCAGCTCTATTGGTTGAGAAGTTTGTGATTATTATATTAAAGGTCAGTGGGGCAGATCCCTTAAGTATTTTTTATCTGCTTGTTTTGCTTCCGAATTTTAACTCTATCAGCCCAGTAGCAGGTGCAAGATTTTTAAAATAAGTATTCTGAAGGTTCGGGGGTGGGGCCCTAAAACACGTTCTTAACGGGAATAGGCTTGTGTTTATTCTGATATATTAGGTATTTTCCTACTGAATTCAACTTAAAAGGTCCGAACTGATGCTCATAAGATTTCCAGCAATAAAACTAAATTAGGCAGGGACAGGTACGATTTTGTTTCAAACCTAGCCTTTTTGTACATTGGCAGAATAAGGGGAACCACTATGCAAACTTTCACTTTCTTAGACATTGTCATTTTTTAGTTACAGTGATCACAATGTGAGCGAGTGAATGTGTCTGAAAAATATAGATTTAGATAATATGACCACTCTGTATACTTCTGTTATTTATTACCAATCTTCACTCAACGTTTTAATTGAGAACTACAACAGCTGATTATTGAATAAATACTCTTAGTCATCAACTGGTTTAGTATAAATAAATGCTTTGTCCATAACCATAAGATGGTATCTTGAAAATCCCGTGGTGTTTAGCCCTGAGGTGAATTCAAAATGTTGAAATAGCTTATAATCTTTTAATGTACGTATAGAGCACATATAGACAAAGTTTCATCTAAATGAAATCACCCGTTTCCCTGGGGAAAGCGAACAAATACGATCAAAACCACGCAAAAACACGTTTTTGAGCAGAAGTCATTTTTTTATGGCGTAATACAGTTTAAAGTAGCCTATAATCTTCTCACAAATTTATTAAACAAAGAAACAAAGATTCATCAAAGATGGATCAAAAGATTTATCAGTGCACTCGTTTTCCCGAGAATAGCGAACAAAAACACTTTCTTGAGCTTTACCGAAGGACAGACACACAGACAGTAATTGAGATAAGACTTTTTTGGCTCCCCTAGGGTGTACAACGCGAAAATATGCAAAAATGTTATAATTCAAAGCAATGTACAGACAAAACTTCAATTTGTTATATATATATATATATATATGATCTTTGTATACTTATGTAATTTATTACCCATCTTCACTCAACGTTTTAAATTAGAAGTACAACATCTGTTTACAGAATAACAATTCTTTTCCATAAGAATAACATAGGATCTTTAAAACCTCGTGGGGCAGATTCCTAAGGAGATTTACAAAAATCCAATTAACATAAAACATCCTAACGCACATATAGAACATAGAAAAAAAGTTTCATCGAAACCAGTGCACCCGTTTCCCAGTGAAAATAGAATAAAACGTGACCAAAATCGCACGAAATCACGTTTTTGATCGGCCGCCATTCTTTCTCAAAACGGCATAAGCCAGTTTAAAGTGGCCTAAAACCTTCTCACGCATGTATAGAACAAAGAAACAAAGTTTAAACAATGTCAGTGCTGCCGTCTTCCCGTGAAAAGCGATCAAAAACCCGTCCTTGAGCGTTATCGACAGACAGACAGACAGAGATTGAGATAAGACTTGTTTTGGCTTCCCTAGGGTGTAAAACTTAAAAATATTCAAAAATTTAATAATTCCAAGCAATGTACAGACAAAACTCTAATTTTATTTACATAGATATATTTGTTAAATTATGGATGAAACGCCATCTCCTAATTAATTATATACATATTCCATGTTTAACCTGAATAAAATGTTTCATTATAAAATAAGTTTGCTAGATTTTGTAAATATTCACTATTTGATTTTAAATTATCCGTAAACACCAAGACGATAAATATTTATTATGGTATTTTGTTACACTGTAATATTGTTTGTATCAAACCACTTAATTCAGTTATGTCCGTCCCGCAAATAATTGTAAAAATATTATATTTAGTTATAGGTAGAAAAAAAACTCGTATTGAAAATTATATTACTTGAGGTGGTTCAAATTTATACTTAATAAAAGTGTTAAATTCTAATTTTTTTGTTTGCATATTTTACTATTGCATTTACGTATGATTTACTAACTTACCTGGTGAAACGTTGTAAGCGATATTGAAACGAGGAAACGTGAATTTGGGAAACCTACCTGTAATTGTGACCACCTGTCTAATTGGTGGCCTGCCCATACCGATGATGATTGATGATTTAAAGTACATAAGTGTCTATTTATCATATTACTGTATTTTCTCTAATATGAGTATGATTTGTTATCTTGCTTACTTGCTTGCTTGATTGCAACACTGATCTCAAAAAAGGCTCCAACGATTCCCTTCGAAATCTGTAATTAGTTTCAGGGTTAACAGTAAGTTCTAGAAAAAAAACCTCTGAAAAAATTAAATTATGTAAAAATATGTAGTTTTCATTAATCACACAGTATAACTAAACTATCTTGAAGGTGTCCTGCATGAAAATATTGTAAATGTAGGGGAGGATTCATAATATATTATATCTTAATATCTCTTTAAGACGCCAACACAACCTGGGTGTATTTTAAGGTGAATATGAATGAATGATGAGCTTAGTATGGGAGAGATGCCTTGAGTAGCCTTTTTAATGACTAAGACCGACTGATTATTTAGCCAGGATCATTAACTAATAGCCCAATGACCGATGGCAGCTGGATCCAGTATCGAACCTTCACATTTTCTCAGGATTTTGCTCAGGATCGGACAGGCGAACTTCTGATTATGAAGCAAACACGCTAACCACTGTGCTACCCAACCAAATATAGATATAATGTGTGATTAAAGAAGACTAGTGGCTTGAAGGGCCCGTAGCCCTTAGCCTTGCTCCAGTACTCTGCCTCATCTGATCACTTTTACTCTATACATGCTGAGGAAAATAAAACAGTATAAGTAGGAACATATGCCAGTTCGTGAACAAAGTAGGCAATTAATCACACATTTTAATTCAAACAAAGCAGACGTCTAAAATCCCCTTGCTCTTCTTATGAGTGATGTTTTACATTATCGCTGGTTTACTGGTAGCTTTTTATAAATACTGCTCTTTTCCCGAGTTCCTGGGTCAAGCCCTCTCCCATCATCCTGAAATTTGCTAAGCTCCCAAAATTTTACTTTAAAATTTCGTTTACATTGTTTTATATAAATATACTTACTCCAACAACACTAATTGTATATCAAAATTTGAATACATTGTGAAAAATATTAAATAAAATGGCCAATGAAATGTAAAGCAGAAGTTGTTGTCCCCCTACACCACTTATTGCAGTTAAATCTGTTCAAAGATTATTTAAATGTAATAACTAAAATCTGGAACAGTCTTTCAATTAAAATATTGAAGCCCCAAAGGGCACGTTATGTTCCATTTACCACCGAGATAACTTGAGTCATATCCATTACATGCAGTGACAATCAACTATTGTGTCTCATGATTACGATCTTAACTAAAGTTACATTTCATATCTTAACTTTAGGTCAATCAACTTTCGTACTCAAAATAACGTGCTAAATAGAGCGAAAATTTATTTCCATGATCCCACTGAAGCAGAATATTTTTTTATGTTTAATTTTTAATTCTAATAACAACTTTTACATACACAACTAACTATCATATTTCTAAAAATTTGATAACCGTTATTTTATATAAGAGGTGGGAAGTCATACGTTTGAAAAATTATAGTAAACACCATTTTAAAGACAAAGTTACAGTAGGAAATATCTGTATAAATAGTTTTTATGATTTTCAATTTTCTTTTCTACTGTTGATATATACACGTAAAACTTTGTTTTCCAACGTAAATAAATTATCACTTAAACTGTTTTGGCAATATTGCCTCACGCCCACATTATATTTTGCAATCAAAATATTTTTCTATGGATATTTTGTTATCTCCATCACAATCATATTTTTAATACTATTTTTTGCAGCGATTGAGTCTGAGCCCTGAATCGTCCTCTAATCTGAGTTGGCTTGATTTTGCCTCCGTTAAAGTTCGGAACTAAGCTGATTTAGGGCTGAAGCCTCATCAGAAGAAGCCGGGGAATTAGATTTGCTCTGACGTCTTCTTTCTCCACTTAAACGATTGGTGGAGCATCCTATGGGAGCTCTACATTTAACACAGGTTGCAAGAGATTTAATAAAAATCACCAAAACTATTAGTAACAAAGAAATATTGATTTTAGAAAGTTTTTACAACTAAACTCTTCATCATAAAGTGCTTGAATGTTCTTGTACTTACATTATGTTTTATTTGTTTCAGAATGATCCCGTTGGCATAGATTCATAAGAAATATCCAGTAAGTTTAAAACATTTATTTTGTTAAAGTGATTTTTGTACTACCTGTACTAAAAAAAATTTATATATTTGGTCCACTCTTATCACTAACCATGTTTGAGTTCAGACCCACTTAAACTAAATATTATTCTTTTCATGCTTTTAAAACCAAGCAAAGATACCTCACTTTGTTGTTATGTTGTTATGGTTTATATTTTGGAGTTTTTATCGTAGTTCGTACTAGTCTTATCTAGTTAATTGGTCAACAAATTTTAAATGCCAACCAAGCAGATCTAGTCATTACTGTATAATGTCACTCTCTACGGACTGTACGTTACGGGTTTACTGGTGTTTTAGTGTCATGGTCACTAACCATTAGAGTTCAGACCAATTAAAACTAATTTTTAATAGTTTCATGCTTTTTCGTTTGCATACTTCTTCTTTTTGCATTAATTCGTCTTTTCGCACCCTCCTTATTGGTCGAAGTTTTTAAAATTTAAACTGGTTCCGTTTCAAGCTATTAAACAACTGTCCCGCTATAACTTGAAGGCTTACAAGTACAATTTCGACCTAAAACTAACACAATTTTGGAGCCATATATGATGACGTAACATTCAATTAATATATTTACAATGTATATGTCACGTATTTCATCCGGTACACTATTTGTGTAACTTTAGAAATACTTCTTTAATCCATTACTATCCTAGTATATCTTACAATATTAATACAAAAGAAATTTGCTGATAAAAGATTCTTAATTAATAATATACTAATTATTTTTTCTTGGAGATACTTTAGAAAATTGACTATCGGAAAGTTCTAAGTTATTTCAATTGTAACGTTCACAATTTAGTTGTTGAGGTAGAAAACAAAAGTTTGTGTGGCTAGAAGTTACAGCAAAACTTTACTACTAAGGGCGGAAGTGTGGCCGTTAATTACCTCAATTTTAACTGCTCAAGTTTTCGTGTTGTATTTTTTATTATAGTTGCTCTTAATTGCTATACTTTAGATGCTCTCTGACGGCTTTTAGATGAATCGGTTTGGAGCCGTCAAGCCACAAGGTTTGTGTGAGCCACAAGGATATTCTTCAATAACCAATATTTTATCTGAGAAACTGCGATCTGAGTCAGGCAGAGCAACACATTAACATTAAAAATTAAGGCTGGATTATCACTTCTTTTTTTAATGCAGTGATGGAAAATGTGCGCAATAATTCTTTTAACATTCTGACAAATTGTAAACCAAAATTAATCCTTTCATGAAAAACGTTTTACGGCCAAATAAACCTGGTGTACTCAACCAATTTCTGTAACAATCGTATTAAACCATTGGTAATCTCTGAATTTGACCGAGGTTTTGCTTACTTCATACTTCATACTTTTATAAATAATTTTCAATGTTTCAAACCACTTTTTACACACTTTGTCTTTTATCCCTGCAGCAGCAAGATGTGATTTTTAATTTTGCACATTCGTTTATGCTCGACAATTGAGTAAATTTACTCTGTCCTTTCACCTTTCTGTCATGGTATTACAAAATGTCGTCGCTCTTTTACTGTTGGGCAAATAGCAAATATGTGAGACTTAAATAGACTATTATCTTATTGTAGACTATTATTTTCACAAAGAATTATTCTGAATCATTCGTTGAGGTTTTTTGGAGGGAAATTCCCACCCCTTTATCAGGCTCTGGTGGCAACCCAAACTGCATAATATAAATTAACCTGCTTATTATATATATATATATATATATTACATAAGAATATTGTGGTAACGTGTGTCTTTACGTTCATAGAAATCTAGACAAACAGAAGGAATAATAGGCAGGTATACAGGTAACCCTTTTTTATTAGTGAATTTCCTTTGGAAAGTGAACTATTAGCATGACCCGCACGGTGAAACTTAAGCCCGGGACCACCATAGAAGTTCCTAACGTGACCCTTAGAACACGTTTTGAGGGGTCTTCAAAATTGTATATATATATATATATATATATTTGTATATATTTGTGTATATATAGACATATATATATATATATATATGTATATATATATATGTTTTTGCTCTCTAGCGGTCACATTGTTTGTCCGATTAACTTCAAATTTGGTAGGGTTGTTCCTTTCCGTAATAAGTTGGACAAGTTCTTTGGGCAAAACAATCGGAAAACTCTAAACCCTTTTTTTCGGGATTAATACTTCAAATTTCAAGTTTATGGGGCCAAAAAGGGTCAGATAAGCCCCAGAAAGCAATGGATGTAAAAAGGTGGGAATTAGTGAGGCAAAAATATTAAGCCCTCTCTCGTCATTCTAGCATAAATATTTACCGAGTTATTAAAGAAAATGTGTTTCGACTAAACACAGTACGTTGTCTTATGGGGTTTTTGCACTAGAAAAGCCTGTTATTCCTTTGATAGAGTATTTTTATCATGCCCAGCAATTCACGCCTACTTTCAAGCTGAGACTGGATCTTCTCCTAACATTATAATGTGCAAAATTGTATTCTCAGCCTTGCAGGTAAATGAAACCAGGAGAATCAGAACAGCCAAAAAACCAATGATTTCATATTTCAATAAAAATTGGAATTCATCTATGTTTTTAAAGTTGATGATTTTGAGTTTTAAAAGTTTTTATGTGAAAATTCACTTCCCTCACGTCACCATGCTGCGTGCGAACTCGTTTTTTTCCTTTTAGCGAATTTCCCCTATAGGGAAGAAGCTATTACCGTAGGTCTCATGGTAAGACTTAAGACCGAGACCATGATAACTTTTCATTTTGAGGTCCCCAGATGCCAAAAACACCATTCGTTCAAATTTTTATATATGTATATATATATATATATATATGTATGTGTCCGTAAGCACGATAACTCTCGTAAAAAAGGTCCGATCTTAATGAAATTTGGTAAAAATGTGTAAAGTACCATTTATTTGAACGAGTTCGAAAACCAGATGAATCGCACCATCCGAAGGGGGGTTTTTGGGGGGTTTTGTACCCCAAAAATGTGTTTTTTGGGGTTTTCACATGTAATTTTAATTTAAATCAAATTTTAATTTATACCATTAAATTCAGCTTAAAAAAACAAACAATTTGGTATTTTGATCATTGCTCTACGTCAATTGGTTACCGAGATATTGAAAGTGCTAAACACAGTACGTTGTCTAATGTTATTCTTATGGAGAAAAAGAAAAATTGTATATCTCGCTTATTTATGAACGTAAACTGTCAAAATTTGGTATATGGCTTTATTTGGTTGTGGTCTATTGATATTTGCACAAAAATCCATTTTTTGCCCGATAGTTCCCGTAGCAGCAAACCTGCATACTCAGCCCCATGTTATTCTTATGGAGAATAATTAACGTGTTATCTCCTTTAATTATGAACATAAATTAATAGAACTTGGTATGTGGCTTTACCTAGTTAAGTTATAATGATATTTGTATAAAAGCCCATTTTTAGTGTTCCTTATTTCAGCAAACCTGCATACTCAGCCGCCATGTTATTCTTATGGAGAATAATTAAAATGTCATAAATCGTTTATTTATGAATGTATATTGATGAAACTTGGTATGTGGCTTTATGTGGTATTAAGATAAATTAATATGCACTGGAAATTCGCTGAGTATGCAGGTTTGCTGCTACGGGGGTATTTCTAATTGTTCTCCTGTTTTTAAATTGTCTTATGTTTTTTAAAACAAGATGTGTGAATATGTTAATTGCATTTATTGAAATACCCTTCAATAGAGGTTAAGTATTTTTATAACAAGCGTTTCTTCACTTTTTCTTACTTGATTGCCCAGCTTTGATAGAATTCAAACTCAAATACTTTATTGATCATAATACTCTGATTTATCCAAAGATGACTCTATAAATCCAAAAACAGATATTCTTCTTATATTTAGTAAGAGGCTAGCTCTTTCTCCAGCTAGTTTCACAGACGATTATACGTAGTAGCCTACCACATTTTTTTGTTTCTAAGATGATCCAAAAGGGAAAATACAAAAAGGTTGTATGAAAAATTCGACACACTATTTGACTATAATTCTCCAAAACCAAGATTTTTTTGAATCCTTTGGTCTAAAAGATTAACTAAATAATTTAATTTCCGTTTAAACAAGCGTTAAAATACGGTCAGAAAATATATATTTAAATTCTAAGTAAACTGTGAAGCTCCACTTCACTTATTCAAACAGTGATTTTAAAAATAGCTTATTGCATTAAAATAATTTTCAGTGGACTTTTGAAAAGAAAGTTCGTTTTGGGAGCGGAAAGATCATTTAGGATTACCAGCTTCAGGTTGAAGAAGGTAATCAGTTGAAAAGTGATGAACAATAAACGATAAGAATTATCTCCAATCAAACCGAATTATCATCCCTGATTCTTCATTGACCTTAATTTACTTGAATTCACTGACAATTTGTTTGTTTGCCTACTTTCGAAAACCGGTCTCACAAAGTTTCTAAAAGAAGTAACACAATATTTGTATACAATAAAATCAAGTTTTATAACATCGATTTTCGAAATGAAATTTTTTTTAATTTATCGAGTTATAGCTTGTCCAAACAGCCGTGCGCCCTGAAGGATTAGGACGACCCTCGCTCCCTCACGCCCAGGCACACTCACACGCGCGGCCCGGCCTACCTGCCGCTAATGGTTCTTCTATGAATCACCAACTAGCCCTTGTGCTACAATATCACAGTTTTCTAACTGTTAACTTTACTTAATTTGCACTCTAATTACTGAACTCAAAATAAGATTCCTCGCGAAATGAGTCCAAACACGGTACAATTGTGACAACTCTAAGCGGTTTTATGGTCAGTAGGTTACAAAATAATAAATTTGACAACTTAAAAATGGTTATGGATGTTTTATTTAAATTCGCACGGTCACAATAACATACATCATTTCAGTAATTCAAGTAGTGATTTCATACGTATGAAAAAATAACTTAAAAAATAAGGTTACATACCTTGTCGTCATCATAGACATACAAATATATGAACCTTAACGAATAGTATTTTTGGCATATGGAGACCTCAAAACAAAAAGTTATCATAGACTCGGGCTTAAGTCTTACCATAAGACCTACGGTAATAGCTTATTTCCTATAGGGAAATTCGCTAAAAATCACGATCTCCTCATAGCAAATTCTTTACTTTAATATTTTGTTTTTTTGCCTAACCTATTTAGAAAAACCATTGAATTTTAACCATGCAATGATGTAATTATAAAGGTTGATGTACGGGTATGGAAATAAAGAAATAATTAATTAATTTTATTTATTTGCTTTTATTTTCTAAAACATCATGAGAAAAATGGTTTTTCATATACAGTATAGTAATATTCGTCGGAAATTGTGAAATATTAATTGTATCACGTTAGTATAGCATATGATACTTTTTTTAATTTAAGTGAGGATGAGAATGTAAAATCCTTAAAAAAGACGCATTATTTATTGTGAAACCTATATAGCCTGAGGGGTTCTAATACATAATAAAAAATAATGTTATTTTCGTTCAATGCAACGAAAACCCCTATCTTAAATGTAATATTCTAAACCCACTACACAAGAAAGCCATTAACGAAGTATATAATGATAATTTATACGGGCCAAAGGTAAAGTGACTGTATATGTAACTTGTTTAATGATCTGAAGCCTCTAACATATAGACGAGATGGGGAAGGAAAGCTAACTTTTTATCTTTCTTCTTAAATATGTATTACAACACTACAAAGTATACTTACACTTATACTGTACTTACATACATGACGGTAAAATATACACAAAAGATGGTAAAGCGCGATCGATTTCTACCAGTTATACCAATCATCATCAGGTCCAATCAGAGAATCGTATCGTGTTACAAAAGAAATTATTTAAATATATATCTCAATTGTAGTAACATTTTAAATAATAATTACTTTTCAACAAAATTCTAGAATATATTTTGGAATCTAAAAACAGGTTGTTTGGACGAAAGGAGATTGTTCTCATTGTGAAGCCGGTCTTTTGGGAGGGGGAGATAAGCGAGTCGTGTTACCGAGACTGATCGCAGCTTCAAAACTCTGAGTTTTTGCTTGATCATAAAAAACACAATCCATTCCATATCCTATCACATACTCTAAAAGGAGTAATGTTTGCTTGCTTGATTGGTCGCTTGCAACTCTGATCTCAAAAACTCCTCCAACGATTTCTTTTAAATGATGGAATTAACTTATTACTGAAATAAAAAGTGTTATAGACAGGTTCCATCCCCAGGAAAATTTTTTTTAGAAACTCTAAATTTTTTAAATGAGAGAAAAATTAACATTGGGCTTATGGAGTTTAAATTTAGAACAAAATAATCATAACTTCTGTTTATATTCAATCAGAGAACTGTCAAAGTAATATTCATGTATTTTTAAGTATTAAAATTATTTTAAAATTATTTTATTATTCGCAGTTATATAAAGATAAATATAATATATATTAATATAAATTAAAATATTATTTATCCATCTATAATATTATAAAGAAGAGGTGGTTTCTGTATGTCTGATTTTCCAGGTAAACGCAAAAACTACTGAACCGACTGTGCTGAAACTTTACATAAAGGTAGATCTTGAACCCATGCAACCCATAGGTATATTCACTTCCTTAAAATCCCCTCGGGCTACGCCCCGTAAACGTCCTAAGTTTCAATGCTTACATTTCAGAAAAAGTAAACATTCAGAAACTGTAATGCTAACAGCTGTGGATACTTCCATTTGACAGCTTAAAGAGCAGTAGTAAGATCTGCTATTTCAAGCAAAATTAAACGCAAATCGCTTTGACTATAGACCGGGTAAAGAAAACACCTGTGCGAAGAACGGGTACATTAGCAAGTTTTAATTTTATACTAGCATTTTTATTTTGCCCGACGACTTGTCCTGTCCTAATGTCATTTAATTTGTTTTATGTCAAATACTCGTCCATTTTCAAGATTATCTCGTTCCCTACGCTCACTCGCCTATCGGAAAAAGAGTTTGAGTTGCCATTCAAGTAGTTTATTCCATAATGAACATATGCTTATGCCTTTCAAGTTTGTTTAGATATAATCTGTTTGGGTAACTAACTGAACTTTGATCAAATCAATGGGAACTTTGAAAGCCATTGGGACAGAGCCCTTGGGTCGGATTAAAATTTTTTTACTAAAACCTTTTCCTGACATTAACACACAACAAAAAAATAAATATTCAATTTGGTGCACTAATTCTCAAGTGATGTCGTGACGAAGGTAAAAAGGGATTTATTTTTATTTTTGTACATTAAAATTAGATAATCCGGTAATGCAGCACCAGTTAATATTTTAACTTGAAAATTAAATAGTTTATAAGTAATGCAAAATAAAATTAATATGTTATTGTACATTCTCCTGTCGAATCGTATTAAAATTTGACAGAAATCTTTTCCAGTACAATCACGTAAACGGTTAAAATATGAAACACATTTGTCAACCCTTATTTGATCATATTTTAAAATTGAAGAGCCTCCATATAAAGTTAAATACCCAATAAAATGTTTAAATTAACAAGTTGCATATGAATTTTATTTTTGGTTTAAAACTCAAAATAACTACAGAATGAAAATTAAAATCATACAGTGAAACTCAAACTCTATACCGTCCAAAAACTTTATGTACCAACGTATGCTCTTTCTCTCTCCCATACTGATGAAAATCTCAGATGATACATCAACACAGATAAATTGTTCATATTGTAACCACTCAAAGTTCATGATGAACTCACTAACTGAATATCTGTTTAGTTTTTTTATACCTTTCATTAATAAAAAGGGCAATTACGTTCAAATTAAAGGCCCGATTTAGCGGGCTAACAATTTGATTGGGCCTTATCGTTCTCTGTATACTTAAAATCATTGGACATGTTATACTACCCATTAAGTGCAGCATCAAATCTAATTTTTAATCTAATTTAATTCTGCTTTTTATTGTTAGTTTATCTGCTTAAAAGAGCAGATCAAATCATGACCATATTTATGACAGCTGTTTTAAACTAAAGTGATAAATAAATGTATCTTGAATACAAATAAATTTAGGTTTACATTAATATTCTCAGACGTTCCCTTTTAGATTGGGTACCCAAAACCAGCTATGATGGGTTTAGTGTAAAAAGAAACAAAGATTTATTCAAAATGATATTTTTGAGCTCATCCAATTACCCAATAAAAGATTGTTTATAGATTTTTCCATCGTTACAGTATACGGTAAAGAGTCCTCCTGGGTATTTTCTTGTTATTAAAACGTAGAGCAACAAACTTCTTAAAAGATAACGATATTGTTTTAAAACTAAAATTGTCGTTACGCTTTCTTTTGGGTTTGCCACTCATTCCACACCATCCTGTAAAATTGACCTTACGTTTGATCTGGTAACTAGGAATAGAAGTAATACTAGAGATCTAATAAGAAAATGTAAAAACTGGAACCGTAGAACTCAATACCAAGTCAGTCTGAAATATTAAACAATCTTTGTTTGAAACTCATTGTTAGTGATGGTAATTTACGTTAATTAAGAAATGATCACGGACTTTTCCCATCTCTGATTTTATGGTTTTGCAATCAGTGATGGCAAATGTCTGCAATCATTTTTGAAATAACATGAGTTATTCTTGTGTCACATTTCAAATAAATAGCTGGACTTATTCCTAAATGTATTTTAAAAGCAAACACAAACTCACAGATTGGAAATGGAGGAATAAATGCCGTATGTTCATATCAAGTGCAAGGTGTTAGATGACTCAATAGCTGCTCTTTAGTAACTATACACAAACTAAATCGAAAATAGAAAGTTCTAATGGAATATTTACAACAATGCAGGTTTAAGACGGTTTTCGTATGCTTTTAATTATTCATACAATGTTTTACTGGACGCTCGTGGAGCGGACGATAGGCCTGTGGTGCAGGGCTGCAATTGTCTCTTGTTTTCCAAGATCTTTCCATGGTACTCACTGTGGAGATCCCGGAACGCAGCCAGCTGAAACAAATATCATATTATATTACTTTAAGAAAACAAATTAGTGTAGTAAATGAAACTATTTTACTAGAGTATTATAGTTCTTATCATAAGAACTAGATTACATATTTTCCATAATTTCCTTCCTTAGATTATAAATCTTTTATAAGTATAGAGAAAAAAGTAAAAGTTATAGATTTTTGAAATTGTCCTTCATCAACAGAAGAAAACTTGGTTAGTTTGATTACTACCACAGTTGAATCTACATAAATGGTATTCAATCCATTCAATGAAATATAAGCTATCGCACTCTTAAGATTGTATTTATTATAATGTGAATATTATTTTGACGGTTGAGATTATCACTTATGAAATAAACAAAAGAATATAAAATGTCAGGAATAAACAAAGAATGCAATACAAATCCCTCAAAGATGTTCCTCGAGATCCACTGCAAGCTAAAGTAATAATCTCTGAGTCAAACATCATTTCCAATCGTAGTTCGGGAAAATGTATTCAGAATTTGAGTTTTTAACTTACCAACTCTTCACTCAGTATTCCAATTACCAATTTTCCTTAGTATTCCAATAGCTAATAAAAGTCTACAACAATATTTATAGATAATTCCTAGTTCACATTCGGTAGTTCTCATGTTTCATTGCAGGCCATTCTGAGACGAGTTTATACGGCTTCTCATCTCACTTAGCGAATGCCGTAGAGGTTCCCGAAAAGGGCCTACCATACCAGAAAGGGGAAGATAGGACTCAGCCTTGCCTTACCTGGATAAACGGTTTTCCCTTTAATTTTCTTTCTGAAAATTTGTACGATAAAATTATTTTCAAAGGATCAATATTATTACTATTTCTTACTAAACTAATTTTAAACGAGTTTAAGTCTTCAGTGCTTGGTACCTGATGGTGTGACAGCTTGATGGGCTTGGGCAGCAGGATGAAGATGCCGTTCTCAGAGTAGGGAGGTGTGGTGAGGGACCCAGGGTAGGTGTAGTACTCGTGGTTCAGGGTGAGCGCACTCTTAGGCCACTGCATCGCCTCCACGCTGTTCATCTCCTGAGAGCTGTTGGCTGCGGCAATCTGAGGCAGCAACTGGTGTAGCGGCTCCAACAGCGGGTTGGCATTCTTGCGGCCCTTTTGGAAATAAAATGTTATTTGTTATTTGGAAATGTATGTTATTGGGGGTTATTTAGAGTCATTTAGGGTTATTTGGGGTCCGCAAGTTTATTTAGGTTTAGATAGCTCCCTAAGTGATGTGTTTCCTTTAATAAACGGCCCTCAGTACGACTGATTAAATCAACTATTTAATATAACTTTATGAGTGACTGTAGCACCCAAGTGATAGCTATCAGAATATTTTGTGGTGCAATGTTGCCAAATCTAAAAGCAACTGTAAGCGACGCTTCATACGGTGATATCATATTATGGGAAACATTTTCCTCAGTTTGCCAAAACAACGGAAAATACACATTCAGCTCAGATATTTTAACAAAAACATTGAAAGGATCAAAATCAAAACAAACAACTTTAACATTTTAACTGGCATTTGCTATAATTCCACTAACTGAATATAAAAACATTTATTTACTGCAAGTAGACACCTGAAAACATAATCTGGCACTGCAGGACACATGTGTTGATTGGTATGGTTTGTGTAAGGTCAAAGCTGCCCCGTCATTGGCCGGGCGAGACGATACTGCTTTTTAGTTTTTACTAGCAATCCTAAAACTATTATAAACAAACTATAGCAAATTTAATGTCTATCCTCCCATCATCACATAATATATGGTATGATCAACCTACGACTAAAATGAACAGATAAGGTTAAACAAATACATGTATATTTCCTATATTTCCTTACACTGTGATCTTGTACGGTAAATATATACAATACAATTAAAGTGATTTTGATCGGTGATCTCATTATGTACTGGCCCGATCAGTTAGGACTAAGTGACGCGTAAAATGTGCCTAGTATAGGCTATATATCTTTAGATTCCACATGAAAATATTAAGTAACTTTCTTTGAAATCCGTTCCGTTTAGCGTTAGTTTATCTGTATGTAATCTTTACCAAATTAACTATAATTTCTATGACAGAGAGGAGTTTCAAAAAGGTTACTTAACATTCTTGTGTCTGTGGCATTCGAAAATGTATAGCTGGCGCACCTTTCTGTGACATCCTTGTATATCTTGCAAAGCTAGAAGACGAATTTGGTTACATCCCAACTAGTTGTAACAACATATAGCCTACTATCGTGCTATCACAACACTATCTTATATATACAAACTAAAAAATACTATCAAAAATGCATACATAATTTTAATATTAATGCAATTTATCTCGCAACCATCATTTTTCTGTGTACCAGTTTTAGGTACTAGCACCATCGGTTGTTCTTATTTAATTAACAGGCATTTGTAGATTGTTACTACTTTAAATTCTACGAAATTATAATAGACTCATAAAAGATAAGTTGAATTTGTTATCAAAGTAGTAATGAGAACTAAATGGCTCTATGTTTAAGTTACTACAAAATGGGAGATACCTTAGCGAAAATTGTCAGAACAGCGAGGCCGTCTGGCTTGGTGGCTGCGATGGCGAAAGTGCCATATTTACTGTTGTAGTGAACCATGTGAATTTCCACAGAGAAGCTGAAACATTAGAACACCATTCATTGGACTACATAAACTTATAGTCATCATTCCCTCGCAGCTAAAATTATACCTTAGAAACCTTTATTAAGTATTACAATTTCTTTAATTGTGAACAAGTTTTTAATCTGGTCGGAAAGCATTTGGAAAATAGGAAAATTGGGGGTTGGCATCCAAGGCTTTGCAACTATTACAGAAATAGGTACATTTAGTGACTAGATAAATAGGATTATACATATATACTTTCAAGTTTTTAATATAATATCCAACTCACTGTTGCACAGAGTAACCTTAAAACAAAATATTAACAACCAATGTTCATTGCCTACATTTAATAATTGAAGCCTTTATTACATATATTTCATCTCACTACTATCCCCATTCCGTATGCATATCAATCAGTTATAACCATATGCATATATACATACGAATTTAATTATATCCTTTTTATGATTATAACTTAATGTTTTACACTTTTAACAACAATTTAACGATTTTGCTGTTTAAAGTTTCATTATGAAATCTTTATTTTACTAACTAGGCCTGCATGGTGTCAGGTAAAAGGTGTACTGGCTATTCATTTTCCGGTTTTAAATCTAAAATGGAACCAATGCTACATGCTAGTTGTTTAGTGGAGAATGTTTGTATTACAAATATTACACTTCCTCAGTTATTCAAATAATAAATTACATATAACAAATCCTCATTTAAAAATAGAAACTGGCACAACGCTTAGAACTTCGATATTAATCATGCTCAGTTTTATTTGCCAAATTTAAATGTATGTATGGTTTACACAGATTTTTTAAACGCATATTGATATTTTGCTGTGTTGCAAATTTAAGCAGATCATTTGTTGATTGCTTTATGTTTTAAGATATTAACAATTAATTGTAACATAAAAATAAATATAATGAGTCGATAGACTACTAAGTAATACAAATTTGAATCGGTTCATATATTAATTAATTAAACATTTTAATAATTATTCATAATGCATTTGGATGATTAACCAAGGTGCTTACTCATTTGTACAAACGTTAATTTATTGTACATTTCTAATCATTAATATTGTCGAGCTCAAATTATAAAATATCCTAGGACTTTATTACACATTTATTTATAATAAAATAATGTTTAATCTGGTTAGCTTATTTTATCCTGTAAAGTTATTTTCTTTATATATTTACTTTTTTTAACTTTTCAGAATAAAGTAATAAAGTATTGTTCCACTATTAAAGAATTATTCTATTAATGAAATTGTCGTATTGATGTAGCCCAATTTTAAATCTCATTTGCTCTACATTTGGCTTACATAATACTAAAATGGTATAGGTATATTTTTAGACTAAAAATACAATAATGTATATCTGTTCAAACATCACTGATAAAAGATTGTGTAAAAGTACAAGTTGGTAATTAAAAATAGTCGGTTATTTTTACCTAAAATGTGCTTTATTGCCGTTAATCACACGTGGATAAGTTATAAGAAAGATTTTGTTCAATTAATTTGTTTACCTTTCGGAATCTATAAAGTGCTCACTGCCCCAGATGTCTTCACTTCCCCAATGAAAATGCATTTGCTCGAAAACATACTTTTCTCTAAGTGGCCCGCCAATCAGATGTGGCCGGAAGGCAGGTTCCTCCTTGATGTAGACGTATACTAGAACATGTATTAAACAGAGATATTAAACATTATTAAATTAATTAATATATATATATAATATAAAATTAATATACTATATTAATTTTGGAAAAATTCTTACTTATTTTTCTAAAGCCCGGGTGTTGTTTTTTTATTTGCTCACGATAAGTTCTTTATGCACATTTATAATTTAGAAGATAATATTATGCATATTTTTTTAATATGAATCTTTTACAAAAGTATTTTTGTACTTACACTACTTTGTCACCAGTATACATACCAAGTGTACTTACTAAGTGTACAAAAGGTTATGTATCTTGATGTCCATTCCGTGTGTCAAATTAACTTGTATTTAAATTAATTTTGTAATAGTTTATAAGTTAATTATTCAAATTGTAATATTAGGTTTAACAACAGAACTGATTTTTAATGACCTTTATAAATTACAGTAAAATTATCTATGCAATAATATGTTATTTTACCACCTTGATTAAGGAGTAACTAGTAAACCATAAACTCGAAAATTTTCAGCACAAAGAAATCCATGGTACTTGCCTTGAGTGATTTTGGCGTTCGGCCACATTCTACTAGAAGTGTAAACGTATCCTCACCAGTGTGGCACGAAACATAGCATAGACCTTGGCCTTGACATCACGCTATTGGCTTGGCAATATCCGGCACGGGCAAGTACATGGTTACTGCCTTCCTTGCTGGTGAACGTTCGTCCACATTCTACTAGAAGTGAAAACATATCCTCACCAGTGTGGCACGAAACATAGCATAGACCTTGGCCTTGACATCACGCTATTGGCTTGGCAATATCCGGCACGGGCAAGTCCATGGTTACTGCCTTCCTTGCTGGTGAACGTTCGTCCACATTCTACTAGAAGTGAAAACATATCCTCACCAGTGTGGCACGAAACATAGCATAGACCTTGGCCTTGACATCACGCTATTGGCTTGGCAATATCCGGCACGGGCAAGTCCATGGTTACTGCCTTCCTTGCTGGTGAACGTTCGTCCACATTCTACTAGAAGTGTAAACATATCCTCACCTGTGTGGCACGAAACATAGCATAGACCTTGGCCTTGACGCCACGCTATTGGCTTGGCAATATCTGGCACGGGCAAGTCTATGGTTACTGCCTTCCTTGCTGGTGAACGTTCGTCCACATTCTACTAGAAGTGTAAACATATCCTCACCAGTGTGGCACGAAACATAGCATAGACCTTAGCCTTGACGCCACGCTATTGGCTTGGCAATATCTGGCACGGGCAAGTCCATGGTTACTGCCTTCCTTGCTGGTGAACGTTCGTCCACATTCTACTAGAAGTGTAAACATATCCTCACCAGTGTGGCACGAAACATAGCATAGACCTTGGCCTTGACACCACGCTATTGGCTTGGCAATATCTGGCACGGGCAAGTCCATGGTTACTGCCTTCCTTGCTGGTGAACGTTCGTCCACATTCTACTAGAAGTGTAAACTTATCCTCACCAGTGTGGCACGAAACATAGCATAGACCTTAGCCTTGACGCCACGCTATTGGCTTGGCAATATCTGGCACGGGCAAGTCCATGGTTACTGCCTTCCTTGCTGGTGAACGTTCGTCCACATTCTACTAGAAGTGTAAACTTATCCTCACCAGTGTGGCACGAAACATAGCATAGACCTTGGCCTTGACATCACGCTATTGGCTTGGCAATATCCGGCACGGGCAAGTCCATGGTTACTGCCTTCCTTGCTGGTGAACGTTCGTCCACATTCTACTAGAAGTGTAAACATATCCTCACCAGTGTGGCACGAAACATAGCATAGACCTTAGCCTTGACGCCACGCTATTGGCTTGGCAATATCTGGCACGGGCAAGTCCATGGTTACTGCCTTCCTTGCTGATGAACGTTCGTCCACATTCTACTAGAAGTGTAAACGTATCCTCACCTGTGTGGCACGAAACATAGCATAGACCTTGGCCTTGACGCCACGCTATTGGCTTGGCAATATCTGGCACGGGCAAGTCCATGGTTACTGCCTTCCTTGCTGGTGAACGTTCGTCCACATTCTACTAGAAGTGTAAACATATCCTCACCAGTGTGGCACGAAACATAGCATAGACCTTAGCCTTGACGCCACGCTATTGGCTTGGCAATATCTGGCACGGGCAAGTCCATGGTTACTGCCTTCCTTGCTGGTGAACGTTCGTCCACATTCTACTAGAAGTGTAAACATATCCTCACCAGTGTGGCACGAAACACAGCAGAGACATCGGCCTTGACGTCACGCTATTGGCTTGGCAATATCTGGCACGGGCAAGTCCATGGTTACTGCCTTCCTTGCTGGTGATCTTTCGTCCACATTCTACTAGAAGTGTAAACGTATCCTCACCAGTGTGGCACGAAACATAGCATAGACCTTGGCCTTGACGCCACGCTATTGGCTTGGCAATATCGGGCACGGGCAAGTCCATGGTTACTGCCTTTCTTGCTGGTGAACGTTCGTCCACATTCTACTAGAAGTGTAAACGTATCCTCACCAGTGTGGCACGAAACATAGCATAGACCTTGGCCTTGACGTCAAGCTAATGGCTTGGCAATATCTGGCACGGGCAAGTCCATGGTTACTGCCTTGCTGGTGAACGTTCGTCCACATTCTACTAGAAGTTTAAACGTATCCTCACCAGTGTGGCACGAAACATAGCATAGACCTTGGCCTTGACGTCAAGCTGTTGGCTTGGCAATATCCGGCACTGGCAATTCCATGGTTACTGCCTTGCTGGTGAACGTTCGTCCACATCCGACTAAGAGTGTAAACGTATTCTTACCAGTGTGGCCCGAGTTGTAGACTTTGGCTTTGACGTCGGGTTGCCCGGGCTCCACAATCTCCAGCACGGGCAAGTCCACGGTCACTGCCTTGCTGGTGAACGTTCGTCCGCATTCGACTAAGAGTGTAAACGTATTCTTACCAGTGTGGCCCGAGTCGTAGACCTTGGCTGTGACGTCGGGTTGCTCCAGCTCGACAAAGTCCAGCACGGGCAAGCCCATGGTCACTGCCTTGCTGGTGATCCTTCGTCCGCATGCGACTAAGAGTCTAAACGTATTCTTATTAGTGTGGCCCGAGTTGTAAACCCTGGCTTTGACGTCGGGTTACCCCGGCTCCACGTCCAGCACGGGCAAGTCCGCGGTCACTGCTTTGCTTGTGAACGTTCGTCCGCATTCGACTAAGAGTGTAAACGTATTCTTACCAGTATGGCCCGAGTTGTAGACCATGGCTTCGACGTCAGGTTGCTCCGGCTCGACAATGTCCAGCACGGGCAAGTCCATGGTCACTGCCTTCGATGTCAGGACGTCCACGGGGGACTGGATGGGGTGGTCGAACTTTACATCAACCAGTGGCCATCCGATTTGGCTGTTGTCAATACATGGGTTACCTTAAAAATTAATTAGATTAGATAACAAAATACCTTGGTTAATGTACGAACATATCGGCAACTCGAGAACAACGTTTTGGGTCGTCATTATGATCAAATTTATTTTCTTTTTATATACTCTAAATTTATATTACCTGTGTAATAGCCGTTCTATCTAGTTCAGTATATGTTTCCAATTAATTAAACTAAGGGAGTATGGGATTTTCCTAGGATAAAGGTGGTTAAAAGCATGTTTAGGAATAATTTGGTACTTAATTGGTTGACCGACCAATTGATGGTCTGCCTTCTCCATCAGTGCAAGTTCCTTTTTGTTCTGCACAAAATACTCGTTGTAAAAGGTGTCCATTGAAACTTTAGCGGGGTTTTATGGATAAGAAACAACAAAATTTTTAATGTTTATAATGTTCCGGCTTGTTATTTTAGATTACGTGGTTCTATACGTATTTATTCAAATTGATACTTTCAGTAGGCCAACGCTAAAACTATTTCAGGGCTTTAAAGAACTGAGAGTCCACTTTCGTATAGACCACTGATAGCATACGTGTAACATTTAAGCATCCGGTTTTCAAAATGTATCGTTATATATTTTCTTAATGCATTCATTTGTTTACAAAATCTCCCCATTTGATCAATTAACTAGGTAAACCCGTGCGATTTCGCACAAATATTAAATTGCGAATGTCGGTTTTAAAAGTAATTGTATTCAGTTTTAAAACAAATCAATTGAAGATACGTAAAGCAAAACAAATTCAGAATAATTAAAACACATGTGAGTATTAATCTTAAGAATGTAAATGCATTGTTTACAATATATCTTTAAAAACTGCCCTAGTTGCATGGATTTCATTATCGCTGTCAACAAATTGTTTGTTAGTTACACTTTTTGAACTATAATGAAAACTTATCTTATTTATATAGATAAATATACTTTTGCTGATTAAGTAATTCGTCCAAAATCTATTAACAGCTGCAATTTAAATTAAATTATTCTCTATGTTTATCTAATGGGCAAAAACAAACTTTCATTTTTTTATTCTTTATTTTTCCGGTTCAATAATAAGCAACTATTATACACAGATCGTAACAACTATTATTTACATAAAATAACATAGTGGATCATTATTGGGCTCGCTCCATTCGAAGACACCCTGAAACCAAAGTTCATCATCTAATCTAAAAGGAGATCTTGGGAAGTCTTGATTTTAACCACCTGCTTGCACCAATGATAAAAAATTGTGCACCAGGAACAAGTCCAATGTTGTTGAGAAACATTTTTGCCCTTTTCTTTATGAAAGTGTAAATAGAGTCCACACCAAATTCTTCATGAAATTGTTTATTTCGAATAAACCATGGAGTGTTTGTACATTTCCTAAGGATTTTGTTTTGGAACACTTGAATCTTATTTAATTTACATTTTTAAATTGATAATTCCCAGATAGGACAAGCATAGATCACTAAAGATCTTAAAAATACTTTTATATATTAAAATTCCATAATTTAGTTTGAGTGAAGACTTTCTATTGATCAATGGAAAAAGGTTTGATAACCGAGAATAAGCTTGTGTCAATTTTGAATTTACATGTAGTTTCCAATTCAGCTTTTGATCGAGATGAATTCATAGATATCTTATGGACTGGTAATAGGGATTCCATTCAGTGATAGTATTACCTATAGTAATATTAGGAGGAAGTTGTGGTTTCATGAAAGTGAAGATTTTGGCTTCACATTTTGAAGCGTTTAACTTAAGCCTCCATTTGTCGAACCATTCCAACAGCGTATCAACGGAAGTTTGCAGATTTTGTTGAGCTGTATGCATATCAGAGTGTTGAGTTATAATAGCAGTATCATCGGCATACAGTGCAAGTGAAGCGTTTAGTGGAATGGGGATGTCTGTCATGAATATGTTAAATAACATGGACCATGGAGCCTTGGGGAACCCCAGCCATGACATCACGAGTTGTTGAACAAGAATGATTTAGTTTTACGTGAAATTTTCTGTTAAGGAGGAAGGATTTAATCAAAATTTTCAAATAAAGCGGGAAACCCAAAGAATTAATCTTGAATAGCCCTTGTGCCAAACTTTATCAAATGCTTGGGTAACATCGATAAAAACTGCCAGTGAGTGTTCCTTTCTTTCAAACCGTTGCTGATAACTTCGGCGATTCCTTGAACTTTATGAGTAGTGGAGTGTTTTGGATGGAAGCCAAATTTATGAGGGATGATAGTATCAGATGACTCGACGAAGAGTAACAATCTCTTCTGGATGATTTTTTCCAACAGTTTTGATATAGAGGATAGTAGACTAATTGGTCTGCAGCCAGAAGCAGAATGTTTCGGTTTGTTTGGTTTGTGAGTTACCATCATTTCTGCCTCTTTCCCAGCAGTTGAAAAATAACCACGAGAGATGCAGGCATTGAAGATGGATGAGAGAATCGCAAGACTCTTATGTGAAAGATTTTTCAAAACGATGTTCGGTATAAAATCGGGTCCTGGGGTCTTCTTTACTGGGAGCCTTTTTATTAATTCATATATTTCCGAAGGGGAAAAAAATTGTACCGGTAATTCAACCGTCTGTGTTACGTTTTGGAGGGAGGCGTAAACAAGATCAGTGGTTTCTTGGTTAATTATATCATTAGGAGAAAAAGGTTTTTCAAAGAGGTCTCCAAAAATTACACACTTTTCAGAATCGGTTTGGAAGTACTGCCTGTCTTGTTGGAGTGGAGGAATTATTGCCGGTGGGAAAAGAACACGTTTGGTAGCCTGCCACAGGCTTGAGTCATTAGGATTAATACCATGTGCATATAATTTATAAGAGTTAATTTTGAAGTTATCCAGCTCAAATTTTACTTGCCGAATGAGTTGACTTAACATTCGCCGCATCCAAGGTTGTCTATACCTTTGCCATTGTCTTCTAGCTTTATGTTTTACTTTAATAAGATTAAAATCCTTAAAGGAGGGTGCAAGAAGGAGTTTAATCGTTGGGGGCATCGCTTGGATAGCCAAGCGGTAGATTTGATCGACTGCTATATGGATTTTTTATGCACTTTTTGTGGCATTCTGAAGACGATCTCTAAAACGTGCTACTGCCAAGTCAATCCGATCCTCCAAGGAACAATGAGAGATTCATCCAGTTTAGATCGAAACATGTCCCAGTCAACGCGACCAGTAGTTAGTCTATCAGGTAATGGAGAGAATTGAGGCTGGAGAAAGAAACTTAAAATTACAGGTTGGTGGTACTCTGGCAACACCTGTTGGAGTATAGGAGCATTAAACTGTGTGTGCAAAACAATGTCTAGTACACAAGATTGGCAATTTATTTACCAAGGATGGAACGTGGCTTCATCAGGAGCAGAATTGTTGATGCTAAAATTAGGCATGATTCGAAGCAGACGTTCGCCATTGGGGTTGGAAACTCTACAGCCCCAGAACCGGTGCTTTCAATTCAGATCGCCAACAAGAAGAGTAGGAGTGTTTAGCGAAAACAGTTTGTTGACGTATTTTCTCGAAGTCGCTTGTTTGAAGATGTATATTCGGAAATAATAGTTAAACTTTCGTTATTAGTTAAAATTATTTTAATAAGACAGCTTAAATTTTCATCAATCTAGGCAAAAATAGAGGATGGTGACTGTTTTACCTTTTAATAATAATGATAACTCCTCCCGAAGCAATTGGGGCCGTCCTGTCCTTTCTATATATAGCGTATCCAGGTATCTTAAAAGGCTCAGAATTAATTAAATAAGTTTCAGTCACGCAAGCTATATCAATATTGTGTCGGACAAAAATTATGAAAATGTTGATTTTTGACATTTTAGGCCATATGCGTTCCAATTAATTTTAAGTTAATTTTAAGTATTGAAGTTTTGAAGGTTCGAATGATTTAGCTGAGGCATGTGACAACATTGAGGTAAGAATATTGGAAAGAATTTTGAGGTTAGGTACTAACCAAAGGTTTAATGGATACATTGACGAAAGGCCTCCTTGCATATTTGTCTTTATTATAGGTTGTTTGTTGCACTTTACTTTTTAAATCTTGATAATGTTTGCACCCCCTGTAGTTAGCAGTATGCTTTTCACCAGTTAACACACTTAGGTTCAGCCGTTTTCGCGAGAGTACAATCAGAATACAAATGTTGACCTGTACACCGGACACATCTCGGATCAAGTCGGCAAAAGTTTTTAGTGTGGCCAAAGCGTTGGCATCTTACGCACTGGGGAATGTCCTTACTCTTACGTTTTGCTTCAACTTGAATTATTGAGTTTTTCAAGATTAAAAATTTCTAGTCTTTTCTCATTGATTTCAAGTAAGTCTGAGCATAAGGGAAGGAAATATTTATGTTTGTTTATTGATCTAACAACTTTTTTAACAGGAAAACCCGAATCTAGTAGTTCAGTTTTAATTTCATCAGTTAAGGAATGAGGGACGTTCCCAAGGATAACTTCCAGCTTTTTATCCTGGGGAGATTGAAAAGTGTGAAATTTAACGTTAGAATTGTCATAGAAGCGTGTAGGTTTCTATAATATTCAAAAAATGAAATACAAACTTTTAATTAAAAGTCAAAATTATGGCACTGAAAATTGATACGTAATAAACAGATTACAGTCACAGCTGTTCCCCCACAAAATTTCAGAGCGGTATAAACAAAGAAAACTTATTATGTTTATACAGATAGATGTATTTTTGCTGATTACCCGTCCATAAAGTATTATCAGCTGGAATTATTTTGTTGAAAAATCAAACGAAGCATCTGGGTTTTTTTGATTGGAAATTGGAAATGTTACACACTTCCAGGTTTTTGCGATATTTTCGAGTTCTATGACCTAAATTGACAATCTAAAGCCAGTTAGCACATCTGCACACCTAGACGCATATTAATATTCTACAATTTCCTATGCGCAGCTTACGCATCCCGTTCTGAGAAGCGAGAATAGTAAATAGATAAAAAGTATAAACGAGATCGCACGCAGCACGCTGACGTGAGGGAAGTGAATTTCCGCATTAAGACCTTAAAAAGATCAAATGAAGGGTTTAAACTAACTCTGGTTACATTTTTTTAAATTGAAAAATTTTATTTTTTGGCTGTTCTGATGTTTCTGGTTATATTTAAATTCACTAATAGGATGCCAATGTAGTACATTATAAAGTTAGAAGGAGGTATATTCGGGATAACAAGTTGGTATAGGGGTATTGGAGGTTATAAAACAATATTAAGATATGAAAAACAGCCTTTTCCAGTGTAAAATCACCATAAGACAACGTACCGTATTTTTACAATTAACATTATCCTTAATAACTCGGTAAGTAATTGTGCTAGAATTATTAGGAAGGGCTTAGAATCGTTGGATTTTACGTGCAATAATTTAATGTGCTATAAGTGTACATTCGGGGCTTTTCTGACCCTTTTTGGGCCCAAAAACTCAAAATTTGAAAACTTCAAAACCCCAAAAAGGGGGCTCAGAGTTTTCCAATTGTTTTGCCTAACGAACTTGTCCAACTGATTATAAAAAGTCTCTACCAAATGGGAAGATATATATAACGTTTTTAGCGACCCCCCAAACGTGTTCAGGGGTCACGTTAGGGACTTCTATGGTGGTCCCGGGCTTAAGTTTCACCGTGCGGGTAATGCTAATAGTTCACTTTTCCAAAGGAAATTCACTAAAACGGTCACAGTCTTAAGTTAGATATAATATTTATAACATTTGTTTATTTAATTGAACAGAGTTGAATTAAGAAAAACACATGCGACATAAACGAAATAAAACTGTCCTCCATTCGAATAAGATGGGGACCTATATAGAAGTCCCGTGGGGCAGAGCCCTCAGGCCTAAATCAAAAATCTAAATCCAATTTGACCATCTGCGCACATAGACGCACGTTTTAGTGTATAGTATGTGGGGGTAAATCATGAAAAAAGCCTTATTGTGTACTTTTTACACTTGGATCATTGTAGACAATGTTCTGCACTCAAACAAAAGATGGCGTTAGCGGTTCGTTTATAATAATAACTCCATATTGCGTGCAATGGATCAGCCGCTGTTGTACGCTTGCTTACGAAACTCCTTCAAACTGGTGAAACTGTTGGTGAAGACCTGACCTTCTTAGTGTTTTGTATTCATTAATAATTGACACCAATATGATGTATAATTACCACAAGCTATAATACAAAACCAGTTGATCCAATCCTGCACACCACGTTATTTCTTGTTTGAGTACGTTGTTTGAACATCGTCTACAACGCTCGAAGCGTCAAACAAATTGTCTGAATTTCCAACATTAGAGCTGACTTTTTTTTCATTCGTGGTGCTTACCCTGACACCTGATTTTCCTTTGAATGACTTTTCTGAAAATGAAAATGAAATTGGCTAACCATTAAAAAAAGTCTGATCTTAATATTTATTGTACAATGAAAATATAAGTGGGTTCAACACCTGCCATATTTTATTCATGTGCTACGCTACTGCACTACTGATGCATCAGTTGTACTAGGAGTACGCTCTTATATCGCGTATAAGGATTGACTGATCGCGTAAAATACAAAAAAAATGTTTCAATTGACAATATACCTCATGGGCCCTCCATTATAACTGCAGCTTGACAATGACACACAAATCCAGAACATGACAAACAATGAGGCCTGAAATCTGTCAATCAGTCAGACAAAGTGCATATGAAGTAGTTACTCACCCCTCAGTCACACTGAGGGCTGTATCATCTAGGCCCTCATAATAATATTAGCTGAAGATTTTGATAAAATATAACATGTTGGCGGCAATAAAGGTCCCCAATCAGTGAGAGCACGTGGTTTAAAAGTAGTTATACACTTTGGTTCCACTGGAGGACCCATCAGGATATTTATTTTATTGTAGCTTAATATTGCTGTAAAAATCTATAAGTATAAGTACAGAACTTGATGAACAATACGTTTTAAAAACAGTCAATTGGTTTTGAATGCCAAAATATTTTAAACTCTAATCCAGAGGTTTTAATGTAACACATTAACCTTACTGGGGGGGAGGGGGGCTGTGCCCCCCAGGCCTCCCATTGTTATTGTAGCTTGATACGGTTGTTCAAATACATAGGCAACCTATAAATGCAGAACTTAAAAAACAATAAGGCTTAAATCATTCCATTTTTTTTAAGAAGAATAAATTGCCTCATATTAAAAAGAAAAGAAAAGTAGTATCTTATGTTAAATATAATCTAGGAAGAAATTAAAACTCTTTGACTCACTTCTTAGAATCCACGAGTCATTGTGTCAAGGTCCAAGATTTTGTATACATCTTAATATATAAATACCCCCGTAGCAGCAAACCTGCGTACTCAGCAAATTTCCAATGCATAAATATGCATATATATGTATCTTAATGCCACATAAAGCCACATATCAAGTTTCATCAATATACTTTCATAAATAAACAATGTATGACATTTTAATTATTCCCCATAAGAATAACATGGCGGCTGAGTGTGCAGGTTTGCTGAAGCAAGGAACTCTAAAAATGGGGTTTTACACAAATATCAATACAACTCAAGTAGGTAAATTTTTTTGTGCAAAAAATAATGAACCACAACCAGATGAAGCCATATACCAAATTTCATCAGTTTATGTTCATAAGTAAGCCAGATATACAATTTTTATTTTTTCCATAATAATAATATTAGACAACGTACTGTGTTTAGCACTTTCAATATCTCAGTAACCAATTGACGTAGAGCAATGATCAAAATACCAAATTGTCTGTTTTTTATGCTGAATTCAATGGTACAAATTATAATTTGATTTAAATAAAATGAGATGTGGAAACCCGAAAAAACCCATTTTTGGTGTACAAAACCCCCGAAAACCCCCTTCGGATGGTGCGATTTATATGGTTTTCGAACTCGTTCAAATAAATGGTGCTTTACACATTTGTACTAAATTTCATTAGGATCAGACCTTTTTTACGAGAGTTATCGTGCTTACGGTCACTTATATATATAAATTTGAACGAATGGTGTTTTTGGCATTTGGGGACCTCAAAATGAAAAGTTATCATGGTCTCGGGCTTAAGGCTTACCATGAGACCTGCGGTAATAGCTTCTTCCCTATAGGGGAAATTCGCTAAAAGAAAAATTGTATATCTCGCTTATTTATGAACATAAACTGACACAATTTGGTATATGGCTTCATCTGGTTGTGGTTTATTGTTGATTCCGCAAAAAAAATTTGTCACTAATGGTTCCTGTAGCAGCAAACCTAAGTACTTGGTCCCCATGTTATTATTATGGAAAATAATTCAAATGTTATATATCGCTTATTTATGAATGTATATGGATGAAACTTGGTATGTGGCTTCGCTAAGATGAATTCTATCGATATTTGCAAAAAACCCATTATTTTGTGTTCCTTGTTGCAGCAAATCTGCGTACTAATCCCCAATGTTATTTTTATGGAGAATAATTAATATTTTAAATATCGCTTGTTTGCTTGTTTGTGAATATATTTCTTATGAATCCTCTTAAGTCTTTTAATGTGTTATGTTATATATTAATTTTAAATTCGCTGAGTATGCGGGTTTACTGCGACAAGGGTATTTAGTTTTAATTTAACGGGGGGAAAACGTTACGTAATAACTAACATTTAGACGGTAAAATATTTTACAATCAACCTAATCATATAATCATTCTAATATCAAACAATTTCATTCGGTTTTTTATAAATTTCGCTTATGAAAGTTGATCCACAGAGTTCCTTAGGTCATTTGCCCCTTAAACAGATTTGTTTAAGGTTGACTACAGTTATTATAGCTCAATGTTCCTTTGATTCATTTTGGACATGACATGACCACACTGTATGTTATCTTCATTCAGTGGTTTTAGTTACTGCTCTATTAGGAAACCACATGTTACTGCTCTTTTAGGAAACCACATGTTATTCCTATCCCCATATAATCTAATATGAGTAAGGTTTGTTTGCTTGCTTGCTTGTATGCAACTGAGATGCAACTCTGATCTCAAAAACGACTACAACGATTTCTTTCAAAAGTTGTAATTAACTAATTTATGTGTTAAAAATAAGTTCTAGGCAGGTCTAATCCCCAAAAAATTCAAATTATGTCAAACACCCCCGTCACAGCAAACATGCATACTCAGGAATTTCCAATGAATATTTATGTCTTAAAAACACATAAGGCAGATCCAGGATTCAGAAGAAATATATCCACAAATAAGCGATGAATAAAATATTAATTATTCTCAATAAGAATAATGCTGGGGATGAGTATGCAGGTTTGCTGTAACAAGGAACACAATAATGGTTTTTTATGCAAATATCAATAGAACTCATCTAGGTGAAGTCACATACTAAGATTCATCCACGTACATTCATAAATGAGCAATATATAACATTTTAATTACTCTCCATAAGAATAACATCTGGACCAAGTACCTTGTTTGCTGCCATGGGAACCACAGGTGAAAAAAGTTGATTGGCAAACAACAATACCCACAACCAGATGAAGCCATATACCAAGTTTTATCAGTTTATATTCATAAAAAGCGAGATATAAAATGTTCCTTTTCCTATATAAGAATAACATTAGACAACGTACTGTGTTTTGCACTTTCAATATCTCAGTAACCAATTGACGTAGGGCAATGATCAAAAGACCAAATAATGTGTTTTTTTAAGCTGAATCCAATGGTGAAAACTAAAATTTGTCTTTAAAAAAATTAAATGTGCAAATTTCTAAAAACCCATTTTAGTGGTCCAAAACCCCCCAAAATACCCCTTCGGATAGATTGATCTGTCTGGTTTTCGAACTTAAGTCATAAAGTTTGCTTTAGACATGTATACCAAATTTCATCAAAATCGTACAATTCTTACGAGAGTTATCGTGCTCATTTGTCATTCATTCCTTTGTAATATATATATATATATATATATATATATATATATATATATATATATATATATATATATATATATATATATATATATATATGTATACAGTAAAACCTCGCTAATTCGAATTCCAGGGGAAAGACAATGTATTTTGAATCATGGGAAGTTTGAAATAAAGAGGGTTTGAATTATAGAGGTCATAATAAATAAAATTTGAATTATGGAGGTCCCTGTTTTAAGTGTAGAGAGATTGAATTATAGAGGTCAAAATAAAATTCAAACTATAGAGGTCCAAGTTTATTTTTTAAAAGCTAGACAGAATAGTGTAGTTCAAAAACATCTCTTGGACAAAATACTCAACAGGTGTGTTTTTTGTCCTGAATTCGAATTACAGAGGCTAACGGTAACGCAGTTCGAATTGTAGAGGTTGACTTCGAATTTTGGAGGTAACAGTTCGAATTACGGCAACAAAATTTTAATTAATTGTAGAGGCTCGAGTATATACAAATTACAATTTAAGAGGCTGCATTAAGCGTAAAAATCACTTTGAATTATCTGTATATTATTTTTCAAATTTTAGAGGTTTTCTGAGGCGATCAGACAAACATTACTAATTATAGAGGTTTTTGAATTATCGAGGTTCGAATTAGCGAGGTTCTACTGTAGTTTTGAACGAATGGCGTGTTTGGGGTCCGGGGACCTCAAAAGGAAAAGTTAACTTAGTCCCGGGCCTAGTTCTTACCATGCCGACTACGGTAATAGCTTCTACCCTATAGGGGAAATTCGCTAAAAACAAATTTGAAAATTTAAAAAATAAAATTGGTTTTATGGAGTTTCAAATCAAAACAAAAGAATCATAACAGCTGTTTATGATAAATAAGTGAACTGTCAAAGTATATAGTGAACTCGCTTTGCTCGCTGGGGGCTCCGCCCCCAGACCCCCGCTTGGGGTCGCTCCAGTTGTTATTATTGGTCAATGACCCTTCAAGTATTTTTTACATAGTATACTATTTAGATTCATTATGGTTAAATCCACTCTAGGATTTAATCCACTCTTTCATTGTTCAATAGTTCTATAATTTGTTTATACTCTACCATGTGAAAGTTGCTTTGACAGTTTACTGGATATTTGTTTACAGCTGTTACGATTTCTTTTGTTTTTATTTGAAACTCCATAAGCCCAATGTTAAAATATCCAATTTTCAAGATCAAAATTAGTGGTTTTAAAATTAAAAATTTTATATTTTGGCAATTTTACCGGGGGTTTCAAGGTACAAGCTACCTGCTTGCTAAGTATCACGTTTCTAGTTCGTCTGGAAATGGTCTAGAATTCATTTGTCTGGTGTGTTACACATGGGGCTGTATATATATTAGACTATTATTGTAGTTTAAGTGTTAACATGTGATTACCTCAAAGCAGTGACTAAAATAAACTAAAATCATAAAATGAAGATTACATTAGAATGGCAATGTCATATCCAAAATTAATCAAAGGGACATTGAGGTATAATAACAACAGCAGTGACCTTAAATATCTCCAGAAAAGAGACAAATGAGCTAAGAAAATCTACTCATAAGTTGCGGGATGTGATGAAATATTAAGCCATCTAAACAAACTGACAGACCTTCCCCAAGCAAAACCCGGCCTTCGGGTACTACTTCAACAACAACAACATGAGTATTACTTTGAACATTAACTCACAGATTATAAACTGCTGTTATTTACTTTGGTTAGATTTTAAACTCTATAAGCCCAATGTTAATTTTTTTAACTTTTAAAATTAGTTTTTTCTAATTACCGTATTTGATTTGTCCAGGGGATGAGACCTGTCTAGAACATATTTCAAAGTAGTTTGATGTGTTTTCAGAGAAGTACAAGTATTAATGAAATAGGCTATGATTCAATGAAATGATCATTTTTCCAGTTTTTAATTTGTTTATAGGATTGATTATACTGGTAGCCTATTTAAATTATAGACTTACTCATTTTACTCATTTTTACATTTAAAAACATGCTAGGGGGCCATACACATATATTACATAACACACTTAAGGGGTGGGAGGGGGTATGTCGTAGCATTATTTAGGGGAGGGGTTACGTAACTCACACATATCAACCCTAAGAGCTGGCGCACTCCCGTATCTATTGATAATGTTATAAATCTTTTACAATTAAAAGCTAATCTAATTGATATCTTAATCAAGGTTACAGTTAGTTAGTTCCGTCATACTATTTTACTAACAGTAAAACTAAAAACGAGTTCGCACGCAGCACGCTGAGGTGAGGGATGTGAATTTCCATATAAAAAACTTTTAAAACTCAAAATAAGTGTAAACACAAACATTTATTCCAATTTTTATTGAAATCTGAAAATGTTGATTTTTTTGGCTGTTCTGATGCTCCTGGTTATATTTACCTGCAATGCTGGGAATACGATTTTGCACATTATAAGGTTAGGAGAGGATCCGGTCAGGCTTGAAAGTAGTGTGAGGTTGTTGGGGATGAGAAAAGTACACCAACAAATGAATAACAGGCTTTTCTAATGCAAAACCCCCTTAAGACAACGTACTGTGTTTAGTCGATACACATTTACTTTAATAACTCCGTAAATATTTATGATAGAATGACGAGAGAGGGCTTAAAACTTTCGCATCATTAATTCCCATCTCTTTACATGCATTAAATTTACATCCGGGGCTTTTCTGACCCTTTCTGGGCCCAAAAACTCAAAATTCAAAAGATTAATCGCCAAAAAAGGGGTTTAGAAATTTCCGATTGTTTTGCCCAATGAACTTGTCCAACTAATTATAGAAAGAAACGTCCCTACCAAATTTGAAGTAAATCGGACGATAGATGTGACCGCTAGAGTGCAAACATATATATATATATATATATATATATATATATATATATATATATATATATATATATACATATATATAAATATAAAATTTTGAACGACCCCCCAAAACGTGTTCAGGGGGTCACGTTAGGAACTTCTATGGTGGTTCCGGGCTTAAGTTTCACCGTGCGGGTCATGCTAATAGTTCACTTTCCATAGGAAATTCACTAATAAATACATAACGTATTTTGAGTAAGTTTGCTTTAAACCTATGTTTTTTGTTGTTTTAGAGCGTAAAATCATGACTTGATACAGTACTGCGCAGTGCTACCCACATCTTTAGTTTTTTAAGTTGTTTTGTGTAAGCCACAAAACAAATCACTGCCTGCGGCAATGGTTTTTTATTAAAATGGAAACTACAGCAAGGCTATCATTGACAATACAAATTCAAGATCTTTTAAGAGGGGGTACCAGTTAATCCATGTATATTTCTAAACCCATAAGAGCAATGATTCTTTCAAGTTCCATCCAGCCTCAATGGGTGGTCGGATGTTGTTGATTTATAGCTTTTTTCAGGAGGAAAAAAATAACAAAGCGATTTCAGTGAGCAAAGTTTCAAATTTATTTTGTATTTCTATTTTTCTATTGAATTTTAAAATGCAAATCTAAAATGTTGTCACTGGAATTGCTAGATAACCACCAGCACAACATTTCTTCTAAATTTTAAAAATATATATTCACAAATAACACAGGACGGATTTTGAAAGTATTGGCCTTATGGGGGAAGCAGTTAGAAAAGCAAAAAGTTTAGAGACTTTTCCATTCTAAAAACGCCACATGCATGACCCAGAGGGGAGCGCAGAATTGGACACGTCAGAAAGTGTTGCAGCGACGACTCCAAGCAGTCCTAAAGATTTGGTGGAGATTCATGGAGTTCATACCCCTGCCGCCACCATTACTGTACTATTAGACCACGCCCTTTGACTAAGGTTGCTCCCTCCCCATCAGTGATGACAACAGACATATAAAAAAATTGTCGTATACTCATAAAATATGACCTTGCCATTCTTTGGACGCTTTGAACATAATTTTACGTTCTTACGTAACTAATTAAGTAATTCAAAGAGTACATTTAAATCTTTTTCATGACCTTGTAAACTGAAAAGCATTGATTAAATAAAAGTTGAACATAACTTATTGAATTATAAATGAAAAGTAAACAATAACAGTTTTATGCAGGACTGAAAACTTATGTAGCGCGCTGCGGCGGTTGGGTAACATTAGGTTACTCTAATTTTACGTCCATAACACATAATTTCTAAGGGACCCATAATTTTAAACTGTATGCTGGAAGTTAGCGGACCTGCTGTTAATATGTGCAGAGTGAGAACAAGAGAGTGGCTTGCTGGTTTAGTACTCTCAGCTGCAGGGTGGGGGGCTGTGACAATTCTCCTGCCAAACATTTCTACTGCGCGTAGTCGTCGCTGCGAGTTTTTGACTGAGGACTTTCCATTGTCTCACCTAGAGCATGACTTCCATTGTATTACATGTACTATAAGTGATAGTACCTAGTTAATTACACTTGAAAACAGGAATGAAGTCCAGCGAGAAATGTAGGCCTAAATGAAAAATCTACTTACAGGCTTAAAGTGCTCAACTGAATCGTTTTTATGTGAGATTTAATATTTAAGAATACATTTTTAACAAATTTGGTGTGCAATCAGTCACATATCACGATAGGCTATGGCAATATGATGTGTATCTCGTCACTTATACTGTATCATTTTAGATGCACCGTATAATTTGAATTTAACTTATATCCTCATATAAGGGACTTAAAAGACCCTTTATTTGAAGCGGCAAAGATATCCTGGCTATAGTTTTCATTATAAAAAAGCCTGAATTACTTTCTTTGAAAACTTTGTAAAACAAACTTTTTTTGATTAAAAGTCCAATACAGGTAAAGATCTTTAAGTTAAGAGTAGAATTTGTACAGTACAATATGCATACACCACCCATTCGGTGTTGATATGTCGATCCTTAAACTTTTATGAATATAAAAATTCAACTATATTATTATATTGTTAATAATATGATATATTTGGTATTAAAAATTTGGTTTATTATACAATACAAACAACTCCGAGATATGATAACGTTTGCAAGTACAACTTTTTTGGCTTGTCTACGGCAGTGGCATTTTGTATTTAACGTTGTTAGAAGACAAAGGTCCAAACCCCTCAAAGTCTTGTGGGCAACATGGGAATCAAACCAGCGACTTCTTGTACCAAAGTCCAAGACGTTAACCGTTAGGCTAGCAAGACACCCACCACCCTCACTTCGTTAATAAAATTTTACGTGAGTTTCAAACAGTTATTGTTCTAAAAACCAACAAATATCAATAAGGGAATCATAATGAGAATGATTTTAATAGTTTTTACCGTGGTAATACATGACAGACTCCTGGTGTCCTCCACCGACGCTGATACAAATAGAAGTACCAAACGCACGATTTAATACGAGCAACAACAACTACTGTACGAAGCGATTAGTTACTAAGCTTATTGCAGCTGCATTGCCGATCAAATATTGAGTTAAGGAGCAGAATGTGTCATCATAAAACAGCTTTTATAGCCTCAAAGTCATTCCATGCATAGCCTCATCAGGTAATATCAGAACAATGTAAGGAAAAGAGTTGGGCTTCAATAATGAATACCACCTTATTTCCAACTGTAATATTTTGGTATATGGCCAAACAACTATTCCTAATCAAACCTACCTAACCTAACCAAACAGCCAAAGTACGCTGCCAGTGACTTCATGTTATTGAATCAAAAAGAACTAAGTAAACAGTAAGCTGAAAAATAAAGGTTATTAGAACTGTTGGATCCTGTCGCCGCTTAGTTGCGGCCGAGTCATATGTACAGCGACGGCTCTTTTCCGAAGTTTTAAAGCAGCGTGCAAGCATTTTTATTTGGTATTTGCCAGGTCACATGCCTTCAACATAAATTATGATTGAATGTACCGGGATGCGCAGCAGAATACCTTCCATGAGGTATATTTAGTTTTGTGTTTAATTCTTGACAGTCACGTTATAGTGCGGTACCTATTTTCTCAGCTGTTGTTTGTAAATTTCTTTAAAAATAGCCTTCTGCAACTCTTTGTATGTTTATTTTAATAACACGCCAAGTAGAAACTACTAAGAAGGCTTACAATTTAGCTTGTAGGGCCTAAGTCTGATATTGTGTAAAATAATTAATTAATTAAACTTAATGGACATACAAATCTTGACTACCTAATAATTAATGCAATAGGCCGAGCAGCTTAAAACCCAGGCCTCTGGAGGGACCGTAAGAAGCCAAACTCAGTAGGATCCAATAGTTTAAGCCTAACATACGATGTTTTTTTTTTATTATGTGCTCGAGTTGGGTAAGGTTTATAAGACAATGTGGTCTGGTGGATTTATTTCAGTATGGCCATTCCAAGTACAGTTTCACTCGGCAAACTTAAGTTTATCACAAAAAGCAAGTGGGCATTAGTGACATGTTGTAACTCCCAAACATAAATATAAACTAGGCCTATTATCAAATTCCCCCCTTATAGACTACCAATGTTGCACTTCCACAGACGCCCAGTGGAACAATCGAATGAAAATAATCTAAATACGTTAATGTTTTGATATTTTTATATAAATATATCGGATCAAATTGATACCCCTGACTTAATATAATCGTAATAATAGATTTTTTTTATCATATATCCCGGTAATTTAAATTTTATTTACATCATATTTTGTTTGGAAAATGGCACATAGTTAAAATTAGGCCTACATAATTACTTAACCATAGTATTCTTTGTGGGAGGGTTTTAAACAATGAAGAAAATACTGTAGAGTTTTGAAAATCGTAGTTTAATTACAAAATCAATTAAATGTAGGATTTGTAACGACGATATCAGGTTGAAAATCAAGGAAGAAAATAACATTTTGTTTCGATGTTGTAAAACGGTAAATAAATATAACGTTTCAGTTAGTGCTTTGTAAAATACTTTTTTTAAGAGCAAAGTTTGGATTAACAAATGTATTAACAATCTCATGTACTGCTTTAGTGTTACCGTAACGTTATTGATTATGATTTTTTATTGAGAGAAACAAGTCATGGAGGCGGAGGCATTAAAACCAGCACTGAGACGTGTGATAAATTTACTTGTATTTAAGTTATTGCGAAATGTTAATAATAAATTAAAGTAGTTATTATTTGTACATACATCAATATTTTACATTGATTATTTTCATTCGATTGTTCCACCAGGCGTCTGCGGAAGTGCAACCACTACCAAGGCCTATTTATGGTTAAAATAAATAAATTAACAGCAAGGCTAAAAGTAAAATATGATGTAAAATTGTTCAATTAGGGATGGTTGGCAAACAACAATAGCATTGGCCTAGGCCTACCTAAATTATATTAGGGTTAAACTTAAATAGTCAAAGGCTACTGTCTTCATATTATTGCCACTTAAACGTTGTGGACAGTATTTCAAGTTTATTAATAACATAAAAAGTTAGTATATACACACATCTTATAATCATCTTATGATAGGGATTAAACTTAAGGCTAATATACAAAACCTGAAGTATTATTCACACAAACTATCACACAAATTAAGTTATAGCTTATGACACTGTACCCAAACTATCTGGGAAAAACACAAATAAAAAGATGTACGGTATGGTTGTTTTTTAGTAGTGCGGTATAATGTTGGGATTCTCGCCGATGACACTTTTAACGCATTAAATCCAACTTAAACCACAGTCGTGTTTACATAATAGGTGTATGGAACTTGAAAGGAAACTAACTTACAGAAGGGCCATTTTGATTACCGGTATTGCTACAACATTAATGAAATTATTGTTATTGTTGAACTCAAAAGAACGCCACGTTTCGAATTCCTAACAGAAAGGTGTAGGTAGGTAGAGTCTGAGTCATTATAACAAATTAATTAAATAAACTGTTCATTCGTAACGTAACATATCTAACCTAAAAACAAACTACAACCAACAAAATGACAGCGACAGCAGCTGAGCTGATGTATATTTTGACAGTTCAACAACACGGTACTACAAAGCTCAAAATATGTACTGAAATAATGTTCAATGAAAAAACTGATAATTATTAAAATGTAATAATAAATCGCCAATTATAGTTTATTTAAAGCATTAAACCGTAAAAACGTTATCCTAAAAATTTCATGACAATCCATCAAACCGTTAAAATGTAGATAGCGTCACACTACTTCGAATTCCAAACTGAGTATAAGGATTTCGTTTCACTCAATCCAATTAACCGTATAACTAGTCTTGACCTATTTAAAATACAAACCTCAAAACTTATTTTAAATTTTTTAGTTGAAAACAATAATCCCTAAGAATTAAATCAGATGGTAAGATGATTTAAATCGGTATAAAATAAACGAATATACCATAAGAGATATTAATCAATTTTAAAAAAATGTATTACTATAATTTACTTGAATTTAATATATTAATCTACATACCTATGCTGACATCCCTGGTTACAGACGGATATATTGGGTCAGGCAAAGTGTTTTGAGGCAGCGTGCAAACGATAAAGGCAGACAGCCAGAACAGGGCTTGGTCCTGAAACTAAACCATGTGCAATTTTTTAGCGAATTTCCTCTACATGAAAGAAGCCATTACCGTGGATTGTATAGTGGAAGTGTAAAACTAGAGTATAGGGTACCGTCGGCAAACAAATATTTTTGATTATAAACAATATATTTTTATCTGTATATTCCAGATGTAAAACAATTTATTGTCGGAAACTCATATGTAACTCCACTAAACACTATTTGTTCCAATTAACTGTTGACTTGTATTGTTGTGGATTGTAGTTCAGTTCACAACAGCTGGGCAGGTCCTTCTATCAAATATCGACTATCGTATTATAGCCTACCGATTATCGTAGTCGACTACTCAACTAGCATCTAGAGGATCACAGCTTGTTAAATTGTAATTTTCTCAAAGTTCCAATTGCTTTAGTGGACCAATGGCTACAGTATCGGACTCACGATCATGCGGTCCCGAGTTTAAATCCTACAATTGCCGGTTACTTTTTGGGGTCTGCATTTCTTTAATTTGCGTTATTTTGTTCGGGTTCAAGTCTTATTTTTACGTTTAACTTTTGAGGTCTAGATGTAATGTTAAAGTTTACTTTGTATTTTATTAGATCAAAATTTATTTAATTGTGATATGTTGCCCAACGAAGAGCCACCATACAGCGCTCTGCGGAGTTAGGTTAGCTTAGGTTACTATATTTTGTCGTGAACTGCGGCAAAAGATGTTATTTTGTGCACATAGTTCCATTTTACTTTCTCCCCTTATACATAGTATATGTAGAACGTATTTTTTTCATCAAAATTTTCGAATTTGAGTTGTTAGTGGAAATATTCGTTTTGGTGCTCCCTGAAACCAAAAAAGTGCGTTTTACGTGATGTCTGTGTCTGTCTGTCTATCAGTCTGTCTGTATGGATGTGTACAGAGCTAGAGCCCTAACCAATGGTCCGATTTTTATGAAATTTGGTATGTAGGTCCACGATAACTCCACAATAAATCGACGATAACTCCATGCGTTATTTCTTTTGAATTTTTTATTTTTAAGGGTAATTAACCCCCAAAAACCGCCAAAAAACATGAAAAATCAAGATTTCTCAAAAACGGCTTTAACGATTTTGATTAAACTTTAGTCGTTTGTAGAACTTTAGTTTTCCAACAAAATGACACCACCCGCATTTCTGTAAAAAATCAAAAATAATTTTTTTTGGAATTTTTTTCATTAAAAAAATTATAACAAATATTACTATTCACCATTAAAAATAGCTCAAAAACTAAATCATTTAGTATCTTGAATAACTATTCAACGATTACTGGTTGTGGAGAAATTTAGATTTTCATTTTGCGGTAAACGCAGTACGTTGTCGAACGTTATTCTTAAGGGGAATAAAAAAATTACTATTTCTCTATTATTTATTGATCAATTTCGTTCAATCTTCATATGCTTGTCAAGTTAGCATTGACCAACAGAGAAAATTTGAAATATGTTGCCCCTTAATAACCCTGAGGGGGGGAATAGCGGGCATTTCCCCTCTTAAAACCACGTGTGTAGCGATGGATTCTGTAATGCCTCTTAAACAGGGATTTGGGTGGATATTTTTGAAAACAACTTGTTTACAAGATTTTCTGAACATTCGACCGTGCTTTGTATTTTATATTTAGTAAATAAAACGTATTTAGTCATTAAAGTTGGGCTAAAAGAGAGAAAGTATGTGTCAGATTCCTGAAACCATTTATTATATATTAGTAAGGATTAGACAATAAGTATTCAAGTTTTGCAAATGTACCACTAATATAAGCCTTGGATGATAACAGTTACGGATATTTTAAGTTGAAGAATTGCATTTTATAAATAACGACCTTGAAGTTTGGATCTAGTGATAAAATGCCACTGGTGCAGATAACTAAAAACACCTCAACTACTCCGAGACATAGCAGTGGCATTTACTAAATAAAATCAAGCGATTTATATCCCATACTCTAATATGAGTAAGGTATGTTTCTATATATGATGTTTTATCTTAAATGATTTCCTTCATATACTGGAATTGACACAAACTTGTTGAACAAACTGTTTAGCCTTCTCCAAGTAAAGCTTTCTCCCCCAGGTACGTCCTATAACCTAATAGAGAGTGGATTTGCTTTCTTGCTTGGTTGCACAAATATCTCCATATTTGGTGGTACAATGAGGTGGTGTTAGACTGTAGTAGACTTTCTTAATGTTCTTTTTTTTCTTTGCAGCTTGCTAATTTTGTAAAATATTTAAAAAATGTGTTTTAATTTATTGTGGCATTTGACATTTTCTACACATTTTTAATACCGTATTATGGCACTATAGATTATTATTATTATTAGCCTATTATAATTATTATTCACAAACAGTTTCCTTTAAATTTTGGGAGTAACTAATTTCTTTATATTATATATTTTGACTAAGTCTTATTCCTAGAAAAAACATATCTGTCTAGTAAAATGAAATTGAAAATTAGAAAATGTTAACATTAGGCTTATGTAATTTAAATATATAAAAAAATGTCAGTTGCTTATATACAACCAGTTATTGTTCAAAGTAACAGTTTAAGTTTAGAATTTTAACTCGGAACCGAAGCATTGAGAAATAACAAATCCTTTTTAATGTATCTGTGAGAACAAAATTATCATATAAACCAACTATATAGTCTTCTAGCCGTTACCCGGCAGACGTCATGCCTTTGACTATTACCAACTAAAACCAATATCTCCAAGATCATTTGTTCAAGTAAATATCTCATTAACTTTTATGTAAACAACAATATATTTCCATAAGGTTTATATGGGAACCCTTTTGGGCCTCTCGGGAGGAACCCAATGAAGTTAGGACAAAATGGATGTCTTAAAAAAACCTTCTCTGTGAAATTTTACATTTATATACCACGTTTCATAGTAAACAGTCCAACGGTGTCCGAGTCCATAAACTTCAAATATATATACAAACAAACATCCTTTTTTATAAATATAGATATAAACCAAGAAACATAATTAAAACGTCCATATAGAACCTAAATAATTATTTTTTTCGCCCTTAAAAGCTAAAAGAATTTATGGTTTCTACCAGCGTTACTTCTCTGTAGACCTTTACACTCAATTTTAACCTTTCCAAACATAAGAATTTTTATATTTGAAAAAATATGATTTAAACTTACTTAAAAAAATATAATACGTAAGTGTTATTACCTCTTAAGAAACATACAAATTATACTGACCATTACAATTTGGTGTGCAAATTATTTGTATTGTAAATAAATCCTAGGTCAAGGCTCGGTCCTCCCAGTTTAACATTTAAATACTTTCTATTTCAATACTAGTACAATCCAATTTATCACTACTGTTGCTACGTAACAGTGCCGTTCTATTCATAGAGTTAATGTGATATGCTCATTAGGTGTACAAACCGACCTCGACATATTTCAATTGTTTTTCAAGCTTCTAGGTTATTAGTTTTATTTCAATTATTAGATTAAAGAGTTATTTAATTTTTCGCTCTGTGAATTAGTTTTTCAAATTGAAAACACTAGTGAGGAATAGTTTGAAATAGTATCGAGGAATAATGTTCATAGTGAAGTTAAATGTATTTGTTTTAATTTAACTGCCCGTCACCTTAGACCAATAGGCCATTGCGGTGATCTAAAGACAGCGAGGTACCGGTACCGTAGCGGTAAATAGTCCCATGTGCAAGCCAGTGGCAACCGCTCGTGATATAGTCTCACTACAGTCGGCCGGGATCGAACCAACGCTTCAAAACGGCTGACTTTCGCTTTGTAAAATACTTGGACCTTAAAAATTAATTGCTCGTTTAATCTTCAAATGAACCTTGATATTTTGCTAAAAATATCTGAGTAATTCAGTTATTAAGTGTTTATTGGCCTTGAAGATGTATTCTGCTGTTGGTTCAGAGACAGTAATTACCTTTTAATGTTAACTTTTTCAAACCTAACGTAGTGGTTAGTGTAGTAACAAGATCAGGGTTTAGAATGTTCCCTGCAACGCCCCAGGGTTACGTTACAGCATATTACGAATATCCTTAATTGGTAAATCCTAACTTATATACCAAGTTTTAATGAAATTTATCATTAAATAAGAGGCAATTTATAATATATTTATTCTTCTTAAGAATAAAATTGGAAAACGTACTGCGTTTTCAATTTTCTCCCCAACCATTAGCTGTAGATTAATAACATCAACTATAAATACTGAACTAGACTTATATTGTCATTGTAAAAGCTGTCCCTAGTTTTGTAGGTGCTAAGATTCAAAGGTGACGTAGTTCTCACTAATAACCAACAGAGTATACTGCTGTCAACCAATACTTATCCTCTCGAAGAGGGGATAATACAACGTTGGTGTGTCAGGAAGCAAACAAAATAAGTAAATAACTAAAATAAATAGTTGACAGCAGCACAATCTATCGGTGACCTGATCAAACTACGTCCACTTCAAATTCTGGAAAAAACTTAAAGTGGGACAGCTGAGCCATAAAGGAGGGATGTCTCCTTCAGTATAGATAGTTAATGTTAATAATTTAAAATATTAGTACCTGGAGGGCCGAGCTTTGCTCGGGGGATGACCAGTCAGTTTGTTTAGATGACTTGGAGTAATTTCTTACCACTTCCCCCAACTGATAATCAGATTTGTATAACTAATTTGCCTCTTTTATACATTTTTAAGGTCACTCCAGATGTTATTTATAGCTCAATATCCCTTTGATTTATTTTACTACTCTATATATGTAATCTACACTCAAATATTTTAATCTCTGCTCAGCGGAAACCACCGCTGATTAATTGGTCAATCTTAACTTACATACCAAGTTTTAATGAAATTTATCATTAAATAAGAGGCAATTTATAATATATTTATTCTTCTTAAGAATAAAATTGGAAAACGTACTGCGTTTTCAATTTTCTCCCCAACCATTAGCTGTAGATTAATAACATCAACTATAAACACTGAACTAGACTTATATTGTCATTGTAAAAGCTGTTCCTAGTTTTGTAGGTGCTAAGATTCAAAGGTGACGTAGTTCTCACTAATCACCAACAGAGTATACTGCTGTCAACCAATACTTATCCTCTCGAAGAGGGGATAATACAACGTTTGTGAGTCAGAAAGCAAACAAAATAAATAACTAAAATAAATAGTTGACAGAAGCACAATCTATCGGTGACCTAATCAAGCTACGTCCACTTCAAATTCTGGAAAACACTAAAAGTGGGACAGCTGAGCCATAAAGGTGGGATGTCTCCTTCAGAAAAAGTAGTTAATGTTAATAATTTAAAATATTAGTGCCTGGAGGGCCGAGCTTTGTTCGGGGGATGGCCAGTCAGTTTGTTTAGGTGACTTGGAGTAATATCTCACAACTTCCCCCAACTGATATTCAGATTTATATAACTCATTTGCCTCTTTTCTACATTTTGAAGGTCACTCCAGTTGTCATTTATAGCTCAATGTCCCTTTGATTTATTTTAATACTCTATACATGTAATCTTTACTCAAATATTTTAATCTCTGCTCTCAGGAAACCACCTGTTAACTATGTTTACCCTCCTATGTCCCGTAATAGGATGCAGCGAGGATTTGTAATACCACCATAATAGGCAGTATAGGTGCCGGATTAATCAATTAAAAGTAACTTACCTAACCTCACCTAAGCCCACATTAATACTTCGACCAGCCTACCACATTCCAGTTCATCGTTGAATCTAGTAGTCCTACATTAGAAGAATAACCAAAATTTATTCGCCCTGAAAAAGAAATACTTACCACATAAACATTCCTCTCAGAATAGTCATTATGTAAACAATTTGTCTTTGAATTCTGTATTGTTAATTTAAAGTGGATATAAATAGGCTATAGGCAATAGGCATATATTTTAACAAGTCTTTAAAGCCCACTTACTTCTGACCTACCAATGCACAACTTCAGTCAATATTGCTTTTGAGAATCAGGCAATAATTATGGGTCAAATTATTGCCAGGAAAAAAGCTCGCACAGTATCCGGTAAGACCTAGGCCAAATGTGAGAGTATTCTCGTTGGTTGAAATCTAAAGAAATATTATCATATTTGTAACGTGTCGCAGATTAATTGACTACAAGTAACTTACCAAACCTCACCTAGGCCCACATTAATATTTCAACTGGTCTACACATCCCAGTTCGTTGAAGATTCTAGTAAATTAGGTGAATAACCAAAATTTATAAACCCTGAAAAAGAACTACTTACAACATATAAACATACCTCTAAGAATAACCATTGTTTAAAATTTGCCTTTGAATAGAGTTAAGTTTAAGAGAATATAATAGGACTAACCCCAAGGCTCTGAAGGGTGGGATATTTCCGGCTCTGAGTCATGGGGTTACTTTAATATGCTATGGGCAAAAATTTGAGTAAGTCTTTAAAGCCACTTACTTCTAACCTACTAAGGCATAACTGTTGTCAATGTTAATTTCAAAAATCTGCCATTGATTTCCTTATTATCAAACATTAATTTAATGTAAAAATCACAAATTAATATATCTATGAAACTACGTTAGGATAACACTAACCTATGACTGTTTTTATGACTTTATACGATATATGAGTTGGCAAAAAATTTGAGTTTTACCAAAAGCCAAAAGTTTATTTGAACACATAAAATGACAGCTAATTTAAAACAAATAATTGTTACAAAAAACAAGAACAACTAATTGCTTTTTTCCAATGGCACCAAACACTTCCGATTTAACCAAAATTACTGACACTACGATTTTTGAAGACGAGATATCAGTACTTACAAGTCTCACGCACAAAATTGTGTTCAAATTATAACTACAATTAGGCTATATTGATCCGTTACTGCTACCTACGAGGTACGTTTTTACATAAAAATGAAAGTTAAGAATCTCCTCTTTTAATTTATTGTCAGAATCACGAATGAAGAAAAGTTAAATATGAAACTATGTTTACTATAACTAACCTATGAATAACCTACCTAGGTGTTTAAAAAAAAATTAATGTAGTAGGCTAGAAATCTTTATCTCTTACTGAAATAGGCCCTATAAAGTTGTAAGCAACAATTTTAACCCACAGCGTAAGCATAGAACAACGATACCTTAGCCTCAGGCTGTTCGGTGACTTTAGTATTGTTGTTGGCTAGGATTGATTTTTGTACATTTCACAGTTTCTTTTGGTGTAAAAGTCATGACCTAAGTTAATCAAACTATAAGAAAACCATAATAATTAGATATGTTTAACATTAGACTACGCCTAGGCCTAACAAAATTGTTCATAAACTATAACCAACATGTAACAGGGGCGTATCCAGGGGAGAATATCCAACTGAAATTTCAAAAATACATGTAAAAAACGGGAGAAAGAGTGAGATGTAGGTTAGGCCAAATCCTATCCACCGAAAAAAAAAGAATCCTAAATAAATATGCCACTGACAAGTAATAGAGCTAACGCAAATTGCCGTACTACTTACTGAAAATTATATCTTAAAAATCAACCCATTCTATTGTAACAGGAGACAGTTTGGAATTTGTGTGTGATAGGCTATCAGAATTGTTCAAAGCTGTAGATCTAAATTACCTTACATAGGTTAAAGTCGTAACCGAATAGACACAGACTGTGTAGCCTTTCCATTACATAGTATAGGTACTTTACTATAATACTGAGTACATAATTTTTATCGTTATAAAACTAATAAATGTGGAATGATTCCATTAAAAATTCTTGATTCAAAACTCATTTATTCGCAAACGCCATTAGCTGAACTACTGAACTATTGAACACTGAACTGTCCGGCCACTGCTGGCCAGGAGACCACAGACTACAGACGACATATCAGTTGTTTTGGTCGACATATCTGCTGTTGTCAACATCCGCCCGTAGTCTGTTTGACTGCAAAATCAGTTGAGCGACTGCTTGCTTACCACTACTACCCAACCCAAGACACATCTGAATATTTCCGGAAAATGAAAAAATATAAATATACCAAAATAATAATCCAATTATAGTTTATTATCACCCTTTTAGTGAATTTCCCCTATGGGGAAGAAGCTATTACCGTAGTCGGCATGGTAAGACCTAGGCCCGGGACCATGATAACTTTTCGTTTTGAGGTCCCCAGATCCCAAAAATACCATTCGTTTGAAACTGTATATATATATATATATATATATATATACATATATATATATATATATATATATATATATATATATATATATATATATATATATGTCCGTGGGTGCGATAACTCTCGTAAAAAAGGTCCGATTTTGATGAAATTCGGTACAAACGTGTAAAGCAGCATTTATGACTTTAAGTTCGAAAACCAGACGGATCGACCTATCCGAAGGGGTAATTTGGGGGGGGGGTTTGTACCCCAAAAATGGGTTTTTTGAGTTTTTTACATACAATTTTTGAAAAAGTAAAATATTATTTTTTACTATTGGAATCAGCTTAAAAACAAGCACAATTTGATGTTTTAATCATTGCTCTACATCAATTGGTTACTGAGATATTGAAAGTGCTAAACACAGTAGCTTGTCCAATGTTATTCTTATGGAGGATAAGAAAAAATGTATATCTCGCTTATTTATCAACTTATCCTGACGAAACTTGGTACATTGCTTCATTTCATTGTGGTCTGTTGATATTTGCACAAAAACCCATTTTTTGCCCGATAGTTCCCGTAGCAGCAAACCTGCATACTCAGCCCCATGTTATTCTTTAAGGAGAATAATTAACGTGTTATCTCCTTTAATTATGAACATAAATTAATAGAACTTGGTATGTGGCTTTACCTAGTTGAGTTATATTGATATTTGTATAAAAGCCCATTTTTAGTGTTCCTTGTTTCAGCAAACCTGCATACTCAGCCGCCATGTTATTCTTATGGAGAATAATTAAAATGTCATAAATCGTTTATTTATGAATGTATATTGATGAAACTTGGTATGTGGCTTTATGTGGTATTAAGATAAATTAATATGCATTGGAAATTCGCTGAGTATGCAGGTTTGCTGCTACGGGGGTATTTACAATTAAGAGCAACCCTGAACATTTCAAATCAATTCATTAAACCGTTAAAAAGGAGTTAGCGTAACAAGAGAGTGACTAAACACGTGTATGAAGGATTCAACTCGCTTCGCTCGCTTCATCCAATTAATAATCATATACAACATGAGTAATACTTTGACAGTTCTCTGGTAGATTTGAATAGCTGTTACAATTTTATTGTTTTGATTTGAAACTCCATAAGCCCAGTGTTAGTTTTTTTTAACTTTTCATTTTAGTTTTTTTACATTATTTGATTTTTCCTGGGGATGAGGCCTGTCTATAACTTATTTTTATCCCAGAAATTAGTCATTACCAACATTTGAAGGAAATTGTAGGAGCCGTTTTTGCGATCAGTGTCGCAAGCAAGCAAGCAAACCTTACTCATATTAGAGTATACGATTTTATTCAGTTTCTTGAGCTTTGTATATTGGTGATAATACTACCTCAAGAAGTATTGCTTTCTTCCCGTTTATATAGTATGGGGAAAGTATTGTTTTCGTAAACATTTTCAAATTTGAGTTATCTGTGGAATTTTTCATCTATTTTCTTCAAGAATTTATGTAATATCAAAAAACATAATTTTGGATCATTTTAAGCCCTAAAACTTCCGACCTCAAATTTTTCCAGAAATTCGGTTGGAGTCATTATTTTAGAAACAGAACACTATATAACACTAAATTTTTATTTTTATTAAAAGATCTATTTTTGAAAAAAAAAGTCATGTCAAATTTTACAGCGGTTTTGGGCGTATAGCATTCCTTCACAATCAAAAGTGAACAAATAAAACCTCTGAACAGATTCGTACCTGCATATGATATGTTATCCTTTATAGCTATTGGTGCCGTCCCTAAGTCTGTACACATCTATACAGACGGACAGACATAACCTCAAAACAATTATTTTGGGGCTCAAGAAGAACCAAAACAAACTTTCACCGATAACTCAAATGCAAACATATTTACGAAAATTATAGTTTCTCCATATACTACGTATAGGGGTAGAAGGTATTTACAGGTTAATACGTAGGCTTACTATAAGGACAGTTGAAGTTTAATAAATTGTCTGTTCTCTTTCAACAAAGTTAAAGCTTTAATCTTTCTTTGCTGCTGGTTTTTCATAATTTGGTGCTTAAACCAGTTCCACATGTATGTTTCCCTTGAAGATGGGACGATGGTGGCTCGGCTGGAGTTTTCTGTTGTTGTGAGTGATAGGCCCCTTCTTATGTTTCACCTGTTTGCCCACTGGCGTCACTACGCCATCCTCCTTCTCATTATGATTCAAACCCCTGAAGGCCCGGAGCTGAAATCAAATATTTCTCATTTTTAATGTCACAGAAACAAATTGTATATACACTTTTGGCTTGAAGGGGCCATAGCCCTTAACCTTGTTCCAATACTCTACCAATACTCTTTATTTTTGTCCTCTTACTCCTCTTACATACTGAGGAAAATAAAACATAAGTAGAAACACATGTCAGTTCGCAAACAAAGTAGACACTTAGTCACATGTTTTAATGCTAAGAAAGCAGACGTTTTTAAATACCCATGCATTTCTCATTTGGTATGTTTTACGTTATTTACAATTCGCAACGGGTGGGGGTAAGGGGTAACTTATTTTTTTAAATAGCAACCCCTATTGAGTGAGCTTTCAATCCTAAATAAATACGCCACTGACAAGTAATAGAGCTAACGCAAACTTGCCGTACTACTTACTGAAAATTATATCTTAAAAATCAACCCATTCTATTGTAAAAGGATATAGTTTGGAATTTTTGTGTGATAGGCTATCAGAATTTTTCAAAGCTGTAGATCTAATGAACCATACCGTATGAACATCGTAATGAACATCGTACCGTACCTTACATAGGTTAAAGTCTTAACCGAGTAGACTCAGACTGAGTAGCCTTTCCATATGGCCTACAACTTCCATTACATCGTATAAGTAGCCTACTTTCACGATAATATTGAATACATAATTTTGATTGTTATAAAACGAATAAATGTGGAATGATTCTATTAAAAATTCTTGATTCAAAACTCATTTATTCGCAAACGCCGTTAACTGAACTACTAAACACTGAACTGACTGGCCACTGCCGACCAGGAGACCACAGGTTACAGACGACATAACAGTTGTTTTGTTTTGGTTAGCTGCTATTGTCAACATCCGGCCGTAGTCTGTTTGACTGCAAAATCAGTTGAACGACTGTTTGCTTACCACCTACTACCCAACCCAAGACACATCTGAATATTTCCGGAAAATAAAAGATTATAAATATACCAAAATAATAATCCAATTATAGTTTATTACCCCCCTTTTTACAATTAAGAGCAACCCGGAAAATTTCAAAGCAATTCATTAAACCATTAGAATGGAGTTAGCGAAACAAGAGAGTGACTAAATACGAGTATGAAGGATTCAACTCGCTTCGCTCGCTTTATCCAATTAGACAACTTACTGTGTTTAGCACTTTCAATATCTCGGTAACCAATTGGTGTAGATAAATGATCAGAATACCAAATTGTGTGTTATATTAAGCTGAATCCAATGTTAAAAACTAATATTTGACTATTTCAAAAATTATATGTAAAAAATTCCAAAAAAAAACATTTTTGGGGTGCAAAACCCCTCCAAAAAACCCCTTTGGATGGATCGAGCTGGCTGGCTTTCGAACATAAAGTCATAAATGTTGCTTTACACGTTCATACTAAATTTAATCAAAATCGGGTATTTTTTACGAGAGTTATCGTGCTCACGGACACACACACACACACACACACACACACACACACACACACACACATATATATAGTTTAAAAAGTTTAAATATATATAGTTTTTAAAAGTTTTCATGGTTCCGGGCCTAGGTCTTACCATGCCGACTACGGTGAGAGCTTCTTCCCTGTAGGGGACATTCGCTAAAAACAAAGACACATTAATTTATACATGTAGAGATTGAATTAAAAGTGATATTATTATGTTTTAAAAACTAAAATATCTTAGTAATTTAAATAATTACCATACAACTGCATTCCCGTATAAGGAATTACGAATCAAGATTTGATTGGCACACCTGCTCGTGAGATATGGAGATTGGCTCTGGCAGCAGAATGAAGGCCACATTTTCGCAATAGGGAAGCGTTGTGAGAGACCCAGGATACGTGTAGTAATGCTTGTTAATTTGCATTCCGCTGATAGCCCACTTCATCGCTTCGTTCCAAGGGAGGAGCTTTTTGACGTTAGGAGTTTTCAAATGGAGTAACAGTTCGTGGAGTGGTTTCAAAAGTTCGTTATCCTCCGACGTAGCCTGCTCGGAAAATATAATAAAAAACTAAGTAAATAATATGATATTACATTGAATTGACTTATAAAACTATCGACATTACAATAGTATTTTTCATCACTAGGACCACACGTGAAGCTTTTCAATAGGAGCTCAGGTGTAACGGCTGAGACACAGCCGAGGCTGGGAAATGAGCGAGGATCGAAAAGCCACTTTCGGTCCTAGTGATAGACTATTTTTCTTTGCCCCCAAAACAATAATTGTTATTCTAAGAGTAAAATGAATAACTGTAGCATCTCGATACGTGTTAAAACAGATATTTTTGAAGGAGGATGGTGAACAACTCCTGTTTTAAACTAAAACGACAATCTTTGAAATGATGTGATTCGTTGAACTTTTGTTTGACTTAGATTACAGGTAGGGTATTAAACTGTTGATCCATCACATTCTTATGGAGTCTTAGCTGACAGCAATGTGCAGAACCTTGCAGCCGTGAGGTATAAAAGTTCATAATGCTAGTAACAGAGCTGCTAATAATAAGTAACTCGGTAGCATTGTAAAGACCAACTAAACATAATAAAAACCTCACAGATGGCAACATTAAAATAACGGTCCGCAGTTTGCCTACCCGCAATGTTCAGAACAGAATGCATGCATACATACATACACATACACATACACAAAAATATCCCTCGTAATCCCGTAACCACAGCAGACGGCGTGGGATCAGTCAATATAGGGAATGCGATTGCATCCCCCAAATGCAATGCCAAAAGTAAGGGAAAGTTCAAAACCGACGGGAAATAACAAATTACAAGTTAAATTGGCCTTTACAAAAAGGTTATAAAAACCCTACCAATTTGATTGTTGAAAATCATTCAGGTTATGAAAACAATGACTAATCAGGAACTCTTTTAATCTGTTACAGAATATATCCAAGTCCTGAATATCCTTAAAATAATCAGAAAGCTTGCTATAGAACTCTATACCCTGATAACTGGGGATTTCTTCAAATATTTTAAGATTATGGTGCTCTGAGGCCCTGCCTTCTCTAAAACTAGTATTATAGTTTTGAGTGAATGGAAAATTTATTATTTGTCATTTTTGCATATTTCAAGGCTTCAAAAATAAACAAAGGCGGTACAGTGAGTATGTTTAGTTTTTTGAACAAGTGTACTTCTTTATAGCATTTAAGTTTATTATTATTTCAGCTACACATTTCTAATTATCCTCTAACAAATCTATATTGTAGAAAGGAGTTTAATGAAGTGAACTTTTGTTAGGATCTTTTGGCTGTGGAAAAGTACATGTGTTAAATCAAACCGTTTTTGACATGAAAAATCTAGAAGCGCCTTTAATAAAAATTATATTTTAGCAACTATATGACCAAACTATTTCAAATTTGTTTCTGTTCTTGTTAATCATTTCTGATATTAATTATGAAGTATGTTTTTCCAAATCTACTAAGAAATACTTACCTTTGCTAACTATCGAACACATGTCATATGTGTTATAGCTCGTAATTCTCTAATCATAAATTATCTATGTAGCATAACTCTTTGTTGACATAGCAGGGATTTAGCACCAGCAGGGTTTATATTATCGTTCCCTATTCTAAAATATTAGAAACATAAAAATTGCACATTGTACTATTTAAATATTAAGATTTCTCTATAGTAAAAGTTGTTCACAATTAGTATATAAAACAATATAACGATATAAGTAACAATGTTATATAAGAACATTTAAGCCTTTTATGCATATGTGCGTATTTAATTCTTTAGCGTTTAATGTTTTAATCATAGAATTTGGCTTGAATTTTTGATCACCTCTGCGAAAACTGTTAGGACAGCTAAACCGTCATCCTTCGTTAAGGCCTCGGCAAAGTCTTTGTACTTGCTATTGAAGTGGAACATGTGAATCTCCAAAGAGAATCTGAAATCAGGGGACACATTTTAGCTATATTTAACACATACTCTATTTTACACGATATTTGAGAGGATTTAATGCGAAAGTTTACAAATATTATCTTCAGCTGTACTTGATTGAACCATGTTATGTCTGCGTTGGACTTGACATTTTCTAATAAGTTTACGTTTACCATACTCTCCATAAGTAAGTAACTATTCCGTAGGTGGTGTGGTGTTACGTAGCTCGGATCCTAGATAACTTCGGTTTTAGGTCAACGGATACAAATAATTTACAATTGGATCAACTTTATTTTGAACGAACGGATCAGTGATTATTTCTATTTCTGCTCTTACTGTTCAATTCTATTATTTCATTGTTCTTATTAAGCAATACTACACATAACCGATCTGTTCTGCTATCATGTTATGAACTAGAGACCGGCCAATCGTCGAAATTTGACTAATTATTATTCGAAGAATATTTGGGGGGTATAGTTTAATTCTATTGGGGCCTTGGTCTGTTGCACTAAGCTCTCTTTCCCTCTCCCTCTCGCACTATCTCTTCGTCCCTCCCCCTTCCCCATCCTCACCTGCAGGTAAATTTTTAAGTTAGGAGTTAAAGCGGATAGCTGAAGGGCGTTACCATTCCAGCAATCAGTAACCTTTTAATTTTTGCCTGAAATCTCTCCACCTCATCCTCTCCTCGTCCCCTCAAAAACAGGTTTATTTTTTTAAGTCAAGTTGAAATGGAAGGACTTAAGAGAAGGGTATTGCCATTCCAGTAGTTATTAATATTTTTATTTACATTAGTCTTGAACTATCTGTTCTTGTTGTGGAGTTAAAACAGAAAAGAGAAGGTTTTACCATTCCAGTATTTTTTATTTATAAGTCATCTGTTATTGATGTTGAGCTACATATTTATTTGAAAAACGCATCGTTTTATTAAATAAAAAGCATAAAGAAAAGCACAACGCATGTTCCCATAAGGACAACATATAAACTTTGAAAGCCAATAGGGCAAAACCAAACAAACGTCCAAACACAAAACCTCCTCTTAGAACTAAATAAGTGTGCCAAGTTTCATAATTCTAAGACGGCGTATATCCGAGAAATTGGAGCCAAATAAAAAAATAACATTAGAAAAAGTTGCGAAGTGCCAAAAAAGGTATACAAGATTTTAACTTCATCGTTTTATATTTAATCATACTACTATAGACTTAACTAATTTGTTGAGCTCGTAAACTATATCCGGATGTACTTTCTAAAATATTAAATCGACAGAAATTGTATGAATAATTTGTTGTGAAGTAGCCAAGTTTGTAAACAGATTTTCTATTATCAACAAAAAACTTTTTTAACTTTACATTTAATTCTTCTTCTTTTGTAACCCTACCGCTACATGCCTAAGGGAGCTTTAACAATGTATATTTTAACCAAACAAATTCAAAGTATTTTTTTGTGGAATCCAACGGTTAGTCGTACATACAATGTGGCTTCGAAACGGTCAACAAACCTCAAATAGGAAAATATTTTAACAGTACAGCATCCTTGAGTGAAGTTTACTCGTTTCCGTTATCATTAAAATAACTGAACAACTTATGCCTCTGCATCCATCATATGTTCACTTCCCCATTCGTCCTCTACTCCCCAGTGGAAATGCATTTGTTCAAAAACAAATTTTTCATTTCTCTTGATAGGCCCGCCCATCAGATAAGGCAATTTATCTTTATTATTTCCGGCGATCTGAATAGTTGCTGCAAAACCATATTAAATGTGTAGTGTTTTTATTCGAGTACAGCTTTTAATGTAAATAATCAACTTAAGAGACAGTTAATTAACAAGGTTGAAAGAAATTCAAATACTTTTGGCTTTACGATTTGTCTGACTCAAATTCGGTCAACAGCTCGGCCTGTGATCAACCCCTTGCTAATGTTCAGCCCTACTTTCGCTCCGTAGTAATGTTGACCATACGTCTATTATTATAAATTATTATACGCTATTGCTTATCTAATAACATTGTTGTATTAATTACATTGAATTTATCTCTAAATGTAAAATATGAAGTAAGTTTTGTTATAGTAAAATGCACTCGTTAGTAGCTCTGTTTATTGAGTATTATTTCTCATATTCCGTAAGCCATCACACATGTCGTTACATATCATATACATTTATAAATTAAGGCGGTGCATGTCGACTTGTATTTACATTTTAACGTAAAAATTATTGAACCGATCAAGCTGACAATTTTCATGTTGGTAGATAGTTTATCTGGGGTACATATAGGCTAATTCCCATCTTTGTAATCCCTTAGAGCTCCGCCCCAGTGGCCCTTAAAGTTACAATTTTATTCTCATAGGATATATGTTTAATGAATTAGATAATTACTAAAACAGATGTAGTTGCGGCAGGAATTTTAATCAGCTGTGCAAAACACGGGAATCGGCTAATATTTTAATTAAATCCTTCTGATTATACATGTAGCATCGTTCACTTAGATATAGTAACAGCCAGTTTTATGCACTCTGTAAATGATTTTTTATTTGATATAAAATAGTTGTTTTAAACAGCATCAGATTTAGCATCTAGAGGTGTTTCCAATAATTGCTGAGATTTCGTCAACTTTTTTCAAGGGATTTTATGGTAAATATTTGGACCTAATTACACACCACATTTCAAACCATTTATTCATAGCATTACTATTCTTTAGTGACCCAAAATACTAGCCAAGGTTGTCAATTTAAGGTATTAAACCTTTGCTAGAAAAAAGCTTGATTCAAAAATCGCCATATTAATGTTTTAGAATATATGTATATTCTATTTGAATCATTTCATCTACCACTAAAGTGTGCATACATCCGAAACAACCGCTTTCAAGGGCTGTATACCTAGTATTTTTGGTTACATTATTTGAACAAATTCCCAGTTACTACTTGTATATTCAGACGTTATAACGCTCTACCTAATGATTTTATAAAAAAGGATTAAATTTTAAACATTTTATAAAACGTACCTGTCTGTCCTGTATTATAAACAACTGCCTTAACACCTGGAATTTGGGGTTCATGAATTGTCAATTTTTCTAATTTATTATTCTCTGTTATGAAACTAGTTATTACGTCTATTGGGGACTGGATAGAATACTGAAAGTTGTCTTCCGAAAAAGGCCACTTGATGGTTTCTTTAGGTTTCTTCGCATCTAAAAGTGAAAATCAAATATGCTTATTAACAGAAATATAAAAGTAGCTTAAGTAAAGTAACAGTTATATAGAATTGTAAAGAACGTGATATATTATTATGTGCAAACACACGCATCATGTATATATCATGCGAAGCGACGAGTGTGAAGTAGATTTTATCAATCTGTGGTCCAGAACCCAGGAGAGTTTTTCAACCAAATTTCTTTAGAGAAAGGATCCATCGTAAACATATGTTATTAATAATCTGCTTAACCGTATGAAGAGCATTTGATTAATTGCGTCTGTGGTCGAAACACGACAGTAGAGAAGAACTGAGGGTTTAACATACTATTCGGCGCTTTTTTCCCATGTTATTCTTATGGGGAGCCGTTTTTGCGCCGACGCCAGCTCCCGCCTTACACAAGTTTCCTTGTTAGCCTATACTAGTGTCCAACCCTTGCCTATATTAAATATATTTTCCCAATCCCCATCCCTCCTCTATATTTTTTAAAATTAATTTTCAAATTCAGGCTAAAAAACTATCTTTAGTGTTTATAGTCCGATTTGTCTGCAATTTGGATATGTTACTGTCGAAGGCAAGTGTTTTAATAAATTCCACTTACATTTCCCAAATTCACTATAACGGTCAAATTAAAAAATATTTTTGAAAAATACTATAGTGCCAATTGCCAACTTCTTTATTTACTGCCCTATTTATTTAAAATTTGGATACGTTATTGACCTAGGCAAGTGTTTTAATAAATTCCACTTACATATCCCAAATTCACTATTACGGTTAAATTAAAAAATATTTTTGAAAAATACTGCCAATTGCCAACTTCTTTATTTACTGCCCGATTTATTTAAAATTTGGATACGTTATTGACCTAGGCAAGTGTTTTAATAAATTCCACTTACATATCCCAAATTCACTATTACGGTCAAATTAAAAAATATTTTTGAAAAGTACTGCCAATTGGCAACTTCTTTATTTACTGTCCGATTTGTTTAAAATTTGGATATGTGATTGTCCTAGGCAAGTGATTTAATAAATTCCACTTACATTTCCCAAATTCACTATTACGGTCAAATTAAAAAATATTTTTGAAAAATACTGCCAATTGCCAACTTCTTTATTTACTGTCCGATTTGTTTAAAATTTAGATATGTTATTGTCCTAGGCAAGTGTTTTAATAAATTCCACTTACATTTCCCAAATTCACTATTACGGTCAAATTAAAAAATATTTTTGAAAAATACTACCAATTGCCAACTTCTTTATTTACTGTTCGATTTGATTGATTTTTGGATATGTTATAGCCTTAAACTATTATATGTATAATTACATATCTAAGTTAAAAATTGTATACTTTATATAGTTTATATATATATAATCCATAAAAAATTAAATTTTGTGTTTATGGTCTGATTTGACTGATTTTTGGATATGTTACTATCCTAAGCTAATGCATTAATAAATCCCACATACATTTTCCAAATTCACTATTACGGTCAAATTAAAAAATATTTTGAAAAATATACTATCAATTGCCAACTTCTTTATTTACTGTCCGATTTGACTGATTTTTGGATATGACCTTAAACTATTATGTGTATAATTATCATATCTAAGTTCCAAATTTTATACTTTGTATAGTTTATATATATAATCCATCAAAAATTAAATTTCGTGTTTATGGTCCGATTTGACTGATTTTTTGGATATGTTAAGCTAATGCATAAAAAAAATTCCCCCTACGTTTCCCAAATACTACAGTCAAATTAACAAAATATTTTGAAAAATATACTAACGATTGCCATCTTCTTTATTGTCCGATTTATTTTTGGATATGTTATAGCCCCCAACTATTATATCTAAAATTACCATATATTATTTCCACCTATAATACAGTCGTTATGTTGTTTTGACCAACCTAAAAACCAACTTTGTGGTCCGATTTGTCTGCAATATGTAACTGCCCATTGCATAAGTGCATTTCCAAATTCACTATTACGGTTGGATTAAAAAAAAAAATGCAAGCTTATTTACCATCCCGTTGTTATAATTGCCATATTTCCAATATTGTTGGGGCCCTCTTAACCACCTCTCACTGTAATATATATCCACAAAATGTTTATGGTCAGAACTGTCTAAATTTTGGATATTAAGCTAATGCATAAGTCCATTTCTAATATTTTGCAAATTAGTCTGGATATGTTGTTGCGTATTTCCAATTCTTAAATTATAGCACAAAAAATGAATTTTTAAAACCCAAAACAACTAAACACAAAACACTAATCTTTCTTTGTGCTTGTTTGGAGTAGTCTTTATTTTATCCAACTTAATTTTAATTTTGTAGTTAAAATCAAACTTCCCACATTCTAGCTCCCTTTCCAGCCAATGGTTGGAGACATAAAGGTTACGAATATTTTCAAACTGTACAATATATCTTTTTCTACCCCTATGTTGGACTTGTTTAATAGCGCTTATTAATAATTCCGCACCATATTCCAAATCCTCCAGTCTACTACATTCTTTAAATTTAACATTGCCTTTAATATCTTGCATCTCTATGTCTTCTTGTCCAACATCATCCCACTCATTGTTACGGAAACTTAGGTTTTCTATTTTTGGAAAGGAATTGCCATAAAATGTTGTGGTTCCGTTAGTGTTAAAGCTTGCAAGTGGCTCGTTGGTAGGTAGATAAATAATGTCCAAATCACCACTGTATGGCAACACGCTATAACCTTGCCTATTCTTATTTATCTCTATAAATACAGTTTTACAGACACCTTTAACATAGTATACACCCCTCCGTCCATCCTTTTCTGCCAACACTCCCACAAACTTGTTGTTTACTACAAACGCATACACTATATAATGTCCATAATGCTCTAGATCCTCCCAACGTCGCAGGAAGTAATCTTTTAATTTATCCTCTCTTTCCCTTCTTTCTTGTTCTTTAGCCAACTGTGCTTTGTATTCCTCTGCAACAGTATTTTCCACATATTCCAATTTACGCTTATTACTGTCAATGTCTTCTAATTCCAATTTCCTCTTTTTGGAACAACTCTCTAAGAAAGGCTTGGAAAGTGGCTCTATTTCTTTAATAGTGTATGGGTACAGTTTATTGGTCCGGCTTCTTAAAACGTAGGGAGTAAGGTTAGGACTTTCCACTAAGCCTAATTCTTCTAAATTGATGTGTTTAGGTATAGTGGAGAAAGGTGTATTTGATTTTGTAAAACATGTGCCCCCAGATTTGATGTAACACTTATGCTTTACACTTATGGCATCAGGAAACCGCCTGACTAGAGGACCTTCTTCGCTCCCTCAGTGGAACCCTGATCGTAGCCGGCGATTTCAATGCTAGGGCTATAGATTGGGGTATGCCAAGAACAGACCCAAGAGGACGGAAAATTTTGGAGATGGCGGCAAGGATTGGACTGGCTGTGGCGAACGTGGGAGACTCGCCTACCTTCAGGCGTCCAGGTTATGGATCAACCATACCGGATGTGACATTTACGTCAGAAAACGTTTCGAGACGGATCGCAGACTGGAGAGTGATCGAAGACTATACTGGCTCCGATCACCAGTACATCACCTTCAGTCTTGCTACAAACAGCTTTGAGCCAAGGAACCTTAATTGGACGCCAGGCTGGAACGTTTCAAGGCTCGTTTCGGTGGCATTGTCCTCGGCGATTAACGAGGGGAAGACCGCTGTTTTAGAATCTTCGGGAACCACGGGGGAGATCGTGGAGGCCACAATGAGGCTCATCGAGCGTAGTTGTGATGCTGCCATGCCCCGAAAAGTGCAACCAAGAAGAAACAGAAGATCGGCATTCTGGTGGACGGAGGACATTGCTGTACGGCGGAGAGAGTGCCTTAAACTCAGACGAAAGGTCACCCGCAGTAGGAGAAGGGGTGGCGTGGTGCCTGAAACACTTATGCAGGAGTTCAGGGCGGCCAGACAAGAACTGAAGCGCGCTATCTCCGCAAGTAAAGCCTCCAAATGGAAAGCTCTAACGGAGGACCTCAACAACGATCCTTGGGGATTGGGTTACCGAGTAGTTATGCGACGGCTCGGTGCCCAATCAGCTAACCCTAGCTTGAGCTCCGTCCAGTTGGAGGCTATCGTGGATGTTTTGTTTCCGGCCCACCAGATCAGGCCGAATGAAGAGGTTGCTGTGGTTCCCGAACAAATACCTTTGTTCAGCGAACAAGAGCTGTCAAGTGCCATTGGCTCTTTGCGCTGCCGAAAGGCTCCTGGTCCCGATGGAATTCCAACGGAAGTGCTAAAGGTAGTAGGTCTGGACTTTCCAGGCCTGCTGCTGAACATGTACAACCGCTGTTTGTTGGAAGGCTTGTTTCCTCTGCGATGGAAAGTTCAACGCCTCGTGTTGATCGGCAAAGGCAAGGGAGATCCTGAAACCCCGTCTGCATACAGACCTCTGTGTATGCTAGACACGGCAGGGAAGCTTTTTGAGCGACTCCTGAAGCCAAGGCTCACACAGGCAGTAGAAGCGGCAGGTGGACTCTCCGATCGTCAGTACGGCTTTCGGTCGGGCCGATCAACAATTGGAGCTGTTGGTGAAGTGATCAGGTCTTTTGAGGCTGTTCAGCAGGTGAACCACAGATCACGAAGGACAGTCATGTTGGCTACGCTGGATGTGAGAAATGCGTTCAACTCAGCCAGGTGGGCTGATATGCTGGGCGCATTGAAGACGGATTTTGTAATTCTCCCGTACCTGTTAAGGATGCTGCAGAGCTACTTACAGGATCGGAAGTTGGTTTTCAACACGCCGGATGGACCGCGGCGGAGAGATGTAACAGCGGGTGCCGCTCAGGGCTCGATTCTTGGACCGGACCTCTGGAACATCGCCTACGATGGGATCCTCCGAATGGAAATGCCTCGGGAGACTTTCCTCGTCGGTTATGCGGACGATATCGCCGTAATTATAACTGCGCGGGATGTCGATGAGCTGCAGAGGCTGTTGACCATGGCCATGGGCCAAGTGACGAGGTGGATGGGTGACCACGGCCTGTCCTTGGCGACGGAGAAGACCGAGATCGTGCTTCTCACCAGACGGAGGATTAATCCCATTGTGCAGCTCGCGGTCGATCGGGAAGTGATTGTCACTAAACCCGTTGTCAAGTACCTGGGTATGAGACTGGATGTTCGGCTCACATTCCGGGATCAGATCACATTTGCAACGGAGAAAGCTGAAAAGATTGTGGCCAACTTGAGCAGACTGATGAAGAATGTCGGGGGACCGATTGGTAGCAAGCGGCGGGTGCTGATGTCTGTGGTTCACTCCGTTCTTCTTTTTGGGTGTGAGGCATGGGCAGAGGCCCTCCGGAAAAAACGACTGAGGGGAAAGATGGCAGCGGTCCAGAGGAGAGGCGCTCTTCGGATCGCTTCGGCGTACCGCACAGTGTCGGAGCCAGCCGTCCTCGTAGTCGCTGGGGTAATTCCCATCGATCTTCTTGCTTTCGAGCGGAAGCGGATCTTCGATGGGAACGGTGCTTTGAGCCGTGCCGAAGCCCGAGAACGCACTATGGAGGATTGGCGAAACCGCTGGGAGGGGGGACGAACGGGGAAGATGGACGGCGAGACTCATTGGGGATCTCCGAGAGTGGGTTGAGCGGGGGCACGGGGAGGTAGATTTTTATCTCACCCAGTTCCTCACCGGACACGGTTGTTTCGGGGCCTACCTTCACAAGATGGGGAAGTCAGCGAGCCCGGAATGTTAGTACGGTGACTCCGACTACGACGATGCACTGCACACCTTCTTCCATTGCGTGAGGTGGGAAGCGGACAGAAGGGACCTCGAAGGGGCCGTTGGCCCGATCTCGCCGGACACACTCGTTCGTCGAATGTTGTCCAGTCCCGAATCGTGGAGCTCTGTTTCTGCATTCTCCAGGAGGGTGCTGAAAGAAAAGAGAACAGAACAGCTGTGATGCATCGACACAGCTAAACCTGGTGGAGCATCGCGGTTGAAATGCCATCTTTGGCGTACGAAGGCACCCTCTTGAAGTATTGCGTACAGCGTTTCCGAGAGGGCTTCCATTGCCTGGACCGATAGGTTTTTAGTGGGTGAGAGTCCTACACACCGGGGGAAACACCAAACCCTGACGGTGCATAATGCATTTTCCTATCGTAAAAAAAAAAAAAAAAAAAAAAAAAACTACTACTACTACTACTACTACCACTACCACTAACACTACCACTACCACTACCACTAACACTACCACTACCACTACCACTACCACTACCACTACCACTACCACTACCACTACCACTACAACTACCACTACCACTACCACTACCACTACCACTACCACTACCACTACCACTACCACTACCACTACCACTACCACTACCACTACCACTACTACTACTACTACTACTACTACTACTACTACTACTACTATTATTATTATTACTACTACTACTCCTACTAATACTACTACAACTACTACAGCAGCAAAATTACTCTTTACCATGATCAAAGGCGTGGAAGATGCGATCCGCCAGTTCAAAAGAGCGTATACAACATACCTTCATCTTAATGCTACGTTCACACGAGCTTCTTTTTATAGCGTCAATGAGTGGTCGCTGGCGCCCGTGTGAACACCTCCATGATTCAATGGTTTCCACAAACGCGCTACCACATGTCGCCAATGATAAGTGAAAAAATGCCCGTGTTAACGTAGCCTTACAAAACCAAGTGTCACAGTTTATTTATTATAATGCTACTTATGAATATGCGGGAAAGCCGCATTTTCATTATTATTATGGAATATTATATTCCATATGCAGATCATAATATTTATCATGACAGGTCACCTCTGCCCTGCCCTTTTGTACAGTTTTGTTTCATTCTATTCTAAACGTCTTATAGGCGTGCATATTTATTTAAGGACTAATGTTTATTTTAACAAAAAAATACCGTGCTAAAATTGTAATAAAAGTAATTCACTCTAATTAGACAAACATATGTAATTTTGAAAATAGCATTACCTCATTACAAAACTATACTGTTAACTCTAATACGTTTTGAAGAATTATTCCGTAATAACAGTGTAGTAAAAAAATTAGTTATATATAATATAATAAAATAGAATAGACTATCCGCATATTGCTCATTAAACTCATTAACTCATTGTTTTGAGTTAGTAGAAGTTGTAGCTGTAATATGTTGTCACCAGGACGGTGGCAAAAGTGATAATCATCCACTAAAGTATAACTCATGTGGTTTTAAATTGTTTTGTTTTTTTTTAAATTAGCGGTGAAGGTAGTATTCAAAATAAATATACAAAAGTATAAAGTTACAACAAAAAAATAAATCAAATAATAAACCAAAATTAAAATGTAATTATTGGTTTTATTTAAGTATCAAGGGAGATGTCGCCTGCCACATCATCGTTTTTTGTATGAGGGTTCTAAATTGTTCAAAATATAATTTTGTTGTGATTTGATTCACACTGTTGAATAGTGCTAATATATAATTTATTATTTTCAATCATGAGCCTAGATTAAGCAGTTTCCGATAGTATATAGAATCTTAAAGAATATATGATTTCAGCTTTTTAATAATTAATTTTAGTAAGAGCTTCAATTTGGTTTAACCAATAAGCTTGGATCAAAACTAACATAACATTTAATGTTTGTTCTAGCGTTTCAGTTATTGTTGGTGATATAATTCGTTGACTGTTGAACAATTTTATTCTTATGGAAAATAAATAACATTTCAAGTCAATTTCAAATTTATAAACATATTTTGATTTAACTTAGTTTGGCACTTCATCCGGTTGTGTTCTATTAACACTTCTTTCATAACCTCATTTTTGGGGCCTTGTTTGACAAACAAACGATATAACATGCGTATTCAGAAATTAATTTTATTCTAATGTTGGATGAATAAAATATCTCACTCTTTTATTAATATAGTTTATGAAACGTAGTGGTTTGTTCATATATAAATGGTATATTGTTAAGTGTGTGGTGATGTCTGTGTGATATTCGTATATTTGCATGGGAAATTTACTCCGTACTTACGTTTGATACGACCGGGGTATTAATTTCTACGCTATCCCCTCGGCATAGACAATCTCAGTTCATTGTGAAATTTGTAAATGTTTACTATTTTGTACAGGAACGTGAAATCGACCCGCGTTTTTCACCCTTGAGTTCTATTGAAAATACCTTTAAAATGATAAGTCACGCGAAAGGGTCTACATTTAAACAATTGGGGAAGCGTCACCAAAATCGCGTTTGGGTGAGAAGCATATAGAAATATATAAAGCGAAAAATAGTTTTTAGTTTCCCAAATACGTATGCAAAATATTATTCCTTTATATATAAAAACATAATTAGGATTAAAGATTTATAATTTAAAAGATATTCAACCTTTCGGAACTTTTCAGACACACAGTATATACATATATATAATAATTGTTTTTTGTTGTATTATTTTATTTTATTCAAATATATTCAAAACTTACTCACAGTAAATTAAACTGACCTGAATGATGTTCATGTTCTGTAGCTTCAGGGACTTCTGAGGTTCCAGGTAGTTTTTGTGAATCGGGGCCGACCCCGCAAAATCCCGTTTGAAGTTGGAGACAAAATAAACAGATCAGAATTCCGTAAACTGCAAGCGTCTTAAATAAAACATAATTAAACATAAGACAAATCAAGCATGGGCTCAAAACAAATTCTGTGTGGAAAAAGTTGAAGTTTGTGTGCTTCAGGGATCAATATTGGATCCCTGTATTTATTTCAAGTACGTAAATTATTTACCTAATGTCACAAAGACGAATTTTTTTATATGTGTACTGGTTTAATTTATTTATCGTCAAGTGATTATATTTTCCTCGAAAGGGGACCACTTTCATTCTACTATTGGGATTTTCATCAGGCGAAATCAAAGTTCTAGTTCTAAAATAATTTGTTTAGTTTGCTATTGTCATAGCGTTGTTTTTTAAATATATCGAATCCCTGCAGCATACCATCAATGGAAATAAGCCCACTCTAGGAGACTGGTTTGGGGTTGAATAGTCTTACCCTAAATGTGAACAAGACTCAAATAATACAATACTCAAATTCCATATTTTGAACTTATATTACCAGTACAGCTTAGAAATAGCTTTTTTGATATATAAAACTGATGAATATTTTAACAGAAATTGGGCCAGTTGATTTGTTAACAAAGATTTTTATTTAATTTGTTTAGCTATTAACTAGTTTTAAATATTGTTAAAATTGAAACATTTCCTGACCAAGTGATATAATGACACTGTATAAAAATAAATCAAAATGTATTCAAACTATATATAACATTTCTTGTGTTTACGTCATTTGACCTTTTTAGAATATAGCTGTTTGAGTCCAAATTTTATAGCTGCTTTCTGTTCAATGAAAGCAGTACATGACATATGCTTTTAGTACAGCATATGCAATAGCAGACCGCTTAGCAGTACATATGCGATTAAGAGATAAGAAAGTATTCAGATTTGTATATAGAAAATTCAGCTATCTAAGAATCTGTTTTCATTTAACGATTTTTATATTTTTATTCGTAACTAAAAACGTTCAAATTTAAAATAGTTTTTCTAAAACATGCAAACACTCAGCCAGACAAATCCTTTTCCAGTTACGGCTTCCAGTGTTTATAATTAATTAATCTAATTGATCACCACTATTTGAAAAAATTAAAAGTGAAAAGGATATGAACGATAATAACAAATAACATTACGTAATGTTTTAAATACCCGATACTACATAATAATGTGTACTGGATTTCTTATAAAATATTACTTTAATTTTGATTTTAATTGTGATAAAGCTTACTACATAACAGGGTACTCATAATATGAGTAAGACATTCCATAAAAAGTTTAATCGACCATGTTAAATTAGAAACATCTAGAAAAGCAAGAGTACAGGTACTATTTAGTTTTACATAAATTAATAACTTATAAACCACTACCCAATTTCAACATCATAGAAATTCCCTAAGCTCTTTCATAGAATGGTATAGGATGGGATGAATAAGGGGAATAAATAAAGAGAGTTTTCGTGGGGAAAAATTTGGAACTTCCCTTTACTATAAATACAATTTTTTTGCATAGGTAAAAAAACATATTTAAATAAAAAAATGAATTTAAAACCAACCATACACTTTTTATTTTAAAATGTATACCTCTTGGACATTATTCTAGAAATAATGTAACCTTGACCAGAGTGACGAGAATGCTTAAGAAGCAACTAAACGTTTTTATTGGCTGCAAGTCGATGATGGAAGTCGAAGCTATCCGTATCTTTGTTACCAGGGCTGCAAGTCGATGATGGAAGTCGAAGCTATCCGTATAGTTGTTACCAGGGCTGCAAGTCGATGATGGAAGTCGAAGCTATCCGTATCATTGTTACCAGGGCTGCAAGTCGATGATGGAAGTCGAAGCTATCCGTATCGTTGTTACCAGGGCTGCAAGTCGATGATGGAAGTCGAAGCTATCCGTATCGTTGTTACTAGGGCTGCAAGTCGATGATAGAAGTCGAAGCTATCCGTATCATTGTTACCAGGGCTGCAAGTCGATGATGGAAGTCGAAGCTATCCGTATCGTTGTTACCAGGCTTTCAACGAACACTTCTCCTGACTTCGCACCAAGTTAAACTATCTCTAGTATAGTCATTTTTGAAAAAACTTAGATATACAAAAGTTGGTATTTCCCACTGAGCTGACTTCACTAGGGAAGTTAATTACCCAAAGTGAAAATTAAGTTAGATGCATACTTCATAGCAGCGTCAAGTTTAGCTTTCCAATCCACGCATTTTAGATAGCTGACATGTTGGAGAAGAGTAATATAAACTATTATTTAAAGTTAGCATATTGAGAAATTGTGTTTATATTTTACTGTGGTATTTTGCAGCACGATGAAAGGTATTTTTCATAGCTCGTGCCAAAGTGACCTTCCTCCGGAGATCACTTTAAATGCTAGTAAATTTAAATTATTCTAAATTTACATTACCATGTCAGGAGCTATTCCCTTTCCTCTCCGTTAGAAACAAAGCTCAGAAAGAGTCACTGTAGTAACCCTAAAAAAACAATTAATTTCAAATGGTAATACTTTAATATAGAATATAAAACATAAACTTTTAACTACAAAAAAATTTAATATTTTAACGAAATCTGAGGTTGTTTTAAAATCAGGGTAAGTCTAATGGGCGTTTTAATGAGAATTGAAAAAAATAAACACTATACATAAATGAGGTGATCTAACAAGAAGTAAACATCTTAAGATTTAGTTGATTATTAATCAACTCCATAGGTCTACGGCAAGCAATCCTTGGTGTTATGCTTTGAGACACAGTTGTGCAACGACTTTTAAAACTATCTTTATATACCAATTTCAAAATACTATTTAACGAAAAAACAATTAAATGTGTCACATTATTTAGTATAAAGGCAAATTGAAGTATAATTTCAACGCACCAAAGAAAAAAATTGTTCACTTGGCAGATTTAAAGCAAACTCCTCCGTTCTTTACGAACCATTTTGATCGATTGAGGTATGAAAAAAATATCTTGTTCGTAGTTGTGTCTAAATGTTCTTATTTTTCCAAATAATGGTTCTAAAGGACCTGGTCACCATCAAAGAATAATTGTATTTAAATTGTATCTATTAATACATTATGTAAAGGTTATTAACATTAACAAATGTTACAAATAAATAATTTATCTACCTATATAAATCAAATAAGTGTATAACCACCGCTTGAGCCTTGACATATCTTATGCAACGGACGCACCGGAGGTATTGAAATTTATGTAACATTTATTTGTATGTCTGTCTGACTGTACATTACCTGTTTTGCATCGTTGCCTCCAGGCTGACGGCAAACACGGACAACCTCACACTCACGTCCGCTCACCATCAGATAGCGCACTCGACTAGTGGCTAGCGGTAGTGGAGGGGAGAGAGAAGTTACCCCCACCTACCGCCAGGGGCACATTCCGTGTCATGTTCCCGTCGACACAGACGGGTGGGTAGCCACAGCTGTGTCGTCACGTGCCCCTGGCGGTAGGCGGGGGTAACGGCTCTCTCCCCTCCACTACCGCTAGCCACTAGTCGATTGCGCTATCTGATGGTGAGCGGACGTGAGTGTGAGGTTGCCCGTGTTTGCCGTCAGCTTGTAGGCAACGATGCAGAACAGGTAATGTATAGTCAGACAGACATACAAATAAATGTTACATAAATTTCAATAACTCCGGTGCGTCCGTTGCATAAGATATGTCAAGGCTCAAGCGGTGATTATGCACTTATTTGATTTATATAGGTAGATAAATTATTTATTTGTATTTGTAATTATTTGTTAGTGTATGTAAATATTGTGTTAGTGTATTGTTACTTTTGGTATATGTATTTGTTATTTTTGTGTTAGTGTAGTTAAAATGTAAAGGAAAAAAATTAAGAAAATCCAAAAAAATTTAGTAGTTAGGTGTAAAAACTTGATATTTAGATGTAAGTAGGGTTCACTTGATAACGGGAGGAGTTTCCTTACCTCCCGAAACGTAGTGTGGTTTTGAACACTAGAAGCGATAGGTACCGTCCAAATAAATCAAGAAATAAACATAACGTTATACTCTGATTGCGAGCGAAGATGCTTCTACATTAAATTATGCCATAGTTTAAGTAGACTTTCCAATTTAAATATACTTATGTATTCCTAGCATAACTTAATTGTTTATATAATGCCTTTGTATTTAAAGTACTGATCGTAAATCTTTACTTTCTTTTTATAGTAGAAACAACTTATAATACTAGAACATTATTTAGATTTTTTGTGTGTATATTAATTTGGTATGTGAGACACTGAATCTTTGTTTCGTTATTTTTTCATATAAACCATTATATTTTGGATTAGCTGTGTACCCGTCCTTCGTACTGGTTGTATGTCTAAATAATAGATGAATTTGAAAATAATAACAACCGAATTAATTTTACAATATTTCATTGGTTGACGTGAGGATGGCACAAGGCACTTTCGAAATTAATCTGTGTATCAGGGAACCTCAGGGGAAAAAACTGTCGATCAGTAGTTCCTGTTGTTCATCGATTGAAAAGAGTGAAGGAGGGATGTTTATGAGACCACCTGTTTTCCAATCTCCTGTTCTCATCTTTTAGAAGGACATAATACAAATCCTCAAACCTTTAGTCTTATTGAAAAATAATTTTCAAATTTACTGTTAAGTTGAGACACTCAGTAGTAGGCTACATCAAATATCTATTTAGAGAGGCATAAATCTAGTCCCCTTATGACTCAAGCACACAAAGTGTCTGTATGAAAACTCTAGGGAGAACAACACCATTACTCCCCATTATGGGCCATGTTTTTGATGCTGATGTCCTTTAAAAAACCAAATTTCAGCTCTATTGGTTGAGAAGTTTGTGATTATTATATTAAAGGTCAGTGGGGCAGATCCCTTAAGTATTTTTTATCTGCTTGTTTTGCTTCCGAATTTTATCTCTATCAGCCCAGTAGCAGGTGCAAGATTTTTAAAATAAGTATTCTGAAGGTTCGGGGGTGGGGCCCTAAAACACGTTCTTAACGGGAATAGGCTTGTGTTTATTCTGATATATTAGGTATTTTCCTACTGAATTCAACTTAAAAGGTCCGAACTGATGCTCATAAGATTTCCAGCAATAAAACTAAATTAGGCAGGGACAGGTACGATTTTGTTTCAAACCTAGCCTTTTTGTACATTGGCAGAATAAGGGGAACCACTATGCAAACTTTCACTTTCTTAGACATTGTCATTTTTTAGTTACAGTGATCACAATGTGAGCGAGTGAATGTGTCTGAAAAATATAGATTTAGATAATATGACCACTCTGTATACTTCTGTTATTTATTACCAATCTTCACTCAACGTTTTAATTGAGAACTACAACAGCTGATTATTGAATAAATACTCTTAGTCATCAACTGGTTTAGTATAAATAAATGCTTTGTCCATAACCATAAGATGGTATCTTGAAAATCCCGTGGTGTTTAGCCCTGAGGTGAATTCAAAATGTTGAAATAGCTTATAATCTTTTAATGTACGTATAGAGCACATATAGACAAAGTTTCATCTAAATGAAATCACCCGTTTCCCTGGGGAAAGCGAACAAATACGATCAAAACCACGCAAAAACACGTTTTTGAGCAGAAGTCATTTTTTTATGGCGTAATACAGTTTAAAGTAGCCTAAAATCTTCTCACAAATGTATTAAACAAAGAAACAAAGATTCATCAAAGATGAATCAAAAGATTTATCAGTGCACTCGTTTTCCCGAGAATAGCGAACAAAAACACTTTCTTGAGCTTTACCGAAGGACAGACACACAGACAGTAATTGAGATAAGACTTTTTTGGCTCCCCTAGGGTGTACAACGCGAAAATATGCAAAAATGTTATAATTCAAAGCAATGTACAGACAAAACTTCAATTTGTTATATATATATATATATATATATATATATATATGATCTTTGTATACTTATGTAATTTATTACCCATCTTCACTCAACGTTTTAAATTAGAAGTACAACATCTGTTTACAGAATAACAATTCTTTTCCATAAGAATAACATAGGATCTTTAAAACCTCGTGGGGCAGATTCCTAAGGAGATTTACAAAAATCCAATTAACATAAAACATCCTAACACACATATAGAACATAGAAAAAAAGTTTCATCGAAATCAGTGCACCCGTTTCCCAGTGAAAATCGAATAAAACGTGACCAAAATCGCACGAAATCACGTTTTTGATCGGCCGCCATTCTTTCTCAAAACGGCATAAGCCAGTTTAAAGTGGCCTAAAACCTTCTCACGCATGTATAGAACAAAGAAACAAAGTTTAAACAATGTCAGTGCACCCGTCTTCCCGTGAAAAGCAATCAAAAACCCGTCCTTGAGCGTTATCGACAGACAGACAGACAGAGATTGAGATAAGACTTGTTTTGGCTTCCCTAGGGTGTAAAACTTGAAAATATTCAAAAATTTAATAATTCCAAGCAATGTACAGACAAAACTCTAATTTTATTTACATAGATATATTTGTTAAATTATGGATGAAACGCCATCTCCTAATTAATTATATACATATTCCATGTTTAACCTGAATAAAATGTTTCATTATAAAATAAGTTTGCTAGATTTTGTAAATATTCACTATTTGATTTTAAATTATCCGTAAACACCAAGACGATAAATATTTATTATGGTATTTTGTTACACTGTAATATTGTTTGTATCAAACCACTTAATTCAGTTATGTCCGTCCCGCAAATAATTGTAAAAATATTATATTTAGTTATAGGTAGAAAAAAAACTCGTATTGAAAATTATATTACTTGAGGTGGTTCAAATTTATACTTAATAAAAGTGTTAAATTCTAATTTTTTTGTTTGCATATTTTACTATTGTATTTACGTATGATTTACTAACTTACCTGGTGAAACGTTGTAAGCGATATTGAAACGAGGCAACGTGAATTTGGGAAACCTACCTGTAATTGTGACCACCTGTCTAATTGGTGGCCTGCCCATACCGATGATGATTGATGATTTAAAGTACATAAGTGTCTATTTATCATATTACTGTATTTTCTCTAATATGAGTATGATTTGTTATCTTGCTTACTTGCTTGCTTGATTGCAACACTGATCTCAAAAAAGGCTCCAACGATTCCCTTCGAAATCTGTAATTAGTTTCAGGGTTAACAGTAAGTTCTAGAAAAAAAAACCTCTGAAAAAATTAAATTATGTAAAAATATGTAGTTTTCATTAATCACACAGTATAACTAAACTATCTTGAAGGTGTCCTGCATGAAAATATTGTAAATGTAGGGGAGGATTCATAATATATTATATCTTAATATCTCTTTAAGACGCCAACACAACCTGGGTGTATTTTAAGGTGAATATGAATGAATGATGAGCTTAGTATGGGAGAGATGCCTTGAGTAGCCTTTTTAATGACTAAGACCGACTGATTATTTAGCCAGGATCATTAACTAATAGCCCAATGACCAATGGCAGCTGGATCCAGTATCGAACCTTCACATTTTCTCAGGATTTTGCTCAGGATCGGACAGGCGAACTTCTGATTATGAAGCAAACACGCTAACCACTGTGCTACCCAACCAAATATAGATATAATGTGTGATTAAAGAAGACTAGTGGCTTGAAGGGGCCGTAGCTCTTAACCTTGCTCCAGTACTCTGCCTCATCTGATTATGAAGCGAGCACGCCTACTACTGTGCTAACCAACCAAATATAGATATAATGTGTGATTAAAGAAGACTAGTGGCTTGAAGGGGCCGTAGCTCTTAACCTTGCTCCAGTACTCTGCCTCATCTGATTATGAAGCGAGCACGCCTACTACTGTGCTAACCAACCAAATATAGATATAATGTTTGATTAAAGAAGACTAGGGGCTTGAAGGGGCCGTAGCCCTTAGCCTTGCTCCAGTACTCTGCCTCATCTGATTACTTTTACTCTATACATGCTGAGGAAAATAAAACAGTATAAGTAGGAACATATGCCAGTTCGTGAACAAAGTAGGCAATTAATCACACATTTTAATTCAAACAAAGCAGACGTCTAAAATCCCCTTGCTCTTCTTATGAGTGATGTTTTACATTATCGCTGGTTTACTGTTAGCTTTTTATAAATACTGCTCTTTTCCCGAGTTCCTGGGTCAAGCCCTCTCCCATCATCCTGAAATTTGCTAAGCTCCCAAAATTTTACTTTAAAATTTCGTTTACATTGTTTTATATAAATATACTTACTCCAACAACACTAACTGTATATCAAAATTTGAATACATTGTGAAAAATATTAAATAAAATGGCCAATGAAATGTAAAACAGAAGTTGTTGTCCCCCTACACCACTTATTGCAGTTAAATCTGTTCAAAGATTATTTAAATGTAATAACTAAAATCTGGAACAGTCTTTCAATTAAAATATTGAAGCCCCAAAGGGCACGTTATGTTCCATTTACCACCGAGATAACTTGAGTCATATCCATTACATGCAGTGACAATCAACTATTGTGTCTCATGATTACGATCTTAACTAAAGTTACATTTCATATCTTAACTTTAGGTCAATCAACTTTCGTACTCAAAATAACGTGCTAAATAGAGCGAAAATTTATTTCCATGATCCCACTGAAGCAGAATATTTTTTTATGTTTAATTTTTAATTCTAATAACAACTTTTACATACACAACTAACTATCATATTTCTAAAAATTTGATAACCGTTATTTTATATAAGAGGTGGGAAGTCATACGTTTGAAAAATTATAGTAAACACCATTTTAAAGACAAAGTTACAGTAGGAAATATCTGTATAAATAGTTTTTATGATTTTCAATTTTCTTTTCTACTGTTGACATATACACGTAAAACTTTGTTTTCCAACGTAAATAAATTATCACTTAAACTGTTTTGGCAATATTGCCTCACGCCCACATTATATTTTGCAATCAAAATATTTTTCTATGGATATTTTGTTATCTCCATCACAATCATATTTTTAATACTATTTTTTGCAGCGATTGAGTCTGAGCCCTGAATCGTCCTCTAATCTGAGTTGGCTTGATTTTGCCTCCGTTAAAGTTCGGAACTAAGCTGATTTAGGGCTGAAGCCTCATCAGAAGAAGCTGGGGAATTAGATTTGCTCTGACGTCTTCTTTCTCCACTTAAACGATTGGTGGAGCATCCTATGGGAGCTCTACATTTAACACAGGTTGCAAGAGATTTGATAAAAATCACCAAAACTATTAGTAACAAAGAAATATTGATTTTAGAAAGTTTTTACAACTAAACTCTTCATCATAAAGTGCTTGAATGTTCTTGTACTTACATTATGTTTTATTTGTTTCAGAATGATCCCGTTGGCATAGATTCATAAGAAATATCCAGTAAGTTTAAAACATTTATTTTGTTAAAGTGATTTTTGTACTACCTGTACTAAAAAAAATGTATATATTTGGTCCACTCTTATCACTAACCATGTTTGAGTTCAGACCCACTTAAACTAAATATTATTCTTTTCATGCTTTTAAAACCAAGCAAAGATACCTCACTTTGTTGTTATGTTGTTATGGTTTATATTTTGGAGTTTTTATCGTAGTTCGTACTAGTCTTATCTAGTTAATTGGTCAACAAATTTTAAATGCCAACCAAGCAGATCTAGTCATTACTGTATAATGTCACTCTCTACGGACTGTACGTTTAGTACGGGTTTACTGGTGTTTTAGTGTCATGGTCACTAACCATTAGAGTTCAGACCAATTAAAACTAATTTTTAATAGTTTCATGCTTTTTCGTTTGCATACTTCTTCTTTTTGCATTAATTCGTCTTTTCGCACCCTCCTTATTGGTCGAAGTTTTTAAAATTTAAACTGGTTCCGTTTCAAGCTATTAAACAACTGTCCCGCTATAACTTGAAGGCTTACAAGTACAATTTCGACCTAAAACTAACACAATTTTGGAGCCATATATGATGACGTAACATTCAATTAATATATTTACAATGTATATGTCACGTATTTCATCCGGTACACTATTTGTGTAACTTTAGAAATACTTCTTTAATCCATTACTATCCTAGTATATCTTACAATATTAATACAAAAGAAATTTGCTGATAAAAGATTCTTAATTAATAATATACTAATTATTTTTTCTTGGAGATACTTTAGAAAATTGACTATCGGAAAGTTCTAAGTTATTTCAATTGTAACGTTCACAATTTAGTTGTTGAGGTAGAAAACAAAAGTTTGTGTGGCTAGAAGTTACAGCAAAACTTTACTACTAAGGGCGGAAGTGTGGCCGTTAATTACCTCAATTTTAACTGCTCAAGTTTTCGTGTTGTATTTTTTATTATAGTTGCTCTTAATTGCTATACTTTAGATGCTCTCTGACGGCTTTTAGGTGAATCGGTTTGGAGCCGTCAAGCCACAAGGTTTGTGTGAGCCACAAGGATATTCTTCAATAACCAATATTTTATCTGAGAAACTGCGATCTGAGTCAGGCAGAGCAACACATTAACATTAAAAATTAAGGCTGGATTATCACTTCTTTTTTTAATGCAGTGATGGAAAATGTGCGCAATAATTCTTTTAACATTCTGACAAATTGTAAACCAAAATTAATCCTTTCATGAAAAACGTTTTACGGCCAAATAAACCTGGTGTACTCAACCAATTTCTGTAACAATCGTATTAAACCATTGGTAATCTCTGAATTTGACCGAGGTTTTGCTTACTTCATACTTCATACTTTTATAAATAATTTTCAATGTTTCAAACCACTTTTTACACACTTTGTCTTTTATCCCTGCAGCAGCAAGATGTGATTTTTAATTTTGCGCATTCGTTTATGCTCGACAATTGAGTAAATTTACTCTGTCCTTTCACCTTTCTGTCATGGTATTACAAAATGTCGTCGCTCTTTTACTGTTGGGCAAATAGCAAATATGTGAGACTTAAATAGACTATTATCTTATTGTAGACTATTATTTTCACAAAGAATTATTCTGAATCATTCGTTGAGGTTTTTTGGAGGGAAATTCCCACCCCTTTATCAGGCTCTGGTGGCAACCCAAACTGCATAATATAAATTAACCTGCTTATTATATATATATATATATATATATATATATATATATATATATATTACATAAGAATATTGTGGTAATGTGTGTCTTTACGTTCATAGAAATCTAGACAAACAGAAGGAATAATAGGCAGGTATACAGGTAACCCTTTTTTATTAGTGAATTTCCTTTGGAAAGTGAACTATTAGCATGACCCGCACGGTGAAACTTAAGCCCGGGACCACCATAGAAGTTCCTAACGTGACCCTTAGAACACATTTTGAGGGGTCTTCAAAATTGTATATATATATATATATATTTGTATATATTTGTGTATATATAGACATATATATATATATATATATATAGACATATATATATATATATATATATATATATATATATATGTTTTTGCTCTCTAGCGGTCACATTGTTTGTCCGATTAACTTCAAATTTGGTAGGGTTGTTCCTTTCCGTAATAAGTTGGACAAGTTCTTTGGGCAAAACAATCGGAAAACTCTAAACCCTTTTTTTCGGGATTAATACTTCAAATTTCAAGTTTATGGGGCCAAAAAGGGTCAGATAAGCCCCGGAAAGCAATGGATGTAAAAAGGTGGGAATTAGTGAGGCAAAAGTATTAAGCCCTCTATCGTCATTCTAGCATAAATATTTACCGAGTTATTAAAGAAAATGTGTTTCGACTAAACACAGTACGTTGTCTTATGGGGTTTTTGCACTAGAAAAGCCTGTTATTCCTTTGATAGAGTATTTTTATCATGCCCAGCAACTCACGCCTACTTTCAAGCTGAGACTGGATCTTCTCCTAACATTATAATGTGCAAAATTGTATTCTCAGCCTTGCAGGTAAATGAAACCAGGAGAATCAGAACAGCCAAAAAACCAATGATTTCATATTTCAATAAAAATTGGAATTCATCTATGTTTTTAAAGTTGATGATTTTGAGTTTTAAAAGTTTTTATGTGAAAATTCACTTCCCTCACGTCACCATGCTGCGTGCGAACTCGTTTTTTTCCTTTTAGCGAATTTCCCCTATAGGGAAGAAGCTATTACCGTAGGTCTCATGGTAAGACTTAAGCCCGAGACCATGATAACTTTTCATTTTGAGGTCCCCAGATGCCAAAAACACCATTCGTTCAAATTTTTATATATGTATATATATATATATATATATATATATATATATATATATATATATATATGTGTCCGTAAGCACGATAACTCTCGTAAAAAAGGTCCGATCTTAATGAAATTTGGTACAAATGTGTAAAGTACCATTTATTTGAACGAGTTCGAAAACCAGATGAATCGCACCATCCGAAGGGGGGTTTTTGGGGGGTTTTGTACCCCAAAAATGTGTTTTTTGGGGTTTTCACATGTAATTTTAATTTAAATCAAATTTTAATTTATACCATTAAATTCAGCTTAAAAAAACAAACAATTTGGTATTTTGATCATTGCTCTACGTCAATTGGTTACCGAGATATTGAAAGTGCTAAACACAGTACGTTGTCTAATGTTATTCTTATGGAGAAAAAGAAAAATTGTATATCTCGCTTATTTATGAACGTAAACTGTCAAAATTTGGTATATGGCTTTATTTGGTTGTGGTCTATTGATATTTGCACAAAAATCCATTTTTTGCCCGATAGTTCCCGTAGCAGCAAACCTGCATACTCAGCCCCATGTTATTCTTATGGAGAATAATTAACGTGTTATCTCCTTTAATTATGAACATAAATTAATAGAACTTGGTATGTGGCTTTACCTAGTTAAGTTATAATGATATTTGTATAAAAGCCCATTTTTAGTGTTCCTTATTTCAGCAAACCTGCATACTCAGCCGCCATGTTATTCTTATGGAGAATAATTAAAATGTCATAAATCGTTTATTTATGAATGTATATTGATGAAACTTGGTATGTGGCTTTATGTGGTATTAAGATAAATTAATATGCACTGGAAATTCGCTGAGTATGCAGGTTTGCTGCTACGGGGGTATTTCTAATTGTTCTCCTGTTTTTAAATTGTCTTATGTTTTTTAAAACAAGATGTGTGAATATGTTAATTGCATTTATTGAAATACCCTTCAATAGAGGTTAAGTATTTTTATAACAAGCGTTTCTTCACTTTTTCTTACTTGATTGCCCAGCTTTGATAGAATTCAAACTCAAATACTTTATTGATCATAATACTCTGATTTATCCAAAGATGACTCTATAAATCCAAAAACAGATATTCTTCTTATATTTAGTAAGAGGCTAGCTCTTTCTCCAGCTAGTTTCACAGACGATTATACGTAGTAGCCTACCACATTTTTTTGTTTCTAAGATGATCCAAAAGGGAAAATACAAAAAGGTTGTATGAAAAATTCGACACACTATTTGACTATAATTCTCCAAAACCAAGATTTTTTTGAATCCTTTGGTCTAAAAGATTAACTAAATAATTTAATTTCCGTTTAAACAAGCGTTAAAATACGGTCAGAAAATATATATTTAAATTCTAAGTAAACTGTGAAGCTCCACTTCACTTATTCAAACAGTGATTTTAAAAATAGCTTATTGCATTAAAATAATTTTCAGTGGACTTTTGAAAAGAAAGTTCGTTTTGGGAGCGGAAAGATCATTTAGGATTACCAGCTTCAGGTTGAAGAAGGTAATCAGTTGAAAAGTGATGAACAATAAACGATAAGAATTATCTCCAATCAAACCGAATTATCATCCCTGATTCTTCATTGACCTTAATTTACTTGAATTCACTGACAATTTGTTTGTTTGCCTACTTTCGAAAACCGGTCTCACAAAGTTTCTAAAAGAAGTAACACAATATTTGTATACAATAAAATCAAGTTTTATAACATCGATTTTCGAAATGAAATTTTTTTTAATTTATCGAGTTATAGCTTGTCCAAACAGCCGTGCGCCCTGAAGGATTAGGACGACCCTCGCTCCCTCACGCCCAGGCACACTCACACGCGCGGCCCGGCCTACCTGCCGCTAATGGTTCTTCTATGAATCACCAACTAGCCCTTGTGCTACAATATCACAGTTTTCTAACTGTTAACTTTACTTAATTTGCACTCTAATTACTGAACTCAAAATAAGATTCCTCGCGAAATGAGTCCAAACACGGTACAATTGTGACAACTCTAAGCGGTTTTATGGTCAGTAGGTTACAAAATAATAAATTTGACAACTTAAAAATGGTTATGGATGTTTTATTTAAATTCGCACGGTCACAATAACATACATCATTTCAGTAATTCAAGTAGTGATTTCATACGTATGAAAAAATAACTTAAAAAATAAGGTTACATACCTTGTCGTCATCATAGACATACAAATATATGAACCTTAACGAATAGTATTTTTGGCATATGGAGACCTCAAAACAAAAAGTTATCATAGACTCGGGCTTAAGTCTTACCATAAGACCTACGGTAATAGCTTATTTCCTATAGGGAAATTCGCTAAAAATCACGATCTCCTCATAGCAAATTCTTTACTTTAATATTTTGTTTTTTGCCTAACCTATTTAAAAAAACCATTGAATTTTAACCATGCAATGATGTAATTATAAAGGTTGATGTACGGGTATGGAAATAAAGAAATAATTAATTAATTTTATTTATTTGCTTTTCTTTTCTAAAACATCATGAGAAAAATGGTTTTTCATATACAGTATAGTAATATTCGTCGGAAATTGTGAAATATTAATTGTATCAATGCCTTTAGGCCCGTAACACGTGTTAGTATAGCATATGATACTTTTTTTAATTTAAGTGAGGATGAGAATGTAAAATCCTTAAAAAAGACGCATTATTTATTGTGAAACCTATATAGCCTGAGGGGTTCTAATACATAATAAAAAATAATGTTATTTTCGTTCAATGCAACGAAAACCCCTATCTTAAATGTAATATTCTAAACCCACTACACAAGAAAGCCATTAACGAAGTATATAATGATAATTTATACGGGCCAAAGGTAAAGTGACTGTATATGTAACTTGTTTAATGATCTGACGCCTCTAACATATAGACGAGATGGGGAAGGAAAGCTAACTTTTTATCTTTCTTCTTAAATATGTATTACAACACTACAAAGTATACTTACACTTATACTGTACTTACATACAAGACGGTAAAATATACACAAAAGATGGTAAAGCGCGATCGATTTCAACCAGTTATACCAATCATCATCAGGCCCAATCAGAGAATCGTATCGTGTTACAAAAGAAATTATTTAAATATATATCTCAATTGTAGTAACATTTTAAATAATAATTACTTTTCAACAAAATTCTAGAATATATTTTGGAATCTAAAAACAGGTTGTTTGGACGAAAGGAGATTGTTCTCATTGTGAAGCCGGTCTTTTGGGAGGGGGAGATAAGCGAGTCGTGTTACCGAGACTGATCGCAGCTTCAAACTCTAACTGAGTTTTTGCTTGATCATAAAAAAACACAATCCATTCCATATCCTATCACATACTCTAAAAGGAGTAATGTTTGCTTGCTTGATTGGTCGCTTGCAACTCTGATCTCAAAAACTCCTCCAACGATTTCTTTTAAATGATGGAATTAACTTATTACTGAAAAAAAAGTGTTATAGACAGGTTCCATCCCCAGGAAAATTTTTTTTAGAAACTCTAAATTTTTTAAATGAGAGAAAAATTAACATTGGGCTTATGGAGTTTAAATTTAGAACAAAATAATCATAACTTCTGTTTATATTCAATCAGAGAACTGTCAAAGTAATATTCATGTATTTTTAAGTATTAACATTATTTTAAAATTATTTTATTATTCGAAGTTATATAAAGATAAATATAATATATATTAATATAAATTAAAATATTATTTATCCACCTATAATATTATAAAGAAGAGGTGGTTTCTGTCTGTCTGATTTTCCGGGTAAACGCAAAAACTACTGAACCGACTGTGCTGAAACTTTACATAAAGGTAGATCTTGAACCCATGCAACCCATAGGTATATTCACTTCCTTAAAATCCCCTCGGGCTACTCCCCGTAAACGTCTTAAGTTTCAATGCTTACATTTCAGAAAAAGTAAACATTCAGAAACTGTAATGCTAACAGCTGTGGATACTTCCATTTGACAGCTTAAAGAGCAGTAGTAAGATCTGCTATTTCAAGCAAAATTAAACGCAAATCGCTTTGACTATAGACCGGGTAAAGAAAACACCTGTGCGAAGAACGGGTACATTAGCAAGTTTTAATTTTATACTAGCATTTTTATTTTGCCCGACGACTTGTCCTGTCCTAATGTCATTTAATTTTTTTTATGTCAAATACTCGTCCATTTTCAAGATTATCTCGTTCCCTACGCTCACTCGCCTATCGGAAAAAGAGTTTGAGTTGCCATTCAAATAGTTTATTCCATAATGAACATATGTTTATGCCTTTCAAGTTTGTTTAGATATAATCTGTTTGGGTAACTAACTGAACTTTGATCAAATCAATGGGAACTTTGAAAGCCATTGGGACAGAGCCCTTAGGTCGGATTAAAATTTTTTTACTAAAACCTTTTCCTGACATTAACACACAACAAAAAAATAAATATTCAATTTGGTGCACTAATTCTCAAGTGATGTCGTGACGAAGGTAAAAAGGGATTTATTTTTATTTTTGTACATGAAAATTAGATAATCCGGTAATGCAGCACCAGTTAATATTTTAACTTGAAAATTAAATAGTTTATAAGTAATGCAAAATAAAATTAATATGTTATTGTACATTCTCCTGTCGAATCGTATTAAAATTTGACAGAAATCTTTTCCAGTACAATCACGTAAACGGTTAAAATATGAAACACATTTGTCAACCCTTATTTGATCATATTTTAAAATTGAAGAGCCTCCATATAAAGTTAAATACCCAATAAAATGTTTAAATTAACAAGTTGCATATGAATTTTATTTTTGGTTTAAAACTCAAAATAACTACAGAATGAAAATTAAAATCATACAGTGAAACTCAAACTCTATACCGTCCAAAAACTTTATGTACCAACGTATGCTCTTTCTCTCTCCCATACTGATGAAAATCTCAGATGATACATCAACACAGATAAATTGTTCATATTGTAACCACTCAAAGTTCATGATGAACTCACTAACTGAATATCTGTTTAGTTTTTTTATACCTTTCATTAATAAAAAGGGCAATTACGTTCAAATTAAAGGCCCGATTTAGCGGGCTAACAATTTGATTGGGCCTTATCGTTCTCTGTATACTTAAAATCATTGGACATGTTATACTACCCATTAAGTGCAGCATCAAATCTAATTTTTAATCTAATTTAATTCTGCTTTTTATTGTTAGTTTATCTGCTTAAAAGAGCTTTACGCAATTAAATCATGACCATATTTATGACAGCTGTTTTAAACTAAAGTTATAAATAAATGTATCTTGAATACAAATAAATTTAGGTTTACATTAATATTCTCAGACGTTCCCTTTTAGATTGGGTACCCAAAACCAGCTATGATGGGTTTAGTGTAAAAAGAAACAAAGATTTATTCAAAATGATATTTTTGAGCTCATCCAATTACCCAATAAAAGATTGTTTATAGATTTTTCCATCGTTACAGTATACGGTAAAGAGTCCTCCTGGGTATTTTCTTGTTATTAAAACGTAGAGCAACAAACTTCTTAAAAGATAACGATATTGTTTTAAAACTAGAATTGTCGTTACGCTTTCTTTTGGGTTTGCCACTCATTCCACACCATCCTGTAAAATTGACCTTACGTTTGATCTGGTAACTAGGAATAGAAGTAATACTAGAGATCTAATAAGAAAATGTAAAAACTGGAACCGTAGAACTCAATACCAAGTCAGTCTGAAATATTAAACAATCTTTGTTTGAAACTCATTGTTAGTGATGGTAATTTACGTTAATTAAGAAATGATCACGGACTTTTCCCATCTCTGATTTTATGGTTTTGCAATCAGTGATGGCAAATGTCTGCAATCATTTTTGAAATAACATGAGTTATTCTTGTGTCACATTTCAAATAAATAGCTGGACTTATTCCTAAATGTATTTTAAAAGCAAACACAAACTCACAGATTGGAAATGGAGGAATAAATGCCGTATGTTTATATCAAGTGCAAGGTGTTAGATGACTCAATAGCTGCTCTTTAGTAACTATACACAAACTAAATCGAAAATAGAAAGTTCTAATGGAATATTTACAACAATGCAGGTTTAAGACGGTTTTCGTATGCTTTTAATTATTCATACAATGTTTTACTGGACGCTCGTGGAGCGGACGATAGGCCTGTGGTGCAGGGGCTGCAATTGTCTCTTGTTTTCCAAGATCTTTCCATGGTACTCACTGTGGAGATCCCGGAACGCAGCCAGCTGAAACAAATATCATATTATATTACTTTAAGAAAACAAATTAGTGTAGTAAATGAAACTATTTTACTAGAGTATTATAGTTCTTATCATAAGAACTAGATTACATATTTTCCATAATTTCCTTCCTTAGATTATAAATCTTTTATAAGTATAGAGAAAAAAGTAAAAGTTATAGATTTTTGAAATTGTCCTTCATCAACAGAAGAAAACTTGGTTAGTTTGATTACTACCACAGTTGAATCTACATAAATGGTATTCAATCCATTCAATGAAATATAAGCTATCGCACTCTTAAGATTGTATTTATTACAATGTGAATATTATTTTGACGGTTGAGATTATCACTTATGAAATAAACAAAAGAATATAAAATGTCAGGAATAAACAAAGAATGCAATACTAATCCCTCAAAGATGTTCCTCGAGATCCACTGCAAGCTAAAGTAATAATCTCTGAGTCAAACATCATTTCCAATCGTAGTTCGGGAAAATGTATTCAGAATTTGAGTTTTTAACTTACCAACTCTTCACTCAGTATTCCAATCACCAATTTTCCTTAGTATTCCAATAGCTAATAAAAGTCTACAACAATATTTATAGATAATTCCTAGTTCACATTCGGTAGGCATGTTTCATTGCAGGCCATTCTGAGACGAGTTTATACGGCTTCTCATCTCACTTAGCGAATGCCGTAGAGGTTCCCGAAAAGGGCCTACCATACCAGAAAGGGGAAGATAGGACTCAGCCTTGCCTTACCTGGATAAACGGTTTTCCCTTTAATTTTCTTTCTGAAAATTTGTACGATAAAATTATTTTCAAAGGATCAATATTATTACTATTTCTTACTAAACTAATTTTAAACGAGTTTAAGTCTTCAGTGCTTGGTACCTGATGGTGTGACAGCTTGATGGGCTTGGGCAGCAAGATGAAGATGACGTTCTCAGAGTAGGGAGGTGTGGTGAGGGACCCAGGGTAGGTGTAGTACTCGTGGTTCAGGGTGAGCGCACTCTTAGGCCACTGCATCGCCTCCACGCTGTTCATCTCCTGAGAGCTGTTGGCTGCGGCAATCTGAGGCAGCAACTGGTGTAGCGGCTCCAACAGCGGGTTGGCATTCTTGCGGCCCTTTTGGAAATAAAATGTTATTTGTTATTTGGAAATGTATGTTATTGGGGGTTATTTAGAGTTATTTAGGGTTATTTGGGGTCCGCAAGTTTATTTAGGTTTAGATAGCTCCCTAAGTGATGTGTTTCCTTTAATAAACGGCCCTCAGTACGACTGATTAAATCAACTATTTAATATAACTTTACGAGTGACTGTAGCACCCAAGTGTCAGAATATTTTGTGGTGCAATGTTGCCAAATCTAAAAGCAACTGTAAGCGACGCTTCATACGGTGATATCATATTATGGGAAACATTTTCCTCAGTTTGCCAAAACAACGGAAAATACACATTCAGCTCAGATATTTTAACAAAAACATTGAAAGGATCAAAATCAAAACAAACAACTTTAACATTTTAACTGGCATTTGCTATAATTCCACTAACTGAATATAAAAACATTTATTTACTGCAAGTAGACACCTGAAAACATAATCTGGCACTGCAGGACACATGTGTTGATTGGTATGGTTTGTGTAAGGTCCAAGCTGCCCCGTCATTGGCCGGGCGAGACGATACCGCTTTTTAGTTTTTACTAGCAATCCTAAAACTATTATAAACAAACTATAGCAAATTTAATGTCTATCCTCCCATCATCACATAATATATGGTATGATCAACCTACGACTAAAATGAACAGATAAGGTTAAACAAATACATGTATATTTCCTATATTTCCTTACACTGTGATCTTGTACGGTAAATATATACAATACAATTAAAGTTATTTTGATCGGTGTCTCATTATGTACTGGCCCGATCAGTTAGGACTAAGTGACGCGTAAAATGTGCCTAGTATAGGCTATATATCTTTAGATTCCACATGAAAAAATTAAGTAACTTTCTTTGAAATCCGTTCCGTTTAGCGTTAGTTTATCTGTATGTAATCTTTACCAAATTAACTATAATTTCTATGACAAAGAGGAGTTTCAAAAAGGTTACTTAACATTCTTGTGTCTGTGGCATTCGAAAATGTATAGCTGGCGCACCTTTCTGTGACATCCTTGTATATCTTGCAAAGCTAGAAGACGAATTTGGTTACATCCCAACTAGTTGTAACAACATATAGCCTACTATCGTGCTATCACAACACTATCTTATATATACAAACTGAAAAATACTATCAAAAATGCATACATAATTTTAATATTAATGCAATTTATCTCGCAACCATCATTTTTCTGTGTACCAGTTTTAGGTACTAGCACCATCGGTTGTTCTTATTTAATTAACAGGCATTTGTAGATTGTTACTACTTTAAATTCTACGAAATTATAATAGACTCATAAAAGATAAGTTGAATTTGTTATCAAAGTAGTAATGAGAACTAAATAGCTCTACGTTTAAGTTACTACAAAACGGGAGATACCTTAGCGAAAATTGTCAGAACAGCGAGGCCGTCTGGCTTGGTGGCTGCGATGGCGAAAGTGCCATATTTACTGTTGTAGTGAACCATGTGAATTTCCACAGAGAAGCTGAAACATTAGAACACCATTCATTGGACTACATAAACTTATAGTCATCATTCCCTCGCAGCTAAAATTATACCTTAGAAACCTTTATTAAGTATTACAATTTCTTTAATTGTGAACAAGTTTTTAATCTGGTCGGAAAGCATTTGGAAAATAGGAAAATTGGGGGTTGGCATCCAAGGCTTTGCAACTATTACAGAAATAGGTACATTTAGTGACTAGATAAATAGGATTATACATATATACTTTCAAGTTTTTAATATAATATCCAACTCACTGTTGCACAGAGTAACCTTAAAACAAAATATTAACAACCAATGTTCATTGCCTACATTTAATAATTGAAGCCTTTATTACATATATTTCATCTCACTACTATCCCCATTCCGTATGCATATCAATCAGTTATAACCATATGCATATATACATACGAATTTAATTATATCCTTTTTATGATTATAACTTAATGTTTTACACTTTTAACAACAATTTAACGATTTTGCTGTTTAAAGTTTCATTATGAAATCTTTATTTTACTAACTAGGCCTGCATGGTGTCAGGTAAAAGGTGTACTGGCTATTCATTTTCGGGTTTTAAATCTAAAATGGAACCAATGCTACATGCTAGTTGTTTAGTGGAGAATGTTTGTATTACAAATATTACACTTCCTCAGTTATTCAAATAATAAATTACATATAACAAATCCTCATTTAAAAATAGAAACTGGCACAACGCTTAGAACTTCGATATTAATCATGCTCAGTTTTATTTGCCAAATTTAAATGTATGTATGGTTTACACAGATTTTTTAAACGCATATTGATATTTTGCTGTGTTGCAAATTTAAGCAGATCATTTGTTGATTGCTTTATGTTTTAAGATATTAACAATTAATTGTAACATAAAAATAAATATAATGAGTCGATAGACTACTAAGTAATACAAATTTGAATCGGTTCATATATTAATTAATTAAACATTTTAATAATTATTCATAATGCATTTGGATGATTAACCAAGGTGCTTACTCATTTGTACAAACGTTAATTTATTGTACATTTCTAATCATTAATATTGTCGAGCTCAAATTATAAAATATCCTAGGACTTTATTACACATTTATTTATAATAAAATAATGTTTAATCTGGTTAGCTTATTTTATCCTGTAAAGTTATTTTCTTTATATATTTACTTTTTTTAACTTTTCAGAATAAAGTAATAAAGTATTGTTCCACTAATAAAGAATTATTCTATTAATGAAATTGTCGTATTGATGTAGCCCAATTTTAAATCTCATTTGCTCTACATTTGGCTTACATAATACTAAAATGGTATAGGTATATTTTTAGACTAAAAATACAATAATGTATATCTGTTCAAACATCACTGATAAAAGATTGTGTAAAAGTACAAGTTGGTAATTAAAAATAGTCGGTTATTTTTACCTAAAATGTGCTTTATTGCCGTTAATCACACGTGGCATGTGGATAAGTTATAAGAAAGATTTTGTTCAATTAATTTGTTTACCTTTCGGAATCTATAAAGTGCTCACTGCCCCAGATGTCTTCACTTCCCCAATGAAAATGCATTTGCTCGAAAACATACTTTTCTCTAAGTGGCCCGCCAATCAGATGTGGCCGGAAGGCAGGTTCCTCCTTGATGTAGACGTATACTAGAACATGTTTTAAACAGAGATATTAAACATTATTAAATTAATTAATATATCATAATTAATAATATAATTAATATAATATTAATATATTATATATATTATAATATAAATTTAATATACTATATTAATTTTGGAAAAATTCTTACTTATTTTTCTAAAGCCCGGGTGTTGTTTTTTTATTTGCTCACGATAAGTTCTTTATGCACATTTATAATTTAGAAGATAATATTATGCATATTTTTTTAATATGAATCTTTTACAAAAGTATTTTTGTACTTACACTACTTTGTCACCAGTATACATACCAAGTGTACTTACTAAGTGTACAAAAGGTTATGTATCTTGATGTCCATTCCGTGTGTCAAATTAAATTGTATTTAGATTAATTTTGTAATAGTTTATAAGTTAATTATTCAAATTGTAATATTAGGTTTAACAACAGAACTGATTTTTAATGACCTTTATAAATTACAGTAAAATTATCTATGTAATAATATGTTATTTTACCACCTTGATTAAGGAGTAACTAGTTAACCATAAACTCGACAATTTTCAGCACAAAAAATCCATGGTACTTGCCTTGAGTGATTTTGGCGTTCGGCCACATTCTACTAGAAGTGTAAACGTATCCTCACCAGTGTGGCACGAAACATAGCATAGACCTTGGCCTTGACATCACGCTATTGGCTTGGCAATATCCGGCACGGGCAAGTCCATGGTTACTGCCTTCCTTGCTGGTGAACGTTCGTCCACATTCTACTAGAAGTGTAAACATATCCTCACCAGTGTGGCACGAAACATAGCATAGACCTTGGCCTTGACATCACGCTATTGGCTTGGCAATATCCGGCACGGGCAAGTCCATGGTTACTGCCTTCCTTGCTGGTGAACGTTCGTCCACATTCTACTAGAAGTGTAAACGTATCCTCACCAGTGTGGCACGAAACATAGCATAGACCTTGGCCTTGACATCACGCTATTGGCTTGGCAATATCCGGCACGGGCAAGTCCATGGTTACTGCCTTCCTTGCTGGTGAACGTTCGTCCACATTCTACTAGAAGTGTAAACATATCCTCACCAGTGTGGCACGAAACATAGCATAGACCTTGGCCTTGACATCACGCTATTGGCTTGGCAATATCCGGCACGGGCAAGTCCATGGTTACTGCCTTCCTTGTTGGTGAACGTTCGTCCACATTCTACTAGAAGTGTAAACGTATCCTCACCAGTGTGGCACGAAACATAGCATAGACCTTAGCCTTGACGCCACGCTATTGGCTTGGCAATATCTGGCACGGGCAAGTCCATGGTTACTGCCTTTCTTGCTGGTGAACGTTCGTCCACATTCTACTAGAAGTGTAAACGTATCCTCACCAGTGTGGCACGAAACATAGCATAGACCTTGGCCTTGACGTCACGCTATTGGCTTGGCAATATCTGGCACGGGCAAGTCCATGGTTACTGCCTTCCTTGTTGGTGAACGTTCGTCCACATTCTACTAGAAGTGTAAACGTATCCTCACCTGTGTGGCACGAAACATAGCATAGACCTTGGCCTTGACGTCACGCTATTGGCTTGGCAATATCTGGCACGGGCAAGTCCATGGTTACTGCCTTCCTTGTTGGTGAACATTCGTCCACATTCTACTAGAAGTGTAAACGTATCCTCACCAGTGTGGCACGAAACATAGCATAGACCTTGGCCTTGACGCCACGCTATTGGCTTGGCAATATCTGGCACGGGCAAGTCCATGGTTACTGCCTTCCTTGTTGGTGAACGTTCGTCCACATTCTACTAGAAGTGTAAACGTATCCTCACCAGTGTGGCACGAAACATAGCATAGACCTTGGCCTTGACGCCACGCTATTGGCTTGGCAATATCCGGCACGGGCAAGTCCATGGTTACTGCCTTGCTGGTGAACGTTCGTCCACATTCGACTATGAGTGTAAACGTATTCTTACCAGTGTGGTCCGAGTTGTAGACTTTGGCTTTGACTTCGGGTTGCTCCAGCTCCACAATGTCCAGCACGGGCAAGTCCATGGTTACTGCCTTGCTGGTGAACGTTCGTCCACATTCGACTATGAGTGTAAACGTATTCTAATCAGTGTGGTCCGAGTTGTAGAACTTGGCTTTAACGTCGGGTTGCCTCGGCTCCACAATGTCCAGCATGGGCAAGTCCATGATCACTGCGTTGCTGGTGAACTTTCGTCCACATTCGACTGTGAGTGTAAACGTATTCTTACCAGTGTGGCCCGAGTTGTAGACCCTGGTTTTGACGTCGGGTTGCTCCGGCTCCACAATGTACAGCACGGGCAAGTCCACGGTCACTGCCTTGCTGGTGAACGTTCGTCCACATTCGACTAAGAGTGTAAACGTATTCTTACCAGTGTGGCCCGAGTTGTAGACTTTGGCTTTGACGTCGGGTTGCCCCGGTTCCACAATGCCCAGCACGGGCAAGTCCACGTCACTGCCTTGCTGGTGAACGTTCGTCCACATTCTACTAGAAGTTTAAACGTATCCTCACCAGTGTGGCACGAAACATAGCATAGACCTTGGCCTTGACGTCAAGCTGTTGGCTTGGCAATATCCGGCACTGGCAATTCCATGGTTACTGCCTTGCTGGTGAACGTTCGTCCACATTCGACTAAGAGTGTAAACGTATTCTTACCAGTGTGGCCCGAGTTGTAGACTTTGGCTTTGACGTCGGGTTGCCCGGGCTCCACAATCTCCAGCACGGGCAAGTCCACGGTCACTGCCTTGCTGGTGAACGTTCGTCCGCATTCGACTAAGAGTGTAAACGTATTCTTACCAGTGTGGCCCGAGTTGTAGACCTTGGCTGTGACGTCGGGTTGCTCCATCTCGACAATGTCCAGCACGGGGAAGCCCATGGTCACTGCCTTGCTGGTGATCCTTCGTCCGCATGCGACTAAGAGTCTAAACGTATTCTTATTAGTGTGGCCCGAGTTGTAAACCCTGGCTTTGACGTCGGGTTACCCCGGCTCCACAATATCCAGCACGGGCAAGTCCGCGGTCACTGCTTTGCTTGTGAACGTTCGTCCGCATTCGACTAAGAGTGTAAACGTATTCTTACCAGTATGGCCCGAGTTGTAGACCATGGCTTCGACGTCAGGTTGCTCCGGCTCGACAATGTCCAGCACGGGCAAGTCCATGGTCACTGCCTTCGATGTCAGGACGTCCACGGGGGACTGGATGGGGTGGTCGAACTTTACATCAACCAGTGGCCATCCGATTTGGCTGTTGTCAATACATGGGTTACCTTAAAAATTAATTAAATTAGATAACAAAATACCTTGGTTAATGTACGAACATATCGGCAACTCGAGAACAACGTTTTGGGTCGTCATTATGATCAAATTTATTTCTTTTTATATACTCTAAATTTGTATTACCTGTGTAATAGCCGTTCTATCTAGTTCAGTATATGTTTCCAATTAAGTAAACTAAGGGAGTATGGGATTTTCCTAGGATAAGGGTGGTTAAAAGCATGTTTAGGAATAATTTGGGACTTAATTGGTTGACCAACAACTATCTGCCTTCTCCATCAGTGCAAGTTCCTTTTTGTTCTGCACAAAATACTCGTTGTAAAAGGTGTCCATTGAAACTTTAGCGGGGTTTTATGGATAAGAAACAACAAAATTTTTAATGTTAATAATGTTCCGGCTTGTTATTTTAGATTACGTGGTTCTATACGTATTTATTCAAATTGATACTTTCAGTAGGCCAACGCTAAAACTATTTCAGGGCTTTAAAGAACTGAGAGTCCACTTTCGTATAGACCACTGATAGTATACGTGTAACATTTAAGCATCCGGTTTTCAAAATGTAACGTAATATATTTTCTTAATGCATTAATTTGTTTACAAAATCTCCCCATTTAATCAATTAACAGCCAAATTGATGAGGGATGATAGTATCAGATGACTCAACGAAGTGTAATGATCTCTTCTGGATGATTTTTTCCAACAGTTTTGATATAGAGGATAGTAGACTAATTGGTCTGCAGCCAGAAGCAGAATGTTTCGGTTTGTTTGGTTTGTGAGTTACCATCATTTCTGCCTCTTTCCCAGCAGTTGGAAAAGAACCACGAGAGATGCAGGCATTGAAGATGGATGAGAGAATCGCAATACTCTTACGTGAAAGATTTTTCAAAACGATATTCGGTATAAAATCGGGTCCAGGTGTCTTCTTTACAGGGAGCCTTTTTATTAATTCATATATTTCCGAAGGGGAAAAATTGTATCTGTATTCAACCGTCTGTGTTACGTTTTGGAGGGAGGCGTAAACAAGATCAGTGGTTTCTTGGTTAATTATATCATTAGGAGAAAAAGATTTTTCAAAGAGGTCTCCAAAAATTACACACTTTTCAGAATCGGTTTGGAAGTACTGCCTGTCTTGTTGGAGTGGAGAAATTATTGCCGGTGGGAAAAGAACACGTTTGGTAGCCTGCCACAGGCTTGAGTCATTAGGATTAATACCATGTGCATATAATTTATAAGAGTTAATTTTGAAGTTATCCAGCTCAAATTTTACTTGCCAAATGAGTTGATTTAATATTCGCCGCATCCAAGGTTGTCTATACATTAACCATTGTCTTCTAGCTTTATGTTTTACTTTAATAAGATTAAAATCCTTAAAGGAGGGTGCAAGAAGTAGTTTGATCGTTGGGAGCATCGCTTGGATATAGCAATTTTTGTGGAATTCTGGAGACAATCTCTAAAACGTGCTACTGCCAAGTCAATCCGATCCTCCAAGGAACAATGAGAGATTCATCCAGTTTAGATCTAAACATGTCCCAGTCAACGCGACCAGTAATTAGTCTATCAGGTAATGGAGAGAATTGAGGCTGGAGAAAGAAACTTAAAATTACAGGTTGGTGGTCCGAAGCCAGCTCTGGCAACACCTGTTGGAGTATAGGAGCATTAAACTGTGTGTGCAAAACAATGTCTAGTACACAAGATTGGCAATTTATTTACCAAGGATGGAACGCGGCTTCATCAGGAGCAGAAATTTTGATGTTAAAATTAAGCATGATTCGAAGCAGACGTTCGCCATTGGGGTTGGAAACCCTACAGCCTCAGAACCGGTGCTTTCAATTCAGATCGCCAACAAGAAGAGTAGGAGTGTTTAGTGAAAACAGTTTGTTGACGTATTTTTCTCGAAGTCGCTTGTTTGAAGATTTATATGTGGAAATAATAGTTAAACTTTCGTTATTAGTTAAAATTAGTTTAATAGAGACAGCTTAAATTTTCATCAATCTAGGCAAAAATAGAGAATGGTGACTGTTAGACCTTTTAATAAAAATGATAACTCCTCCCGAAGCAATTGGGGCCGTCCTGTCCTTTCTATGTATAGCGTATCCAGGTATCTTAAAAGGCTCAGAATTAATTAAATAAGTTTCAGTCACGCAAGCTATATCAATATTGTGTCGGACTAAAAATTATGAAAATGTTGATTTTTGACATTTTAGAATATATATAAAATATGCGTTCCAATTAATTTTAAGTTAATTTTAAGTATTGAAGTTTTGAAGGTTTGAGTGATTAGGCTGAGGCATGTGACAACATTGAGGTAAGAACATTGGAAAGAATTTTGAGGTTAGGTACTAACCAAAGGTTTAATGGATACATTGACGAAAGGCCTCCTTGCATGTTTGTCTTTATTATAGGTTGTTTGTTGCACTTTACTTTTTAGATCTTGATCGTGTTTGCACCCCCTGTAGTTAGCAGTATGCTTTTCACCACAGTTAACACACTTAGGTTCAGCCGTTTTCGTCAGAGTACAATCAGAATACAAATGTTGACCTGTACACCGGACACATCTCGGATCAAGTCGGCAAAAGTTTTTAGTGTGGCCAAAGCGTTGACATCTTACGCACTGAGGAATGTCCTTACTCTTACGTTTTGCTTCAACTTGAATTATTGAGTTTTCCAAGATTAAAAATTTCTAGTCCTTTCTCATTGATTTCAAGTAAGTCTGAGCATAAGGGAAGGAAAGATTTATGTTTGTTTATTAATCGAACAACTTTTTTAACAGGGAAACCCGAATCTAGTAGTTCAGTTTTAATTTAGTTTTTTTTTCGAAAAGTGTGAAATTTAACGTTAGAATTGTCATAGAAGCGTGTAGGTTTCTATAAAATTCAAAAAATGAAATACAAACTTTTAATTAAAAGTCAAAATTATGGCACTGAAAATTGATACGTAATAAACAGATTACATTCACAGCTGTTCCCCCACAAAATTTCAGAGCGGTATAAAAAAAGAAAACTTATTATGTTTATATAGATAGATGTGTTTTTGCTGATTACCCGTCCATAAAGTATTATCAGCTGGAATTATTTTGTTGAAAAATCAAACGAAGCATCTGGGTTTTTTTGATTGGAAATTGGAAATGTTACACACTTCCAGGTTTTTGCGATATTTTCAAGTTCTATGACCTAAATTGGCAATCTAAGGCCAGTTAGCACATCTGCACACCTAGACGCATATTAATATTCTACAATTTCCTATGTGAAGCTTTCGCATCCCGTTCTGAGAAGCGAGAATAGTAAATAGATAAAAAGTATAAACGAGATCGCACGCAGTACGCTGACGTGAGGGAAGTGAATTTCCGCATTAAAACCTTAAAAAGATCAAATGAAGGGTTTAAACTAACTCTGGTTACATTTTTTTAAATTGAAAAATTTTATTTTTTGGCTGTTCTGATGTTCCTGGTTATATTTAATTTCACTAATAGGATGCCAATGTAGTACATTATAAAGTTAGAAGGAGGTATATTCGGGATAACAAGTTGGTATAGGGGTATTGGAGGTTATAAAACAATATTAAGATATGAAAAACAGCCTTTTCCAGTGTAAAATCACCATAAGACAACGTACCGTATTTTGACAATTAACATTTTCCTTAATAACTCGGTAAGTAATTGTGCTAGAATTATTAGGAAGGGCTTAGAATCGTTGGATTTTTACGTGCAATAATTTAATGTGCTATAAGTGTACATTCGGGGCTTTTCTGACCCTTTTTGGGCCCAGAAACTCAAAATTTGAAAACTTCAAAATCCCAAAAAGGGGGCTCAGAGTTTTCCAATTGTTTTGCCTAACGAACTTGTCCAACTGATTATAAAAAGTCTCTACCAAATGGGAAGATATATATAACGTTTTTAGCGACCCCCCAGACGTGTTCAGGGGTCACGTTAGGGACTTCTATGGTGGTCCCGGGCTTAAGTTTCACCGTGCGGGTAATGCTAATAGTTCACTTTTCCAAAGGAAATTCACTAAAACGGTCAATGTCTTTAGTTAGATATAATATTTATAACATTTGTTTATTTAATTTAACAGAGTGGAATTAAGAAAAACACATGCGACATAAACGAAATAAAACTGTCCTCCATTCGAATAAGCTGGGGACCTATATAGAAGTCCCGTGGGGCAGAGCCCTCAGGCCTAAATCAACAATCTAAATCCAGTTTGACCATCTGCGCACATAGACGCACGTTTTAGTGTATAGTATGTGGGGGTAAATCATGAAAAAGCCTTATTGTGTACTTTTTACACTTGGATCATTGTAGACAATGTTCTGCACTCAAACAAAAGATGGCGTTAGCGGTTCGTTTATAATAACTCCATATTGCGTGCAATGGATCAGCCGCTGTTGTACGCTTGCTTACGAAACTCCTTCAAACTGGTGAAACTGTTGGTGAAGACCTGACCTTCTTAGTGTTTTGTATTCATTAATAATTGACACCAATATGATGTATAATTGCCACAAGCTATAATACAAAACCAGTTGATCCAATCCTGCACACCACGTTATTTCTTGTTTGAGTACGTTGTTTGAACATACTCAAACAAGAAATAACGTGGTGTGCAGGATTGGATCAACTGGTTTTGTATTATAGCTTGTCTACAACGCTCGAAGCGTCAAACAAATTGTCTGAATTTCCAACATTAGAGCTGACTTTTTTTTCATTCGTGGTGCTTACCCTGACACCTGATTTTCCTTTGAATGACTTTTCTGAAAATGAAAAGGAAATTGGCTAACCATTAAAAAAAGTCTGATCTTAATATTTATTGTACAATGAAAATATAAGTGGGTTCAACACCTGCCATATTTTATTCATGTGCTACGCTACTGCACTACTGATGCATCAGTTGTACTAGGAGTACGCTCTTATATCGCGTATAAGGATTGAGTGATCGCGTAAAATACAAAAAAAATGTTTCAATTGACAATATACCTCATGGGCCCTCCATTATAACTGCAGCTTGACAATGACACACAAATCCAGAACATGACAAACAATGAGGCCTGAAATCTGTCAATCAGTCAGACACAGTGCATATGAAGTAGTTACTCACCCCTCAGTCTCACTGAGGGCTGTATCATCTAGGCCCTCATAATAATATTAGCTGAAGATTTGGATAAAATATAACATGTTGGCGGCAATAAAGGTCCCCAATCAGTGAGAGCACGTGGTTTAAAAGTAGTTATACACTTTGGTTCCACTGGAGGACCCATCAGGATATTTATTTTATTGTAGCTTAATATTGCTGTAAAAATCTATAAGTATAAGTACAGAACTTGATGAACAATACGTTTTAAAAAGAGTCAATTGGTTTTGAATGCCAAAATATTTTAAACTCTAATCCAGAGGTTTTAATGTAACACATTAACCTTACTGGGGGGGAGGGGGGCTGTGCCCCCCAGGCCTCCCATTGTTATTGTAGCTTGATACTATTGTTCAAATACATAGGCAACCTATAAATGCAGAACTTAAAAAACAATAAGGCTTAAATCATTCCATTTTTTTTAAGAAGAATAAATTGCCTCATATTAAAAAGAAAAGAAAAGTAGTATCTTATGTTAAATATAATCTAGGAAGAAATTAAAACTCTTTGACCCACTTCTTAGAATCCACGAGTCATTGTGTCAAGGTCCAAGATTTTGTATACATCTTAATATATAAATACCCCCGTAGCAGCAAACCTGCGTACTCAGCAAATTTCCAATGCATAAATATGCATATATATGTATCTTAATGCCACATAAAGCCACATATCAAGTTTCATCAATATACTTTCATAAATAAACAATGTATGACATTTTAATTAATCTCCATAAGAATAACATGGCGGCTGAGTGTGCAGGTTTGCTGAAGCAAGGAACTCTAAAAATGGGGTTTTACACAAATATCAATATAACTCAAGTAGGTAAATTTTGTTGTGCAAAAAATAATGAACCCCAACCAGATGAAGCCATATACCAAATTTCATCAGTTTATGTTCATAAGTAAGCCAGATATACAATTTTTATTTTTTCCATAGTAATAATATTAGACAACGTACTGTGTTTAGCACTTTCAATATCTCAGTAACCAATTGACGTAGAGCAATGATCAAAATACCAAATTGTCTGTTTTTTATGCTGAATTCAATGGTACAAATTATAATTTGATTTAAATAAAATGAGATGTGGAAACCCGAAAAAAAACCATTTTTGGTGTACAAAACCCCCCGAAAACCCCCTTCGGATGGTGCGATTCATATGGTTTTCGAACTCGTTCAAATAAATGGTGCTTTACACATTTGTACTAAATTTCATTAGGATCAGACCTTTTTTACGAGAGTTATCGTGCTTACGGTCACTTATATATATAAATTTGAACGAATGGTGTTTTTGGCATCTGGGGACCTCAAAATGAAAAGTTATCATGGTCTCGGGCTTAAGGCTTACCATGAGACCTACGGTAATAGCTTCTTCCCTATAGGGGAAATTCGCTAAAAGAAAAATTGTATATCTCGCTTATTTATGAACATAAACTGACACAATTTGGTATATGGCTTCATCTGGTTGTGGTTTATTGTTGATTCCACAAAAAACAATTTTTCACCAATGGTTCCTGTAGCAGCAAACCTAAGTACTTGTCCCCATGTTATTATTATGGAAAATAATTCAAATGTTATATATCGCTTATTTATGAATGTATATGGATGAAACTTGGTATGTGGCTTCGCTAAGATGAATTCTATCGATATTTGCAAAAAACCCATTATTTTGTGTTCCTTGTTGCAGCAAATCTGCGTACTAATCCCCAATGTTATTTTTATGGAGAATAATTAATATTTTAAATATCGCTTGTTTGCTTGTTTGTGAATATATTTCTTATGAATCCTCTTAAGTCTTTTAATGTGTTATGTTATATATTAATTTTAAATTCGCTGAGTATGCGGGTTTACTGCGACAAGGGTATTTAGTTTTAATTTAACGGGGGGAAAACGTTACGTAATAACTAACATTCAGACGGTAAAATATTTTACAATCAACCTAGTCATATAATCATTCTAATATCAAACAATTTCTTTCGGTTTTTTATAAATTTCGCTTATGAAAGTTGATCCACAGAGTTCCTTAGGTCATTTGCCCCTTAAAAAGATTTGTATAAGGTCACTACAGTTATTATAGCTCAATGTTCCTTTGATTCATTTTGGACATGACATGACCACACTGTATGTTATCTTCATTCAGTGGTTTTAGTTACTGCTCTTTTAGGAAACCACATGTTACTCCTCTTTTAGGAAACCACATGTTATTCCTATCCCCATATAATCTAATATGAGTAAGGTTTGTTTGCTTGCTTGCTTGTATGCAACTGAGATGCAACTCTGATCTCAAAAACGACTACAACGATTTCCTTCAAAAGTTGTAATTAACTAATTTATGTGTTAAAAATAAGTTCTAGGCAGGTCTAATCCCCAAAAAATTCAAATTATGTCAAACACCCCCGTCACAGCAAACCTGCATACTCAGGAATTTCCAATGAATATTTATGTCTTAAAAACACATAAGGCAGATCCAGGATTCAGAAGAAATATATCCACAAATAAGCGATGAATAAAATATTAATTATTCTCAATAAGAATAATGCTGGGGATGAGTATGCAGGTTTGCTGTAACAAGGAACACAATAATGGGTTTTTATGCAAATATCAATAGAACTCATCTAGGTGAAGTCACATACTAAGATTCATCCACGTACATTCATAAATGAGCAATATATAACATTTTAATTACTCTCCATAAGAATAACATCTGGACCAAGTACCTTGTTTGCTGCCATGGGAACCACAGGTGAAAAAAGTTGATTGGCAAACAACAATACCCACAACCAGATGAAGCCATATACCAAGTTTCATCAGTTTATATTCATAAAAAGCGAGATATAAAATGTTCCTTTTCCTATATAAGAATAACATTAGACAACGTACTGTGTTTTGCACTTTCAATATCTCAGTAACCAATTGACGTAGGGCAATGATCAAAAGACCAAATAATGTGTTTTTTTAAGCTGAATCCAATGGTGAAAACTAAAATTTGTCTTTAAAAAAATTAAATGTGCAAATTTCTAAAAACCCATTTTAGTGGTCCAAAACCCCCCAAAATACCCCTTCGGATAGATTGATCTGTCTGGTTTTCGAACTTAAGTCATAAAGTTTGCTTTAGACATGTATACCAAATTTCATCAAAATCGTACAATTCTTACGAGAGTTATCGTGCTCATTTGTCATTCATTCCTTTGTAATATATATATATATATATATATATATATATATATATATGTATACAGTAGAACCTCGCTAATTCGAATTTCAGGGGAAAGACAATGTATTTTGAATCATGGGAAGTTTGAAATAAAGAGGGTTTGAATTATAGAGGTCATAATAAATAAAATTTGAATTATGGAGGTCCCTGTTTTAAGTGTAGAGAGATTGAATTATAGAGGTCAAAATAAAATTAAAACTATAGAGGTCCAAGTTTATTTTTTAAAAGCTAGACAGAATAGTGTAGTTCAAAAACATATCTTGGACAAAATACTCATCAGGTGTGTTTTTTGTCCTGAATTCGAATTACAGAGGCTAACGGTAACGCAGTTCGAATTGTAGAGGTTGACTTCGAATTTTGGAGGTAACAGTTCGAATTAGGGCAACAAAATTTTAATTGTAGAGGCTCGAGTATATACAAATTAAAATTTAAGAGGCTGCATTAAGCGTAAAAATCACTTTGAATTATCTGTATATTATTTTTCAAATTTTAGAGGTTTTCTGAGGCGATCAGACAAACATTACTAATTATAGAGGTTTTTGAATTATCGAGGTTCGAATTAGCGAGGTTCTACTGTAGTTTTGAACGAATGGCGTTTTTGGGGTCCGGGGACCTCAAAAGGAAAAGTTAACTTAGTCCCGGGCCTAGTTCTTACCATGCCGACTACGGTAATAGCTTCCCCTATAGGGGAAATTCGCTAAAAACAAATTTGAAAATTTAAAAAATAAAATTGGTTTTATGGAGTTTCAAATCAAAACAAAAGAATCATAACAGCTGTTTATGATAAATAAGTGAACTGTCAAAGTATATAGTGAACTCGCTTTGCTCGCTGGGGGCTCCGCCCCCAGACCCCCGCTTGGGGTCGCTCCAGTTGTTATTATTGGTCAATGACCCTTCAAGTATTTTTTACATAGTATACTATTTAGATTCATTATGGTTAAATCCACTCTAGGATTTAATCCACTCTTTCATTGTTCAATAGTTCTATAATTTGTTTATACTCTACCATGTGAAAGTTGCTTTGACAGTTTACTGGATATTTGTTTACAGCTGTTACGATTTCTTTTGTTTTTATTTGAAACTCCATAAGCCCAATGTTAAAATATCCAATTTTCAAGATCAAAATTAGTGGTTTTAAAATTTAAAATTTTATATTTTGGCAATTTTACCGGGGGTTTCAAGGTACAAGCTACCTGCTTGCTAAATATCACGTTTCTAGTTCGTCTGGAAATGGTCTAGAATTCATTTGTCTGGTGTGTTACACATGGGGCTGTATATATATTAGACTATTATTGTAGTTTAAGTATTAACATGTGATTACCTCAAAGCAGTGACTAAAATAAACTAAAATCATAAAATGAAGATTACATTAGAATGGAAATGTCATATCCAAAATTAATCAAAGGGACATTGAGCTATAATAACAACTGCAGTGACCTTAAATATCTCCAGAAAAGAGACAAATGAGCTAAGAAAATCTACTCATAAGTTGCGGGATGTGATGAAATATTAAGTCATCTAAACAAACTGACAGACCTTCCCCAAGCAAAACCCGGCCTTCGGGTACTACTTCAACAACAACAACATGAGTATTACTTTGAACATTAACTCACAGATTATAAACTGCTGTTATTTACTTTGGTTAGATTTTAAACTCTATAAGCCCAATGTTAAATTTTTAACTTTTAAAATTAGTTTTTTCTAATTACCGTATTTGATTTGTCCTGGGGATGAGACCTGTCTAGAACATATTTTAAAGTAGTTTGATGTGTTTTCAGAGAAGTACAAGTATTAATGAATTAGGCTATGATTCAATGAAATGATCATTTTTCCAGTTTTTAATTTGTTTATAGGATTGATTATACTGGTAGCCTATTTAAATTATAGACTTACTCATTTTACGTTAGTTATTTTTACATTTAAAAACATGCTAGGGGGCCATACACATATATTACATAACACACTTAAGGGGTGGGAGGGGGTATGTTGTAGCATTATGTAGGGGAGGGGTTACGTAACTCACACATATCAACCCTAAGAGCTGGCGCACTCCCGTATCTATTGATAATGTTATAAATCTTTTACAATTAAAAGCTAATCTAATTGATATCTTAATCAAGGTTACAGTTAGTTAGTTCCGTCATACTATTTTACTAACAGTAAAACTAAATACCCCCGTCGCAGCAAACCTGCGTACTCAGCGAATTTCCAATGCATAATATATGTCTTAATACCATATAAAGCCGCATACCAAGTTTCATAAAAATATATTCATATATAAGCGATATGTACAAGTTTAATTATTCTCCATAAGAATAGCATTGGTGATGAGTAAGCAGGTTTGCTGCAACAAGGAACTAAAAAAATGGGGTTTTATGCAAATATCAATATAACTCAACAAGGTGAAGCCACATACCAAGTTTTATTAATTTATGTTTATAATTAAGGGAGTCATTACATTTTACTTATTCTCCATAAGAATAACATGGGGGCTGAGTACGCAGGTTCGCTGCTACGGGGATAATCAACAAAAAATCAATTTTTTGAGCAAATATCAATATACCAGTTCTACGTGACCCCACGTGCCAAGTTTCATCAATATACATTCATTAATAATGGAGATAACAAATTTTATTTATCCTCCATAAGGATAACATTGGACAACGTACTGTGTTTAGCACTTTGAATATCTCTGCAACGGTTGGACGTAGAATCACAATTTAAACACCAAAATGATTGTTTTGTAGAGCTAAGTTGATTGGTAAAAGCAAATGTGAAGTTTACATTAAAATTAACTTAGGAAAAGCCAAAAACCTTTTTCCCATAAGATTAACATAGGAGATTTTATGAGCAGGTCTTTTTGGATTTTCTCCGCAACTACTTAACCTAGCTTAATAATTCAAAATACCATATTATTTGTTTTTTTAAGCTCTATAACATGGTCAAAACCAAAATTAAGTGTTTTAAAAATTTTAGGGTAAAAAATGCAAAAAACCGATTTTTGGAAAATTTAAAACCCCATAAACCCCCCTTACCATGGCCCGATTTTTCTGGTTTTCGAACTTAAAGTCATAAATGTCACTTTACACATTTGAGCCAAATTTCATCGAAATCGGAAGTTTTTTACTCAAGTTATCGCATTCACGGACACACATATATATATATATATATATATATATATATATATATATATATATATATATATATATACATATATATAAATTTGAACGAATAGTGTTTTAGTCATCTGGGGACCTAAAAAAAAAAATTGTCATGGTCTCGGGCTTAAATCTTACCATGAGACCTATGGTAATAGCTTCTTCCCTATAGGGGAAATTCGCTAAAACGAGTTCGCACGCAGCACGCTGAGGTGAGGGATGTGAATTTCCATATAAAAAACTTTTAAAACTCAAAATCAGTGTAAACACAAACATTTATTCCAATTTTTATTGAAATCTGAAAATGTTGATTTTTTTGGCTGTTCTGATGCTCCTGGTTATATTTACCTGCAATGCTGGGAATACGATTTTGCACATAATAAGGTTAGGAGAGGATCCGGTCAGGCTTGAAAGTAGTGTGAGGTTGTTGGGGATGAGAAAAGTACACCAACAAATGAATAACAGGCTTTTCTAATGCAAAACCCCCTTAAGACAACGTACTGTGTTTAGTCGATACACATTTACTTTAATAACTCCGTAAATATTTATGCTAGAATGACGAGAGAGGGCTTAATACTTTCGCCTCATTAATTCCCATCTTTTTACATGCATTAAATTTAGATCCCGGGCTTTTCTGACCCTTTCTGGGCCCAAAAACTCAAAATTCAAAAGATTAATCGCCAAAAAAGGGGTTTAGAGTTTTCCGATTGTTTTGCCCAATGAACTTGTCCAACTAATTATAGAAAGAAACTTCCCTACCAAATTTGAAGTAAATCGGACAAAAAATGTGACCGCTAGAGTGCAAACATATATATATATATATATATATATATATATATATATATATATATATATATACATATATATAAATATAAAATTTTGAACGACCCCCCAAAACGTGTTCAGGGGGTCACGTTAGGAACTTCTATGGTGGTCCCGGGCTTAAGTTTCACCGTGCGGGTCATGCTAATAGTTCACTTTCCATAGGAAATTCACTAATAAATACATAACGTATTTTGAGTAAGTTTGCTTTAAACCTATGTTTTTTGTTGTTTTAGAGCGTAAAATCATGACTTGATACAGTACTGCGCAGTGCTACCCACATCTTTAGTTTTTTAAGTTGTTTTGTGTAAGCCACAAAACAAATCACTGCCTGCGGCAATGGTTATTTATTAAAATGGAAACTACAGCAAGGCTATCATTGACAATACAAATTCAAGATCTTTTAAGAGGGGGTACCAGTTAATCCATGTATATTTTTAAACCCATAAGAGCAATGATTCTTTCAAGTTCCATCCAGCCTCAATGGGTGGTCGGATGTTGTTGATTTATAGCTTTTTTCAGGAGGAAAAAAATAACAAAGCGATTTCAGTGAGCAAAGTTTCAAATTTATTTTTTATTTCTATTTTTCTATTGAATTTTAAAATGCAAATCGAAAATGTTGTCACTGACATTGCTAGATAACCACCAGCACAACATTTCTTCTAAATTTTAAAAATATATATTCACAAATAACACAGGACGGATTTTGAAAGTATTGGCCTTATGGGGGAAGCAGTTAGAAAAGCAAAAAGTTTAGAGACTTTTCCATTCTAAAAACGCCACATGCATGACCCAGAGGGGAGCGCAGAATTGGACACGTCAGAAAGTGTTGCAGCGACGACTCCAAGCAGTCCTAAAGATTTGGTGGAGATTCATGGAGTTCATACCCCTGCCGCCACCATTACTGTACTATTAGACCACGCCCTTTGACTAAGGTTGCTCCCTCCCCATCAGTAATGACAACAGACATATAACAAAATTGTCGTATACTCATAAAATATGACCATTTTAAACCATAACCTTGCCATTCTTTGGACGCTTTGAACATAATTTTACGTTCTTACGTAACTAATTAAGTAATTCAAAGAGTACATTTAAATCTTTTTCATGACCTTGTAAACTGAAAAGCATTGATTAAATAAAAGTTGAACATAACTTATTGAATTATAAATGAAAAGTAAACAATAACAGTTTTATGCAGGAATGAAAACTTATGTAGCGCGCTGCGGCGGTTGGGTAACATTAGGTTACTCTAATTTTACGTCGATAACACATAATTTCTAAGGGACCCATAATTTTAAACTGTATGCTGGAAGTTAGCGGACCTGCTGTTAATATGTGCAGAGTGAGAACAAGAGAGTGGCTTGCTGGTTTAGTACTCTCAGCTGCAGGGTGGGGGGCTGTGACAATTCTCCTGCCAAACATTTCTACTGCGCGTAGTCGTCGCTGCGAGTTTTTGACTGAGGACTTTCCATTGTCTCACCTAGAGCATGACTTCCATTGTATTACATGTACTATAAGTGATAGTACCTAGTTAATTACACTTGAAAACAGGATTGAAGTCCAGCGAGAAATGTAGGCCTAAATGAAAAATCTACTTACAGACTTAAAGTGCTCAACTGAATCGTTTTTATGTGAGATTTAATATTTAAGAATACATTTTTAACAAATTTGGTGTGCAATACAGTCACATATCACGATAGGCTATGGCAATATGATGTGTATCGCGTCACTTATACTGTATCATTTTAGATGCACCGTATAATTTGAATTTAACTTATATCCTCATATAAGGGACTTAAAAGACCCTTTATTTGAAGCGGCAAAGATAGCCTGGCTATAGTTTTCATTATAAAAAAAGCCTGAATTACTTTCTTTGAAAACTTTGTAAAACAAACTTTTTTTATTAAAAGTCCAATACAGGTAAAGATCTTTAAGTTAAGAGTAGAATTTGTACAGTACAATATGCATACACCACCCATTCGGTGTTGATATGTCGATCCTTAAACTTTTATGAATATAAAAATTCAACTATATTATTATATTGTTAATAATATGATATATTTGGTATTAAAAATTTGGTTTATTATACAATACAAACAACTCCGAGATATGATAACGTTTGCAAGTACAACTTTTTTGGCTTGTCTACGGCAGTGGCATTTTGTATTTAACGTTGTTAGAAGACAACGGCCCAAACCCCTCAAAGTCTTGTGGGCAACATGGGAATCAAACCAGCGACTTCTTGTACCAAAGTCCAAGACGTTAACCGTTAGGCTAGCAAGGCACCCACCACCCTCACTTCGTTAATACAATTTTACGTGAGTTTCAAACAGTTATTGTTCTAAAAACCAACAAATAACAATAAGGGAATCATAATGAGAATGATTTTAATAGTTTTTACCGTGGTAATACATGACAGACTCCTGGTGTCTTCCACCGACGCTGATACAAATAGAAGTACCAAACGCACGATTTAATACGAGCAACAACAACTACTGTACGAAGCGATTAGTTACTAAGCTTATTGCAGCTGCATTGCCGATCAAATATTGAGTTAAGGAGCAGAATGTGTCATCATAAAACAGCTTTTATAGCCTCAAAGTCATTCCATGCATAGCCTCATCAGGTAATATCAGAACAATGTAAGGAAAAGAGTTGGGCTTCAATAATGAATACCACCTTATTTCCAACTGTAATATTTTGGTATATGGCCAAACAACTATTCCTAATCAAACCTACCTAACCTAACCAAACAGCCAAAGTACGCTGCCAGTGACTTCATGTTATTGAATCAAAAAGAACTAAGTAAACAGTAAGCTGAAAAATAAAGGTTATTAGAACTGTTGGATCCTGTCGCCGCTTAGTTGCGGCCGAGTCATATGTACAGCGACGGCTCTTTTCCGAAGTTTTAAAGCAGCGTGCAAGCATTTTTATTTGGTATTTGCCAGGTCACATGCCTTCAACATAAATTATGATTGAATGTACCGGGATGCGCAGCAGAATACCTTCCATGAGGTATATTTAGTTTTGTGTTTAATTCTTGACAGTCACGTTATAGTACGGTACCTATTTTCTCAGCTGTTGTTTGTAAATTTCTTTAAAAATAGCCTTCTGCAACTGTTTGTATGTTTATTTTAATAACACGCAAAGTAGAAACTACTAAGAAGGCTTACAATTTAGCTTGTAGGGCCTAAGTCTGATATTGTGTAAAATAATTAATTAATTAAACTTAATGGACATACAAATCTTGACTACCTAATAATTAATGCAATAGGCCGAGCAGCTTAAAACCCAGGCCTCTGGAGGGACCGTAAGAAGCCAAACTCAGTAGGATCCAATAGTTTAAGCCTAACATACGATGTTTTTTTTTATTATGTGCTCGAGTTGGGTAAGGTTTATAAGACAATGTGGTCTGGTGGATTTATTTCAGTATGGCCATTCCAAGTACAGTTTCACTCGGCAAACTTAAGTTTATCACAAAAAGCAAGTGGACATTAGTGACATGTTGTAACTCCCAAACATAAATATAAGCTAGGCCTATTATCAAATTCCCCCCTTATAGACTACCAATGTTGCACTTCCACAGACGCCCAGTGGAACAATCGAATGAAAATAATCTAAATACGTTAATGTTTTGATATTTTTATATAAATATATCGGATCAAATTGATACCCCTGACTTAATATAATCGTAATAATAGATTTTTTTATCATATATCCCGGTAATTTAAATTTTATTTACATCATATTTTGTTTGGAAAATGGCACATAATTAAAATTAGGCCTACATAATTACTTAACCATAGTATTCTTTGTGGGAGGGTTTTAAACAATGAAGAAAATACTGTAGAGTTTTGAAAATCGTAGTTTAATTACAAAATCAATTAAATGTAGGATTTGTAACGACGATATCAGGTTGAAAATCAAGGAAGAAAATAAAATTTTGTTTCGATGTTGTAAAACGGTAAATAAATATAACGTTTCAGTTAGTGCTTTGTAAAATACTTTTTTTAAGAGCAAAGTTTGGATTAACAAACGTATTAACAATCTCATGTACTGCTTTAGTGTTACCGTAACGTTATTGATTATGATTTTTTATTGAGAGAAACAAGTCATGGAGGCGGAGGCATTAAAACCAGCACTGAGACGTGTGATAAATTTACTTGTATTTAAGTTATTGCGAAATGTTAATAATAAATTAAAGTAGTTATTATTTGTACATACATCAATATTTTACATTGATTATTTTCATTCGATTGTTCCACCAGCCGTCTGTGGAAGTGCAACCACTACCAAGGCCTATTTATGGTTAAAATAAATAAATTAACAGCAAGGCTAAAAGTAAAATATGATGTAAAATTGTTCAATTAGGGATGGTTGGCAAACAACAATAGCATTGGCCTAGGCCTACCTAAATTATATTAGGGTTAAACTTAAATAGTCAAAGGCTACTGTCTTCATATTATTGCCACTTAAACGTTGTGGACAGTATTTCAAGTTTATTAATAACATAAAAAGTTAGTATATACACACATCTTATAATCATCTTATGATATGGATTAAACTTAAGGCTAATATACAAAACCTGAAGTATTATTCACACAAACTATCACACAAATTAAGTTATAGCTTATGACACTGTACCCAAACTATCTGGAAAAAACACAAATAAAAAGATGTACGGTATGGTTGTTTTTTAGTAGTGCGGTATAATGTTGGGATTCTCGCCGATGACACTTTTAACGCATTAAATCCAACTTAAACCACAGTCGTGTTTACATAATAGGTGTATGGAACTTGAAAGGAAACTAACTTACAGAAGGGCCATTTTGATTACCGGTATTGCTACAACATTAATGAAATTATTGTTATTGTTGAACTCAAAAGAACGCCACGTTTCGAATTCCTAACAGAAAGGTGTAGGTAGGTAGAGTCTGAGTCATTATAACAAATTAATTAAATAAACTGTTCATTCGTAACGTAACATATCTAACCTAAAAACAAACTACAACCAACAAAATGACAGCGACAGCAGCTGAGCTGATGTATATTTTGACAGTTCAACAACACGGTACTACAAAGCTCAAAATATGTACTGAAATAATGTTCAATGAAAAAACTGATAATTATTAAAATGTAATAATAAATCGCCAATTATAGTTTATTTAAAGCATTAAACCGTAAAAACGTTATCCTAAAAATTTCATGACAATCCATCAAACCGTTAAAATGTAGATATCGTCACACTACTTCGAATTCCAAACTGAGTATAAGGATTTCGTTTCACTCAATCCAATTAACCGTTAACTAGTCTTGACCTATTTAAAATACAAACCTCAAAACTTATTTTAAATTTTTTAGTTGAAAACAATAATCCCTAAGAATTAAATCAGATGGTAAGATGATTTAAATCGGTATAAAATAAACGAATATACCATAAGAGATATTAATCAATTTTAAAAAAATGTATTGCTATAATTTACTTGAATTTAATATATTAATCTACATACCTATGCTGACATCCCTGGTTACAGACGGATATATTGGGTCAGGCAAAGTGTTTTGAGGCAGCGTGCAAACGATAAAGGCAGACAGCCAGAACAGGGCTTGGTCCTGAAACTAAACCATGTGCAATTTTTTAGCGAATTTCCTCTACATGAAAGAAGCCATTACCGTGGATTGTATAGTGGAAGTGTAAAACTAGAGTATAGGGTACCGTCGGCAAACAAATATTTTTGATTATAAACAATATATTTTTATCTGTATATTCCAGATGTAAAACAATTTATTGTCGGAAACTCATATGTAACTCCACTAAACACTATTTGTTCCAATTAACTGTTGACTTGTATTGTTGTGGATTGTAGTTCAGTTCACAACAGCTGGGCAGGTCCTTCTATTAAATATCGACTATCGTATTATAGCCTACCGATTATCGTAGTCGACTACTCAACTAGCATCTAGAGGATCACAGCTTGTTAAATTGTAATTTTCTCAAAGTTCCACTTGCTTTAGTGGACCAATGGCTACAGTATCGGACTCACGATCATGCGGTCCCGAGTTTAAATCCTACAATTGCCGGTTACTTTTTGGGGTCTGCATTTCTTTAATTTGCGTTATTTTGTTCGGGTTCAAGTCTTATTTTTACGTTTAACTTTTAAGGTCTAGATGTAATGTTAAAGTTTACTTTGTATTTTATTAGATCAAAATTTATTTAATTGTGATATGTTGCCCAACGAAGAGCCACCATACAGCGCTCTGCGGAGTTAGGTTAGCTTAGGTTACTATATTTTGTCGTGAACTGCGGCAAAAGATGTTATTTTGTACACATAGTTCCATTTTACTTTCTCCCCTTATACATAGTATATGTAGAACGTATTTTTTTCATCAAAATTTTCGAATTTGAGTTGTTAGTGGAAATATTCGTTTTGGTGCTCCCTGAAACCAAAAAAGTGCGTTTTACGTGATGTCTGTGTCTGTCTGTCTATCAGTCTGTCTGTATGGATGTGTACAGAGCTAGAGCCCTAACCAATGGTCCGATTTTTATGAAATTTGGTATGTAGGTCCACGATAACTCCACAATAAATCGACGATAACTCCATGCGTTATTTATTTTGAATTTTTTATTTTTAAGGGTAATTAACCCCCAAAAACCGCCAAAAAACATGAAAAATCAAGATTTCTCAAAAACGGCTTTAACGATTTTGATTAAACTTTAGTCGTTTGTAGAACTTTAGTTTTCCAACAAAATGACACCACCCGCATTTCTGTAAAAGATCAAAAATAATTTTTTTTGGATTTTTTTCATTAAAAAAATTATAACAAATATTACTATTCACCATTAAAAATAGCTCAAAAACTAAATAATTTAGTATCTTGAATAACTATTTAACGATTACTGGTTGTGGAGAAAATTTAGATTTTCATTTTGCAGTAAACGCAGTACGTTGTCGAACGTTATTCTTAAGGGGAATAAAAAAATTACTATTTCTCTATTATTTATTGATCAATTTCGTTCAATCTTCATATGCTTGTCAAGTTAGCATTGACCAACAGAGAAAATTTGAAATATGTTGCCCCTTAATAACCCTGAGGGGGGGAATAGCGGGCATTTCCCCTCTTAAAACCACGTGTGTAGCGATGGATTCTGTAATGCCTCTTAAACAGGGATTTGGGTGGATATTTTTGAAAACAACTTGTTTACAAGATTTTCTGAACATTCGACCGTGCTTTGTATTTTATATTTAGTAAATAAAACGTATTTAGTCATTAAAGTTGGGCTAAAAGAGAGAAAGTATGTGTCAGATTCCTGAAACCATTTATTATATATTAGTAAGGATTAGACAATAAGTATTCAAGTTTTGCAAATGTACCACTAATATAAGCCTTGGATGATAACAGTTACGGATATTTTAAGTTGAAGAATAGCATTTTATAAATAACGACCTTGAAGTTTGGATCTAGTGATAAAATGCCACTGGTGCAGATAACTAAAAACACCTCAACTACTCCGAGACATAGCAGTGGCATTTACTAAATAAAATCAAGCGATTTATATCCCATACTCTAATATGAGTAAGGTGTGTTTCTATATATGATGTTTTATCTTAAATGATTTCCTTCATATACTGGAATTGACACAAACTTGTTGAACAAACTGATCAGCCTTCTCCAAGTAAAGCTTTCTCCCCCAGGTACGTCCTATAACCTAATAGAGAGTGGATTTGCTTACTTGCTTGGTTGCACAAATATCTCCATATTTGGTGGTACAATGAGGTGGTGTTAGACTGTGGTGGACTTTCTTAATGTTCATTTTTTTCTTTGCAGCTTGCTAATTTTGTAAAATATTTCAAAAATGTGTTTTAATTTATTGTGGCATTTGACATTTTCTACACATTTTTAATACCGTATTATGGCACTATAGATTATTATTATTATTAGCCTATTATAATTATTATTCACAAACAGTTTCCTTTAAATTTTGGGAGTAACTAATTTCTTTATATTATATATTTTGACTAAGTCTTATTCCTAGCAAAAACATATCTGTGTAGTAAAATGAAATTGAAAATTAGAAAATGTTATCATTAGGCTTATGTAATTTAAATATATAAAAAAATGTCAGTTGCTTATATACAACCAGTTATCGTTCAAAGTAACAGTTTAAGTTTAGAATTTTAACTCGCAACCGAAACATTGAGAAATAACAAATCCTTTTTAATGTATCTGTGAGAACAAAATTATCATATAAACCAACTATATAGTCTACTAGCCGTTACCCGGCAGACGTCATGCCTTTGACTATTACCAACTAAAACTAATATCTCCAAGATCATTTGTTCAAGTAAATATCTCATTAACTTTTATGTAAACAACAATATATTTCCATAAGGTTTATATGGGAACCCTTTTGGGCCTCTCGGGAGGAACCCAATGAAGTTAGGACAAAATGGATGTCTTAAAAACCTTCTCTGTGAAATTTTACATTTATATACCACGTTTCATAGTAAACAGTCCAACGGTGTCCGAGTCCATAAACTTCAAATATATATACAAACAAACCAACATCCTTTTTTATAAATATAGATATAAACCAAGAAACATAATTAAAACGTCCATATAGAACCTAAATAATTATTTTTTTCGCCCTTAAAAGCTAAAAGAATTTATGGTTTCTACCAGCGTTACTTCTCTGTGGATCTTTTACACTCAATTTTAACCTTTCCAAATATAAGAATTTTTATATTTGAAAAAATATGATTTAAACTTACTTTAAAAAAATGTAATACGTAAGTGTTATTACTCTTGGGAAACATACAAATTATACTGACCATTACAATTTGGTGTGCAAATTATTTGTATTGTAAATAAATGCTTGGTCAAGGCTCGGTCCTCCCAGTTTAACGGCTAAATACTTTCTATTTCAATACTAGTACAATCCAATTTATCACTACTGTTGCTACGTAACAGTGCCGTTCTATTCATAGAGTTTAATGTGATATGCTTATTAGGTACAAACCGACCTCGACATATTTCAATTGCTTTTTAAGCTTCTAGGTTATCAGTTTTATTTCAATTATTAGATTAAAGAGTGATTTAATTTATCGCTCTGTGAATTTGTTTTTCAAATTGAAAAGACTAGTGAGGAATAGTTTGAAATAGTATCAAGGAATAATGTTCATAGTGAAGTGAAATGTATTTGTTTGAACTTAACTGCCCGTCACCTTAGACCAATAGGCCATTGCGGTGATCTAAAGACAGCGAGGTACCGGTACCGTAGCGGTAAATAGTCCCATGTACAAGCCAGTGGCGACCGCTCGTGATATAGTCTCACTGCAGTCGGCCGGGATCGAACCAACGCTTCAAAACGGCTGACTTTCGCTTTGTAAAATACTTGGACCTTAAAAATTAATTGCTCGTTTAATCTTCAAATAAACCTTGATGTATTGCTAAAAATATCTGAGTAATTCAGTTATTAAGTGTTTATTGGTCTTGAAGATGTATTCTGCTGTTGGTTCAGAGACAGTAATTACCTTTAAATGTTAACTTTGTCAAACCTAACGTAGTGGTTAGTGTAGTAACAAGATCAGGGTTTATACTGTTCCCTGCAACGCCCCAGGGTTACGTTACAGCATATTACGAAGTCTTTAAAGCCCACTTACTTCTGACCTACCAATGCACAACTTCAGTCAATATTGCTTTTGAGAATCAGGCAATAATTATGGGTCAAATTATTGCCAGGAAAAAAGCTCGTACAGTATCCGGTAAGACCTAGGCCAAATGTGAGAGTATTCTCGTTGGTTGAAATCTAAAGAAATATTATAATATTTGTAACGTGTCGCAGATTAATTGACTACAAGTAACTTACCAAACCTCACCTAGGCCCACATTAATACTTCAACTGGTCTACACATCCCAGTTCGTTGAAGATTCTAGTAAATTAGGTGAATAACCAAAATTTATAAACCCTGAAAAAGTACTACTTACAACATATAAACATACCTCTAAGAATAACCATTGTTTAAAATTTGCCTTTGAATAGAGTTAAGTTTAAGAGAATATAATAGGACTAACCCCAAGGCTCTGAAGGGTGGGATATTTCCGGCTCAGAGTCATGGGGTTACTTTAATAGGCTATGGGCAAAAATTTGAGTAAGTCTTTAAAGCCACTTACTTCTAACCTACTAAGGCATAACTGTTGTCAATGTTACTTTCAAAAATCTGCCATTGATTTCCTTATTATCAAACATTAATTTAATGTAAAAATCACAAATTAATATATCTATGAAACTACGTTAGGATAACACTAACCTATGACTGTTTTTATGACTTTATACGATATATGAGTTGGCAAAAAATTTGAGTTTTGCCAAAAGCCAAAATTTTATTTGAACACATGAAATGACAGCTAATTGAAAACAAATAATTGTTACAAAAAACAAGAACAACTAATTGCTTTTTTCCAATGGCACCAAACACTTCCGATTTAACCAAAATTACTGACACTACGATTTTTGAAGACAAGATATCAGTACTTACAAGTCTCACGCACAAAATTGTGTTCAAATTATAACTACAATTAGGCTATATTGATCCGTTACTGCTACCTACGAGGTACGTTTTTACATAAAAATGAAAGTTAAGAATCTCCTCTTTTAATTTATTGTCAGAATCACGAATGAAGAAAAGTTAAATATGAAACTATGTTTACTATAACTACCCTATGAATAACCTACCTAGGTGTTTAAAAAAAATTTAATGTAGTAGGCTAGAAATCTTTATCTCTTACTGAAATAGGCCCTATAAAGTTGTAAGCAACAATTTTAACCCACAGCGTAAGCATAGAACAACGATACCTTAGCCTCAGGCTGTTTGGTGACTTTAGTATTGTTGTTGGCTAGGATTGATTTTTGTACATTTCACAGTTTCTTTTGGTGTCAAAGTCATGACCTAAGTTAATCAAACTATAAGAAAACCATAATAATTAGATATGTATAAAATTAGACTACGCCTAGGCCTAACAAAATTGTTCATAAACTATAACCAACATGTAACAGGGGCGTATCCAGGGGGGAATATCCAACTGAAATTTCAAAAATACATGTAAAAAACGGGAGAAAGAGTGAGATGTAGGTTAGGCCAAATCCTATCCACCGAAAAAAAAAGAATCCTAAAGAAATATGCCACTGACAAGTAATAGAGCTAACGCAAATTGCCGTACTACTTACTGAAAATTATATCTTAAAAATCAACCCACTCTATTGTAACAGGAGACAGTTTAGAATTTGTGTGTGATAGGCTATCAGAATTGTTCAAAGCTGTAGATCTAAATTACCTTACATAGGTTAAAGTCGTAACCGAATAGACACAGACTGTGTAGCCTTTCCATTACATAGTATAGGTACTTTACTATAATACTGAGTACATAATTTTGATCGTTATAAAACTAATAAATGTGGAATGATTCCATTAAAAATTCTTGATTCAAAACTCATTTATTCGCAAACGCCATTAGCTGAACTACTGAACTATTGAACACTGAACTGTCCGGCCACTGCTGGCCAGGAGACCACAGACTACAGACGACATATCAGTTGTTTTGGTTAACTGCTGTTGTCAACATCCGCCCGTAGTCTGTTTGACTGCAAAATCAGTTGAGCGACTGTTTGCTCACCACTACTACCCAACCCAAGACACATCTGAATATATCCGGAAAATGAAAAAATATAAATATACCAAAATAATAATCCAATTATAGTTTATTACCACCCTTTTAGTGAATTTCCCCTATGGGGAAGAAGCTATTACCGTAGTCGGCATGGTAAGACCTAGGCTCGGGACCATGATAACTTTTCGTTTTGAGGTCCCCAGACCCCAAAAACACCATTCGTTCGAAACTGTATTTATATATATATATGTGTCCGTGGGTGCGATAACTCTCGTAAAAAAGGTCCGATTTTGATGAAATTCGGTACAAACGTGTATAGCAGCATTTATGACTTTAAGTTCGAAAACCAGACGGATCGACCTATCCGAAGGGGTATTTTGGGGGGGTTTTGTACCCCAAAAATGGGTTTTTTGAGTTTTTTACATACAATTTATGAAAAAGTAAAATTTTATTTTTTACTATTGGAATCAGCTTAAAAACAAGCACAATTTGATGTTTTAATCATTGCTCTACATCAATTGGTTACTGCGATATTGAAAGTGCTAAACACAGTACGTTGTCCAATGTTATTCTTATGGAGGATAAGAAAAAATGTATATCTCGCTTATTTATCAACTTATCCTGACGAAACTTGGTACATTGCTTCATTTCATTGTGGTCTGTTGATATTTGCACAAAAACCCATTTTTTGCCCGATAGTTCCCGTAGCAGCAAACCTGCATACTCAGCCCCATGTTATTCTTTATGGAGAATAATTAACGTGTTATCTCCTTTAATTATGAACATAAATTAATAGAACTTGGTATGTGGCTTTACCTAGTTGAGTTATATTGATATTTGTATAAAAGCCCATTTTTAGTGTTCCTTTTTTCAGCAAACCTGCATACTCAGCCGCCATGTTATTCTTATGGAGAATAATTAAAATGTCATAAATCGTTTATTTATCAATGTATATTGATGAAACTTGGTATGTGGCTTTATGTGGTATTAAGATAAATTAATATGCATTGGAAATTCGCTGAGTATGCAGGTTTGCTGCTACGGGGGTATTTACAATTAAGAGCAACCCTGAACATTTCAAATCAATTCATTAAACCATTAAAAAGGAGTAAGCGTAACAAGAGAGTGACTAAACACGTGTATGAAGGATTCAACTCGCTTCGCTCGCTTCATCCAATTAATAATCAAATACAAAATGAGTATTACTTTGACAGTTCCTGGTAGATTTGAACAGCTGTTACAATTTTATTGTTTTGATTTGAAACTCCATAAGCCCAATGTTAATTTTTTTAACTTTTCATTTTAGTTTTTTTACATTATTTGATTTTTCCTGTGGATGAGGCCTGTCTATAACTTATTTTTATCCCAGAAATTAGTCATTTCCAACATTTGAAGGAAATTGTAGGAGCCGTTTTTGCGATCAGTGTCGCAAGCAAGCAAGCAAACCTTACTCATATTAGAGTATACGATTTTATTCAGTTTCTTGAGCTTTGTATATTGGTGATAATACTACCTCAAGAAGTATTGCTTTCTTCCCGTTTATATAGTATGGGGAAAGTATTGTTTTCGTAAACATTTTCAAATTTGAGTTATCTGTGGAATTTTTCATCTATTTTCTTCAAGAATTTATGTAATATCAAAAAACATAATTTTGGATCATTTTAAGCCCTAAAACTTCCGACCTCAAATTTTTCCAGAAATTCGGTTGGAGTCATTATTTTAGAAACAGAACACTATATAACACTACATTTTTATTTTTATTAAAAGATCTATTTTTGAAAAAAAAGTCATGTCAAATTTTACAGCGGTTTTGGGCGTATAGCATTCCTTCACAATCAAAAGTGAACAAATAAAACCTCTGAACAGATTCGTACCTGCATATGATATGTTATCCTTTATAGCTATTGGTGCCGTCCCTAAGTCTGTACACATCTATAAAGACGGACAGACATAACCTCAAAACAATTATTTTGGGGCTCAAGAAGAACCAAAACAAACTTTCACCGATAACTCAAATGCAAACATATTTACGGAAATTATAGCTTCTCCATATACTACGTATAGTGGTAGAAGGTATTTACAGGTTAATACGTAGGCTTACTATAAGGACAGTTGAAGTTTAATAAATTGTCTGTTCTCTTTCAACAAAGTTAAAGCTTTAATCTTTCTTTGCTGCTGGTTTTTCATAATTTGGTGCTTAAACCAGTTCCACATGTATTTTTCCCTTGAAGATGGGACGATGGTGGCTCGGCTGGAGTTTTCTGTTGTTGTGAGTGATAGGCCCCTTCTTATGTTTCACCTGTTTGACCACTGGCGTCACTACGCCATCCTCCTTCTCATTATGATTCAAACCCCTGAAGGCCCGGAGCTGAAATCAAATATTTCTCATTTTTAATGTCACAGAAACAAATTGTATATACACTTTTGGCTTGAAGGGGCCATAGCCCTTAACCTTGTTCCAATACTCTACCAATACTCTTTATTTTTGTCCTCTTACTCCTCTTACATACTGAGGAAAATAAAACATAAGTAGAAACACATGTCAGTTCGCAAACAAAGTAGACACTTAGTCACATGTTTTAAAGCTAAGAAAGCAGACGTTTTTAAATACCCATGCATTTCTCATTTGGGATGTTTTACGTTATTTACAATTCGCAACGGGTGGGGGTAAGGGGTAACTTATTTTTTTAAATAGCAACCCCTATTGAGTGAGCCTTCAATCCTAAATAAATACGCCACTGACAAGTAATAGAGCTAACGCAAACTTGCCGTACTACTTACTGAAAATTATATCTTAAAAATCAACCCATTCTATTGTAAAAGGATATAGTTTGGAATTTTTTTGTGATAGGCTATCAGAATTTTTCAAAGCTGTAGATCTAATGAACCATACCGTATGAACATCGTAATGAACATCGTACCGTACCTTACATAGGTTAAAGTCTTAACCGAGTAGACTCAGACTGAGTAGCCTTTCCATATGGCCTACAACTTCCATTACATCGAATAAGTAGCCTACTTTAACGATAATATTGAATACATAATTTTGATTGTTATAAAACGAATAAATGTGGAATGATTCTATTAAAAATTCTTGATTCAAAACTCATTTATTCGCAAACGCCGTTAACTGAACTACTAAACACTGAACTGACTGGCCACTGCCGACCAGGAGACCACAGGCTACAGACGACATAACAGTTGTTTTGTTTTGGTTAGCTGCTATTGTCAACATCCGGTCGTAGTCTGTTTGACTGCAAAATCAGTTGAACGACTGTTTGCTTACCACCTACTACCCAACCCAAGACACATCTGAATATTTCCGGAAAATAAAAGATTATAAATATACCAAAATAATAATCCAATTATAGTTTATTACCCCCCTTTTTACAATTAAGAGCAACCCGGAAAATTTCAAAGCAATTCATTAAACCATTAGAATGGAGTTAGCGAAACAAGAGAGTGACTAAATACGAGTATGAAAGATTCAACTCGCTTCGCTCGCTTTATCCAATTAGACAACTTACTGTGTTTAGCACTTTCAATATCTCGGTAACCAATTGGTGTAGATAAATGATCAGAATACCAAATTGTGTGTTATATTAAGCTGAATCCAATGTTAAAAACTAATATTTGACTATTTCAAAAATTATATGTAAAAAATTCCAAAAAAACCCCGTTTTTGGGGTGCAAAACCCCTCCAAAATACCACTTCGGAATTTATCGAACTGGCTGGCTTTCGAACATAAAGTCATAAATGTTGCTTTAAACGTTCATACCAAATTTCATCAAAATCGGATAATTTCTACGAGAGTTATCGTGCTCACGGACACACACACACACACACACACACACACACACACACACACACACACACACACACACACACACACACACACACACACACACACACACTCACACACACACACACACACAAACATATATATATATATATATATAGGTTAAAAAGTTTAAATATATATAGTTTTTAAAAGTTGTCATGGTTCCGAGCCTAGGTCTTACCACGCCGACTACGGTGAGAGCTTCTTCCCTGTAGGGGACATTCGCTAAAAACAAAGACACATTAATTTATACATGTAGAGATTGAATTAAAAGTGATATTATGTTTTAAAAACTAAAATATCTTAGTAATTTAAATAATTACCATACAACTTCATTCCCGTATAAGGAATTACGAATCAAGATTTGATTGGCACACCTGCTCGTGAGATATGGAGATTGGCTCTGGCAGCAGAATGAAGGCCACATTTTCGCAATAGGGAGGCGTTGTGAGAGACCCAGGATACGTGTAGTAATGCTTGTTAATTTGCATTCCGCTGATAGCCCACTTCATCGCTTCGTTCCAAGGGAGGAGCTTTTCGACGTTAGGAGTTTTCAAATGGGGTAACAGTTCGTGGAGTGGTTTCAAAAGTTCGTTATCCTCCGACGTAGCCTGCTCGGAAAATATAATAACAAACTAAGTAAATAATATGATATTATATTGAATTGACTTATAAAACTATCGATATTACAATAGTATTTTTCATCACTAGGACCACACGTGGAAGCTTTTCAATAGGAGCTCAGGTGTAACGGCTGAGACAGAGCCGAGGCTGGGAAATGAGCGAGGATCGAAAAGCCACTTTTGGTCCTTCTGATAGACTATTTTTCTTTGCCCCTAAAACAATAATTTTTATTCTAGGAGTAAAACGAACAACTTTAGCATCTCGATACGTGTTAAACAGATATTTTTAAGGAGTATGGTGTAAAAATCCTGTTTTAAACTAAAACGACAATCGTTGAAATGATGTGATTCGTTGAACTTTTGTTTGACTTAGATTACAGGTAGGGTATTAAACTGTTGATCCATCACATTCTTATGGAGTCTTAGCTGACAGCAATGTGCAGAACCTTGCAGCCGTGAGGTATAAAAGTTCATAATGCTAGTAACAGAGCTGCTAATAATAAGGAACTCGGTAGCATTGTAAAGACCAACTAAACATAATAAAAACCTCACAGATGGCAACATTAAATTAACGGTCCGCAGTTTGCCTACCCACAATGTTCAAAACAGAATGCATGCAAACATACAAATACACATACACATCTCTCGTAATCCCGTAGACCACAGCAGACGGCATGGGATCAGTCAATATAGGGAATGCGATTGCATCCCCCAAATTCAATGCCAAAAGGAAGGGAAAGTTCAAAACCGACGGGAAATAACAAATTACAAGTTAAATTGGCCTTTGCAAAAAGATTATAAAAACCCTACCAATTTTATTGTTGAAAATCATTCAGGTTATGAAAACAATGACTAATCAGGAACTCTTTTAATCTGTTACAGAATATATCCAAGTCCTGAATATCCTTAAAATAATCAGAAAGCTTGCTATAGAACTCTATACCCTGATAACTGGGGATTTCTTCAAATATTTTAAGATTATGGTGCTCTGAGGCCCTGCCTTCTCTAAAACTAGTATTATAGTTTTGAGTGAATGGAAAATTTATTATTTGTCATTTTTGCATATTTCAAGGCTTCAAAAATAAACAAAGGCGGTACAGTGAGTATGTTTAGTTTTTTGAACAAGTGTACTTCTTTATAGCATTTAAGTTTATTATTATTTCAGCTACACATTTCTAATTATCCTCTAACAAATCTATATTGTAGAAAGGAGTTTAATGAAGTGAACTTTTGTTAGGATCTTTTGGCTGTGGAAAAATACATGTGTTAAATCAAACCGTTTTTGACATGAAAAATCTAGAAGCGCCTTTAATAAAAATTATATTTTAGCAACTATATGACCAAACTATTTCAAATTTGTTTCTGTTCTTGTTAATCATTTCTGATATTAATTATGAAGTATGTTTTTCCAAATCTACTAAGAAACACTTACCTTTGCTAACTATCGAACACATGTCATATGTGTTATAGCTCGTAATTCTCTAATCATAAATTATCTATGTAGCATAACTCTTTGTTGACATAGCAGGGATTTAGCACCAGCAGGGTTTATATTATCGTCCCCTATTCTAAAATATTAGAAACATAAAAATTGCACATTGTACTATTTAAATATTAAGATTTCTCTATAGTAAAAGTTGTTCACAATTAGTATATAAAACAATATAACGATATAAGTAACAATGTTATATAAGAACATTTAAGCCTTTTATGCATATGTGCGTATTTAATTCTTTAGCTTTTAATGTTTTAATCATAGAATTTGGCTTGAATTTTTGATCACCTCTGCGAAAACTGTTAGGACAGCTAAACCGTCATCCTTCGTTAAGGCCTCGGCAAAGTCTTTGTACTTGCTATTGAAGTGGACCATGTGAATCTCCACAGAGAATCTGAAATCATGGGACACATTTCAGCTATATTTAACACATACTCTATTTTACACGGTATTTGAGAGGATTTAATGCGAAGGTTTACAAATTTTATCTTCAGCCGTACTTGATTGAACCATGTTATGTCTGCGTTGGACTCGACATGTTCCAATAAGTTTACGTTTACCATATTCCCCATAAGTAAGTAAATATTCTGTAGGTGGTGTGGTGTTACGTAGATTGGATCCTAGATAATTTCGGTTTTAGGTCAACGGATACAAATAATTTACAATTGGATCAACTTTATTTTGAACGAACGGATCGGTGATTATTTATATTTCTGCTCTTACTGTTCAATGACTATTATATCATTGTTCTTATTAAGCAATACTACACATAACCGATCTTTCCTGCCATCCTGTTAGTGATTGTTATGTACTAGAGATCGCCCAATCGTCGAAATTTGACCAATTATTATTCGAAGAATATTTTGGAGGAACAGTTAGTTTAATAGCTAGTGAGGCCTTGGTCTATTGCACTAATCTCTCTTTCCCTCTCCCTCTCTCACTATCTCTTCGTCCCTCCCCCTTCCACACCCTCACCCTCAGGTATTTTTATTATGTGGAGTTTTACAGTTGAAGGGCGTTACGATTCCAGCAATCAGTAGCCTTTTTATTTTTGCCTGAAACCTCTCCCCCTCATCCTCTCCACATCACTCAACCTTCCCCTTCACAAACAGTTTTATTTTTTTAGATGAAGTTAAAGTGGAAGGACTTAAGAGAAGGGTATTGCCATTCCAGTAGTTATTAATATTTTTATTTACATTAGTCTTGAACTATCTGTTCTTGTTGTTGTGGAGTTAAAACGGAAAAGAGAAGGTTTTACCATTCCAGTATTTTTTATTTATAAATCATCTGTTATCGATGTTGAGGTACATATTTATTTGGAAAACGCAGCGTTTTATTAAATAAAAAGCATAAAGAAAAGCACAACGCATGTTCCCATTAGGATAATATATAAACGTTGAAAGCCAATAGGGAAAACCCAAACAAACGTCCAAACACAAAACCTCCTCTTAGAACTAAATAAGTGTGCCAAGTTTCATAATTCTAAGATGCCGTATATCCGAGAAATTGGAGCCAAATAAAAAAATAACATTAGAAAAATTTGCGAAGTGCCAAAAAAGGTATACAATATTTTAACTTCATCGTTTTATATTTAATCATACTACTATAGACTTAACTAATTTGTTGAGCTCGTAAACTATATCCGGATGTACTTTCTAAAATATTAAATCGACAGAAATTGTATGAATAATTTGTTGTGAAGTAGCCGAGTTTGTTAACAGATTTTCTATTATCAACAAAAATAGTTTTTAAACTTTACATTTAATCGTTCTTCTTTTGTAACCCTACCGCTACATGCCTAAGGGAGCTTTAAAAATGAATATTTTAACCAAACAAATTAAAAGTTTGTTTGTGGAATTCCATCGGTTAGTCGTACACACAATGTGGCTTCGGTAACGTCAACAAAACCTCAAATAGATTTGTTTCCGTTATAATTAAAATAACTGAACAACTTACGCCTCCGCATCCATCATATGTTCACTTCCCCATTCGTCCTCTACTCCCCAGTGGAAATGCATTTGTTCAAAAACAAATTTTTCATTTCTCTTGATAGGCCCGCCCATCAGATAAGGCAATTCGTCTTTATTATTTCCGGCGATCTGAATAGTTGCTGCAAAACCATATTAAATATTTAGTGTTTTCATTCGAGTACAGTATTTAATGTCAATATTCAACTTAAGAGACAGTTAATTAACAAGGTTGAAAGAAATCCAAATACTTTTGGCTTTACGATTTGTCTGACTCAAATTCGGTCAACAGCTCGGCTTGTGATCAACCCCTTGCTAATGTTCAGCCCTACTTTCACTCCGTAGTAATGTTGAGCATACGTCTATTAATATAAATTATTATACGCTATTGCTTATCTAATAACACTGTTGGATTAATTACATTGAATTTAACTCTAAATGTAAAATATGATGTAAGTTTTGTTATAGTAAAATGCACTCGTTAGTAGCTCTGTTTATTGAGTATTATTTCTCATATTCCGTAAGCCATCACATATATGTCGTTACATATCTTATACATTTATAAATTAAGGCGGTGTATGTCGACTTGTATTTCCATTTTAACGTAAAAACTATTGAACCGATCGAGCTGACAATTTTCATGTTGGTAGATAGTTTATCTGGGGTACACATAGGCTAATTCCCATATTTGTAATCCCTTAGAGCTCCGCCAGAGTAGCCCTTAAAGTTACAATTTTATTCTCATGGGATATATGTTTAATGGATTAGATAATTACTAAAACAGATGTAGTTGCGGCAGGAATTTTAATCAGCTGTGCAAAGCACGGGAATCGGCTAGTATTTTAATTAAATCTTTCTGATTATACATGTAGCATCGTTCACTTAGGTACCGTAACAGCCAGTATTATGCACTCTGTAAATTATTGTTTTATTTGATATAAAATAGTTGTTTTAAACAGCATCAGTTTTAGCATCTAGAGGTGTTTCCAATAAGTGCTGAGATTTCGTCAACTTTTTTCAAGGGATTTTATACTAAATATTTGGACCTAATTACACACCACATTTCAAACCATTTATTCATAGCATTACTATTCTTTAGTGGCCCAAAATACTAGCCAAGGTTATCAATTTAAGGTATTAAACCTTTGCTAGAAAAAAGCTTGATTCAAAAATCGCCATATTAATGTTTTAGAATATATTTATATTCTATTTGAATCATTTCAGCTACCACTAAAGTGTGCATACATCCGAAACAACCGCTTTCAAGGGCTGTATACCTAGTATTTTTGGTTACATTCTTTGAACAAATTCCCAGTTACTACTTGTATATTCAGACGTTATAACCCTCTATCTAATGATTTTATAAAAAAGGATTAAATTTTAAACATGTTATAAAACGTACCTGTCTCTCCTGTATTATAAACAACTGCATTAACATCTGGAATTAGGGGTTCATGAATTGTCAATTTTTCTAATTTATTATTCTCTGTTATGAAACTAGTTATTACGTCTATTGGGGACTGGATAGAATACTGAAAGTTGTCTTCCGAAAAAGGCCACTTGATGGTTTCTTTAGGTTTCTTCGCATCTAAAAGTGAAAATCAAATATGCTTATTAACAGAAATATAAAAGTAGCTTAAGTAAAGTAACAGTTATATAGAATTGTAAAGAACGTGATATATTATTATGTGCAAACACACGCATCATGTATATATCATACAAAGTGACGAGTGTGAAGTAGATTTTATCAATCTGTGGTCCAGAACCCAGGAGAGGTTTTCAACCAAATTTCTTTAGAGAAAGGATACGTCGTAAACATGTGTTATTAATAATCTGCTTAACCGTATGAAGAGCATTTGATTAATTGCGTCTGTGGTCGAAACACGACAATATCAAGCCTGTTCTTGAACCGGCTTACAACTGAACAAAAGGATCTCAACAATATACTACTACTACTACTACTGCTACTGCTACTGCTACTGCTACTGCTGCTGCTGCTGCTGCTGCTGCTGCTGCTGCTGCTGCTGCTGCTGCTGCTGCTGCTGCTGCTGCCGGTGCTGCTGCTGCTGCTGCTGCTACTGCTGCTGCTGCTGCTACTACTACTACTACTACTACTACTACTACTACTACTACTACTACTACTACTACTACTACTATCTTTTCAGCTTTCTCCGTCGCAAATGTGATCTGATCCCGGAATGTGAGCCGAACATCCAGTCTCATACCCAGGTACTTGACAACGGGTTTAGTGACAATCACTTCCCGATCGACCGCGAGTTGCACAATGGGATTAACCCTCCGTCTGGTGAGAAGCACGATCTCGGTCTTCTCCGTCGCCAAGGACAGGCCGTGGTCACCCATCCACCTCGTCACTTGGCCCATGGCCATGGTCAACAGCCTCTGCAGCTCATCGACATCCCGCGCAGTTATAATTACGGCGATATCGTCCGCATAACCGACGAGGAAAGTCTCCCGAGGCATTTCCATTCGGAGGATCCCATCGTAGGCGATGTTCCAGAGGTCCGGTCCAAGAATCGAGCCCTGAGCGGCACCCGCTGTTACATCTCTCCGCCGCGGTCCATCCGGCGTGTTGAAAACCAACTTCCGATCCTGTAAGTAGCTCTGCAGCATCCTTAACAGGTACGGGGGAATTACAAAATCCGTCTTCAATGCGCCCAGCATGTCAGCCCACCTGGCTGAGTTGAACGAATTTCTCACATCCAGCGTAGCCAACATGACTAGCCTTCGTGATCTGTGGTTCACCTGCTGAACAGCCTCAAAAGTCCTGATCACTTCACCAACAGCTCCAATCGTTGATCGGCCCGACCGAAAGCCGTACTGACGATCGGAGAGTCCACCTGCCGCTTCTACTGCCTGTGTGAGCCTCGGCTTCAGGAGTCGCTCAAAAAGCTTCCCTGCCGTATCTAGCATACACAGAGGTCTGTATGCAGACGGGGTTTCAGGATCTCCCTTGCCTTTGCCGATCAACACGAGGCGTTGAACTTTCCATCGCAGAGGAAACAAGCCTTCCAACAAACAGCGGTTGTACATGTTCAGCAGCAGGCCTGGAAAGTCCCGACCTACTACCTTTAGCACTTCCGTTGGAATTCCATCGGGAACAGGAGCCTTTCGGCAGCGCAAAGAGCCAATGGCACTTGACAGCTCTTGTTCGCTGAACAAAGGTATTTGTTCGGGAACCACAGCAACCTCTTCATTCGGCCTGATCTGGTGGGCCGGAAACAAAACATCCACGATAGCCTCCAACTGGACGGAGCTCAAGCTAGGGTTAGCTGATTGGGCACCGAGCCGTCGCATAACTACTCGGTAACCCAATCCCCAAGGATCGTTGTTGAGGTCCTCCGTTAGAGCTTTCCATTTGGAGGCTTTACTTGCGGAGATAGCGCGCTTCAGTTCTTGTCTGGCCGCCCTGAACTCCTGCATAAGTGTTTCAGGCACCACGCCACCCCTTCTCCTACTGCGGGTGACCTTTCGTCTGAGTTTAAGGCACTCTCTCCGCCGTACAGCAATGTCCTCCGTCCACCAGAATGCCGATCTTCTGTTTCTTCTTGGTTGCACTTTTCGGGGCATGGCAGCATCACAACTACGCTCGATGAGCCTCATTGTGGCCTCCACGATCTCCCCCGTGGTTCCCGAAAATTCTAAAACAGCGGTCTTCCCCTCGCCAATCGCCGAGGACAATGCCACCGAAACGAGCCTTGAAACGTTCCAGCCTGGCGTCCAATTAAGGTTCCTTGGCTCAAAGCTGTTTGTAGCAAGACTGAAGGTGATGTACTGGTGATCGGAGCCAGTATAGTCTTCGATCACTCTCCAGTCTGCGATCCGTCTCGAAACGTTTTCTGACGTAAATGTCACATCCGGTATGGTTGATCCATAACCTGGACGCCTGAAGGTGGGCGAGTCTCCCACGTTCGCCACAGCCAGTCCAATCCTTGCCGCCATCTCCAAAATTTTCCGTCCTCTTGGGTCTGTTCTTGGCATACCCCAATCTATAGCCCTAGCATTGAAATCGCCGGCTACGATCAGGGTTCCACTGAGGGAGCGAAGAAGGTCCTCTAGTCTGTCCAGACGGGCCTGGAAATCTGCCGCATTCTCGTTGGGTGAGAAGTAGCAGCTAACAAAATTTGCTTCGCTGGTAGTCACCCAAACGAGACCGTTCCTCCTACCGTGACTTCTGACAAATACATTTGTATTTGGGATCCAAATGGCAGCGGTCCCGACTGTGTCCGGGTACCAATTGGATCCATCCCTGTCACGGTACTGCTCGCTAATAATAAGCAGATCGATCTTCCTTTCCAGGACTATCTGGGACAGAAGATCATTCGCTACCCTACAGTGCTGAGTATTTCCTTGGAGGACTCTCATTTCTTTTTTAGACTGGCTGTGGCACTGTCAAGAGCCTGCCGGAAAACGAGGCATGCTCTTGCTCCTGGCAGGTGTTCAGTGTCTGCCTGCTCTGAAACAAGGGCGGCGCACAGACAACACTTGGCATTGGCAGTACAAGCGTCTCGCTTGTGGCCACTCGCACCGCACTTCAGGCACAGATTCATGGCCCGACGGTCTGGGCCTTTACAATCGGCCTGAAGATGACCGTAACCAAAACACTTGAAGCACTTGGTTACTTCCACCCTCCGACGAATCCTGGCATTGACCCAGCCCACCTTTATCCTCGCTGTTTTCAGGAGTTCATTCGCTCCGCGTTCTGACAGAGAGACAATCGCGAGCTTCTGCTCTCTACTGTTGGGTCGGGTCAAAGATACTTTAACCTCCCCCGCTCGCGCTCCAAGATCTCTCTCGATGGCCTCCTTGACTTCATTTTCGGAGGTGAAACTATCAAGGTCCCTAATTTCCAGAGAAACTCTCGGTTCTAGGTTCTTGACAGTTCCATTTTCGCCAACGGCTCTCTTCAGTGCGGAACTGAACTCGTCTCTGTTTGTGGTCTTTGCACCAAGTTCCACAAGGACTCCACCGGTGCGCGTTTGCCGAATCGCACTGATTTCGGCACCCGACTCTTCCCGCTTCACCCCACCCCGGATTTCCTTCAGCAAATCCGCATACGACTTTCCAGAGGTCGGACGTATGAGGATTGCGTCGGGTCGCGGCTTCCTGCTTCGCGCTGTGAACTTTGGCTTGGACGACAGCGTTTTCGCCTGCTCCTTACCCGTCTCCGCTTTCTTGGTTTCAGCTTTCGCAGCCTGTTTTTCTTTTGTCTTCTTCTTTCTCTTGGCACCCCTTTGCACCTGCCAAGGAGTTTCTTGGGAGTGGGTGTCCTTTACTACCTGCGTTGACGTCAGCGGTTGCTGAGAGTTCTCTTCTCGGGGAGTTGGGAATTCTAACTGCCTACTCGCGCTTTCTCCGCTGGCAATCGTGGGGGAACTGGCAGATGAAATTACGACGGGGGCAGGCTCCGGCTTTGCCCGTTTCCTCTTCCCTCCTTCCGTCACCACCGGAGAAGAGGACTGTTCCCACACCTTGCGCTCGGACGCAGTCGACGCCAGCCGAAGTTTCCGGATCGACTGCAGCTGGAAAAAACAGTCGCCGATTTTCCTCACGCCATCCTTTACCCCTTTAGGAACACGGTGGTTGTTCTGGAAAAGGGTCTCCAGCTCGCCTAGAGCGATGGCAATAAGGTCTAGCTGTTCTCCCTCAGCCACGTTGGCATCGTCGATCTGACTCCTGAGGTGACTGAGACCGCCACCGTCTCTCCTCGGAGTCATCGAGCCGTCCTCTTTCGTTGACTTCTTCTTATCATCTTTTCGAAACGGGTTCGGTGGAGTCTTCACCTGAACCTTAGTTGGACCAAAGGGTTTCGGCTGAATCGTCGCCCGCTTATCTTCTTCCTGGTCCTCGTCCAGGTCGCCACTAGGCGCTGCAGGTGGTGCAGTTGGAGGTGAAGTTGATGAACCCCCAACTGGTGCCTTTCCAGACTTCATGGTCGCAGGTGGCGACCTAGATAGCCTCGAGCTACGGGCAAAGGGATCCCCAGTACCCTGCTCCATCTCAACGTTCAAATTGTCGGTGGTGGTGTCCATTCAATTGGTGTCACTAGCGAATCGTGCGGCAAGGGGTGGCCCGGAGTAGCCAGGAACGGGTATACCCTCGGGGACGTCGCCCCTACCCCAGTTCCCTGAGGCCTGGCCTCCGTTTGCCCGGCACCGGTAACCGGACGTGCCGGGGGTCACCCGTGGCAATGCTGGTCCGACACCATGCATCCATGCCACACTCCCTGGTCAGGGCCCAAAGTGGCTAGCCTCTGACACTTCCTCCCAGACTCCCCTCGGTAGAGCAAGCTCACAACAACCCCCGCTCCAGCCCAGTGACAAACCGGACTGGTTAAGGAGCACTCCCAGGGAGCCAGAAAGGAGTGCCAACCAGAAGAAAGAAAATTGAGAAAGACACCCAGGTGGGGTCGAAGAAAAGAAAAGGTAGGCAAGAGTAGCCCAGAAAAGAAAGAAAAGAATGATTGAGACCTAAAAGGTGGAAGAAAGGCCTCAGCTCTTGGAAGGACTGTGAGTGGAAGAAACTCACAGTTCGGCTAGGGTACCCCGGGGTCGCCAGCCCTCCCCTGGACAAGCCAGAGAGGGGCCTCCCGTGTAGTCAAAAGCCGACTACCCCTGAGGGAGGTCCAGAGGAGAGGCGCTCTTCGGATCGCTTCGGCTTACCGCACAGTGTCAGAGCCGGCCGTCCTCGTAGTTGCTGGGGTAATTCCCATCGATCTTCTTGCTTGCCGTTGGCCCGATCTCGCCGGACACACTCGTTCGTCGAATGTTGTCCAGTCCCGAATCGTGGAGCTCTGTTTCTGCGTTCTCCAGGAGGGTGCTGAAAGAAAAGAGAACAGAACAGCTGTGATGCATCGACGAAGCTAAACCTGGTGGAGCATCGCGGTTGAAATGCCATCTTTGGCGTACGAAGGCACCCTCTTGAAGTATTGCGAACAGCGTTTCCGAGAGGGCTTCCATTGCCTGGACCGATAGGTTTTTAGTGGGTGAGAGTCCTACACACCGGGGGAAACACCAAACCCTGACGGTGCATAATGCATTTTCCTATCGTAAAAAAAAAAAAAAAACTACTACTACTACTACTACTACTACTACTACTACTACTACTACTTCCCTCAGGGGTAGTCGGCTTTTGACTACACGGGAGGCCCTTCTCTGGCTTGTCCAGGGGAGGGCTGGCGACCCCGGGGTACCCTAGCCGAACTGTGAGTTTCTTCCACTCACAGTCCTTCCAAGAGCTGAGGCCTTTTTTCCACCTTTTAGGTCTCAAGCATTCTTTCTTTCTTTTCTGGGCTACTCTTGCCTACCTTTTCTTTTCTTCGACCCCACCTGGGTGTCTTTCTCAATTTTCTTTCTTCTGGTTGGCACTCCTTTCTGGCTCCCTGGGAGTGCTCCTTAACCAGACCGGTTTGTCACTGGGCTGGAGCGGGGGTTGTTGTGAGCTTGCTCTACCGAGGGGAGTCTGGGAGGAAGTGTCAGAGGCTAGCCACTTCGGGCCCTGACCAGGGAGTGCGGCATGGATGCATGGTGTCGGACCAGCATTGCCACGGGTGACCCCCGGCACGTCCGGTTACCGGTGCCGGGCAAACGGAGGCCAGGCCTCAGGGAACTGGGGTAGGGGCGACGTCCCCGAGGGTATACCCGTTCCTGGCTACTCCGGGCCACCCCTTGCCGCACGATGCGCTAGTGACACCAATTGAATGGACACCACCACCGACAATTTGAACGTTGAGATGGAGCAGGGTACTGGGGATCCCTTTGCCCGTAGCTCGAGGCTATCTAGGTCGCCACCTGCGACCATGAAGTCTGGAAAGGCACCAGTTGGGGGTTCATCAACTTCACCTCCAACTGCACCACCTGCAGTGCCTAGTGGCGACCTGGACGAGGACCAGGAAGAAGATAAGCGGGTGACGATTCAGCCGAAACCCTTTGGTCCAACTAAGGTTCAGGTGAAGACTCCACCGAACCCGTTTCGAAAAGATGATAAGAAGAAGTCAACGAAAGAGGACGGCTCGACGACTCCGAGGAGAGACGGTGGCGGTCTCAGTCACCTCAGGAGTCAGATCGACGATGCCAACGTGGCTGAGGGAGAACAGCTAGACCTTATTGCCATCGCTCTAGGCGAGCTGGAGACCCTTTTCCAGAACAACCACCGTGTTCCTAAAGGGGTAAAGGATGGCGTGAGGAAAATCGGCGACTGTTTTTTCCAGCTGCAGTCGATCCGGAAACTTCGGCTGGCGTCGACTGCGTCCGAGCGCAAGGTGTGGGAACAGTCCTCTTCTCCGGTGGTGACGGAAGGAGGGAAGAGGAAACGGGCAAAGCCGGAGCCTGCCCCCGTCGTAATTTCATCTGCCAGTTCCCCCACGATTGCCAGCGGAGAAAGCGCGAGTAGGCAGTTAGAATTCCCAACTCCCCGAGAAGAGAACTCTCAGCAACCGCTGACGTCAACGCAGGTAGTAAAGGACACCCGCTCCCAAGAAACTCCTTGGCAGGTGCAAAGGGGTGCCAAGAGAAAGAAGAAGACAAAAGAAAAACAGGCTGCGAAAGCTGAAACCAAGAAAGCGGAGACGGGTAAGGAGCAGGCGAAAGCGCTGTCGTCCAAGCCAAAGTTCACAGCGCGAAGCAGGAAGCCGCGACCCGACGCAATCCTCATACGTCCGACCTCTGGAAAGTCGTATGCGGATTTGCTGAAGGAAATCCGGGGTGGGGTGAAGCCGGAAGAGTCGGGTGCCGAAATCAGTGCGATTCGGCAAACGCGCACCGGTGGAGTCCTTGTGGAACTTGGTGCAAAGACCACAAACAGAGACGAGTTCAGTTCTGCACTGAAGAGAGCCGTTGGCGAAAATGGAACTGTCAAGAACCTAGAACCGAGAGTTTCTCTGGGAATTAGGGACCTTGATAGTTTCACCTCCGAAAATGAAGTCAAGGAGGCCATCGAGAGAGATCTTGGAGCGCGAGCGGGGGAGGTTAAAGTATCTTTGACCCGACCCAACAGCAGAGAGCAGAAGCTCGCGATTGTCTCTCTGTCAGAACGCGGAGCGAATGAACTCCTGAAAACAGCGAGGATAAAGGTGGGCTGGGTCAATGCCAGGATTCGTCGGAGGGTGGAAGTAACCAAGTGCTTCAAGTGTTTTGGTTACGGGCATCTTCAGGCCGATTGCAAAGGCCCAGACCGTCGGGCCATGAATCTGTGCCTGAAGTGCGGTGCGAGTGGCCACAAGCGAGACGCTTGTACTGCCAATGCCAAGTGTTGTCTGTGCGCCGCCCTTGTTTCAGAGCAGGCAGACACTGAACACCTGCCAGTAGAAAAGAGCATGCCTCGTTTTCCGGCAGGCTCTTGACAGTGCCACAGCCAGTCTAAAAAAGAAATGAGAGTCCTCCAAGGAAATACTCAGCACTGTAGGGTAGCGAATGATCTTCTGTCCCAGATAGTCCTGGAAAGGAAGATCGATCTGCTTATTATTAGCGAGCAGTACCGTGACAGGGATGGACCCAATTGGTACCCAGACACAGTCGGGACCGCTGCCATTTGGATCCCAAATACAAATGTATTTGTCAGAAGTCACGGTAGGAGGAACGGTCTCGTTTGGGTGACTACCAGCGAAGCAAATTTTGTTAGCTGCTACTTCTCACCCAACGAGAATGCGGCAGATTTCCAGGCCCGTCTGGACAGACTAGAGGACCTTCTTCGCTCCCTCAGTGGAACCCTGATCGTAGCCGGCGATTTCAATGCTAGGGCTATAGATTGGGGTATGCCAAGAACAGACCCAAGAGGACGGTAAATTTTGGAGATGGCGGCAAGGATTGGACTGGCTGTGGCGAACGTGGGAGACTCGCCCACCTTCAGGCGTCCAGGTTATGGATCAACCATACCGGATGTGACATTTACGTCAGAAAACGTTTCGAGACGGATCGCAGACTGGGGAGTGATCGAAGACTATACTGGCTCCGATCACCAATACATCACCTTCAGTCTTGCTACAAACAGCTTTGAGCCAAGGAACCTTAATTGGACGCCAGGCTGGAACGTTTCAAGGCTCGTTTCGGTGGCATTGTCCTCGGCGATTGACGAGGGGAAGACCGCTGTTTTAGAATCTTCGGGAACCACGGGGGAGATCGTGGAGGCCACAATGAGGCTCATCGAGCGTAGTTGTGATGCTGCCATGCCCCGAAAAGTGCAACCAAGAAGAAACAGAAGATCGGCATTCTGGTGGACGGAGGACATTGCTGTACGGTGGAGAGAGTGCCTTAAACTCAGACGAAAGGTCACCCGCAGTAGGAGAAGGGGTGGCGTGGTGCCTGAAACACTTATGCAGGAGTTCAGGGTGGCCAGACAAGAACTGAAGCGCGCTATCTCCGCAAGTAAAGCCTCCAAATGGAAAGCTCTAACGGAGGACCTCAACAACGATCCTTGGGGATTGGGTTACCGAGTAGTTATGCGACGGCTCGGTGCCCAATCAGCTAACCCTAGCTTGAGCTCCGTCCAGTTGGAGGCTATCGTGGATGTTTTGTTTCCGGCCCACCAGATCAGGCCGAATGAAGAGGTTGCTGTGGTTCCCGAACAAATACCTTTGTTCAGCGAACAAGAGCTGTCAAGTGCCATTGGCTCTTTGCGCTGCCGAAAGGCTCCTGGTCCCGATGGAATTCCAACGGAAGTGCTAAAGGTAGTAGGTCTGGACTTTCCAGGCCTGCTGCTGAACATGTACAACCGCTGTTTGTTGGAAGGCTTGTTTCCTCTGCGATGGAAAGTTCAACGCCTCGTGTTGATCGGCAAAGGCAAGGGAGATCCTGAAACCCCGTCTGCATACAGACCTCTGTGTATGCTAGACACGGCAGGGAAGCTTTTTGAGCGACTCCTGAAGCCGAGGCTCATACAGGCAGTAGAAGCGGCAGGTGGACTCTCCGATCGTCAGTATGGCTTTCGGTCGGGCCGATCAACGATTGGAGCTGTTGGTGAAGTGATCAGGACTTTTGAGGCTGTTCAGCAGGTGAACCACAGATCACGAAGGCTAGTCATGTTGGCTACGCTGGATGTGAGAAATGCGTTCAACTCAGCCAGGTGGGCTGACATGCTGGGCGCATTGAAGACGGATTTTGTAATTCCCCCGTACCTGTTAAGGATGCTGCAGAGCTACTTACAGGATCGGAAGTTGGTTTTCAACACGCCGGATGGACCGCGGCGGAGAGATGTAACAGCGGGTGCCGCTCAGGGCTCGATTCTTGGACCGGACCTCTGGAACATCGCCTACGATGGGATCCTCCGAATGGAAATGCCTCGGGAGACTTTCCTCGTCGGTTATGCGGACGATATCGCCGTAATTATAACTGCGCGGGATGTCGATGAGCTGCAGAGGCTGTTGACCATGGCCATGGGCCAAGTGATGAGGTGGATGGGTGACCACGGCCTGTCCTTGGCGACGGAGAAGACCGAGATCGTGCTTCTCACCAGACGGAGGATTAATCCCATTGTGCAGCTCGCGGTCGACCGGGAAGTGATTGTCACTAAACCCGTTGTCAAGTACCTGGGTATGAGACTGGATGTTCGGCTCACATTCCGGGATCAGATCACATTTGCGACGGAGAAAGCTGAAAAGATTGTGGCCAACTTGAGCAGACTGATGAAGAATGTCGGGGGACCGATTGGTAGCAAGCGGCGGGTGCTGATGTCTGTGGTTCACTCCGTTCTTCTTTTTGGGTGTGAGGCATGGGCAGAGGCCCTCCGGAAAAAACGACTGAGGGGAAAGATGGCAGCGGTCCAGAGGAGAGGCGCTCTTCGGATCGCTTCGGCGTACCGCACAGTGTCGGAGCCGGCCGTCCTCGTAGTTGCTGGGGTAATTCCCATCGATCTTCTTGCTTTCGAGCGGAAGCGGATCTTCGATGGGAACGGTGCTTTGAGCCGTGCCGAAGCCCGAGAACGCACTATGGAGGATTGGCGAAACCGCTGGGAGGGGGACGAACGGGGAAGATGGACGGCGAGACTCATTGGGGATCTCCGAGAGTGGGTTGAGCGGGGGCACGGGGAGGTAGATTTTATCTCACCCAGTTCCTCACCGGACACGGTTGTTTCGGGGCCTACCTTCACAAGATGGGGAAGTCAGCGAGCCCGGAATGTCAGTACGGTGACTCCGACTACGACGATGTACTGCACACCTTCTTCCATTGCGTGAGGTGGGAAGCGGACAGAAGGGACCTCGAAGGGGCCGTTGGCCCGATCTCGCCGGACACACTCGTTCGTCGAATGTTGTCCAGTCCCGAATCGTGGAGCTCTGTTTCTGCATTCTCCAGGAGGGTGCTGAAAGAAAAGAGAACGGAATTGCTGTGATGCATCGACGCAGCTAAACCTGGTGGAGCATCGCGGTTGAAATGCCATCTTTGGCGTACGAAGGCACCCTCTTGAAGTATTGCGAACAGCGTTTCCGAGTGGGCTTCCATTGCCTGGACCGATAGGTTTTTAGTGGGTGAGAGTCCTACACACCGGGGGAAACACCAAACCCTGACGGTGCATAATGCATTTTCCTATCGTAAAAAAAAAAAAAAAAAAAAAAAAAAAACTACTACTACTACTACTACTACTACTACTACTACTACTACTACTACTACTACTACTACTACTACTACTACTACTACTACTACTATCCGCCAGTTCAAAAGAGCGTATACAACATACCTTCACATTAAGGCTACGTTCACACAAGCTTCTTTTTATAGCGTCGATAGGTGATCGCTGACGCCCGTGTGAACACCTCCATGATTCAATTGTTTCCACAAACGCGCTACCACATGTCGCCAATGGTCAGTGAAAAAAATGCCCTTGTCAACGTAGCCTTACAAAACCAAATGACACAGTTTATTCATTAAAATGCAATAGGGTCTACATTTAATCAATTGTGGAAACGTCACCAAAATCGCGTTAGGGGGAGAAGCATATAGAAATATATATAGCAAAAAATAGTTTTTAGTTTCCCAAATACGTATGCAAAATATTATTCCTTAATATATGAAAAAAATAATTAAGATTAAAGATTTATAATTTAAAAGATATTCAACCTTCCGGAACTTTTCAGTCACACAGTATATACATATATATAATAATGGTTTTTTGTTGTATTATTTTATTTTATTCAAATATATTCAAAACTTACTCACAGTAAATTAAACTGACCTGAATGTTGTTCATTTTCTGTAGCTTCAGGGACTACTGAGGCTCCAGGTAGTTTTTGTGATTCGAGGCCGACCCCGCAAAATCCCGTTTGAAGTTGTAGACAAAATAAACAGATCAGAATTCCGTAAACTGCAAGCGACTTAAATAAAACATAATTAAACATAAGACAAATTAAGCATGGGCTCAAAACAAATTCTTTGTAGAAAAACTTGAAGGGATCAGTGCCTCAGGGATCAATATTGGATTTCTGTATTTATTTAATGTACGTAAATTATTTACCTAATGTCACAAAGATGAATTTTTTTATATGTATACTGGTTTAATTTATTTATCGTCAAGTGATTATATTTTCCTCGAAAGGCGACCGCTTTCATTCTACTATTGGGATCTTTATCAGGCGAAATCAAAGTTCTAGTTCTAAAATAATTTGTTTAGTTTGCTGTTGTCACAGCGTTGTTTTTTAAATATATCAAATCCCTGCAGCATACCATCAATGGAAATAAGCCCACTGTAGGAGACTGGTTTGGGGTGAATAGTCTTACCCTGAATGTGGACAAGACTCAAATAATACAATACTCAGATTCCATATTTTGAATTTATATGACCAGTACAGCTTATAAATAGCTTTTTTGATATATAAAACTGATGAATATTTTAACAGAAATTGGGCCAGTTGATTTGTTAACAACGATATTTATTTAATTTGTTTAGCTATTACCTAGTTTTAAATATTGTTAAAATTGGAACATTTCCTGTCCAAGTGATATATTGAAACTGTGTAAAAATAAATCAAAATGTATATCAAACTATATATAACATTTCTTGTTTTAAAGTCATTTGACCTTTTTAGAATATAGCTGTTTGAGTCCAAATTTTATAGCTGCTTTCCAGTGTATGTTTCTGTTCAATGAAAGCAGTACATATGCTTTTAGTAAAGCATATGCACTAGCAGACCGCTTAACAGTACATATGCGATTAAGAGATAAGAAGAAAGTATTCAGATTTGTATATAAAAAATTCAGCTATCTAAGGATCATTTTTCAGTTAACGACTAGTAACGATTTTTCATTTTTTTATTCGTAACTAAAGACATTCAAATTTTACATAGTTTTTCTAAAAAATGCAAACACTCAGCCAGACAAATCCTTTTCCAGTTACGGCTTCCAGTGCATATAATTAATTAATCTAATTGTTCACCACTATTTGAAAAAATTAAAAGTGAAAACGTATATTAACGAAAATAACAAATAACACTACGTAATGTTTTAAATACCAAATACTACATAATAATGTGTACTGTATTTCTTATAAAATATTACTTTAATTTAGAGTTTAATTCGTGATAAAGCTTATTACATAACAGGGTACTCATAATATGAGTAAGACATTCCATAAAAAGTTTAATCGACCATGTTAAATTAGAAACATCTAGAAAAGCAAGAGTAAAGGTACTATTTAGTTTTACATGAATTAATAACTTATAAACCACTACCCAATTTCAACATAATAGAAATTCCCTAAGCTCTTTCATAGAATGGTATAGGATGGGATGAATAAGGGGAATAAAGAAAGAGAGTTTTCGTGGGGAAACATTTGGAACTTCCCTTTACTATAAATACGATTTTTTGAGTAGGTAAAACAACATATTTAATAAAAAATATATTTGAATATAAAACCAACTATACAATTTATTTTAAAATGTATACCTCTTGCACATTATTCTAGAAATAATTTAACCATGATCAGAGTGACGAGAATGATTTAGAATGAACTAAACGTTTTTATTGGCTGCAAGTCGATAATGGAAGTCGAAGCTATCCGTATCGTTGTTACCAGGGCTGCAAGTCGATGATGGAAGTCGAAGCTATCCGTATCGTTGTTACCAGGGCTGCAAGTCGATGATGGAAGTCGAAGCTATCCGTATCGTTGTTACCAGGGCTGTAAGTCGATGATGGAAGTCGAAGCTATCCGTATCGTTGTTACCAGGGCTGCAAGTCGATGATGGAAGTCGAAGCTATCCGTATCGTTGTTACCAGGGCTGCAAGTCGATGATGGAAGTCGAAGCTATCCGTATCGTTGTTACCAGGGCTGTAAGTCGAAGCTATCCGTATCGTTGTTACCAGGGCTGCAAGTCGATGATGGAAGTCGAAGCTATCCGCATCGTTGTTACCAGGGCTGCAAGTCGATGATGGAAGTCGAAGCTATCCGTATCGTTGTTACCAGGGCTGCAAGTCGATGATGGAAGTCGAAGCTATCCGTATCGTTGTTACTAGGGCTGCAAGTCGATGATGGAAGTCGAAGCTATCCGTATCGTTGTTACCAGGGCTGCAAGTCAATGATGGAAGTCGAAGCTATCCGTATCGTTGTTACCAGGGCTGCAAGTCAATGATGGAAGTCGAAGCTATCCGTATCGTTGTTACCAGGCTTTCAACAAACCCTTCTCCTGACTTCGCACCAAGTTAAACTATCTCTAGTATAGTCATTTTCGAAAAAACTTAGATATACTAAAGTTGGTATTTCCCACTGAGCTGACTTCACTAGGGAAGTTAATTACCCAAAGTGAAAATTAAGTTAGATGCATATTTCATAGCAGCGTCAAGTTTAGCTTTCCAATCCACGCATTTTAGATAGCTGACTTGTTGGAGAAGAGTAATATAAACTATTATACTACATAACTATTATACTACATAATAATGTGTACTGTATTTCTTATAAAATATTACTTTAATTTAGAGTTTAATTTGTGATAAAGCTTATTACATAACAGGGTACTCATAATATGAGTAAGACATTCCATAAAAAGTTTGATCGACCGTGTTAAATTAGAAACATCTAGAAAAGCAAGAGTAAAGGTACTATTTAGTTTTACATGAATTAATAACTTATAAACCACTACCCAATTTCATCATATTAGAAATTCCCTAAGCTCTTTCATAGAATGGTATAGGATGGGATGAATAAGGGGAATAAAGAAAGAGAGTTTTTGTGGGGAAAAATTTGGAACTTCCCTTTACTATAAATACGATTTTTTGCGTAGGTAAAACAACATATTTAATAAAAAATATATTTGAATATAAAACCAACTATACAATTTATTTTAAAATGTATACCTCTTGCACATTATTCTAGAAATGATGTAACCATGATCAGAGTGACGAGCATGATTAAGAAGGAACTAAACGTTTTTATTGGCTGCTAGTCGATGATGGAAGTCGAAGCTATCCGTATCGTTGTTACCAGGCTTTCAACGAACACTTCTCCTGACTTCGCACCAAGTTAAACTATCTCTAGTATAGTCATTTTCGAAAAAACTTAGATATACGAAAGTTGGTATTTCCCACTGAGCTGACTTCACTGGGTAAGTTAATTACCCAAAGTGAAAATTAAGTTAGATGCATAGTTCATAGCAGCGTCAAGTTTAGCTTTCCAATCCACGCATTTTAGATAGCTGACTTGTTGGAGAAGAGTAATATAAACTATTATTGAAAGTTAACATATTGAGAAATTATGTTTATATTTTACTGTGGTATTTTGCAGCACGATGAAAGTTATTTTCCATAGCTCGTGCCAAAGTGGCCTTCCTCCGGAGAAAATCACTTTAAATGCTAGTAAATTTAAATTATTCTAAATTTACATTACCATGTCAGGAGCTATTCCCTTTCCTTTCCGTTAGAAACAAAGCTCAGAAAGAGTCACTGTAGTAATCCTAAAAAAAACAAATAATCTCAAATGGTAATATTTTAATATATAAGATACAAAAATATACTATTATCTACAAAAAACTTTTATATATTAACGAAATCTGAGGTCGTTTTCAAATCAAGACAAGTCTACTGGGCGTTTAATGAGAAGTGCAACAAAATAAACACTATACATAAATGAGGTGATCTAACAAGAAGTAAACGTCTTAAGGTTTAGTTGATTATTGATCAACTCCATAGGCCTACGGCAAGCAAACCTTGGTGTTAGGCTTTGAGACACAGTTGTGCAACGACTTATAAAACTATCTTTATATACCAATAATTTTAAAATACTATTTAACGAAAACCCCATTAAATGTGTTACATTATTTAGTATAAAGGCTAATTGAAGTATAATTTCAACCCACAAAAGAAAAAATTGTTCACTTGGCAGATTTAAAGCAAACTCCTCCGTTCTTTTCGAACCATTTTGATCGATTGAGGTATGAAAAAAATATCTTGTTCGTAGTTGTGTCTAAATGTTCTTATTTTTCCAAATAATGGTTCTAAAGGACCTGGTCACCCTCAAAGAATAATTGTTTTTAAATTGTATCTATTAATACATTATGTAAAGGTTATTAACATTAACAAATGTTACAAATAAATAATTTATCTACCTATATAAATCAAATAAGTGTATAACCACCGCTTGAGCCTTGACATATCTTATGCAACGGACGCACCGGAGTTATTGAAATTTATATAACATTTATTTGTATGTCTGTCTGACTGTACATTACGTGTTTTGCATCGTAGCCTCCAAGCTGACGGCAAACACGGGCAACCTCACACTCACGTCCACTCACCATCAGATAGCGCACTCGACTAGTGGCTAGCGGTAGTGGAGGGGAGAGAGAAGTTACCCCAACCTACCATCAGGGGCACATTCCGTGTCATGTTCCCGTTGACACAGATGGGTGGGTAGCCACAGCTTTGTCGTCACGTGCCCCTAGCGGTAGGCGGGGGTAACGGCTCTCTCCCCTCCACTACCGCTAGCCACTAGTCGATTGCGCTATCTGATGGTGAGCGGACGTGAGTGTGAGGTTGCCCGTGTTTGCCGTCAGCTTGTAGGCAACGATGCAGAACAGGTAATGTATAGTCAGACATACAAATAAATGTTACATAAATTTCAATAACTCCGGTGCGTCCGTTGCATAAAATATGTTAAGGCTCAAGCGGTGGTTATACACTTATTTGATTTATAAAGGTAGATAAATTATTTATTTGTATTTGTAATTATTTGTTAGTGTATGCAAATATTGTGTTAGTGTATTGTATTTTACTTTTGGTATATGTATTTGTTATTTTTGTGTTAGTGTAATTAAAATGTAAAGGAAAAAATTAAGAAAATCCAAAAAAATGTAGTAGTTAGGTGTAAGAACTTGATATTTAGATGTAAGTAGGGTTCACTTGATAACGGGAGGAGTTTCCTTACCTCCCGAAACGTAGTGTGGTTTTAAACACTAGAAGCGATAGGTAAAGTCCAAATAAATCAAGAAATAAACATAACGTTATACTCTGATTGCGAGCGAAGATGCAACTACATTAAATTATGCATAGTTTAAGTAGACTTTCCAATTTAAATATACTTATGTATTCCTAGGATAACTTAATTGTTTATATAATGCCTTTGTATTTAAAGTACTGATCGTAAATCTTTACTTTCTTTTTACAATTGAAACAACTTATAATACTAGAATATTATTTAGATTTTTTGTGTGTATATAAATTTGGTATGTGAGACACTGAATCTTTGTTTCATTATTTTTTCAAATAAACCACTATATTATGGACTAGCGGTGTGCCCGTCCTTCGTACTGGTTTTATGTATAAATAATAGATGAATTTGAAAATAATAACAACCGAATTAATTTTACAATATTTCATTGGTGGACGTGATGATGGATCAAGGCACTTTCAAAATTAATCTGTGTATGAACCTCAGGGAAAAAACTGTCGATCATTAGTTCCTGTTGTTCATCGATTGAACAGAGTGAAGGAGGGATGTTTATGAGACCACCTGTTTTCCAATCTCCTGTTCTCATCTTTTAGAAGGACCTAATACAAATCCTCAACCCTTTAGTCTTATTGAAAAATAATTTTCAAATTTACTGTTAAGTTGAGACACTCAGTAGTAGGCTACATTGAATATATATTTAGAGAGGCATAGATCTAGTCCCCTTATGACTCAAGCACACAAAGTGTCTGTATGAAAACTCTAGGGAGAACAACACCATGACTCCCCATTATGGGCCATGTTGTTGATGCTGATGTCCTTTAAAAAACCAAATTTCAGCTCTATTGGTTGAGAAGTTTGTGATTATTATATTAAAGGTCAGTGGGGCAGATCCCTTAAGTATTTTTTATCTGCTTGTTTTGCTTCCGAATTTTATCTCTATCAGCCCAGTAGCAGGTGCAAGATTTTTAAAATAAGTATTCTGAAGGTTCGGGAGTGGGGCCCTAAAACACGTTCTTAACGGGAATAGGCTTGTGTTTATTCTGATATATTAGGTATTCAACTTAAAAGGTCCGAACTGATGCTCATAAGATTTCCAGCAATAAAACTAAATTAGGCAGGGACAGGTACGATTTTGTTTCAAACCTAGCCTTTTTGTACATTTGCAGAATAAGGGGAACCACTATGCAAACTTTCACTTTCTTAGACATTGTCGTTTTTTTAGTTACAGTGATCACAATGTGAGCGAGTGAATGTGTCTGAAAAATATACATTTAGATAATATGACCACTCTGTATACTTCTGTTATTTATTACCAATCTTCACTCAACGTTTTAATTGAGAACTACAACAGCTGATTATTGAATAAATATTCTTAGTCATCAACCGGTTTAGTGTAAATAAATGCTTTGTCCATAACCATAAGATGGTATCTTGAAATTCCCGTGGGGTTTAGCCCTGAGGTGAATTCAATATGTTGAAATAGCTTACAATCTTCTATCGTACGTATAGAACACATAGAAACAAAGTTTCATCTAAATCAAATCACCCGTTTCCCTGGGGAAAGCGAACAAATACGATCAAAACCGCGCAAAAACACGTTTTTGACCGGAAGTCATTTTTTTATGGCGTAATACTGTTTAAAGTAGACTAAAATCTTCTCACGAATGTATAAAACAAAGAAACAAAGATTCATCAAAGATTAATCAAAAGATTTATCAGTGCACTCGTTTTCCCGAGAATAGCGAACAAAAACACTGTCTTGAGCTTTACCGAAGTGCAGACACACAGACAGTAATTGAGATAAGACTTTTTTAGCTCTCCTAGGGTGTAAAACGCGAAAATATGCAAAAATGTCATAATTGAAAGCAATGCACGGACAAAACTTCAATTTTTATAAAGATATCATCTCTGTATACTTATGTAATTTATTACTAATCTTCACTCAACGTTTTAAATTAGAACTACAACATCTGTTTATAGAATAACAATTCTTTGTCCATAAGAATAACATAGGATCCTTAAAACCCCATGGGGCAGATTCCTAAGGAGATTTACAAAAATCCAATTAACCTAAAACATCCTAACGCACATATAGAACATAGAAAAAAAGTTTCATCGAAATCAGTGCACCCGTTTCCCAGTGAAAATCTAATAAAACGTGACCAAAATCGCACGAAATCACGTTTTTGATCGGCCGCCATTCTTTCTCAAAACGGCATAAGCCAGTTTAAAGTGGCCTAAAACCTTCTCACGCATGTATAGAACAAAGAAACAAAGTTTAAACAATGTCAGTGCACCTGTCTTCCCGTGAAAAGCGATCAAAAACCCGTCCTTGAGCGTTACCGACAGACAGACAGACAGAGATTGAGATAAGACTTGTTTTGGCTTCCCTAGGATGTAAAACTTGAAAATATGCAAAAATTTAATAATTCCAAGCAATGTACAGACAAAACTCTAATTTTATATTTCTAGATATATTTGTTAAATTATGGATGAAACGCCATCTCCTAATTAATTATATATATATTCCATGTTTAACCTGAATAAAATGTTTCATTATAAAATAAGTTTGCTAGATTTTGTATATATTCACTATTTGATTTTAAATTATCCGTAAACACCAAGACTATAAATAATTATTATGGTATTTTGTTACACTGTAATATTGTTAGTATCAAACCACTTAATTCAGTTATGTCCGTCCCGCAAATAATTGTAAAAATATTATATTTAGTTATAGGTAGAAAAAAACTCGTATTGAAAATTATATTACTTGAGGTGGTTCAAATTTATACTTAATAAAAGTGTTAAATTCTACTTTTTTTGTTTGCATACTTTACTATTGTATTTACGTATGATTTACTAACTTACCTGGTGAAAAGTTGTAAGCGACATTGAAACGAGGCAACGTGAATGTGGGAAACCTACCTGTAATTGTGACCACCTGTCTAATTGTTGGCCTGCCCATACCCATGATGATTTAAAGTACATAAGTGTCTATTTATCATATTACTGTATTTTGTCTCATATGAGTATGATTTGTTAGCTTGCTTACTTGCTTGCTTGATTGCAACACTGATCTCAAAAACGGCTCCAACGATTTCCTTCGAAATCTGTAATTAGTTTCAGGGTTAACAGTAAGTTCTAGAAAGGCTTTGTCCTCTGAAAAAATTAAATTATGTAAAAATATGTAGTTTTCATTAATCACACAGCATAACTTAACTATCTTGAAGGTGTCCTGCATGAAAATATTGTAAATGTAGGGGAGGATTCATAATATATTATATCTTAATATCTCTTTAAGACGCCAACGCAACCTGGGTGTATTTTAAGGCGAATATGAATGAATGATGAGTTTAGTATGGGAGAGATGCCTTGAGTAGCCTTTTCAATGACTAATACCGACTGATTCTTTAGCCAGGATCATTAACTAATAGCCCAATGACCGATGACAGCTGGATCCAGTATCGAACCTTCATAACATTTTCTCAGGATTTTGCTCAGGATCGGACCGGCGAACTTCTAATTATGAAGCTAGCACGCCAACTACTGTGCTACCCAACCAAATATAGATATAATGTTTGATTAAAGAAGACTAGGGGCTTGAAGGGGCCGTAGCCCTTAACCTTGCTCCAGTACTCTGCCTCATCTGTTTACTTTTACTCCATACATGCTGAGGAAAATAAAACAGTATAAGTAGGAATTATGCCAGTTCGTAAACAAAGTAGGCACTTAATCACACATTTTTATTCAAACAAAGCAGACGTTTTAAAATCCCCATGCTTTTGTTATGAGTGATGTTTTACATTATTGCTGGTTTACTGGTAGCTTTTTATAAATACTGCTCTTTTCCCGAGTCCCTGGGTCAAGACCTTTAATTTGAGCCCTCTCCCATCATCCTGTAATTTGCTCCCAGAATTTTACTTTGAAATTTCGTTTACATTGTTTTATATAAATATACTTACTCCAACAACACTAATTGTATATCAAAATTTGAATACATTGTGAAAAATATTAAATAAAATGGCCAATGAAATGTAAAGCAGAAGTTGTTGTCCCCCTACACCACTTATTGCAGTTAAATCTGTTCAAAGATTATTTAAATGTAATAACTAACATCTGGAACAGTCTTTCAATTAAAATATTGAAGCCCCACAGGGCGTGTTATGTTCCATTTACCACCGAGATAACTTGAGTCATATCCATTACATGCAGGGACAATCAACTGTTGTGTCTCTTGATTACGATCTTAACTAAAGTTACATTTCATATCTTAACTTTAGGTCAATCAACTTTCGTACTCAAAATAACGTGCTAAATTGAGCAAAATATTGAATTCCATGATCCCACTGAAGCAGAATATGTTTTATTTATGTTTACTTTTTGTTCTAATAACAACTTTTACATACACAACTATTATATTTCTAAACATTTGAAAACCGTTATTTTATTTGAGAGGTGGGAAGTCATACGTTTAAAAAAAGTATAGTAAACACCATTTCCAAGACAAAGATTCTGTAGGGCAAATTTGTATAGTTAGTTTTTATGATTTTCAATTTTCTTTTCTACTGTTGATATATGCACGTAAAACTTTGTTTTCCAACGTAAATAAATGATCACTTAAACTGTTTTGGCAATATTGCCTCACGCTCACATTATATTTTGCAATCTAAATATTTTGCTATGGATATTTTATTATCTCCGCCACAATCATATTTTTAATACTATTTTTTGCAGCGATTGAGTCTGAGCCCTGAATCGTCCTCTAATCTGAGTTGGCTTGATTTTGCCTCCGTTAAAGTTCGGAACTAAGCTGATTTAGGGCTGAAGCCTCATCAGAAGAAGCCGGGGAATTAGATTTGCTCTGACGTCTTCCTTCTCCACTTAAACGATTGGTGGAGCTTCCTATGGGAGCTCTACATTTAACACAGGTTGCAAGAGATTTAATAAAAATCACCAAAACTATTAGCAACAAAGAAATATTGGTTTTTAGAAAGTTTTACAATTAAAATCTTCCTCATAAAGTGCTTGAATGTTCTTGAAATTTACATTCTGTTTTATTTGTTTCAGAATGATCCCGTTGGCATAGATTTATAAAAAAGTCCAGTAAGTTTAAAACATGTATTTAGTTAAAGTGATTTTTTTATTACCTGTACTAAAAAATTTATATATTGGATCCACTCTTATCACTAACCATGTTTGATTTCAGACCAATTAAAACTATTTTTTTTAATTTTCATGCTTTTTCGTTTGCATTCTTCTTCTTTTTGTATGATTCTTCTTTTCGCAACCTCCTTATTGGTCGACGTTTTTAAAATTTAAACTGGTTCTGATTCAAGCTATTAAACAACTGTCCCGCTATCACTGGAAGGCTTACACGTACAATTTCGACCTAAAACTAACACAATTTTGGAGCCATATATGATGACGTCACATTCAATTAATATATTTACCTTGTATATGTCACGTATAACATCCGGTGCATTTTAATTACTATATATGTAACTTTGGAAATAATTCTGTAATCCATTACTATCCTAGTAAATCTTACAATCTTAATACAAAATAAATTTGCTGATTACTTAAGATTCTTAATTAATAATTTACTAATTATTTTTTCTTGGAGATACTTTAGAAAATTGACTATTGGAAAGTGCTAAGTTATTTCAATTATAACGTTCACAGTTTAGTTGTTGAGGTAGAAACCAAAAGTTTGTGTGGATAGAAGTTACAGCAAAACTTTACTACTAAGGGCGGAAGTGTGGCCGTTAATTACTTCAATTTTAACTGCCCAAGTTTTCGTGTTGTGGTATTTTTTATTATAGTTGCACATAATTGCTTTACTTAAGATGCTCTCCAATGGCTTTTAGGTGAATCAGTAAACATTCTTCAATAACCAGTAGTTTATCTTAGAAACTGTAAACTGAGTCAGGCAGAGCGCAACACATTAACACCCAATATTAAGGCTCAGTAATCACTTGTTTTAGCGAATTTCCCCTATAGGGAAGAAGCTATAATTTTTCAAAACTAAGATGGTTTTTTTGAATCCTTTGGTCTAAAATATTAACTAAATAATTTAATTTCCGTTTAAACAAGCGTTAAAATACGGTCAGAAAATATATATTTAAATTCTAAGTAAACTGTGAAGCTCCACTTCACTCATTCAAACAGTGATTTTAAAAATAACTTATTGCATTAAAATAATTTTCAGGGGTCTTTTGAAAAGAAGGTTTTTTTTTGAAGTGGAAAGATCATTTAGGATTAACAGCTTCAGGTTGAAGAAGGTAATCAGTTGAAAAGTGATGAATAATAAACGATAAGAATTATCTCCAATCAAACCGAATTATCATCCCTGATTCTGCATGAACCTTAATTTCCTTGAAGTCACTGACAATTTGTTTGTTTGCCTACTTTCAAAAACGGTTTTCAACAAGTTTCTAAAAGAAGTAACACAATATTTGTATACAATAAAATCAAGTGTAAATACTATACAATTCAAATGTTAGTTGCTATAACGTTTTATAAATATTTAACTCCATAAATAATTTATTTATTTGCATTTATAACATAAACTATATCATAGCAATGAACGTTTATTTTTAATAAAGTTAGGAGTATAATTTATTATTTATTATTATAATAGGGTTCATAATCATTAACAAATATGATAACGACCAAAAGTTTAAAGGAGTTTTACTGGTGGCAAAATATAACAATAAAGCCATGACCTAATTGCTCCAGACACTGTCCTTAATCCATTTACTGCCTTTAATTTGTTTAAACAGTATTTATGGTTCATTATAGAAATTAATGCCCCTTGAATTTAAGATATTACAGTTTTGTTTTCAAGTTTAAGGTTATTATAAATATTTTTTTTTCTTTTAGACGAAATCATAAACATTTCAAACTAATATTTCGTTTCGAAAAAAAAAGATTCCTTTTTCTAAAAAAACATTGCACTGATTAATTAATTCCATACTAAAATTTACCGATAGTTATCTGAGCATCAGAGCAGCTGCATGAGATCAGCAGCATACAGTGCTGACAAGGTCTGCTCGATTCTGCAAGAACAAAGTCCTCACTCGCACGATCACGTCCGAGGTGGTGTATATTTAATGTTTCTGCTCATTACCCTGGAAATGTTTCCACCCTCACAAAAAACAATAATTGCACACACATTGCCGCTGGACAGTTTGATTAAGTTACTTCGTTTTTATGGTTTTACTTTTTTAATGTTGATTAATTAACTGTAAATAAACAAACGTTTGGGTTTTCAAAACAATACATATTATGTTTACAACGCAAGAAGTAAATAGGTTTAATAACAATATAAAACAAGGTGAAAAAACCCATCTGTTTCCAGCTGAGGTTCTTTTATTTGTATTAAAATATACTCCGCATTTAAACTAATAATATAGTAAAAACATCAAGTTTGGTTAAAACTAATAATCAAAATAAGAAAGCAGTATAGAAAAATTTCACTTACTAATTGAAATTAAATCGAAAATTGAAAATACTATACGCACACGTTCAATATTGTGTTACCAGCTACACTGCATGTTTTACTGGTGATGACATTACGTTATATATATATTTTGGAGTTTTCGGAGTTCGTACTAGTCTTATCTGGTTAGTTGGTCAACAAATTTTAAATGTCAATTGAGCAGACCTTGTTATCAGAGAGCGGCATTAAACCGGCCACCCGCCAAGTGCATCATCATATTTCTTCGACAGCTTTCTAAAACAAAATAAATAACACTTTTACATAATAAAAGTTAAGTCCCTAATTATTTGCTTTTTGATATTGGCCCATTTTGAAATTAACATTGTCTTTCTAAATTCTCTTCAGTTTTCTAAAACCTACCCAAATATGACAAAATGTTTATAAGGTTATGTGGATTTTATAGAAGTAGGTATTCAAACTGCTAAAAACAATTAAGTCAATCTTTAAAAAATAAAAGGACAAAGAAGGATTTTAAAAACATAAAAGCACTATAAAGTTACAACGAGTAAAACCTCGTTCGGTGTGGTGCCCCAGGGATGGCCCCAGCATTCGTGCTTAATTATCGTTCCACAGGTTCATTAGCTTTCATAGCAGTTTAATTTAGATCGAATATATTAATGTCCAGGGTTAAATAATGTGTTCCAAATGCGTTTTAATGATTTAAAAAATAGCAGGCAACATTTGTATCGCCTTCAAAAGGTTACTGTCTAAAACTTACGTACTGCCAATACCTTGGGGTTACCTCGGGGTCACGGCTATTTTTGATCGCATCAGTGCATGCCCGGATCACCAACCAGGCTGCTTACTACCCAGTTTTCACCGTGACGAGGAACATTTTTTCTTCCGTTGGGAAAAAGATTCATAGAAAAATACATTGTGCTATCGGCAGGCACGGTCTGCTTGAAAATTATATTCTGTTGTGTGTTGATGAATTGTTCGGCGAGGACAACTGGGATTGCGAGTCACAGCTAGTCGGTCACCACCGAGATCGTCATGTCCGAGTTCGTCACATCTATGAAAATCAATGAGCCGTACTAATTAGGGTCGGCTGTCTACCTGCCCCGCCGGGTATGTCATGCCTCCTCCGCCCGAATAGGAACAACTTATCCTAGTCACAGATCACAGGAGAACGGTCAAATACAGTTCTGAATCTTTACGCTCAAAGTTTACTGATGTTGGTTCTTCATGTAGCTAAAAATTATACAAACTAACTCGTGACAAAATTTATGACAAAATTGAAGTCATACGACTACATATCGCACTGAAAGGATGAATTAGGCCGATTGATGTTTGTTCGTGAGTCCGAAAAACAGCCTTAGTACAAAAGGATTTACTTACTTAAAAATATGTTAAATACATTCTTACAATTTAAGAATTGAATAAATATAACAACCAAATCCTATCATGGATAAAAGTTTAATTGAACTTATATTTAACACTTTTAATATTGCTCGGCGAAATGTACAGGCTAGTTGTAATTTTCAGCTACATGAAGAACCAACATCAGTAAACTCTGAGCGTAAAGATTCAGAGCGGTATTTGACCGTTCTCTTATGATCTGTGACTAGGATAAGTTGTTCCCGTTCGGGCAAAGGAGGCATGACATACCCGGCGGGGCAGGTAGACGGCCGACCCTAATTATTACGGCTCATTGATTTTCGTAGATGTGATGTGACGAACTCAGACATGACGATCTCGGTGGACACGAGCTAGTCTGGCCACCTCTCAAACTCGTCCCTCTCAAACCCGTACCGCACCACCCTAAATCACTGGACCGTACTTAATGAGGGTCGGCTGATGACACCGCTGGTTACTGCCGACTGATCCGATCCTACTGGAACTAGTTCGTAAGACAGGATCCTGAACTGAATCGCTACACTCTAAGCAGTATTAGTGTTTACTTAAAAATATAAAGTTAATTTAGATTTGTTATTTAAGAAGTTATACTGGACATTTTCCATCACTAATAAGTAAACAAGTTTCACGATGTTTCCGGATCTGAAATCTGATACCGTCTTCAGGTCAGATAATAACTTGAGAGTGTAAGTCTATTGCAGAACTATTCTGAAACAAGTGAAAACAGTTCTCAGGTTAGAGTCCGAAAGAGCTGAGAGGTTTTTGTTTGGTAAACAACGACCGGGAAACAAACTATTATACCGACCTTCAACGTTGTGTCTCCCAAAGTTATATAATACAAGGCAACTGTTCACAATTACTGGCAAATTAAGTCAGCTGTGATATTATGAATTCATTTATAACTGTAGACAAATTAGCTGTGATCGTAGATATATTGGCTATCATAATTTTATATTGTAAAACATAAGTTTATTCTAACAAACAAACATATATAACCTACTGTATTTCCCATAAACATATTATTAGGACACTTTTCAATGGTTAATGGAACAGTTTCTTCTCTAACAAATATTTAGAAGGAACCAAGTTTTGCTAAATTATATTTATTTTATCAGAAATAAAATCCGTGATAACAATTTCAGAAATATTGGCTCCATTAATGACTCCATTGGTCTTATTACCATTGTTACAATTAAACTAATTGAAAGCATTAAAAATGGCTTGGTACTTAAATAAGAACAATTCCACTTGGAGAGAATACCCATTCTAGTATGAGCAATGTGAAATATCGGTACTTCATCTTATAATTGTGTATCATTTTTGTTCCGTCTGTTAAACGGAGTAAATGAGATAATCCATTGCGTTTCATGTGTTACCTAAAAAGTTTGTTTTTACAATCTATTTAAATTATAAAACTGGTTTGGTAGAAAAACTACAATTTAACAAACCGGGAAGCAAGAAAAAAAAAATTAAATATCAAAGTGTAAAACAAATTTACTTCATATTAAATCTGTTCATTTCATTATTAAAGTTAACATAACAACGCGGTAATTACAGTTAACATTTTTCTTCTATAAAACTATACAACATTTTTCATCAATCAATCGCTTTTGAAATGCAAAATCTAAAGCAAAACAAAGTTAAATCTAATAGTATTTTCAGCGTATTTGAAACTTGAATGTGAGTGGTGCCCAAAAATAAATAAGTTGGACTTTTTAGCGAATTTCCCCTATAGGGAAGAAGCTATTACCGTAGGTCTCATGGTAAGACTTAAGCCCGAGACCATGTGTACCGACAACTATTCGTGTTGTTTCTTTGTGTGACTAATAATTTAATACATACAAAATTAAATTTATAATGTAATTGCCCTGTGTGCGTTATTCCGGATTATTTAATGGAAACAAACATTTTTAGATACAAAGTAGAGAGTTTATTGACCAAACTTAAAATACATAATCTTTTGATTGGCAAATCAAAAGTGTTGATTTTTATCAGCAAATAAATACAACTCAGTATATCAAACCTAATAAAACCTTTCTATTTCTCATTAAAATACATAGTCATATTCCTCACTAATTACACGTAAAATCCTTAACTGAGTCATCATTTAATTTATAGAATGATTTGATTTATTCAAATAAAAATAGAGCCAGAGCACACATCGATTACAATTTCGTTACATATTGTCTCCTATTGATAATTTATCATATTACAAAACTTTCTAAAGCGTCTTTTATTAGATTTAAAATTTTAAAATTTTAGGAATTCTGCCCATGAAGCTACAACCCTGTGAACATAAAAACAAAACGAATTCTGTAAAACTTGACTTATTGAACTTTCTTTTTGAAAAGACATTCGTTTACCTCAAACACCCGCGTTGAAAACCTGAAAGTTATTAGGACAATTTTAAAAGTACAATATTATAAAATAAAACAGCTACTCTACCTCTAATCTGAGGGTGATCAACGTAGTGACGCTTGTCCTGAACTTGAACTAAGAGTGAAGCTCTGTATTGCTCCCGTACCTACAGCACGTGGTGGGGTAAAGTGGGGAGACTCCCTCTACAACTTTATTAACCAATCATAAAACAAGGATTTAAAAGTGCCCATATATAGAAAATGACTCATCTAAACAATTCTCAACATGATTTTTTGTTTAAACTTGCTCGGGCTAATAACAGGCTCTTGATTGTAACTTCCTAACTCTTACTTGACCAGATATTTACTCCGATCTATTAAATTCTGTATGAATTTTTACTTAGTAATAAAAAAAATAATAAAATTATGGTACACATGATAACTTTTTGTTTTGAGGTCCCCAGATGCCAAAAACACTATTCGTTCAAATTTATATATATATATATATATATATATATATATATATATGTGTGTGTGTGTGTGTGTGGGTGTGTCCGTGAATGCGATAACTTGAGTAAAAAACGTCCGATTTAAATGAAATTTGGCTCAAATGTGTAAAATGACATTCATGACTTTAAGTTCGAAAACCAGAAAAATCTGACCATGTGAAAAAGGGTTTATAGGGGTTTTAAATTTTTCAAAAATCAGTTTTTTGCATTTTTCACCCTAAAAATGTTTAAAGACCTTAATTTTGGTTTTGACCATGTTATTGAGCTTAAGAAAACAAATAATATGGTATTTTAAATTATTAACCTAGGTTAAGTGGTTGCGGAGAAAATCCAAAAAACCTACTCATAAAATCTCCCTTGATAATCATATGGGAAAAAAGTTGTTTGCTTTTCCTCAGTTTATTTTAATGTAAGCTTCACATTTGCTTTTACCAATTTGTTCAGTTCAACAAAACAATCATTTTGGTGTTTAAATTGTGATTCTACGCCCAACCGTTGCAGAGATATTCAAAGTGCTAAATACAGTACGTTGTCCAATGTTATCCTTATGGAGAATAAATAACATTACATCTCGATTATTTATGAATGTGTGTTGGTGAAACTTGGTATGTGGCTTCACATAGTTCTGGTATATTCATATTTGCACAAAAAATAGATTTTTTGTTGATTATTCCCGTAGCAGCAAACCTGCGTACTCAGTCCCCATGTTATTCTTATGGAGAGTAAGTAAAATGTAAAGACTCCCTTAATTATGAACATAAATTAATAAAACTTGGTATGTAGCTTCACTTGGTTAAGTTATATTGATAATTGCATAAAAACTCATTGTTTTGGTTCCTTGTTGCAGCAAACATGCTTACACAGCCCCCATGATATTCTTATGGAGAATACCTAAAATGTTATATAGCGTTTATTCATGATTGAATATTGATGAAAATTGGTATGTGACTTCGCCTGGTTAAATTCTATTTATATTTGCATAGTAACCAATCGTTGTGTTCCTAGTTTCAGCAAACCTATGTACTCATTACCAGTGTTATTCTTATAGAGAATAATTAAAAATCGCTTATATTTGAATATATTTGTATGAAACTTGGTATGTGGGTTTATGTGGTATTAAGACATATATTATGCATTGGAAATTCACTGAGTACGCAGGTTTGCTGAGTGACGGTATTATTTGAAATACCCTAAATAAAACGTGTATGTTAAAGAAAGTTATATATGCTGTCAAATAATGTTCAACTTTTGAATTTGTTGTCTTACTGTCAGTAATTTATTAAGATAATTAGTTTTAGGCGTTAAAATTTAATCAAAATTTAAATACTGATAGGTGATACTCACAACAACCCCGTCGCAGCAAACCTGCATACTCAGCGAATTTCCAATGGAGATATAAATGTCTTAATACCAGATAAAGCCAAGTTTGATAAAAATATATTCACAAATAAGTGATATATACAATTTTAATTATTCTCCATAAGAATAACAAGGGGGGGGTGAGTACGCAGGTTTGCTGATACGGGAGCCTTTAGCAAAACATTGTTGTTGAGCAAATATCAATAGACCACAACAAGATGAAGCCGTATACCAAGTTTCGACAGTATACATTCATAAGTAAGCGAGATATCAAATTTGTCTTTTCCTCCATAAGAATAACATTAGACAACGTGCTGTGTTTAGCACTTTCAATATCTCGCTAACCAATTGACGTAGAGTAATGACCAAAATGCCAAATTTTGTGTTTTTTTAAGCTGAATCCAATGGTAAAAACTAATATTTGTCTATTTCAAAAATGATATGTAAAAAATCCAAAAACCCCATTTTTGGGGTACAAACCCCCCCCCCCAAATAACCCTTCGGATGGAGCGATCTGGCTAGTTTTCGAACCTAAATTCATAAATGATGCTTTACACATTTATACCAAATTTCATTAAAATCAGATAATTTTGACGAGAGTTATCGTGCTCACGGACACACACACACATACACATATATATATATATACAGTATATATATATATATATATATATATATATATATATATATACATACAGTTTCGAACGAATGTTGTTTTTGGGGTCTGGGGACCTCAAAACGAAAAGTTATCATGGTGCCGAGCCTAGGTTTTACCATGCCGACTACAGTAATAGCTTCTTCCCTACAGAGGAAATTCGCTAAAAACAGTTTAGGGTACAAAAATAACGGCGAGTGTAAAAGTAGCAACACGAATCAACGAATCCAAGTATGTTAACAAATCGATCCTGAATTTTTACTAAACAGTTTAACTTGAAGCAGAATTTGTTGTGTAAACAGTTTAAGTAATTATTAAATAAAGAAATATATAATGTAACGTTTGAAATACATCACAAAACATAACAATTTCAATTAAAGTTTGGAACTAGCACCTTCACCAACATATACGTTTTTAAGATAAAAAATATTAAATTGTATAACAATTAGTTACACCACAAAATTGTTTTGTAAGATTTGTAAAAGTTTTAAACCACTTAAACTAAAAAATAAAGGAAAAATAAAACATTGAGTCAAATTACATGTACTATAGACATAAACAAATAATTAAATACCCCCGTCGCAGCAAACCTGCGTACTCAGCGAATTTCCAATGCATAATATTTGTCTTAATACCACATAAAGCCGCATACCAAGTTTCATACAAATATATTCACATATAAGCGATTTTAATTATTCTGTATCCATAAGAATAACATTGGTAATGAGTACGTAGGATTGCTGAGACAAGGAACATAAACAATTGGTTTTTATGCAAATATAAATATAATTTAACTAGGCGAAGCCACATACCAAGTTTCATCAATATTCAATCATAAATAAGCACCATATAACATTTTAGTTATTCTCTATAAGAATAACATGGGGGCTGAGTAAGCAGGTTTGCTGCAACAAGGAACAACAAAATTGGTTTTTATACAATTATCAATGTAACTCAACCAAGTGAAGCTACATACCAGGTTTTATTAATTTATGTTCATAATTAAGGGAGTCATTACATTTTACTTATTCTTCATAAGAATAACATGGGGCTGTGTATGCAGGTTTGCTGCTACGGGAATAATCAACAAAAAATCAATTTGTTGTGCAAATATCAATATACCAGTACCACGTGAAGCCACATACCAAGTTTTATCAACATACATTCATAAATAATCGAGATATCAAATTTTATTTATTCTCCATAAGGATAACATTGGACAACGTACTGTGTTTAGTACTTTGAAAATCTCAGCAACGGTTGGGCGTAGAATCACAATTTAAACACCAAAATGATCGTTTTGTGAAACTGAACAGATTGGTAAAAGCAAATTGAAGTTTACATTAAAATGAACTGAGGAAAAGCCAAAAACCTTTTTCCCATAAGATTAACATGGGAGATTTTATGAGTAGGTTTTTTGGATTTTCTCCGCAACCACTTAACCTAGGTTAATAATTTTGATGTTTTTTTTAAGCTCTATAACATGGTCAAAACCAAAATTAAGTTGTTCAAAAATGTTAGGGTAAAAATGCAAAAAACTGATTTTTGAAAAATTTAAAACCCCCCTTCCCATGGTCTGATTTTTCTGGTTTTCGAATTTAAAGTCATGAATGTCATTTTACACATTTGAGCCAAATTTCATCGAAATCGGACGTTTTTTACTCAAGTTATCGCATTCACGGACACATATATATATATATATATATATATATATATATATATATGTATAAATATATATATATAGATGGATAGATAGTTACATATATATAAATTTGAACGAATAGTATTTTTGTCATCTGGGGACCTCAAAACAAAAAATTATCATGGTCTCGGGCTTAAGTCTTACTATGAGGCCTACGGTAATAGCTTCTTCCCTATAGGGGAAATTCGCTAAAAAAACATTAAATTATTAGTAAACCTCGCATTGCTATATTGTGAAGGTTTACTTTCTAGCGACTTATGAAAATTAATTTCAAACATAAATCACCTCCAATGCCGTTGAAAGCCAGTATATTTTAATATAAAATATAACAAATAAGTTTGGCGTAATAACACTGAAGAGGCCTCGATGAAAATCTGGGGATTTCTTTTTGTAGCTCCTCTAATTTACAGGCTTTCTTAAGTGATTCTTTATATAATCTAACAGATTTATCAGAGGGCTTCTGAGGAATGGGAAAGATCGGCGCAGCGTTAACGTTAACTCAATATCGGTGAACTTTTGGCCTCTTCACCGCAATCACTGTGACAACTTAGCTTTTCACTAATAACTTTTAGACAATACTCGTCTTATTTGCAGAACTTAAATTATCTTTAAACGTTATTCGTACAACTGAATTCTTTGGTTTGTCACATAACTCAACTTGTACTCTGAAAAACTTGGCCACTATGAACAAATACATTCATTAATGTACATCAGTCACATTGTACTATCAAATACAGACAGACGTAACTATTGTTACGTTTACAGAACTGTTTTGGGAAAGAAATTGGAAGTAATTGGAGCCAAGGAAATTAATCTAAAAATATGTCAAATCATAAATTATTCGTGTTTCCGTTTTTTTTAGTTTTTTGTTTTTTTAGCGAATTTCCCCTATAGGGGAGAAGCTATTAGCGTAGTCGGCATGCTAAGACCTAGGCCCTGGACCATGATAACTTTTCGTTTTGAGGTCCCCAGACCCCAAAAACGCATTCATTTGAAACTGTGTATATATGTGTGTGTGTGTGTGTGTGTGTGTGTGTGTGTGTGTGTGTGTGTGTGTGTGTGTGTGTGTGTGTGTGTGTGTGTGTGTGTGTGTGTGTGCCGGTAGCACGATAACTCTCGTAAAAATGATCCTATTTTGATGAAATTTGGTATAAACGTTTAAAGTAACATTTATGACTTTAAAATCGAAAACCAGCCAGATTTCTCCATCCGAAGGGGTATTTTGGGGGGGGGTTTTGAACCCCAAAATTTTTTTTTTAAATTTTTTACATATAATTTTTGAAAAAGTCAAATATTAGTTTTTACCATTTGATTCAGCTTACAAAAACACACAATTTGGTATTTTTATCATTCCTCTACGTCAATTGGTTATCAAGATATTTAAAGTGCTAAACACAGTACGTTGACTAATGTTTATCTTATGGGGGAAAAGACAAATTTTATATCTCGCTTATTTATGAACGTATACTGACGAAACTTAGTATACGGCATCATATGGTTGTGGTCTATTGATATTTGCTCAAAAAACCATTTTTTGCCAAAGGATCCCGTAGTAGCAAACCTGCGTACTCACCTCCCATGTTATTCTTATGGAGAATAATTAAATGCTATGTCTCTCTTAATTATGAACATAAATGAATAAAAACTGGTATACGACTTCACCTAGTTAAGTTCTATTGAAATTAGCGTAAAAACCCATTTATTGTGTTCCTTTTTGCAGCAAACCTGCGTACTCAGCCCCGATGTTATTCTTCTGGAGAATAATTAAAATTGCATATATTGCTTGTTTGTGAATATATTTTTAAGAAACGTGTTAAGTGCCTTTATGTAGTATTAAGACATTATATCTCCTTTGGAAATTCGCTAAGTATGCAGGTTTGCTGTGACGGAGGTATTTTGTTTTTTTTTTTGTTTTTTGCGAATTTCCCCTATCGGGAAGAAGCTATTACCGTAGTTGGCATGGTAAGACCTAGGCCCGGGACCATGATAACTTTTCGTTTTGAGGTCCCCAGACCCCAAAAACACCATTCATTCGAAACTGTATGTATATATATATATGTGTGTGTATGTGTGTGTGTGTGTGTGTGTGTGTGTGTGTGTGTGTGTGTGTGTGTGTGTGTGTGTGTGTGTGAGCACGATAACTCTCGTAAAAATTATCTGATTTTGATTAAATTTGGTATAAATGTGTAAAGCAGCATTTATGACTTTAAGTTCGAAAACCAGACATATCGACCTATCCGAAGGGGTATTTTGGGGGGGTTTTGTACCCCAAAAATGGGTTTTTTGACTTTTTTACATATCATTTTTAAAAAAGGCAAATTTTATTTTTCCCATTGGAATAAGCTAAAAAAGACGCATAATTGGGTGTTTTGATCATTGCTCTACGTCAAATGGTTAGGATATATTGAAAGTGTTAAACACAATACGTTGTCCAATATCATTCTTATGGAGAATAAGAACAATTTTATATCTCGCTCATTTATAAACTTGTCCTGATGAAACTTGGTATATTGCTTCATATCGTTTTGGTCTATTGATATTTGCACTAAAAACATTTGTTGGCTGATAGTTCCCGTAGCAGCAAACCTGCGTACTCAGCTCCCATGTTATTCTTATGTAGAATTAAATGCTCTGTCTCCCTTAATCATAAACATAAATAAATAAAAACTGGTATACGACTTCACCTAGTTGAGTTCTATTGATATTAGCATATAACCCCATTTGTTGTGTTCCTTGTTGCAGCAAACCTGCGTACTGAGTCCCAATGTTATTCTTATGGAGAATAATTAAAATTGTATTTATCGCTTATTTTTTAATATATTTTTATGAAACTTGGTAAGTGGATTTATGTAGTATTAAGACATTTATATCTCCATTGGAAATTTGCTGAGTATGCAGGTTTGCTGCGACGGGGTATTTTATAAATATGAGTATGTTATAACTGCGAGACGGTTAAAAATTATAATAATGCTGAGGGAGAACCTGCTGGTGCCCCCAATACTCGAGGTACCCAGTGGGGGACGCTGCAGCTACCACCACAATTAATTCACTGTTGCATTAGTTAGTGTGGCATGCAAATTTTACCATAAGATTGTCAAAGTTAGGAATCTATCCTGGATCTTGTTATTATATAATAAACAAGGTGATCGTATCTAAGGTAAGCGTAAAAAAAGTATTATAATTTTTACATACCGGTACTAATTGTATAAATTGGCATAACATAGACAGTTTGAATATGCGTACTAAATATGTATCGAGATATTAATTGTATACATATTTACGAAATATTCTAAATAAGTTTATTGATACTGTTGATAACATCAGCTATAACCAAGTTTAATGGGAAAAATTATCGCTTTATAATAATAGTAAAAAATATTTCATAAGCATTTCAAATTATGATTACCAATGCAGGAAGTTACGATGTAATTCAAAATTATCTCCTTGATTTCTTGGTCAAATGAAGTTCACATTATCCTCATTTATGGCATAATTTATGTCACAAACATAACATTAACATTTTCATTTTATGCTATTTATAATATACATGGTTTAATTAGAGAGCATTTTTCAGATATTTTCAAAAGGTTCGATTGACCGAAAATTTAAATTAGACTATAAAGCATAAATTTATATTTTCAACGACGATATTTTGAACCATGGCCCGGGGAGATTAGAAAATAATACTGTACAACTGCCGAATGTTATGCGCTTTACAATACTGAAAGAAGGATTTACCAAACACGTGTCTGAAATTCTTTAACGGTATGAAACTTAACTTAACGGTCACTATAGAACTTATCTTGATTAAATTGTAGACATCCTTTTTATTAGCTAAAGGATCATCCCGTCATATGTAAAATTAGTTGTTAACAACTTTAAAAGATACATTACTACAATAAATTTCCATTGCTAAAACCACCCTACAATTGAAAGAGTAGCTCGACGTTTATATGGGGAACAATCTTAACTGGAAAAAGTATTAATATGGGTAATACAAACCATATAGTTTTCAAAGTGATTATTTCTCATTTCAAATTTGGGATTCTTTGATTCAAAAGTCAAACTTAAAATATTCTATAAAAAGCAGTCAATTCATAATATAATTGTTTAACATATGGAAAATTTAGTTTGAAGAATAGAAATAGTTAAAAAATAAATATTGAGTAGATTACATTTTTTAAATCACCCCAAGTGATTTTTAATACATAGACATAAAAAACAAATTAAAAACGGTAAATAAAAGAAAATACTTTATTATCGAGGTCTGTTCTATATTTTTCCGTCCAATATACTGACCAAGAGATTCTGGAGATGGATTCAGAAGGATTTGATGGGGTGGGAAGGTTTGTCACTTCGTTGATCTTTACTCAATCTCGGCAGACATTTGGCCCTTTCGCCATTATTATGGGGACAACATTAATGTTCCACTATCCCTTTTGGAATCCTTATCCGCTATCTAATACTTAAAATTGTTGTGTCATGTACTGGCGTCCCAGTACACGAAGGGAACTTCCAGGTTTTATCGTAAACAATATAATTTTCCCAACTCAGCAGTCAATTTTTAAACCACGAAAATAAGTATTTCTCACTATTTTATGTTCTCCCTTCTCTTGAAAGACAGTTCTAGAGCATGTTTATTCTTGGTAGTTATATTAAATGTCCAAGGAAATTGTTTTGCAACTGAAAATGACACACTTGTTATTTTTTAGCGAATTTCCCCTATAGGGAAGAAGCCTCATGGTAAGACTTAAGCCCGAGACCATGATAACTTTTTGTCTTGAGGTCCCCAGATGCTAAAAACACCATTCGTTCAAATTTGTATATATGTATAATGTATATATATATATATATATATATATATTATATATGTGTGTGTGTCCGTAATTACGATAACTCTCTTAAAAGAGGTCCGATCTTAATGAAATTTGGTACAAATGTCTAAGTACCATTTATTTGAACGAGTTCGAAAACCATACGAATCGTACTATCCGAAGGCGGGTTTGGGGGGGTTTGTACCCCCAAAATGGGTGTTTTGGGGTTTCACATGTAATTTTTATCTAAATAAAATTTTAAACTATACCATTGAATTCAGCTTAAAAAACAAACAATTTGGTATTTTTATCATTGCTCTACGTAAATTGGTTACTGAGATATTGCAAGTGCTAAACACAGTAAATTGTCTAATGCTATTCTTATGGGGAAAAATAAAAATTGCATATATCGCTTATTTATTAATATAAACTGACGAAACTTGGTATATGGCTTCATCTGGTAGTGGTTTGTTGTTTGCACAAAAAACAACATTTTCACGTAAGGTTCCCGAAGCAGCAATCCTAGGTACTCGGTCCCCATGTTATTCTTATGGAGAATAATTAAAATTGTGTTTATCGCTCATTTGTGAATATATTTTTATGAAACTTGGTATCCGGCTTTATGTGGAATTAAGACATTGGAAATTCGCTGAGTACGCAGGTTTGCTGCGACGGGGTATTTAAATTAATTTTTACTCACATTTTTAATGCACAGTGTTTAAAAAACGTTTAAATGAAAATTGCGATCAAGAGTTGTATTCAATAATAACGACCTTTTTGACGCAGAAGAAAAAGATTGTTTCAAACACTGTTTTGCACCTTTATAAAAACTCACGGCTGGAGAATCCTTTAAAATAGAAAAACATACAGTATCTGGATAATATTAAAATGAAATCATAGTTTTCCATTTTATTGTGTAGGTTTATAAAGGTTAGGTTGATCCCGAATTTTTGCCCTGAGTCTCCCTTGATCATGTCCTTAAATGACAAAAATAAAATTCAAAACCTTAAAATAAACTAATGATCAGGTCTAATCTCTACAAATACATATCAATGCTTGTCTGTTTGTCTGTTTACTCTTTATACGTTTCTATACCACTCATTCGATTGCGATGAAACTTTTAATGGTCGTTTAGGTTAAAATTGAGTAAGAAATTTGTATGTTCAATTAAATCTAGAGTTCCAGCAGGCCGATTTTCTTAATTGATGCGTTATTTACATCCTCTGTTTTTTGTTTGTTTTGTTTTTTTTTAAGAATCACCATGTGACCTCAGCATGTAAATAGAAAAGTAAATAGAATATCTCTACACACAAAAAGGAAACAACATCGGCTATGGACGCAGAATTCCACTAGTTACAATCCTAAAGCTCTTTATAATTTGTCTTTCTCAGAGTTCTTGACAGTTTACTTAACTTTTTTAGGAACAATTATCTCATTTAATAACGGTTTAATTCTCAACTTAAACTACGCCACAATGACAAGTCAGAGTATATATTCTTCTTTGAAACAGGGATCTAAATATAAATTTACAGTTATTTTAATTGGTGATTGAAATATATTGAAATGAACAAGTTTTGTTCCTCTCTGTTGATAACATTTGTGTTAATATGACCAATCGATACATTTTTGTAGGGATTAGAAAAAAGTGGTTTACTTCAATACATTTAATTATCTGACACTGTTGAGACTTTTAAATACATAGTTGTACTATCAACACTGAAGTAAGGGAAAACAACTATCTATACAGTAAACGAGGGTAGAAAGGGAACCAAGGAGAACCCTTAACAAATTATAGTGTACACAACAAAACACTAAAAAGCCAGAATTTAGACCTCAAGTTGCATCAACCCAAATCGATATGGATGGTCCACTCCTTCCGAGGATGATGCATTCAAACTACCAGTGAAGTGTTATTTATGATCAAAGGGTTTGTTGCGCCCTTAACCCTCTCCGTGTAACAGTACAAAGTATTTCAGAAGAAAAACGTCTTTCGAGTGAACAATGAAGCCAACTGGAGAGCCGACGTCCGAGACCGTAAGTGGTTCAGGAACTCTGGTGAGAGATCCTGCCAAGTGGATAATTGCTGGCCGACACGATCAGACAACACTCCCTTAGAAAGGGTTTATTTGCATCAAATCTCCGGAAGAGCAGGGCTACACAGTACTGAAAAGACAGGGAAAAGGACTAGCTGCTAGAGTATCAATTGTTTTTTAGCGAATTTCCCGTATAGGGAAGAAGCTATTACCGTAGGTCTCATGATAGGACTCAAGCCTGAGACCATAATAACTTTATGTTTTGAGGTCCCCAGAGGACAAAAACGCTATTCGTTCAAATTTATATATATGTGTGTGTCCGTGAATGCGATAACTTGAGTAAAAAACGTCCGATTTCGAAGAAATTTGAGTCAAATGTGTAAAATGACATATATGACTAAGTTCAAAACCAGAAAAATCGGACTATGGGAAGGGTTTTCCATTTTACACTACTACTATGGGAAGGGTTTATGGGGGTTTTAAATTGTCCAAAATCAGTTTTTTGCATTTTTCACCCTAAAACTTTTAAAACACTCAATTTTGGTTTATACCATATTATAGAGCTTAAAATATAACTAATATGGTATTTTGAATTATTAACCTAGGTTAAGTGGTTGCGGAGAAAATCCAAAAAACCAGCTCATAGAATCTTATGGGAAAAAGGTTTTTGGCTTTTCCTCAGTTTATTTTAATGTAACCTTTACATTTGCTTTTACCAATCAACTTCACAAAACAATCATTTTTATGTTTAAATTGTGATTCTACGTCCAACAGTTGCAGAGATATCCAAAGTGCTAAACACAGTACGTTGTCCAATGTTATCCTTATGAAGAATAAATAAAATTTGATATATCCATTATTTATGAATGTATATTGATGAAACTTGGTATATGGCTTCAACTAGTACTGGTATATTGATATTTGCAAAAAAAATGGATTTTTTCGATTATCCCAGTAGCAGCAAACCTGCATACTCAGCCATAATCTTATTCTTATGGAGAATAAGTAAAGTTTTATATCTCCCTTAATTATGAACATAAATGATTAATACTTGGTATGAAGCTTCACCTGGTTGAGTTATATTAATAATTGCTTAAAAACACATTTCCTATCTTTCTTGTTGCAGCAAACCTGCATACTTAGCCCTAATGTTATTATTATGGAGAATAAATAAAATGCTACATATCACTTATTATAAATATATTTTTATGAAACTTGGTAAGTGGCATTATGTGGTAGTGAGAAACTTATACATGCATTATAAATTCGCTGAGTACGCAGGTTTGCTGTGACGGGGGTATTTTTTTCTACATAACTTATCCAAAGTATGCTACAAAAGCCAATTTAGTACAATACTCATAATTCGAATACACCACGGACACTGTAGTATCGTAAAACCTTTGCGTTGGCTCTCCAAGCTGTTTCAGCCAGACGATTCAAAGTGCTTTACCTTGTCCTAACCCTTCGCTTTTTATAGATAACTTTTAAAATCCAGAGAACGAGTTACCGTAACTCAAATAAATGTGAGTGTTCATGGTGACAAGGGCATCATCATCAAAGTTTACGTTAAGCTTATATTTGGCAAGTCTTATATTGATATTAAAGCAAACTACTTCTGTCTATGCACGATTTCACTCATAACAATAGCTACTCCTCAGTCAACAACAATAGCTTGTGGTTTGGCGGTATTTAAAATCATGTTACCATGAAGTTTTGCTTAAAATTTCACATTATTTTATGTGTAATTCAATGGTTACAAAAGTCGTTGTTTTCAAAATAAGATTTAACAATTTGAAATTTCCGCCATTTTTAAACGGTTAAAGCTAGACACGCCAAATTCAATACTAAATTAGCTCCTAACTATTATAATACACGTGCAAAGTTTCGAGTCAGTATTTCAAGTGATTTATAATATATTCTGTATTGATTAAAAATCACATACAAGCAGACAGACGGAAAACGAATCTATTTAGAAAAAAGTATATATAATGTCTTTTGCTCCTTTTGATGATGTCTACAAAATCCTGCATTTGTGCCATACTTTCGCGTAAGGGAGTTGTTGGGGGGGGGGGCGAAAAATGTTGGCTTTGCCCGCCCGCTGAAAAACTAGCGGGCCGCTAGTTTGTCCGAATTTAATCGTTTATTTATTGCGTAGTCATTTTATTTTTTAACCGCCGGTATTCTGACATTGCAAGCAAACTTTACATTAAATTAAATAACTAACATTTATCAAACAATCGTTAATATAGACCTAATTGAAACTCATATTTATTACGCACACAAAAAATTAACATAAATATTATCACGGTATACCTATGTTTTTTGTTTTCTCATAATTCATCTTTGTTGCCACATAATGTTTTACAATGTGCTGTAGATTTTTTTACAGAGAAATATTTAGATCAATGCCTCCTTCAGCGCTAATGTTATGGCCATATAGTAGTGCCTGCAACTTTTGATATGCAATTTTCTCAGGGCTCTTCTCGTAACTCACCATCAGGTCGCCATAAACTTGGTTCCAACCTAACATATACATAATCATTACCAAACTCTCCTAGAATACATAAATATAGAACGTTAGAGCCAGCTTTGAGAAACAACCATAATAAATGGGTTTTTTGATTATTACCGCTTTGTCGTTGATGACCTGTGATTCTGGGTAGACTGTGTAAAGTATTTACACAACAAATTTAAAAAAGCTATTACTAATAGGTTAGATTAAAACTGCTTACACTGGCGGTGGATGGCCACTCCTCCAAGATTCTTAAAAAACGTATTTATGGTGTACAGCGGTCTAAACGCCAGCCTTGTATGCATTATCTTCTTAAACTTAGAGTCACTTATGTCGAATTTCTATAGGTTTGGATAATTGTATTGCCATGATTGTACCTGATGTACTATTTTAAGCCTTGCAGGAAAAACTGTCTTTATTCCGGTTTATACAAATTATATTAAGGTTCTGGAAATTAGGATTTGGTAAGATCGGTTCTGTGTGAGGAAATGAATCTAAAACCTTTCTTCTAACTTGGATCCACAGTAAACAAATACACGAGGATAAACAAAAAAGATGTGTTTGTGATGGTTGTATCGTTTTTTTGTGTTTGTAATGGTCATTGATCGATTGCAAGAGCTAAGGCGCAAGATAAGGGGAACGTCTTAACGAACACGAGCTTAATACAATGTGAATATTTGCTGAGTAAGTTTTAGGAGTGAGTTAACTACATTATAAAACTTCGCCATTCTTGTGTTGTACTGTGTCTGCAAGCGGTATCCCAGTACCTTCTGCCTCACCTACTCTTATGGCCTGGTGTTGCAGGCATGAGCCGAGGCAGCGTGGAGGACCAGGGACTACGGCAGCACCGGGGGCGGCTGATGCAGCTGTCCGAGGCCGGGGGTGGCGTCAGCACCAAGCGCCGCACCTACAGCAGCCAACACACGCTGTTCAAGTCGCTGCAGCAGATGTCGCCCTCGCCCCGACTCGCAACCAAGCTATTGTCGCTCGAGGAGGTCGTGCGGAAGGATCCCGGGTACACGCCCAACATCGAGCACCTGGTGTTCCCCTCTCGCAAGAACTCCATCCCCAGCAACATCCCCGTGCTCGCTGGCAAGCAGAAGAGTGGAGGGGCGCGCGCCCGGCTGGCCGAGGTCTTCGCGCTCAGCAGACATCAGAGTGCGAGAGGGAAGTCACAGCAGAGTACGGAGAAGAGTGCCACTACTACCTCCCGTGGCAGTCAGCGGAAGAGCAATAAGGTGACGATATTATGTGTCATGTTACTAATAATTAAATTAATATCGTTGAAGGTAAAATACCTAATTTATTTTGAAGGATCCGGTTTTGGGATTGATGAATTCTATATCTGTATTGTGTACTTACAGCCTGAATCAATCCTATGTTGTCAAAAGTGTGACGCATTTCGCCCATTACGGCAACATCAGACGTACCTCTACACAAAACTAAATCAGTAATTACTTTAATAACTCTAAGGTTGCAATTATTCTCTAAAAAATTATTTTAAATGTAATAAAATATAATTTTTAGTTTTGTGTAGTGTGTACGTCTGATGATGCCGTAATCGGCGAAACGCGTCACACTTCTGACAACACAGGATTGCTTCAGGCTGTAAGTACATAATAAAAATTCCTAATTTATTCTTCGACTGTTTTTACCTTTCATTCATTCAACTTTAAATAAATAGATAAACAGATACAGTAAGGCAAAAGCATACGATTAAAAGAAATATATTTGAAAACAGTAATTCAGTAATTACTTTAAGAACTCCAAGTTTGCAATAATTCTCTTAATAAATTGCTTTTAAATGTAGTAAAATATAATTTTTAGTAACTAAATGTGATGAAAAGCCAACAAATCCTCTAAAACTAATGTTTCTCTTTATGATATAGTTAGGTCTATCCTACAAAACTTATAAACAAGTTTTCTATATGTATAAATATATTTTTACTGTAGTAAACTATAACAAATCAACAACTAAAATGATTTAGCAATAGTTTGACATTAGTTAAGTTTAGTATTTACATTGACTATAAATACTTCAGTTTCTGTAGTCGATGGTATTTATCTTCTAAATAGTGTTAATGTTTTGTAATCGAGCTAAAAAAACACATATTATAAAACAAAACATACTTATTTTTATACTGCATTTTGGTTTTAATTAAAATATTTAAATATATGAAGACAGAGTATGGAAACTGCACAGCCTAAGCCTTAACGAGGGTAGGGCCGTTAATGCCCACTCTGAACATTTGCATAAATGTTGAGCCCAACGAACCTCGCCATGTGAGGTTTTACATCAGCGCAACAAAACAAAAATGAGAGAAATATTTCATTTCCACATTTGACTCTAAAATGCTTTTAATTTTTGGATGCTGCAAAGGTTTTAACTTTAGATTAATACATCAGCGTACTTTTCCCAAAAAAATTTGGATAGAGGAAAAATGTAAAACAATTTGACTCCCCCCCCTCCAGGATAAAAAGATGGGTAAAAACATCCGACATGTTCTTTACATATTATCGGTTTTTATGCGAAATAAAATCGATCAAATTACAGGTAACTTGTTTCATAGAAAATAATAAAGTTGTATGTATATTTTTTTAAACTTATTATTGAATTATAATTTGTTTATTTTAAAACATTATCAAGTTTCCAGCATATCATCCTAGATAAATTTGAGTTAGTTAAATAAAAAGGAAGAATACTTTACTTTTAATTTTTGTAGTAACCCAACCATTATGAGTTATATCAGTAGGCATTTTCTTTAAGTGTTATCTCACAGTTGTTTTATATGTGTCGTACTAACTGTATTTATCTTTTCTATTTGAAAACATTAAATTAGTTTTAATTTGAGAATAAAATTTTGTAACTGTATACCTACTAGTTCTAAAATTATTATAAACTAATTATTGGTCCCACTATTTTTTTAATCAACCAAAAAACTAAAACTTTTTAGAGAGAACTCAAATTAAAGTAAAAACTGTATCGTTGATTTTTTATAATTTCTGTGCTTGATGTCCCCACTTTGTCACTAGTTGGTGAAGGGTACTTAATTATGAACGTAATTAACTTATGTAACTAAATATACATACTGCTAACTATGTAATTACGAACCATTAAACACAAACCTTATCCAAGTACTTGCCAACCGTACATATTGAGTTAAAGACGATTCCTGGATTAGGGCCAAGCGCAGAAGTGCTCTCTAGATCCTTTGTCAAGTTGACACTTGCCGTTCCAATTTCACGTGGACTCAAATATCAATACCAGTCGAGAGCACAATTCAACAGTTGCTCTAAAGACCAAGGAAAATATTGGATTATTGGAAGTGAATGATCAATTCAGATAATCTAATGATTTTATTTGCTAATCTGATTAATCGACTGTAATTCATTCTAAGAAAGATCTTGAATTTAAATGTGGAAATAGTTGTTTCTCAATCCCGTTCCTCTGAAGTACCTCTTTAAAACATCCAACCGGTATTAAATTCTGAAAAACTGGTATTTCATGCATTTGAAACTATCAACTTTCATCAGTTTTGAACTGAACTACATGGATTGAACGTTTATAGTCAAATTGCTATTGAAAGTCTTGAGTTTAAATGAGTATAAATTAAAAATATGTATCCCCAAACCGATTTCCCCAAAATAACTGATCTTTTTTAAATAACTATAAAGTTCTCCTAATTAAAAGTGACACACATAATCTCAAGCTTTTTTGGATAGTTTTGTTGGATGTTGTAGACCTTCAACATAGTTCCAATAACTGAATATATATATATATATATATATATATATATATATATATATATATATAGAGGCAGTTTGGTTATCCACCTCTACCCACACTCCGCAGGGCATTTTTTTTAACTTTTTTCGATGGCTGTGTTAATTTGGAAAAAAGACTGGAAATTTTAACTGACAAATTTGATATTTAACAGAACCCCAAAGAAACCACGTGGTTTGGAAATCCGGGAACCTAGGGGAACAGAGTAAAGACATGAAGCTGTGTGTGTGTTTAAAGCGCGTTACTGAAAGGTATGCTTTAATGTTTTGAGCATCAACAATGCATCGGCTTAGCTAACATTTGCAAATAAAAATAAACAAATTATTGGTTCTACTCTTATTTGGTCATATTTTAAATAATTTAAATGAGCTCTTTTGGAGTAAATTAGCCTTTAGTTGTTTACCCGTATTCAGAAAATATCATTCTTTATCCCTACAAATCCGAATAAATACAATTTTAACAAAAGAGAAACAGCAAACCAAAAGTGAAAATTACAAAGGTATAACACAGAACGGGCGGAGAGCCGTTACCGTCCAAACTGCACATTTACATAGACGTTATTTTACAATCTTACACGAATCTAACACGTTCGTGATAGACACGAACCAGCACAGTTGGAATTTATCACTTGTGTTATTTATGAATTATTTTCTTAAAAATAAAAATACAAATTTATTTCGTTTAAATTTGTGTACCTTTTAATTTAACGATGAGCAAATTATTATAATGAACAAACTTATACACGCAACAACTATAATTACTTAACCTTTAGATTCGTTATAGAGGAAGGCACATTGTTACACAATATATGAATTTCCTAAAATGTAAATGACTAATCATTTCGGTTCTATGAAAACATGTTAAGCTCAAATGAAAGATGTCTCTTATACAAAATATTCAATATGTATCACATTTCCCTAAGCTTTTGGCTCACAGCCTACTCATCTAGCGTAACATAGATGTTACTTCAGATAACTGATCCTCTAAGGTGATCTGCGTTGTAGTAAGAAACTGTAATCGTAGTCATGTTAACTCAACAGGTATTAGAGGCAAAAATAACATGTTATTCGTCGAGCCAGTGTTCCTTGCCAAATATAGTTATACATATAAGATCGGGATATGTATATGAAGTGTAAATATATCTTAAGTGTTGTAAGACGTCTTTTATTACATCCCGTATGTAAGATCACGATCAATTTAATCATCTTTGTCAAATAATCTGGTAGATTATAAAGTGCATAGTCAAAGTTACCTTCACACAAAAAAATCATTTATAAATAATTGTTTCATGTTATAACATATTATTTATCAATTGACTTGCTTGAAAACACTAGCATTTAATACGTTATACTGCTCATTTATTGATTCTTCTATTTGTTTGTTATAAAGCATGTCTTTGTTAATGACAAAGTATGTTTCCTAGTCAGTTACGCTACTGAATTAAAATATTCCATTGTATCTGTAAATACAAAAGTTAAGTATCTTTTTAGAATACAGTCATGACCAAAATTTGTTCAATGGATTCTCTTAATTCAGCAGAGGAAATATGTATGGATAAATTCACTTTCTCCCCTTTGTGGATAGTATTATTTGTTACTTTCAATATATTAATATAACATGTTTCTATAGAATTCAGATAAACATTGGCCACATTATCGAAAGTCAATGCTTACTTTGGGAGCTATTTTGCTGCAGATTCCCACAAAACGGATCGCACTCGAGGGAAGGCTATTGTTGTTCAAACACTACCTGACACAATACTGATAACAGAATTCCAGCTGACTGATAACAGGATCCCAGCTGTCTCTTATCAGCCTATCACATCTGGCTACTCGGTGCTACTGTGCTTGAACAGTTATAATACAAATATTTGTATGATTATTCCAAAATAAAATATCATACTAATTGTTACATTTTTGTTACTGCTATTAAAAACATACTCTTTATGTAAACCATGAAACAAGTCCGCAAACACGAGTATTCATCATGGGCCACAACCAGGAACCAGACGTTCGGCTTAGGAGGACATTTTTAGAGGAGCACCTTTTCACTAAAATTACAAATGATTTTATGATTTTTAAGTGAAAGACGCAAAAACAATGATCGAACTAGTGAAGTTGGAACGTCGATTAGTGGACCAGAGCCTATTCCTGGACCATCCATTCCTGGACCAGAGTCCATTCCTGGGCCAGAGCCCATTCCTGGACCAGAGCCCATCCATGGACCAGAGCCCATTCCTGGACCAGAGCCCATTCCTTGACCATCCATTCCTGGACCAGAGCCCATTCCTGGACCAGAGCCCATTCCTGGACCAGAGCCCATTCCTGGACCAGAGTCCATTCCTGGACTAGAGCCCATTCCTGGACCAGAATCCATTTCTGGACCAGAATCCATTCCTGGGCCAGAATCCATTCCTGGACCAGAGCCCATTCCTGGAACAGAGCCCATTCCTGGACCAACCATTCCTGGACCAGAGCCCATTCCTAGACCAGAGCCCATTCCTGGACCAGAGCCCATTCCTGGACCAGAGCCCATTCCTGGACCAGAGCCCATTCCTGGACCAGAGCCCATTCCTGGACCAGAGCCCATTCCTGGACCAGAGCCCATTCCTACTCGGATTCATTCCATCGTCCGTTTAACCAGTTCAGTATTTTAATTTCACTCCCCCTAAACAAAAAATAGGTGTTTTTGTTTGTGGTGGATATTTTTTGTGAATCAACGTTTAACTATGCTTTCATGACAAATACATAATGTGCATAAAGCAAAAAGTGATTACGTGATGAAAACTGATAAGAGTTTTTTATTTTGTAAAACATTTGTGACAGATTATTGAAAATAATGGGTTTTCTGTTTAGCTTTCTGTCATTATCGGTGGTTTTATACAAAACTGGTAAATTCAATGAAAACATCTCAATGTGAAGAGTTTATACTAGTCACATAGTTGCTCACTGGGTAATCACTCGCTTTCAGCGTTTAAAATGTTTTGTTTTCTATTATTACTATTTCACCGGGGTTTTTGGGAAATAGACTAATTTATTAATTTTATGGAGATATATAAAAATAAAATTGTAATTAATATATAACAAATGATTTATTTTGTTTGTTTGACATTATGTTAAAAACAATGCAAAATAGTTGATAATTTGCCACAAATTACTTAAAAACAATTCAAGTTCAAATATTTTATAACAGGGTTTTTTATTTTACTTTATTTTATCTTTGACAACTATAAAAAATATTTAAATGTATTACTCCATTCACATTAACTGAAGAAGTTTTGAATAATTTTGAAATATGTCCAGTATATATGAAAGCGTATACATATATTTAACGACTTCACATAACCCCAGGTATCTATTCTATTTTTTGCTCATAATTCAACAAATCAGCTCAGGCGGAAGTTAGCCAGATAAACGGAGTGTGGTTTATTGAAATGTATACGGTCCAGTGGTTTATTGGATGCCTCCCCATGGTTCCGTCAAATATGGGGATAACTATGAGGTACAGGAATGTAGATATTAGTTATATTCATTAGTGAATTTCCTATGGAAAGTGAACTATTAGCATGACCCACATGATGATCCACATTCCTGTACCTCACAGGCATCCCCATATTTGATGGAACCACGGGGAGGCATCCAATAAACCACTGGACCGTGTCTTTTTCAATAAACCACACTCCGTTTGTCTGGCTAACTTCCGCTTGACTTGATTTGTTGAATGCTTAGCAATAAATAGAACAGATACCTGGGGTTATAGGAAGCCGTTAAATATTTATATACGCGTTCAATCGTACTGGAAATATTTTAAATTGTTTTAAAGTTATTTTTATTTAAATTATTTAATTTTTCAATTCAATTTACCCAAATAGTTATTTTTTATTAGTAAATATGGATAAAATCAAATTTTATAAACAATTTTAAACATTGATTTGTTTTCAGTAATTTGTTGTGAAATTAATATTCCTTTGCTTTGTAACTTTCGAAACTAATAAATCTTCAGAGGTTGTTATTTTACGAAATAGTGAACGATAATGGTCAAGTGAATCGAAGTCTGCCTTTCATTTAGTATTTTACAATTTTTAAATGCTGACTATTCTGGGGAAGAAAAATATAAAACATGAAATAACCAGGAATGTATTGACTTATCTGAATACGAACTCAGAGGTGCAAAGTTTTCCTTTTCAGTGTTGTGACACGTTTGGTGTTTTTTTTTATTTAATACTCATAGAAGTGTTATTTAAAACAAAATAACAATTATAAAGATTTTATAACAGCACAACAGGCCAAAGTTAATGCAGGCAATCAATATGAGGAATATATGCATTTATACACAATCACAAATTAACAAGAACAATTTATAAAAGGATTTACAAATGTGATATTTTTAATATAGAGATCGATTAAGCCATAGCTTAGTTAATTGTAATTAAAATATAATTAGAAGTGCTGTAATATAAATGGACGTAAAAATAACAATAAACTATAGTAGTTTATATTATATTTTTAATATATAAAACAAAGTCGTGTTAGTTACAAATCTCATAACTCAAGAACGGCTGAACGGATTTAAATTAAATTTTGCACATGGATAGTTTATTACCTGGATTAACACATAGGATACTTTTCACCCCGGAAAATTTGAAGGGCTCTGCCCCTTTGGCTTTTAAAGTTTACATGTTATTCCTCATGGGAACGTGTGTTTATTAGGAGTATATCTAAACATACTTGAAAGGCATAAATATATGTTCATTATGGAAATAAAAAACCTTGAATCGGAACCCTCATAATGTAAATAAAAATACTACTTGAATGGCAACTCAAACTCTTTTTTCAATAGGCGAATGAGCGTAGCGAACGAGCTCATATTGAAAACGAACAAGTATTTGACATAAAACAAATTCAGTGACATTAGGACAGGACAACGTCTGTCGGGCCAGCTATTAAACGATAGCTAACAAAATAACAGTACTTATTAATTATGTGTAATAATTTAAAATTTATTACAAAAAGACTTATATTTTATTTCATAAGGCGCACCCAGAGTAACAAGTAGGTTGTTCCCAAATATTCGAATCATTAATTAAATCAATATTATGTAATGATATATAAAGGTGATATAGCCTGAACACATTGCTTGGAGAGAAAAAGCAAATTGGTCCTTGAATACATTGGAGCAAACAGGTAGGAGCTTCGCGATCCAGGGCGAGGAACAGGCAAATTGAGCTGGTGTAACAAACCACCATCATCAATCACTCCACCCGCCAGCCTATGAACAACAAAATATTAAACATACTTCCAGAATAAAGACTTTAAAAATGTTTAAGAGTTCAGAGTATGGAACAAAATCAATGAAAATATCAAAATATTTATAATAATTAAATTGTACAAACCTCTTTTTCTATTTTCAATAACTTTAATAAGATAGGAGACACGAGTTTACCAAATAATAACACCAAATTCAGTTTTAGGCTTTCAGAGAACAATTTTATTTAAGGGACTCTGGGGTTTGCACTTGATCTCTTTATGAAGCCTGCAATTGATCATCATTTACAAAGTGGGATTATGTGGTCTTTAAATAAGAGGTTTGAGTCAAAAAATATACCGGGATCATTACTTTTTGGCTTACTCCTATAGTTAATATTCTACTTGTTTGAACTCAAGTATATCTGTTTTATCACAGGATCACAATCCTATTACCATCACAATGTCACACGCCACTAACTACCCAGGTCAATATAACGCACCAGCTCGTCAAGTCTCCGTTACCACCTGTTACAAGGCCGGTGATGCAGCATTACCGGAGGCGCAGATCAGCTGATACAACAGGCCAGATGTGATCAGCTGTGCTGCATTGTTGATCAGCTGTTTTGTCCACAGGTCGGGGAACCGGTTGGCGGGGAGGCGGGCCCTGAGCTTCAGCCGCCCAGTCAGTGTTCGGCTCCGCTCGACGCCAAACCGGAACCGCAACAACGGGACGACCGCAACATGTCCTCTTACAGGTAGGATCGGATTTTTTAAATTAAATTTAAGAGTGATTTGAAATTGTGATTCAATGCTATTCATTAGTTTGTGGCAATCGGAGCAGCAAATTATGTTAAGATGTCGCCGGGGTGGTTGAGATAACTGACCTGGAATTCAGTTTTGTGGAATGTGCACTTCTTATGTGATTATGTTGTGTTTATACTTACGTTCACGTAATATTTACAAATATTTATTATTTTTATCAGGTCAAACCAAATTGAACATCAATAAGGAATACATGGTAACATTGAATCCCTGTGGGGCATAGCCCTAAAGTTTCCTATTTTTAGATCTAAAGAATCAATGTACCAAATTTCACCACTCTAGCATGCTGGGAAGTTGGAGAATTAGTGATGCGTGAGTGAGGGCTTTGCCTCTTATAGGTAGAGATTGTAAGAACGAATTGTGTAATTTAAAGTATTTAGTTAATAAAATAAGACTATCAATTTAACTTATAAGTGTAGGTTAAAAAAAGACAAATTTTTGCAAAAAGTGTAAAAAAAATACTTAAAAGGGGTAGCAAAAGGTTTCCATGATTTTTCATATGACAATGTTGACCTTCCTCAAAAATGTGGGTGGCATGTTGTACACTGAGTTATACATTTTAATATTATTTTATATTGACAAAACCATTGCATGGTAAAATACTGACATTCAAAATAATGAACCTCAGCGTATTTTCCACGTCCTGAGAGGACCAAGATCCTGAAATATAAAAGGCTTCTAAAAGACTTTCAGAAAAGTATATAATCAAGTAAGATCTTGGCTCCCTTGTGGTATTGTGGTTATGCTTTCGGCCCTCCATTTCGAGCCGTCTTGGAGGAAATGCGTACAAACATTGCTTAAGAGTTAGTCAGATTACAGTTTTGAAGCTGGATTGTAATCTTATCGTGTAATAACCTCCTTCATTACACTCGTTTTAAATGTGTCAACTTTAAAATGTTGTATTTAACCCATTGTTTTTATTTGTTTCATAATAAACCATGAATAGCCAGTCCAGTTATACTTTACGACCTAACATATAAACTAGATATTTTTATATTTTTGAGATTTTCTGACAAAAAATTGTGATTAACATTAAAAGTCGTCTTCATTTTATTTTTAAATTTGGTTGGGTATAGGTGCAAATAAAAGATCACCGTAATTCAAAATTGTAAACAAAATATAATTTTATTTTCTTAGGATTCACAACAAATTGAAAGTTGTTAAAAGTATTTGTTTATGTAAATGTATCTAGAATAAATAATGATTAAGGTATCGTACAAATTAAACACACGTATCTATTATAGTTCTAAACGTTGAATAGAAATGTATCTTATATAATGTAAGTCGGTTGGACTGTAGCGCGCATGTTCCAATTACCGGCGGATTGAAGACGTCGCGGTGTCGTAACAATAAAGTGTTTAACGTCAGCGAATAGCGCCTTTGCCTTACAAGTTGGCGTTGGGTATCTTGGAAATGATTTGCCATATAAATAAACATTCATAAAAGGATGAATAACATTACAATCCTGTTTATGCGCTCGCCTTGTGTCAATATTTGGTTTTATCTCACCGATTCCTTTCTGCTTACCGTCCTTTATTTTGCAAGCTAAATGTATTTTCGTATTCTGTATTTTATATATATTTATATTTTGTACTTTTGTGCTTTGAAAAGTAACAAATATGTATTCGGAGGATTTAAAGTTATAAAATTAACAATTGTAGAATTGTACAAACATGTACAACTAAGGTAAATGCATTTTATATAGAATAACATTCGTTTTAAAAGTAATAAATGTGAATTTCAAAGGGTTTTAACGTGTAAAACCAAACAATATGGATTTTTTAATATAAAGAAATAATTACAATGTTCTTATAGAAAAACGAGATCGCACGCAGCACGCTGACGTGAGGGAAGTGAATTTCCAAGTAAAATATTTTAAAACTCAAAATCAGTGTTGTTTAATTTGTATTGAAATGTGAAAACATCAATTTTTTGGTTGTTCTGATGCTCCTGGTTTTATTTACCAGCAATGCTGGGAATACAATTTTGCGCATTATAAGGTTAGGAGAAGGTCCACTCAGGGTTGAAAGTATACGTGAGGTTGCTGGGGATGATAAAATTACACCAACAAATGAATAACAGGCTTTTCTAATGTAAAACCCCCATAAGACAACGTACTGTGTTTAGTCGATACACATGTTCTTTAATAACTCAGTAAATATTTATGCTAGAATGACGAGAGAAGGCTTAAAACTTTTGCCTCACTAATTCCAATCCTTTTACATGCATTAATGATTAATCTGGGGCTTTTCTGACGTTTTTGGGCCCAAAAACTCGAAATTTGACAGATTAATCCCCAAAAAAGAGTTTTAGAGTTTTCCAATTATTTTGCCCAACAAACTTGTCCAACTGATTATAGAAAGAAACGTTGCTACCAAATTCGAAGTAAATCGGACAAAAAATGCGACCGCTAGAGTGCAAGCATATATATATATAATTTTGAACGACCACCCCAAATCGTGTTCAGAGGCCACGTTAGGAACTTCTATAGTGTTCCCGGGCTTCAGTTTTACCATTCAGGTCATCCTAATAGTTCACTTTCCATAGGAGAACGCCAATAGTTCACTAATAAAGATTACAAATAAACAAACCAAGTTTTACCAAATGTTTAAATCTTTTACGAGAGTACATGATTGTGGTAGATCACATGGAAGAGCCTACAAAATTAAAATAAATTGCTCTGGCAAAATATTACTGTTCCATATAATTATTTTTAAATTTATATTTATACGTGGTCCATAGCCTCCTATCGTGTAAAATACTAAAAAGGTGGCGCCTCGAAGAAGATTAAAATATTCTTAGATTCCAAGTCACTTTAATGTTTTCGGGTAGTTTATTAGGGACCTCACGCCCATTTGGGATGGCAGGTTTTAGTGAACGCGAAGTCTGTGTTTGGGAACTCTGCAGTTTTCCCGGATTATGTAGGGAGTGTACACTTTAAACGGTAAAACATTATCGTTTAAAACAAGTAAAAACTCGACAAAGTCACAAATTTGAGCTACATAAAACACAAATCTCTGTAATTTAGTCTGTTGATGTTGATGACTGATTTATTTTCAAGCACAAATAATCTATTGAAAGTCACTCAATAGATTAATAAATACATATATCTGTCTCCAATGGTACATCTAACTACCCGTATCTTCTGACACACACGTAAACACAACATTCACACCCGTGCAATGCAGCGAAAGTAACATGTTTTCGCTCATTGGACTGCAAAACGCTTTCCATCTTTCGCCTCGTTAACTTTCAAATGAGTTCTCCTCTTGAGAGGAAATTTCCGCATAGTATAATACCCCCGTCGCAGCAAACCTGCGTACTCAGAGAATTTCCAATGCATGCATATGTTTCTCACTACTACATAAAGTCACTTACCAAGTTTCATAAAAATATATCGATAAATAAGTAATCTATAGCATTTTATTTGCATTTTATTTACTCTCCATAAGAATAACTTAGGGCTGAGTACGCAGGTTTGCTGCAACAAGGAACTCAACATTTTTGTTTATGCAATTATCAACATAACTCAACCAGGTGAAGCTACATACTAAGTTTTATTAATTTATGTTCATAATTAAGGGAGATATACAACTTTTCTTTTTCTAAATAAGAATAACATAAGGGCTGAGTATGCAGGTTTGCTGCTACTGGGATAATCAAAAAAAATCCACTGTTTGTGCAAATATCAATAAACCAGTACTACGTGAAACCACATACCAAGTTTTATCAATCTACAATCGTAAATAATCGAGATATCAAATTTTATTTATTCTCCATAAGGATAACATTAGACAGTAGCACTTTGAATATCTCTGCAACGGTTTTACGTAGAATAACAATTTAAACACCAAATTATTGTTTTGTAGAGATGAATTGATTGGTAAAAGCAAATGTGCAGTTTACATTAAAATAAATTGAGGAAAAGCCAAAAACCTTTTCCCATAAGATTAACATGGAAGATTTTATGAGCAGGTTTTTTGGATTTTCTCCGCAACCACTTAACCTAGGTTAATAATTTAAAATACTACAAGCTCTGTAAAATGATCAAAACCAAAATTGAGTGTTATACAAATTTTAGGGTGAGAAGTACAAAAAACCGATTTTTGGACAATTTAAAACCCCCAAACACCCCTCCCCATCGTCCGATTTTTTTGGTTTTCGAACTTAAAGTTATGAATGTCATTTTACACATTTGAGCCAAATTTAATCGATATCGGACGTTCTTTACTTTCTCCCCCTATACATAGTATATGGAGAAAGTATTGTTTTCGTAAAAATTTTCGAATTTGAGTTGTTAGTGGAAATATTCGTTATGGTGCTCACTGAACCCAAAAAAGTGGTTTTTACGTGATGTCTGTCTGTGTGTGTGTGTGTGTGTGTGTGTGTGTGTGTTTGTGTGTGTGTGTGTGTGTCTGTGTGGATGTTTACAGAGCTAGAGCCCTAACCTATGGGCCGATTTTTATGAAATTTGGTATGTAGGTACTAATCCACGATATCTCCAGGTGCTTTTTTCATTTTTTTGAATTTTTGATTTTTAAGGGTAATTATCCCCCAAAAACCGCCAAAAAACATGAAAAATCCAAATTTCTTAAAAATGGCTCTAACGATTTTGATGAAACTTTCGTGGTTTGTAGAACTTTAGGTTTCCAACAAAATGACACCACCCGCATTTCTGGAAAAATTCGGGTTCAGAAATTACAGGACTTAAAACATCAAAAATTCAGTTTTTTTGGATTTTTCATAAAAAATAAAAAATGGTAAAAAAGATTACTATTCACCATTAAAAAGAGCTCAAAAAACTAAATAAATTAGTATTTTAAATTACTATTCTACGATTGCTAGTTGCGGAGAAAATTGAAATTTTCATTTAGCGGTAAACACAGTACGTTGTCCAATGTTATTCTTATGGGGAATACAAAAATAACTATTTCTCTCTTATTTACTGATCAATTTCATTAAAATTGTATATGCAGGTCAAGTTAGCATTGACCAACAGATGATGTTCGAAATGTGTTGCTATTTAACCCTGGGGGGGCAAGGGGGCATTTCCCCTCTCAAAACTACTGTGTGTAGCAACGGACTCTACAGTGCCTCCAAAAAAGCAATTTGGGTGGATATTTCTGAAAACAACTATTTTAGACAATTTTCTGTACATTTATCTATACTTCATATTTTATATTTAGTAAATAACAAATATTTTTGTCATTAATGTTTGGCTAAAAGGGAGAAAGTATGTGTCAGTTTCCTGATACCGTTTATTACTCAAGTTATCATGTTAACGGACACAAACAAACACATATATATATATATATATATATATATATATATATATATATAAATCTGAACGAATAGTGTTTTTGGCATCTGGGGACCTCAAAACAAAAAGTTATCATGGTCTCGGGCTTAAGTCTTACCATGAGACCCACGGTAACAACTTCTTCCCCATAGGAGAAATTCGCTAATTCTTCCCTATAGGGGAAATTCGCTAAAAACTATATTTTTTCAACGAATCGCCCTGTCATAATACCAACTCAGGTGGAACCGCTGTATATTTCTTTTATGCAAAGAACTAAATTTATCATTAGAATTTATTTTTAAAACAATTATTTTCAAATACTTTGGTATTTTAGGCTGGCAACAATTAATCATAGACCTGTTCATAGTGTGGGTATTTTTATTGATGTAACTATGATTCACTTACTGATGTCTGATGAAAAATTAAAGAGACATTCGCTTAGAAGGAAGAGCTAATTTTAATATTTTCTCTGCTAATACTAAGCATTGGAGTTCCACGGAACAACCACCAATTAGCATAATACCGATACATATAATTAACAACAACATTTTTGTTTACTTACATTTAATTCTAAAATGGAAAATTCCACAAAATTAGCAAAAACAAGATATTTTTTATGGCTCCAATTACTGTTTTTACCAATGTTATCACTCAACAGCGTAGCTATGTAAAATTTGATTATATCAGCTTATAGGACTTAGTCAATACTATACGTTCAATTTCTAACAGTCTATGAACAGTGCAAGCAGGAATATGAAGTGAATAATTGCAGTTCCCGACTGTGGTACATGCGGTCATGTTTGTGTGACCTTCACACTATGTGCTTTCACTCTTGTTGAAATAATAGTGTGCGATCAACCACTGAATATTATCATCGAAAGAGAATTATTACTTTCCAATGAAAGTTTGCGGGATTGTGCGATTTACAGCTTTATCTGTGGATTTACTAGTGATATATAGTTAGGTGAAATTCTTTCAGCTATCCCTTAACTATTAATGAGGACAAAGTTATCGAATTAAGCATACAATTGGTTTGAAAGTTTTGCGTCAACACCTTTGCAAGTCTCTTCGTCTCATCAAAGTACAATCACGCTTAAACTACTGTACTACCTTTCTTAACGGCCATTTTTGTTACACTTTGATAATTAATAAAACCCCCACCACCTCTTCATTCTAACTTCAGTCTGTCACATCGCATATCAGTAACCATGGTTAGAATAGGTTCCAGTTACTAATCAAAAGCCGTTGAACTAAAACTAAACAATTGACCCATAACTAAATACGACGTTTACGTATTGCCAAATGATCAAACGTTGTTGTTAGCACTGTAACTATTGTAAAAATTGTTTCAAATCAACAATGTCATCCTCAGACGAATTTGAACGAAAGGGCGTCGGCTAAACTAAATCTAAACCGAGATAATGTCAACCGGTACCACGAAACCCGTGTGAAACAGGTCATGTCCTTGTCTTCACTATGGTTTGTAACTTGTTCGAGTTGTGAGTGTTTTACATTTTTAACTTCAGTGATCTGGCGAAATCCGGAAAAATAGAAAGTGTCTACTTTGTCAAAATACTAATTCCTTATTCAATTGCCAGTTACCTAAATTTGTAAACATTCAGATAAAACTTAAGTGGTAAAATAATCATCCGGTGAGCTAGACATACCTAATTTTAAGTCAACTTCGAAATTCATACTAGCTTTACTCATTTTAAATAGCAAGTTTGATCATAATCATTTTCACTTACATCTGTAAACTTTATTATGTGTTCATGGCAAGTATAAGTTAAAATTAATAGAGAAAATTTAGGGCAATATGTTCCTCTTGATAAAGACGATATGATAACTTAGCTAGAGTAAACTAATTCATAAACGAGTTCGCACGCAGCACGCTGATGTGAGGGAAGTGAATTTCCACATAAAAACTTCTAAAACTCAAAATAAGTGTAAAAACCAATTTTTATTGAAATCTGAAAATATTGATTTTTTGACTGTTCTTATACTCCTGGTTTCATTTACTTGCAAAGCTGGAAATACAATTTTGCGCATTATAATTGTTAGGAGAAAGTCCAGACAGGCTTGAAAGTAGGCGTGGGGTTGCTGGGGATGATAAAAGTACTCTTAAAAAAGGAATAACAGGCTTTTCTAGTGCAAAACCCCCATAAGACAACGTACTGTGTTTAGCCGATACACATTTTCTTTAATAACTCGGTAAATAATTATGCTAGAATGACGAAAGAGGGCTTAAAACTTTCGCCTCTCTATTTCCCATCTTTTTACATGCATTGATCTTATATCTGGGGCTTTTATGACCCTTTTTGGGCCCAAAAACTCAAAATTTTAAAGATTAATCCCCAAAAAAAGGGTTTAGATTTTTTCGATTGTTTTGCCCAACGAACTTGTCCAACTGATTACAGAAAGGAACCTCCCTACCAAATTTGAAGTAAATCGGAAAAAATGTGATCGCTAGAGTGCATACACACACACACATATATATATATATATATATATAGACCACTAGAGTGTAAACACACACACACATATATATATATTTATACTGTATATATATATATATATATATATATATATATATACAATTTTGAACGACCCCCTAAAACGTGTTCACTGGGTCACGTTAGGAAATTCTATGGAGGTCCCGGGCTTAAGTTTCACCGTGCGGATCATGCTAATAGTTCACTTTCCATAGGAAATTAATTATACATTGATTATAACACACCCTCTCACACCTACATTTGTCGTTATGATAGGTACTTTCAAGTCGGTTTAACTGGAATTACACATTAGGTAACAACATTTAACAATTTAAGAAGGGTAGCAATTAATCTAAAACAACAAGTGATAAGGACATTAGTGAAACAATTATATTTTTAGGACTTTAAGGTTTTCACCACTGTTATAACACTCGTTTTATGAATTTCAGTTAAGGCATCAAGGTAATTTAGTAGCTTGCCTTCAGAGTTCAACTTCCTACTTTCCCTGCTACGAGCCGCGCTACTGTACCTTCTGTACAGCCTGTCAAATCAATGTTATGTTCTGATATTCTTTTCACCTGAAGACGGCAGTAGATTCCAGATCCAGAAACGTGTTTTTCTCAATCAGTAATAGCAAATGTCACCTTAAATTACATTGAAATCACACCATCGCCAACAATAAGTGTTAAACAAAGAATTGACAAGGTTCTTTGGAGGATTTTGTTACAATTTCTTGGTTGTAACATATTCAATGTAATATTGTTGTCTTACTATTATTGTGTATATTTGTCGTGTAACTCATCAATTTCTAATTTTTTATGTCACGGTGTAAATCGTAATTAAATTTTTTTTAAATACTTTCCACATAATAAGTAATAATATATTTTTATAAAGAACGTTACACAAGTGCAACACTTCTCCCAACATTGTTAAAACTTGTTTTAAGGTATCAATTTTAATCTATAGTTAGGTTAAAATATACACGTTTTTAATCTAAATGCATTTTATATGTACATTTAAGCATTTTTATTAGACATGTATGAAAAATCACTGGTATGTTTGTGTATCAATTTTGACATCGGGACAAGATGCTTAAATTAGATTGGTGGTTAGTTATTTGTTCAAAAAATTCTTTGTAAAGTTATTGGTACCCTTTACAATTGTTAGTTTAACAAATATAATTGTGTTAACAAAAAAGACTCCTTGAAATCATGACACATTGCAATAAAACAAGATACAATATATCAAACCTTACTAAATTACAACCTTTCGATGAGAGGACGTTCCCTGATTGGTCCTTGTGTGAATGGTCGACAAACTTGTCTCGTTCAATTTTGTATATATATATTTACCTTCTTATAGATTAGCGCATTATATTTAAAGCCAGCCCACCTCAGGAACCTTTGAGAAACCTATAAATTTGAAACCCGTAAACCATACACTTGAATAAAAGGTCTTAGTGGTAAATTGGTAGAGGAATATTAGTTTCTTTATAAAACCTTTTCTAGGGTCATAAATTAAATTAAAGTTTCAACATGAAACTTGACACTTATATAACTTTTTGAAATATTTTGATTTGAACAGCTGTGTGATTTGATTTAACTATAAAACTGAAATCAGGTGAACCAATGTTGGGCAAAGCTAGTGACGAATACTTCACAATGATGCGAGACGCAGAGTAATTTTGTCTTATTTCACAGAAAAAAAGATTATTTATCTTAATATTTATATAAAATACCTTATAATATTGAGAGTAGAAGTAGCTTTCCTAGCCACTGTCAAAAAGGTATTTTCCAAAAGTAAAGGATGAGGTTACTTTTAAAATATTATTTTCGGGGTGAATTTTGATGGTAAATACTTCCGTTGTAAAATGTTGTTTGGTAGAATAACATAACTTTTTTATTGCGATGTTAGATAATCCGATGTTAGTAATCTATAAATCTTTACAATTTATAACTCTTATAAAGTTTAAAATTTAAACGTGTTATACTGCAACTTAAATGTATAAATATTTGTTTAAGTTATGTAAAAGATTGCCTAAAATTTTATTTCACAATTTCAGGAGGACTTTTCTTGAACGAAAGTTGCTGAACGAAATTTCTTTATCTTACGCGGAGAGCGGACAAGTTTCTATCTTTCGCATTTTCCTACACTTGAAGAGAGCCACTTTTCCCAATAAACGTCTGCCTAACTCCCGCTCAAAAGCCGATGATGTAGTTAAAAAATACTCAAATAAATAACTTCAAAAATACTTGAAAACTAGGCAGGCTAGTGACCACCCAGGTATACTTTTATTAGTAAAGATATAAGCTTCAGTCAGACCCGTCCGATTTCTATGCTCAAATAATCGAAATGTTTACTTATTGATAACCAATCGAGAAAGGTACTCCTGTTTGGGCCGTTTTAACATCTCGTGTGATGTGATAGAGTTTACTTTCGATTTGATAAATATCAACAAATCAATTCACTAAACACAAACATATTTCGCCGTAGCTTTATAAGTCTATCAATCTCTTAAACAGTGAAACTGTTCATTCTGCAATACAGTTCATTCTGCGTGGTCTCTGCGGTTTTGTCATCTAACCGTCTGTGTAATAACCGTACTGGTAAACCGTGTGAAGTGATAATAAACCGCAGTCACCTCGTACCCTCCCCTCCTCATCTGTCTGCTGTTTCTGTCAAACTAATCTAATTTCTCCGAAATCGATACCATGCTTTCAGCATTAAAATGTAATGTTAATACAATTATCTGTGCTATTTGTATTTTCACAAGTACGTAATAAAGTGCACTACAAACAGTAGTTTTTTTCTTACTAAGTTTTTTTTTTTTTTCTAACTACAGTATTTTCTTATTGCCGAGTTCTTTGTTGATATTATAATTAGATGCATTTTCTTTATAGTTCAGGTTGAAGCAGAAATCAAAATAAACTAGTTTTTTCTCTATCTCATTAGTCACCAGTTTGATAAAAAATTATTAGTGAATTTCCTTTGGAAAGTGAACTATTAGTATGACCCGCACGGTGAAACTTAAGCCCGGGACCACCATAGAAGTTCCTAACGTGACCCCCTGAACACATTTTGGGGGGTCGTTCAAAATTTTATATATATATATACATATATACAGACATATATATATATACATATATACAGACATATATATATATATATATATATATATATATATGTGTGTGTTTGCACTCTAGCGATCACATTTTTAGTCTGATTTACATCACATTTGGTGGGGACGTACCTTTCTATAATCTGTTGGACAAGTTCGTTGGGCAAAACAATCGGAAAACTCTAAACCCATTTTTTGGCGATTAATCTTTCAAATTTCGAGTTTTTGGGCCCAAAAAGGGTCAGAAAAGCCCCAGATGTAAAATTAATACATGTATAAAGATGGGAATTAGAGAAGTTTTAAGCCCTCTCCCGTCATTCTAGCATAAATATTTATCGTGTTATTAAAGAAAATGTGTATCGGCTAAACACAGTACGTTGTCTTATGGGGGTTTTACACTAGAAATGCGTGTTATTCCTTTGTTAGAGTACTTTTATTACCCCCAGCAACCTCACGCCTACTTTCAAGCCTGTCTGGACCTTCTACTAACCTTATAATGTGCAAAATTGTATTCCCAGCTTTGCAAGTAAATGAAACCAGGAGTATCAGAACAGCCAAAAAAATCAATGTTTTCAGATTTCAATAAAAATTGGACAAATGTATGTTTTTACACTGATTTTGAGTTTTAAAAGTTTTTATGTGGAAATTCACTTCCCTCACGTCAGCGTGCTGCGTGCGAACTCGTTTTTGATTGAGTTTTGTTCAATAATTTTGGTGTTAAGGCACCGTATATAACGTATTCAACTATTTCTCAGCACTATTGCAATTTTTACCTAATTAATTTGTTTTTAATGAAACATTATAAGTTGTCAACGATTTTCTATAGTAAAACTTGTTGATACTTTTTGTCCAAACATTGTATAACGATCACATTTAATATACAGGGTGTCACAAAAATGCGTAGCGCGCTATGCAGAACCATATTCTAAATACAAAAACAAATTGAAAATGTAGAGTAAAATTTGTTCGATTTCGGCTTAGTTTAGGCGTAATCCGCCATTTTGTATTTTTTTGAAAATAATTAATAATTCAAAAACCCTTCAAGATATTTTTTTGAAACTTGGTATAAACATTAGGTTTCTGGTTTTTAACATTTTCCAAAAATAATTTTTATTAAACTTATCAAATTTCAAAATGGCGGCCATTTAAATATTTCAAAGTCAAATTCCATGAAAACTAGCAACTGAAACCAAAATTTTACAAGATATACAATTTAAAGCACTTTGTAATCCAAATCCAATGACATTTTTACTGTAAAAATCGGTTAATAAACAAAAAAGTTACGGCAATTTTTTATAATAAATTTCAAAATGGCGGCCATATAAAATTATCAAAGTCAAATCCCTTAGTGCATTTGAACAAGTCCTTTAAATGTTATGTCTTGTAAAATTTTGTTTTAGTTGCTAGTTTTTCAGGAATTTGACTTTGAAATTTGTATATGGCCGCCATTTTGAAATTTATTATACAAAAATGACCATAACTTTTGTATTTATTAACCGATTTTTATAGTAAAAATGTCATTAGATTTTTATTACAAAGTGCTTTAAATTTTATGTCTTGTAAAATTTTGTTTTAGTTGCTATTTTTCATGGAATTTGACTTTGAAATATTTAAATGGCCGCCATTTTTAAATTTGATAAGTTAAATAAAAATTGTTTTTGGAAAATGTTAAAAACCAGAAACTTAATGTTTATACCAAGTTTCAAAAAAATATCTCGAAGGGTTTTTGAATTATTAATTATTTTCAAAAAAATACAAAATGGCGGATTACGACTAAACTAATCCGAAATCGCAAAAATGTTACTGTACGTTTTCGACTTGTTTTTGTATGTAGAATCCGGTTCTGCATAGTGCGCTACGCATTTTTGTGACACCCTGTATATTTAATTATTTTAAATATGTTAATCATTTATATGTATTTTAAAATGACAAATAAAAGTAAAAAGGATATTAAATTAGATGGTTATAAAATATTTAGTTATACAAGTGTGCCCCAGTTTTTATTACATTTTGAGTGTCAAACCATAAACCTTTCTTTAAAAACAAGACCAAGAATATTGCCGAGGAGAAGAGAAATCTCTCTTATTGCATCTTATTAAAATACAATTTGTTTGTTCAGGCCACTTTGTCTTGTGCGGCGGGAGCGTCAGACGAAGTTAAGATAAATGTCAAGACGCTTGATCCCGTTTTGATAACAACTTTTTCCAAAATAAAAAGCGGATAGTATTGTATTAACAGTGTTTAGTTCATTCAATTTACTTCATATGGTAATATCAGAGTCTATTTAATCCCACACAGAACTAAAAAGTGGTATAACTATTTGCCTAAATCATTATAGTTTGATAAACTTGTTATTAAAAGGGGACATTATTTTTTCTGCAAATACTATTAGGCTGTTTAAGAGATTGATATACTTATAAAGCTACAGCGAAATATGTTTGTGTTTAGTGAATTGATTTGTTGATATTTATTAAGTTGAAAGTAAACTCTATCACATGTATGTTTGCAATACTACCTAGTGATCCTCGTCTTTTGAACACCCTTTTAATGTGAAGTTGTGCATTTCAGTGGCCCTAAAGCTTGACGGGTAAATCCTCAACGTACATATTTGTTATATTTATAAAACACTGATCAATTAAAAAGCAGTATTTATTGTTTCTAACCCATTAAGGTTGTTTAAATTTTTGTTTAATCTTTTTTACTTTCTCCCCCTATACATAGTATATGGAGAAAGTATTGTTTTCGTAAAAAATTTCGAATTTGAGTTGTTAGTGGAAATATTCGTTTTGGTGCTCCCTGAACCCAAAAAAGTGGTTTTTACGTGATGTCTGTCTGTGTGTGTGTGTGTCCGTGTGGATGTGTACAGAGCTAGAGCCCTAACCAATGGGCCGATTTTTATTAAATTTGGTATGTAGGTACTAATCCACGATATCTCCAGGCGTTTTTTTCATTTTTTGAATTTTTGTTTTTTAAGGGTAATTATCCCCCAAAAACCGCCAAAAACATGAAAAATCTAAATTTCTCAAAAACGGCTCTAACGATTTTGATTAAACTTTAGTCGTTTGAAGACATTTAGTCCTCCAACAAAATGACACCACCCACATTTCTTTAAAAATTCGGGTTCAGAAATTACAGGACTTAAAACATACAAAATTCAGTTTTTGGGATTTTTCATAAAAAGACATATATATAAAAAAATATTACTATTCACCACTAAAAAGAGCTCAAAAAACTAAATAATTTAGTATTTGAATTACTATTCTACGATTGCTGGTTTCGGAGAAAATTGAAATTTTTATTTTGCGGTAAACGCAGTACGTTGTCCAATGTTATTCTTATGGGGAATACAAAAATTATTATTTCTCTCTTATTTACTGATAAATTTCATTCAAACTTGATATGCTTGTCAATTTAGCATTGGCCAACAGAGGAAATTCGAAATATGTTGCCCCTTAATAACCCTGTGGGGGGGAATAGGGGGCATTTCCCCTCTTAAAACCACGAGTGTAGCAATGGATTCTGTAGTGCCTCCAAAGCAGGGATTTAGGTGGTTGTTTTTTAAAACAACTTGTTTACAAGATTTTCTGTACATTTGACCGTGCTTTGTATTCTATATTTATTAAATAAAAAGTAATTTATTCGTTAAAGTTGGGCTAAAATGGAGAAAGTATGTGTCAGTTTCCTGATACCCTTTATTTTCCTCTACCTATTGTGTAAAGTCGAATTTTACTCCTTGTAATGAACGAGTAAAGTACTACTTAGTCTCCCGCTGTGTATAAATTACCTGCGTATGTTTGATGAGTACGCAGGTTTGCTGATACAGGGTTATTTAATATTGTAAAATTAATTTTTATTTGTTTAATATTTGGTTGGCAGTACTTTGGCAGTATGGTATTATTGGTCTTGAAAATTACCATACCAAACTCAGAATAAATACCTAAATCCTTATATATCATTCTGTAAGCAAAATTGTTAAGTTAAAGTTGTGGGAGTTTGACAAATCGCAGGATGATGGGAGGGGATTCAAATTAAAGAACTCGAACCAATGAACTCGGGAAAAATAGCAGTAGTTCTCAACAGTTACCGGCATTCGAGAAATAACGATAAATATAAGTAAGAAAAGTATGGGGATTTCAAAACGTCTGCTTTGATTACATTAAAACATGTGATTAAGTGTCTAATGTGTTTGTGAACGGACATGTGATCTTTATAATAATGTTTTAGATGAGGCAGAGTATTAGGGGCTATGGCCCCTTAAGCCACTAGTTGTTTTTTAATTACCTATCTCAGCAGTGATACAGACGACTCCAAGCCTAATCCACAGCTTGTAGCGTGGGCACTCCCCCTCCCCCTCCCCCTCACTACCCGGTGACTGGTGGTGGTGGAGGTGGGAGGGAGGTCAACACTCGGGTGGGAGGGGCAGCCTTCAGCTTTTGTCTTCCGAGTGTCAGAAATAAAAGGGATAAACAATGATAAATTAGAGTGGGATCAACTTTTAGTTGGGACTAAACAATGAATGCCTTTATTCTCGTAATACATTGCTAGATAAACAGTAAACGCTAAAAAAAAGTCACAAAACGTTTGGGAGTTTTTTCAGTTTCTTTTTTTTATAAAATTGTTACATTGGTTAGGAGGAGTTAGCTTTTTCATATAATATTTGAACCCATGCTTGATCAGTTTGGTGCTTTAAGTAAAGCTAGACATAACAAATTGTATGTAGTACCTTGGGCCAAGGTTTCCTCAGAGGGTCGACCACGTCAGTGTCACTTTGACAGCACTGGATGTTTGTTATTAGCTACTATGATTATTTTTTAACTCTTTGAAACTTAATTAGCCCAATTTTAAAGTTTTGAATGTTCAAAAGAGTTTTCCTGAAATTAAAGACTGATCAATACATTTTAGGTTCGATCCTGGTTCTCAGCTAAGATAGCTTTCTCGAGTAGGCACAATTCTCTTTTCCTTGTGACCTTACCTTTGTAGTACTTTTAGAAGTACTTAGTAGCCATAAGTCCTGTTTTGAACGGGACAGTCACGTTATTTCATGCTTTTTTCATGTCCCGTCGTTTTCTGAAATGACCTGTATTTTCCAATCAATGTGAAATATAAATGTAAATAATTCTGAAGCCTTTCTTAACCAACAAGAAGGAAGGTCGAAGCAATTATCTCCAATTAAGTCCAATACAGTAAGGTCATTTCATATAACGTTGAACAGTTGAATTGTTGAATTTGCAATTTTGCTGATAGAAAAAGTATTTTCTATAACGATCAACTTATTATCGGCCAAAAACCGATGTCTTGAAATAAAAACCATTATCTTAATATTGGGGTTAGAGTTGTTTATAATTACCTAATTACCTATGAAATGCTCCTAAAAAATGCTGAAGATTTTGAAAAAAAGGTCAGTAGTTCTCAGAAATACTTTTGAAAGATAGAAACTTATGAACGGGCAGTGATCTCCAGTGAACAAAATTGATTTAACTTTTGCTCAAGGGTTTTGTTATGCCGTAACAAAACTTATTCATAACAAATTGTAATGATAAAATTTTGCAATTTAGGAAAAAATGTGAATTTTACAGTTTAGTTAGCTTAATTAGGTTAATTAATTAAACAATTTAGTTTCCTTGTTTTTATCCGCTCATACTAAAAACGAGTTTGCACGCAGCACGCTGACGTGAGGGAAGTTAATTTCCACATACAAAACTTTTAAAACTCAAAACCAGTGTAAACATATACGTTTATACCAATTTTTATTGAAATCTGAAAACATTGATTTTTTGGCTGTTCTGATGCTCCTGGTTTCATTTACCTGCAATGCTGGGAATACAATTTTGCGCATTATAAGGTTAGGAGAAGGTCCAGTCAGGCTTGAAAGTAGGCGTTAGGTTGCTGGGGATGATAAAAGTGCACCAACATATGAATAACAGGCTTTTATAATGTGAAATCCCCATAATACAACGTACTGTGTATGGTCGATACACATTTTCTTTAATAACTCGATAAATATTTATGCTAGAATGACGAGAGAAAGTTTCGCCTCACTAATTCCCATCTTTTAATATTAATTGTTCATCCGGGGCTTTTTTGCCCCTTTTTGGGCCCAAAAATTCAAAAATTGAAAGAATAATCCCCAAAAAAGGAGTTTAGAGTTTTTTTATTGTTTTTCCCAACGACATTCTCCTACTGATTACATAAAGGAACGTCCCTACCAAATTTGAAGTAAATCGGACAAAAAATGCGACCGCTAGAGTGCACACACAATTTTGAACGACCCCCCAAAACGTGTTCAGGGGGTCGCGTTAGGAACTTCTATGGTGGTCCCGGACTTTCACTAATGACCATAACACTATGTTAGTATTTTACTGTTTGGAAAACCCTAACCCCCTACATATTATGATATCTCGTTTTTTTAAACAAAATTTACGACCAAACTACCTTTGGATCATGGACCAACACACAGCACTATTGGGCATGGTGGTTGGCAACTGACGTTAAAAAATTCATCCTAAAGAGTTGTAGCTTAGAATTGTCTTACACCCTTAACTCTTTAAGGAAACAACATGTGAAGCGAAAGGCAGATTATCACAATTAAATGTTTGGATTTTACATGTTAAGGAAGTTACATTTCACGTTGAACGTTGAATGTGTTAATTAGGGTGGCGGGAGAAAGGCTTTGATGTGCTCGGGGAATGTGTGCAGGGGTGGGGTAGGGATATACGGTATATTTGTTCATACCTTTGTTATAAGTAACATTTATAATAATTCGTTTAATAAATCCTCAACTTTTACGTTGGAAACGTTTTGTAATTATTGTGTATTGTTTTGTAATTATTTTGTTTTGCTTTTACTTCGTTTTACATACTTTTAGTAAAGTAAATACTCATATTCGTTAGATATTCACTGTATGTATATAAAACCTGGATTCGTGTTATATACATTGTAATGATTTCATGTCATAATTGCAACTCTACTGTAACTTCCTACGCTTGAAGAACCGTCATAGTTTTGTGATCCTAACGTATTATTTCATTTAAATCTATGTGCAAATAAAATTATAAAGGTATTTTGTGAGGGTACAATTTGTATAAATGCCCAAACTTTCCATTATATACAACTTTTTTACTTTAAATTCCTTAAACATGTACTACTTCGGACTGGTATCATCTAAGCTTGGAATTCTTCATTCAATTGTTAACTAATGTCCTTACTTTATTTTTAAAAACACCAACATGGTTTCAATAGTCTTTCTATAAGGAGTAAACACTATAGGCTTTCGTGAAGGACTAAATATTTAATAAACAAGTATGTTTTTAAATCTATCTGGTGTACAAAAAACTAAAGTGTCATTATTAGATCTGTTTTAAGGCAATACTCGACAGTACACTAAGATTCCAAGTTGTTGAACAGATTTGGTAAACAAGAAAAAACTTGGGCCTTAATAAGGAGATTATATTATATTTTATGTAAAATATTTTTGAACCGAACTTTTTTATCTGAATTATTAGTTATGTGGTGTATAGCGATAGTGTATTATTTAAATTATGCCCATTCGCATTCCCTGTTTTTCCTTTGCATCAGATTTAACGATATTTTATAAATAGATTTCGTATGAATTATGTTGGAGGGAGTTCTCCGGTTAATTTAAAAATTCTAATCCCGTATGAGATCTATAAATTTGTATATCCTAGATAGATGAACCTACAGCTTACGGAGGGCTCTGATCCTTCGGGTAGCGCTATTAGTTTGTCAAATTTGGGTAAATATTAGTGATTAGTGAGGATCGATCCCGGGCCTTTGCGAACCAAAGCTACGCTCTGAAAGGTCAACGGTCCTATAAATTCTCAATCCTCAGATAGGAAAGACTCTTAATTCGAGCACAAAGTAGAAGTACTTAACAGGTGAAAAGCCCGTTCAGATGTTGAACATTATACACACTAGTATCCGCGAGGAGCGTGTTGGGTTACATGTGTGCAGCTAGGTCTGTAACAGTGTAACAGTGTAGTGGGCCGGTAGAATCCTGAGTCACTAGAGCACAACGGTCCCAAGGCCACGCGGCTGTGGTGATGACCTCTCCTGCGGTGATCTCAACGAGTGGTATTACTGCAGTGAATGGAGTTACAAATCGTCCAAAATAATCCCACTTTAGTGTGGTTAAACAATGGAAAAGGCTTCCGTAAGTTAGGCATCTACTGAAAAATGGTATCTGATGTGAAAAATATTATGTTTTCCCTTTCTTTGTTAGTAAATTTCATTTATATATTATACTCTAGTGGTCGCAATTTTTGCCTGATTTACTTCAAATTTGCAAGGGACATTCCTTTATATAACCAGTTGGACATGTTCGTTGGGCAAAACTCGGAAAAATCTAACCACCTTTTTTGGGCATTTAAATGTTTTAATTGTTTGTTTTTGGTCCCAAAAAGGGTAAGAAAATCCCCACACACCAAGATCATGCATACTAATTTATAGTACTTAACAAACCGAACATTATAAGCCCTCGCTCATCAATCTATCACAAACAATTACCGAGTTATTAATGAAAATTTAAATTAACTAAACACATCCAGTATTTTGTCTTATGGGGATTTTACATTATAAAAGGCTGTTACTCATATGTTTGGGTAGTTTTATCATCCCCAGTATCCCCACGTCTTCAGAGCATTAGAACAGCACAAAAATTAAATGTTTTTAGATTTACATATAAATTGGAATAAGACTACGTTTTAATACAGTTTTTATTTGATAAGTATTTTTATGTGAAAATTCACTTCCCTCACGTCAGCATGCTGCGTGCGAACTTTTTTTATCTTGATATGATTTACCTTATAAACCCAAGTTAATCGTATTTCGTATCTAGCTAAATATTTACTTTTAAAGATAACAAATTTCCCTCATAATAATTTTTTTTTTTATTTCGTTCAGAATTTTTGGACTTCTAAAACTTGTTATTACAAGTACCAGCTATATGTAAAGTCCTATATCTTAATATGATATTAATGTCTAATAATTACTTATTTTGTATACTTGTTCGGTACCAAGCAAAAACTCTTATTCTCTAGATGAGCTTTTTGGGGGATTGAAAACATGACGCTATTGCAAGAATTTCAATATCTTAATATAAATCTTAATCTATTGTTTAGTTAGTTCAACAATTCAAATGTGAAGCCGTAAATACATCTGGCCGTACTGTGATTGTAAGAATAAGGCACCAGTTTGTCTTACATAACAAAAACATTTTACCAAACATTTTTGTATACATTAATTTCATTTGTCAATGCATTTATTTCTACGTTTAGAAACGGTGTATTACATTTGCAAATAATTCATATCACCGAATAATATTCCGTTGTAAGAAATGTTATTAATTACTATAAGCTTTCGTGAACCTACCATCTGCTTCTTGTTTTAACGAAACACATAGACTGAATTTTATTCTTTATAGGGTCCTTCGAAAAGCTTCATTTCAATTTAAAACTAATTAAGTAGCTTTCTCGAAAATATATACAAACACCCAACAGAATTTTGTGTATTCTTATGCTAGTAAGGGAATATTTTAATAAAAGATTTGATCAAATAAGATTAAACTAGATTTGCAACAAAAATATAAAATCGAGATCTGAACAACTTTTAAGAAGTGCTACATGAATTTTGTAGGTAAATTAAAACACTGCAGCGATAAAATGTTTGACGTCACAACGAGATACGTTTCGCTGCAGTCGGGTGGAGGTGATGTGACGAGGTCGCAGCGAGATACGTATCTCCACAACCCAGTGAGATATGAGCGTTTTACACCGGTGAAGTTACGAGGTCGTATCACTGTGACATCGCATTCCGGGTGGAGGTGATGTGACAAGATCGCAGCGAGATACGTATCTCCACAACCCAGTGAGATATGAGCGTTTTACACCGGTGAAGTTACGAGGTCGTATCACTGTGACATCGCATTCCGGGTGGAGGTGATGTGACGAGGTCGCAGCGAGATACGTATCTCCACAACCCAGTGAGATATGAGCGTTTTACACCGGTGAAGTTACGAGGTCGTATCACTGTGACATCGCATTCCGGGTGGAGGTGATGTGACGAGGTCGCAGCGAGATACGTATCTCCACAACCCAGTGAGATATGAGCGTTTTACCCCGGTAAAGTTACGAGGTTGTATCACTGTGACATCGCATTCCGGGTGGAGGTGATGTGACGAGGTCGCAGCGAGATACGTATCTCCACAACCCAGTGAGATATGAGCGTTTTACACCGGTGAAGTTACGAGGTCGTATCACTGTGACATCGCATTCCGGGTGGAGGTGATGTGACGAGGTCGCAGCGAGATACGTATCTCCACAACCCAGTGAGATATGAGCGTTTTACACCGGTGAAGTTACGAGGTCGTATCACTGTGACATCGCATTCCGGGTGGAGGTGATGTGACGAGGTCGCAGCGAGATACGTATCTCCATAACCCAGTGAGATATGAGCGTTTTACCCCGGTAAAGTTACGAGGTTGTATCACTGTGACATCGCATTCCGGGTGGAGGTGATGTGACGAGGTCGCAGCGAGATACGTATCTCCACAACCCAGTGAGATATGAGCGTTTTACCCCGGTAAAGTTACGAGGTTGTATCACTGTGACATCGCATTCCGGGTGGAGTTGATGTGACGAGGTCGCAGCGAGATACGTATCTCCACAACCCAGTGAGATATGAGCGTTTTACCCCGGTGAAGTTACGAGGTCGTATCACTGTGACATCGCATTCCAGGTGGAGGTGATGTGACGAGGTCGCAGCGAGATACGTATCTCCACAACCCAGTGAGATATGAGCGTTTTACACCGGTGAAGTTACGAGGTCGTATCACTGTGACATCGCATTCCGGGTGGAGGTGATGTGACGAGGTCGCAGCGAGATACGTATCTCCACAAACCAGTGAGATATGAGCGTTTTACACCGGTGAAGTTACGAGGTCGTATCACTGTGACATCGCATTCCGGGTGGAGGTGATGTGACGAGGTCGCAGCGAGATACGTATATCCACAACCCAGTGAGATATGAGCGTTTTACACCGGTGAAGTTACGAGGTCGTATCACTGTGACATCGCATTCCGGGTGGAGGTGATGTGACAAGGTCGCAGCGAGATACGTATCTCCACAACCCAGTGAGATATGAGCGTTTTACCCCGGTGAAGTTACGAGGTCGTATCACTGTGACATCGCATTCCGGGTGGAGGTGATGTGACGAGGTCGCAGCGAGATACGTATCTCCACAACCCAGTGAGATATGAGCGTTTTACCCCGGTAAAGTTACGAGGTTGTATCACTGTGACATCGCATTCCGGGTGGAGGTGATGTGACGAGGTCGCAGCGAGATACGTATCTCCACAACCCAGTGAGATATGAGCGTTTTACACCGGTGAAGTTACGAGGTCGTATCACTGTGACATCGCATTCCTCGTTTCTCACTATACATTTAAATACGACCTTAGAGTTTTTCCGATGTAAGAGTTTTTCAACTTTATTTTTTTTAGAGCTAAAAAATTCTGTATATTTTTGTTCTGAAATTGTGTATTTTACAAAATAATCGAAATAGGTTATTTAAAAATACCTTATTAAATTGTATTAATAACTAAAATAATTTCTCGTTATTGGAAACGAAGGTATTGTTTCAAGCATGTTAAAGTTTTCATAGGCTGAGCTTATAGCAGTACTTCACTGCTGTTTTAAATTGCGTATTACAATCGATAACCTAATGTATATTTTGCATGCATGGATATTTTTTCTTTTAAACGTGCAGTACTTCTACAGTATATACTAATGTTAATTTTTATTAATTACATATTTTCTTCTCAAAAAATTTGCAACAGTAAAATGTATACAAATATTGTGATTAAAGCTAAACCTTTGCACTTTAATAAGAAATATATAAAATTATAAAAAATGCTTGCTGATTGCCTTGAATAATATTTTTGGCATGTGTTTATCTTTGGTAAACAAGCAGTTTATACTCATAGATTTTAAACAAAAAAAAAGAAACTGACTTGTGAACAAATACAAACTCCATGCTGTTTAGACATAATTTTTGATCTTTCAATTTGAATTTATATACTCAATTTAATTAAACAATGAAGTGAAGTGCCCAATGGCTATGAACAATTGTTTACAGTGTTAATTATTTTTGGAAAATTCAGTCCTTATGAACATGCATCCCCCGCAACATGCTTCTAGTGCTTCGCTAACAAAGCATCCCACAATTACTAAATTAAATTGTTCTTGCTCTACAACTTATCTTTAGGGCATATCTGCTTTTGACTTTAATTAACTAATAAATAGAGCTATTATATAAATATTTAAAATTTGGTGTACTCTCATAAAATATAATTTAATTTATTTATAACTTAGATGTATAAACATTTATATTTTGCATGACATGATTTTATAAATAAACAAATACTAATAAGTACTCCACACATAGAATAGTTTTTAATAATCCTTTCAGATTTTTAAAATTTTAACCCTCTTATTTCAGTTTTATAGTCATTTTAAATTTGCTTTAATTTAGTTTATGGAATTTTATTTTATTTTTAGTAATAAATAGTGTTTATTGAAATATAAACAATTCTAAATACCCAAAGGCTGGTAAACTATATAATTAATTATCATTAGTGAATTTCCTTTGGAAAGTGAACTATTAGCATGACCCGCACGGTGAAACTTAAGCCCGGGACCGCCATAGAAGTTCCTAACGTGACCCCCTGAACACGTTTTGGGGGGTCGTTCAAAATTTTATATATATATGTATGCACTCTAGCGGTCGCATTTTTTGTCCGATTAACTTCAAATTTGGTAAGGACGTTCCTTTCTGTAATCAGTTGGACAAGTTCGTTGGGCAAAACAATCGGAAAACTCTAAACTCTTTTTTTGGGGATTAATCTTTCAAATTTCGAGTTTTTGGGCTCAAAAAGGGTCAGAAAAGCCCCGGATGTAAAATTAATGCACGTAAAAACATGGGAATTAGCGAGGCGAAAGTTTTAAGCCCTCTCTCATAATTCTAGCATAAATATTTATCGAGTTACTACAGAAAATGTGTTTCGACTAAACACAGTACGTTGTCTTATGGGGGTTTTACACTAGAAAAGCCTGTTATTCCTTTGTTAAAGTACTTGTATCATCCCCAGCAACTCACGCCTACTTTCAATCGTGCCTGGATCTTCTCCTAACATCATAATGCGCAAAATTGTATTCCCAGCATAGCAGGTAAATGAAACCAGGAGCACCAGAACAGCCAAAAAATCAATGTTTTCAGATTTCAATAAAAATTGGAATACAAGTTTTTACTTATATTTTGAGTTTTAAGAGTTTTTTGTGGAAATTCACTTCCCTCACGTCAGCGTACTGCGTGCGAACTCGTTTTAATATTTTAACTTAGTTAATATTAACATAACCGTAATGTAATATCACAGTGAAATTAGTCTTAGCGATTATAAAACAATAATTAACAATTATTAATCTCTTAACTGATTATTAAAACACAGAGGTTGGATATTTTAAGCAAGGTTGCAACCTTTGTTAGCAATAAATGTTGGAATTGAAAATCTACCATAGCATGTGTTATATAAATCTAACTGTTAGGCTGACTCTGAAATCGGTAATAGAATAATTACATATAATTACTAATCGACATTATTTTAGACCACGCTTTAATTGTGCATGACCTTACTGACAGTTAAAATGTAACGACATTTTCCATACTAGTCGTTATCCCTGAGATATAGCTCCCTTTGAAATTATTCAAAATTTTTAAGCAAAGAGTTTTTTTTTTGAAATGTCTAGTAACTTTCCATTAAAAATACTTACCAGTTGTTGGCAAAAACATAAACTCTTTTTTCTCTACCATAATTTGGTCGGACTTTTAGAAAGTCTTTAAGTTTACTAAGCTGCGTTTTTGTTTCATTCGCAATTAATATTCAGATTACTTTTGTAAGTTCATAGAGTGTAGTATATATTATGCGTTACAGCGTTAATTGGGCTGCGTTGTGTTCTTTTAAGACCTTCCTTGTTGCTGGGTACATTATTCAATAATAAACTGAAATCCTGCACCAAGAATGAGCTATGGAAAGATAACAGACTGGAACATAAGATTTAAGGAGGTCAACCAAACAATGGATAACAATGTATAAACATAACATTTTGCAGCCTTGGGCAGCTAGGTGTTTACCTAACTATATTAAATTATCTTAAATGCTTACTTTCTTGGTTGTAACATTTTTTATTCAACTGCATCGGTTGTTTTTGTATACGAAGTAACTTAAATATTAATAAAATAGGTTATGGATTGTTGCTATGACTTGTAGTATGGTTTCTTACCATACAACTCAAATGTGTATTAGCATCAATATCGATTTCAGGCTCGTAATCTCATCGTTAATCAATGTGATGATCGACCTAGATCATATGTTGTGTTTGTGTGTCCATGTGAAACAAACTTTATCTCTCTTGATTACATCAAGTGGATGGATTATTTAAAACATGGTCAAACTGCATCGCAATGATGGGCTTCCGAGCCTGATATCGATATTCACGTCAGTACACATTTGAATTGTAAGGGAATAAACTATACTACTAGAAACGTAAATATCGTCTTCAATCATGGTTACATCAAAACTCGACTTACTAAACTACAGTATTTTTTACGCGGGATAGCCAGCGTTGTTTCTATTGTTGGATGTTAACATCCTCTATTGCACACCGCAACACGTTGGTTTGTGAGCACCTCATACATCCTGCCCGCTCAGGGGGAATCAGTCAAAGTGACAGTGTGAGTAGTCGAGGTCTTCAACCAGGTTACATATTCCACATATTTGTTTTCCTCACGAATTATTCCCGGCATTTTTCACAGTAAAATTTCCAGTTTTTCTACAACATTAATCATCACATTATTTTTTATTAATAAATTTTCAATTAAACAAAAATGCAAATATTTGTTAAAACTATATAAGTTTGCTACTACATATAAAACGATTTGGAAAGTAATAAAATGTTAAAAAACCGGTATTATAAATTTTGTTTATTAAGGAATACCGCCAAGAAATATTAGATCATTCTTTAGTGAAATACAATTTTAAAAAAGGTTTGAAAACATTTATTGTTAATATTTGGAAATCATTGTCGTTTGTATTAAATTATATAACTAAGTATTTAATTGGAAATGTCGTTAAACTTGTTAAATATGTCTTCAACGACAATAACTAGACTTTTTCTCTAACTGATATAAGTTCATTGTTTTTCTTACTCAACGATTGACATGACTTATTTTATAATTTGGGACTCGTAATCTTACGAATATAAGCTTGTAAGCTTGTATAAGCTTGAATATATAGCTTAAGCTATATAAGCAGTTTATGTAAATATTTTTATGTTGTACACTTTAAAGTTAGGAAAGTGGTTGATTAATATTGTTTTATTGAGATTGTGTTTTGAAAACTTTGTGTAACCATTCAAGATGTAATAGATGAGTTATGTAATAATGGGTTTTAACTACTCGCACACTATGGGAAGATATTTATAAGTAATTAACATTAAAGGTTGGCATCACATTTCTCCTAAATATTTTGTTATAATGTTCGAATAAATAATTACCCGAAAGTTTATAGTTATATTTAATAAAACCTTACAAATATTTATTTAATCACTCGAAAGATTTTTTGTAAAGTGTCCACAACATACGACTGCTGAAATAACATAGTAGATACATTTTTATTTCCCTTTATCTAACTTTACTTTAGATATTCTGGTTAAGCATAATTTATGATGTTATATCAGTTATTTAAAGATAATATTAAAAAAGAAAAATTATTTAATTGTTAGTTTGGTCCTAATTAGTGCAAAGTCATCACTAATCATAACGTTGTCATTGTGATGAAGGTACTTTTCCACTGAATGTAAAACTATCATTGAGCTCTACATTCCATAAAGCGAGGGAATGAAGCATCGCTCTAATCAAATATTTAGCATCGCGTCACCTTATAACCAGACGGCACGGCGTGTAACAAACCTTCTCACATTTCCTGATAAACTACTCACGTACCGCGATCCTGGGGAGATACGGAAGGGTTCATAACAGTTTCTTTACATACAAATCTTATAACTTTGTGGTTTATTAGTTGATAAACAATAACTTTGTCTATTTTATTCTTGTTTTTTGGTACAAAAAAACTCGCTTATAGTTTTTCAATAGTTTCTAACAATAGTAGCAATAGTTTACTTGCATAAAAAAACATATGTGTGTTATACAATGTACTTTAGTAAAATATACAATAAGATAATTGATTATTAAAGTTACTGATATTATTTATACATACACATTTTGTAGGCGTAAAAACCGATTTATGCGGTTAGTATCACAAAATAAGTTAAATAAGTTGATTTCGTGTTTTATATTTATTAGTTTGGTAATTTGTTTAATATATTCTTACTAGACACTTAATAATCATATTTTGGTTAAACTGTTTGTTTCAAAAAAGAGAACAAAGCTTTTAACATGTTTGTTCTAGTTTTCCTGTAGAAATCTACATTTAAAACACCACTTCGGCTATTATCAACAACAGTGAACTACCGCCAAGAATAAATCTGTTTTCTTTTCTAGCGAAAAACTTTTTATTTAAAGCGAAAACCCCTTACAAGTTAATATATTACCTGTTATGTTTCTCCAGTTTATCGTGTAAGGCAGAATTATATAGCTTTTATTGCGCTAGCTCATTACTGAGAAGTTAAATATTTAAAGGCACTTAAAGTTTAGAAAAAATCCCTAATCTTAATTTATACGGTTTGTGATATGTATTTTCTTGAAAATAAAGGAAACCAAAAGTCGTATGATTAACTCAATTTTAATCTTTTACTCTTTTACATAAATATAACTCACGAAAGACGGATAAATATGACGAATGAAGATAGATTGAGTCGGGTTTGGTGTAAAAGAATAAAGGAAATAACGATGCTGGAGGAGGAGAAATACTTGAGCGTTGCTCTCAGCAGGAGAATGCCGCCCAAACAAAACAGCTGATGAAGTGAACGAGAGTCGAACTGATCCCTGTAACCGCCTTGATGCTCTTTTGTGTTATATGTGTAAATAAAACTTTACTTGGAAGAATTACTGAGAACCTTAAAGAATTACAAGTCTTATCTTACATTGTTTATAGTTCGTCATATAAATAATTAAAATGAAGACGATTCTTTGAGAAGATCTTACACCAAATATGCTAGTTTGGCTTGCATCATGTATGTTTTACCAGTTTACTAGTGAAATTAAACATTACAAATTGTAAAAAACTCACTTGGTTATACCTTGGATTAGTTTGATAAAAATGAAGGCATTGGCGTGCTCTTTGGGTCTATAAACATCCAGACAGAAACAGACAGAAATTAACTTTTACAAAAAACGCTTTGGGTTTAGGGAGCCCCAAAACTTATCTTTCCACCGACCAATTTTAGTAACAACATTTTGACGAAAGTAACATTTTTCCATATAATGTAAACAAGTTGGAGTATAAAAACAGCTAATAAAGGAGAGAATCATATTAAAAAACCTCATCATTGCTAGAAGGGTAAACTTTCCCGTTTTTCCGCAATCAGTACTTATAATGTATAGAGGCAACATTTTAAAATCATTATACAAATAATTATACGTCAGCGATTTAAAATATTATTCCTACTTAGTTATGCAAGAAATATTCCAATTATTCTAATTAACATTTGACAACCAACAACAAATTAAATTCTCTGCATTGTTTGTAATATGAATAATCTTTTAGTATTTTATATTACTTAAATCAACATATAAACTAAACAATATATCATTAACATAATTCTTAAAATATAAAAATTAGTAGGAAAATCCATTTTTATTGACGTTATGCATTTCATGGCCCTGTTGTCTTAAGACTTGTAACCAAACTCTTCACGAAATCACAATGATATTATTACTTTCTTCTGCCAATTTATTTTTGGAAAAACTATATTTTCTCTTTTTAGTTTCAAAAAATGTATACTCAACTCAGTAACCATAAAACTATCATCTGTACAGCTTGAAAAAAGGTAATAATTTATTATTTAAGGTTATATTTCCCTTGGAAATTTCTATATTCTAAGGTGTTTAAATCTCTTTTGCCTAACCTTTTTGGATTAGACAGTTGGTGAATTTTTTTCACCTAAACTATTTATATTTAAAAAATAACTAAAAATTTCTGAAAAAAACTAAAAGATTAATTATTTTAAAAAAATATTCAGCAGTTGAATAATTGCTCACTTCTTCGGAATACATCACTACTGAGGGCGCCATTTACCATTTTGAAAAATGCACTCAAAATATTGTTTGGCTTGCATTTTAATACCATTAAACAGTATAATATTTGTTTATCTTTTTGGATAGTCATTAATATTGTGGTAATACGATTGATATAAAATTAATCTTACATTAAGTGCGTTAGTAATAAAATACGTCACTCAGCATATCTCGGTTAACTCTGTATTCAAAAGCATACACAGATTCTCATTATCGTATGAGCACGTTTATATATTGTATAACATTTATTTTCGAAACTGCATTAAATTAGTGATAGTTAAAAATTCATAAAAAATATATACAAGGAATAAAAAAGTATTTATTCATCGATTGAAAATAGAGGATTTTTAATCACTCATAACTTTAAGTCGGCATAAAAATAATGAAAATAAGTTTGATTTTGTTTGGATTATTTCATAAGTTCCAGTGACTTTGTTTTATTTACCGATTTAATAACTAAAATGTACTAATAACTAGCCTAATATTTTTTCCGCTTGTACAAATTACAACAGCTTTGACAGGTTTTATTTAACTAACATTTGTTTCAGTTTAAAGTTAAATTAAGTGATAATTGCCTTAAATTAAAATGCAATTTAGGAAATTGAATATACATAATATACATTAAATAATAATGTGAGATTACAAGATTTTAATTTGAAAAGCCTATGATTCATATTGAAAGAAATATTTGTAATTATTACTAAAGTAACTTACTTGTGAGTCTAATTTTAAGATTATTAGTGTAAACAATAAATTATACTACATTATACAAATGAAATTCTATAAACTAAACTTTAAATAGTTGTCGTAGTTTAAGGGCAAGCTTATATTCGTAAGATTACGAGTCCCAAATCATAAAATAAGTCATGTCAATCGTTAAGATTTGTATGTAAAGCAACTGTTATGAACCCTTCAGTATCTCCCCAGGATCGCGGTACGTGAGTAGTTTATGAGGAGATGTGAGAAGGTTTGTTACACGCCGTGCCGTCTGGTTATAAGGTGACGCCATGCTAAATATTTGATTAGAGCGATGCTTCATTCCCTCGCTATATGGAATGTAGAGCTCAATGATAGTTTTACATTCAGTGGAAAAGTATCTTCATCACAATGACCACGTTGTGTTTAGTGATGACTTTGCACTAATTAGCACCAAACTAACAATTATATATATATTTTTTGTAATATTATCTTTAAATAACTGATATAACATCATAAATTATGTTTAACCAGAATATTTAAAGTAAAGTTAGATAAAGGGAAATAAAAATGTATCTACTATGTTATTTCAGCAGTCGTATGTTGTGGACACTTTACAAATAATTGTTCGAGTGATGAAATAAATTTTAGTAAGGTTTTATTAAATATAACTATAAACTTTCGGGTAATTATTTATTCGAACATTATAACAAAATATTTACGAGAAATGTGATGCCAACCTGTAATGTTAATTACTTATAAATATATTCCTATAGTATGCGAGTAGTTAAAACCCATTATTACATAACTCATCTATTACATCTTGTATGGTTATATAAAGTTTTCAAAACGCAATCTCAATAAAACAATATTAATCAACCACTTTCCTAACTTTAAAGTGTACAACATAAAAATATTTCCATAAACTGGGTTGTTAAATTATAAACCACTTTACTCATAACAGAAGCCTATTTGCTCACCATGTAACTATTTAAACTATTAAAATAAATGTACATATAAAACAAATATAGAGAAGGTAGATGCAATTGCAGTTTGAGCGCAAGCCGGCACCTAGTAGCCTCACCACACAGTTAGCCAGCTGGTAACGGTGGTTATTACTTGCAATGCGGGAATTTTAAATTCTTAACCCTAAAAGCAACATCTTAGGAATTCCTAAAGGTTAAACCTGTAATTATCACTAAAGCTGGGAAATAAATTTATGGCTTCTTCATCGGATAATATTTATAAGAAGTATTTTAAAGTTGTAATTGTGTTAGCTATATTTTAATTTATTTTAGAGCATTCTAAGAGAAAACCGGTGCAGTGACGCTCACACTAATGAACTAAAACATAAAATGTGTTTTCCAAAGATAATAGACCTGAGGGGTGACCTAACGATGATGAGGTGTCCGCTAGTCACATAGGCGAGCCACTGGTTATGCTCTTGAAAAATATTCTTCCTATCGCTGGGATTGACCTACATCTGACTTTTAGGCCAACCTTATAGCTCTAATGATGTGATGTATGATTGGACTGGCCGAGGACCTGTTCATTGCGTAAACATACCACAGGCATGAGAGACTAGTGTTTTTAAACATCTTAATAGTTACGTGGTAACTACGGTTGCTACAGTAAATTAATTAAATCAGTGTAAAGGCCAAAAGGATGGAGTCGATGGAATTTTAATATGCACCTATGGAACGCATAGATAATATATACCTTCATTTAAAATATCAGCTTATTTTGTTTCAATTATCTTGCATGTCTTCGGGAAATACTTTACCATAGAAAACGGCTTGCTTTTTTAACTATCACAAAGTATTATTTAAAAATATTTTTAGCGAATTTCCCCTATAGGGAAGAAGCTATTACCGTAGTCGGCATGGTAAGACCTAGGCCCGGGACCATGATAACTTTTCGTTTTGAGGTCCCCAGACCCCAAAAACACCATTCGTTCGATACTGTATATATAAATATATATATATGTGTCCGTGAGCACGATAACTCTCGTAAAAATGATCCGATTTTGATGAAATTTGGTATAAACGTGTAAAGCAACATTTATGACTTTAAGTTCGAAAACCAGCCAGATCGCTCTACCCGAAGGGGTATTTTGGGGGGGTTTTGTACCCCAAAAATGGGTTTTTCGAATTTTTCACATATAATTTTTGAAATATTCAAATTTTAGTTTTCACCATTGGATTCAGCTCAAAAAAACACACAATTTGGTATTTTGATCATTTCTCTACGTCAATTGGTTACCGATATATTGAAAGTGCTAAACACAGTACGTTGTCTAATGTTATTCTTATGGAGGAAAAGAAAAATTTTATATCTCGCCTATTTATCAACGTATACTGACGAAACTTGGTATACGGCTTCATCTGGTTGTGGACCATTGATATTTGCTCAAAAAGACAAATTTTTACCCAAGGCTCCCTTAGCAGCAAACCTGCGTACTCAGCCCCATGTTATTCTTATGGAGAATAAGTAACGTGTTATCTGCCTTCATTATGAAAATAAATTAATGAAATTTGGTATGTCGCTTTACCTAGATGAGTTGTATTGATATTTGTATAAAACCCCATTTTTTGTGTTCCTTGCTTCAGCAAACCTGCATACTCAGCTGCTATGTTATTCTTATGGAGAATAATTAAAATGTCATAAATCGTTTGTTTATGAATGTATATTGATGAAACTTGGTATGTGGCTTTATGTGGTATTAATATACATATATATGCATTGGAAATTCGCTGAGTACGCAGGTTTGCTGCTACGGGGGTATTAATATTATTTATAACTTTATTTAGATCACTATCACAGTAATAAATAATAAAAGTATAATATGTCATGGTCAATATATTAAAAGATTATTATTAGACTGAATAATCTAAAATATTCTTCATTCCTCCCCACTAGTGACTAAGACTTTTAGAATTCTTTATTTGTTTATACTAACATAAAACCCACAAAACACATGTATATTAAAAAAATGCATATTGAACTCTTTTTCTTTATGGAGTTTAGCCAGAGTAATCGTAACAGACAAAGGTGATGAAATAATATTTCCATGACTAAGCTCAATAATTACTGTTGAAGAGCAAGGCCAACAAAGGAAGGTGTGTGTGTTTACACTGAATGTTGTGCAACATGATCATAGAGGCTAATGGTTTTTTCTTTGTAGGGAACACATTTATTTAAGTAGAATCCGGAAAATATGGTCTGTGAGTATAATGCTTTATAAAACTACAGGGTAAAACTATGTATCAATGTCATTAAATAATACAAATACTCTAAAACAAGAATTATTTCCTTAATGAAAGGACTAACATGGTATCACACTTTTAATAACACGATTCCAGACGATTTAAATTAAAAATGCTACATCAAATAACGATTTATGCTAAATAAAACGATTTTATTTAAAATGTTAACACGAGCCAGAACAGATTCGCCAAAAAGGAAATAAATACCATTTCTATGATCAATATGATAATATAACTCTTTTGCCACATGTCACATGGTTACTTAGGGGTTTTAGTAGAGTGTTTACCATAGGTTATAAACTAAATTCTATATCTTATAAGAAGCCTATGAAATGTGTTTTGAATAAATTGAAGACAAGACAAGACAAAATGAATAAATAGAAATACACATTAAATGCTTAACTAGTTACTTTAACTGCTACCTTCATGAAATAAATTCTGAGTACAATGCCAATCGTCACAAAGACATACTGTGAAACCAAAACTTCCCTATTTCACCAAAACATTGAATTTGAATCCATGCATTACTTCTACTAAATATTATGATAAAGATACGGTAAAACTGAACTTCTAAAGACTGAAATAGCGTCTAAATGGTGTACCGCCTTAGACGCATTAAACAAAATTACATACTTGTTGAAGAAAATCTTAGCACTTATCTTCCGTGGAATAAAATTTTGAAATAGCCGAGGTTCAAGTGGGTCAAATTGGACGCGCGAATCAAGCGATGCAGTGATCCATACATCACCTTTGTAAGCTTCGAGCCGAACAAAAACCTCCATTTTCACATCAGTGAGGAGGAAATCGGGTGTTTTCATCAAACTAGAATAATGCGAGTGAAAGTATTTTGAATCTCTCACTATCAAAGATAAATTTAAAATCCCCAATTTAGTTAATAACGTAACACAGTAAATAAGCAAGCCTAGCTGCTTCAAACTTCTGGAACCGCATATGAACAGGAATATCCCAATACAATTTTTAACAGTTAAGTAAAAAAGGCAAACGCGATAAAAAAAATACCCCCGTCGCAGCAAACCTGCGTACTCAGTGAATTTCCAATGCCTAATATATGTTTTAATACCACATAAAGCCGCATACCAAGTTGCATAAAAATATATTCACATATAAGCGATTTTAATTATTCACCTTAAGAATAACATTGGTAATGAGTACGTAGGTTTGCTGCAACAAGGAACACAAACAATTGGGTTGTGTGCAAATATAAATAGAATTTAACCAGGCGAAGCCACATACCAAGTTTCATCAATATTCGATCATAAATAAGCGCTATATAACATTTTAGTTATTCTCCATAAGAATATCATGGGGGCTGAGAAAGCTGGTTTGCTACAACAAGGAACAAAAAAATGGGTTTTTATATAATTATCAATATAACTAAACCAAGTGAAGCTACATACAAAGTTTTATTAATTTATGTTCATGTTTAAGGGAGTCATTACATTTGACTTATTCTCCTTAAGAACAACATGGGGGCTGAGAAATCAGGTTTGCTGCAACAAGGAACAAAAAATGGGTTTTTATATCATTATCAATATAACTCAACCAAGTGAAGCTACATCCCAAGTTTGATTCATTTATGTTCATAATTAAGGGAGTCATTACATTTTACTTATTCTCCATAAGAATAACATGGGGACTGAGTACGCAGGTTTGCTGCTACGGGAATAATCAACAAAAAATCAATTTTCTGTGCAAATATCAATATATCAGTACTACGTGAAGCCACATTCCAAGTTTCATCAAGATACATTCATAAATAATCGAGATATAAAATTTTATTTATTCTCCTTAAGGATAACATTGGACAACGTACTGTGTTTAGCACTTTGAATATCTCTGCAACGGTTGGGCGTAGAATCACAATTTAAACACCAAAATGATTGTTTTGTGGAACTGAACAGATTGGTAAAAACAAATGTGAAGTTTACATTAAAATAAACTGAGGAAAAGCCAAAAACCTTTTTCCCATAAGGTTAACATGGGAGATTTTATGAGTAGGTTTTTTGGATTTTCTCCACAACCACTTAACCTAGGTTAATAATTCAAAATACAATATTATTTGTTTTTTAAGCTCTATAACATGGTCAAAACCAAAATAAAGTTTTTAAAAAATGTTTGGGTAAAAAAAGCAAAAAACTGATTTTTGGAAAATTTAAAACCCCCATAAACCCCCCTTCCCACGATCCGATTTTTCTGGTTTTCGAACTTAAAGTCATGAATGTCATTTTACGCATTTGAGCCAAATTTAATCGAAATCGGACGTGTTTTACTCAAGTTATCATGTTAACGGACACATATATAGATATAAATATAAATCACACTATATAAATATATATAAAAAAAGGTCGTCTCAAAAATAAAGAGCAGATTGAATGTATATATTACATAAAAACTAAATATCACCTAAATCTAATTTTCAAGTCTTTGAATAAAGCAAAGATGTAAGTTTTATTAATTTAATCAGCTTTTTTTGTAAAAACCATATAATTTTTATATATTTTCATTTTATTTCTGAGTGAAAAAAGATAAATCATTTTGTGTTTTAGATTTTGCTAAATCTGAATCAATTATTCAATTTCAACAAAGATGCCACCAAAGATTTAATAAACAACCACCTCGGCACAAACACATTTATGAATGTCATGGAACGTTCGTTGAAACTGGTTGCATTTGTAAGAAAAAAGTCACTCTCTCTCTCGAATATGACAGAAAAATAACTACCAATGTGCCGTGTAATGTATTCTACCTCAGTAACAAAACTTCGGACTTTTATTTTATTTTGTTTTTAATATACAGTAGGTTGGAAGCTTCTTTTTTCCTTACTTTGCCCGTCCACTTAGACTACACATCTGTGCGTGGAACGTATCCAGCAAAGCATGAGGTGAGCCGTTAAAGAGCGATTTGTTCAGTACTAATAACATTTACATGCCAGGACTGGGATTCGAACCCATGATAAGCCGCTGCCATGATTCCGGAGTCCGTCTCCTCGGCCACCACGCCAACGACTCACCTTCATAATATATCTATTTGTCTTCATTAAATGTTGTTATGAAATAACGTTTTTCTATTATAAGAAAATAAATCTGCTCTTTCATTTTGAAACACCCTGAAGAATATATATATATATATATATATATAAGAATAAGATATATATAATATATATAGATATATAATAATATAATATATAATAAATATATGTATTATATATAAGAATATATATATATATATTTATATATTTATAAATATATATAAATTTGAACAAGTAGTATTTTTGGCATCTGGGGACCTTAAACAAAAAGTTATCATAGTCTCGGGCTTAAGTCTTACCATTAGACCTACAATAATAGTTTCTTCCCTATTCGCTAAAACATTTGGAAGTCAGTGATTGGCAGCGCTAAAACAACATTGCGGCTGGAAATATAATTTAATTACATTCTTGGTGACGAGTGGGTTTTGAATTGGAACTCTCATAAACTATTAAATATTAATTCATTCTAATTTAAACTGGGATAGGAATTTGATGGAAATGTTAAATGGTTTTTATTTCTATTGGATGACCTAGCTCTACTATTTAAAATATTTTTCAACTCAACCTACGGCTTAGTATATTTAGAGCAAGATCTGATGACTGATTAAACCGCGTGATGGTTTGCTAACCAACAAATATGTTGCGGCTTATAATTCAACGAGAGAAAACGCCGAGTTACAACGCCTAAGACTAGTCCTTGTTATCTGTTTGTTAATCTTCTTTCTTATTCGGCTTAACTGTAAGAAGGTTCATGTTTGGTGTAATCAGTAAACTCGCACCAATTTATATTACTTATAAATTATTAGATTGGTATGTGTCTTATGGCTTCTACTACTTTTAAAGTAATTTTGTTCGTTTTTGATTCTTTTAAGTAATACTGTAATATTCTATAATCAAAATCATATTATCATTTTAAATTTATTTTAATAATACAGTTTTATAGAATTACCTATTAATTTTTTGTAGGAATTTCCATGAAATTAAATTAAATTTATGCATTATAGTATTTGTTGTTAGTTTATGTATATTCAGTTAATTTGTACACAAACATAACCTTTTTGTCACTTATAATAATTTAAATTGATACAGCATAAGTGTTATATGCATAAGTAGGATTGATTCAGATTTAAAAGTCGCAATTAAATTTATCGTATAGTTTATAATGGATGTCACTGTTTAAGCTCTAAGATTATAGTCTTGTTATTAAAACTAATCAGTTGATAATTACTGTAGAAAGCTGTATTTTTAGCGAATTTCCCCTATAGAGAAGAAGCTATTACATTAGTCGGCATGGTAAGACCTAGGCCCAGGACCATGAAAACTTTTAACCCCCCTCCAGACCCCAAAAACACCATTCGTCCATCCTTTTGAAACTGTATATATATATATATATATATATATATATATATATATATATATATATATATATATATTGATATTTTACTTGAGTTCACGAATAGGGCTACTAATAATGTATACTATAAGAACAAAAAACATGACCCTAATAATATTCTAAATGTGATAAAGAATGAAATCCAAAATCTAAAAAATTGAAGAATTAAGAAACAAATAATAGCTTGATGAACGCTATCTACCTTAATAACCCTATTTGTCTGTATATTTTATATTTATTTTTTACTTTATCTATATTTTAACCTATGTTTATTCATTTTAAATTTTAATATTTTATTTTAAGGTTATACTTTTTATACACTTTAAAAATGGCATTATAGCCGAAACGCGTTGTGTAATAAAAATGTGTAAAAAAGGGTACTCTGGAAATTTTGTTTTCAATCTAATAATAATATATATATATATATATATATATGTGTGTGTGTGTGTGTCCGTGAGCACGATAACTCTCGTAAAAATGATCCGATTTTGATGAAATTTGGTATAAACATGTAAAGCAACATTTTTGACTTTAAGTTCGAAAACCAGCCAGATTACTCCATCCGAAGGGGTATTTTGGGGGGTTTTGTACCCCAAAAATCAGTTTTTGAATTTTTTACATATAATTTTTGAAATAGCCAAATTTTAGTTTTCAACATAGGAATCGGCTTAAAAAACACACAATTTGGTATTTTGATCATTCCTCTACGTCAATCGGTTACCAAGATATTCAAAGTGCTAAACACAGTACGTTGTCTCATGTTATTCTTATGGAGGAAAAGAACAATTTTATATTTCGCTTATTTATGAACGTATGACGAAACTTTGTATACGGCTTCATCTGGTTGTGGACCATTGATATCTGCTCTAAAAAAAAATTTTAGCCAAAGGCTCCCGTAGCGGCGAACCTGCGTACTCAGCCCCAATGTTATTCTTATGGAGAATAATTGAAATTCTATATATCGCTTATTTGTGAATAAATTTGTATTAAACTTGGTAATTGGCTTTATGCAGTATTAAGAAATTTATATCTCTATTGGAAATTCGCTGAGTGTGCAGGTTTGCTGCGACGGGGGTATTTAGTTTAGGCACTACATTCAAGGGCGCCCTTTACCATCGCTGACCAAATACTGTATAGCCAAAAAACCAATGATTGATGACCTAGAGATATGCAACCTTACTTACTTGGCCATTACTCAAATTAGGAAGCAAATAACATGAACAAATATATCCTCTTGGTCTTTCCCTGTCGAGCGATTCGAATAGTCCAGGAAAATTTGTCAAAGCGGCAGACTGAGCAGTGGTGGAGGTCTTCAACTGAGTAGTGGTGGAAGTCTTCAACTGAGTAATGGTGGAGGTCTTCAACTGAGTCGTGGTGGAAGTCTTCAACTGAGTAGTGGTGGAAGTCTTCAACTGAGTAGTGGTGGAGGTCTTCAACTGAGTAGCGGTGGAGGTCTTCAACTGAGTAGTGGTGGAAGTCTTCAACTGAGTAGTGGTGGAAATCTTCAACTGAGTAGTGGTGGAAGTCTTCAACTGAGTATTGGTGGAAGTCTTCAACTGAGTAGTGGTGGAGGTCTTCAACTGAGTAGCGGTGGAGGTCTTCAACTGAGTAGTGGTGGAAGTCTTCAACTGAGTAGTGGTGGAAGTCTTCAACTGAGTAGTGGTGGAAGTCTTCAACTGAGTATTGGTGGAAGTCTTCAACTGAGTAGTGGTGGAAGTCTTCAACTGAGTAGTGGTGGAAGTCTTCAGCTGAGTAGTGGTGGAGGTCTTCAGCTGAGTAGTGGTGGAGGTCTTCAGCTGAGTAGTGGTGGAGGTCTTCAACTGAGTAGTGGTGGAGGTCTTCAACTGAGTAGTGGTGGAGGTCTTCAACTGAGTAGTGGTGGAAGTTTTCAACTGAGTAGTGGTGGAGGTCTTCAACTGAGTATTGGTGGAGGTCTTCAACTGAGTAGTGGTGGAAGTCTTCAACTGAGTAGTGGTGGAGGTCTTCAACTTAGTAGTGGTGGAGGTCTTCAACTGAGTAGTGGTGGAGATCTTCAGCTGAGTAGTGGTGGAGGTCTTCAGCTGAGTAGTGGTGGAGGTCTTCAACTGAGTAGTGGTGGAGGTCTTCAACTGAGTAGTGGTGGAAGTCTTGAACTGAGTAGTGGTGGAGGTCTTCAACTGAGTAGTGGTGGAGGTCTTCAACTGAGTAGTGGTGGAGGTCTTCAACTGAGTAGTGGTGGAGGTCTTCAACTGAGCCTGCATAATCTCACAATACTCCGAGTGAGAATGTTTTACATGTTTTTGCAGTAGATACTGCTTTACCTTCCACAGATGGCAAATGACAAATGACGGAATCATTTACAGATTTCTCTGTAATTTTTTTGTTGTTTTTGTACTGCCTTTATAATTTACTGTACAAGTTACTATTTAAAATGGTTTATAAAAACATAAAATATGTTAACGTTCAACTTGTTTATTTATTTACGCATTATTAATTTATATACTACTCATAAATATCAGGAGCCCACTAATTATAAATTGATATCACCATATTTATAAATTATATACATTTTCAACTTTTTATGAAACCCAGCGATTATGTTTATGCCTGGTAACGTGAAGTACCATTATTAAAAAAATAAATCGAGTTTTGCGAGAAGGCTATTATTAGGTCTTAAATCATGGTTTATGTGTTATATGAAAGTCCTTAACGACTAGATTTGCCTTTAGGGGGTTTGGAAAACATTCACCTTCAGGACTTGGGCTTTCAAAGTTTCAACGTTAACCTTATGGAAGAATAGAAATCCATTTAACAGCAGCAGTTGATTTAATAACATATGACAGTAAATAAGCAAGACCAGCTGTTTCAAGCTTCTGGAGTGATATCACAATTTATACTAATAGAACCGCATATGAGCAGGAAAATCCCAAGAGGGGTGGAAATGTTTGTTCCAATTCGAGCAACTGGATTCGCTCGTCGTTACATTAAAAATAAGCGGATTTTTGTGAGCAGGCTAATGGCAAAGGCTATTAGGTCTTGAATGATTCATAATGTGTTATTTGAGAACCCTTTATGTCTAGATGTGCCCTTTGGGGATTTGCAAACTTTGCAAACTTTGTCCCTGGGCTTTCAAAGTCGCAATGTTAATCTTAGAAAACTTAGAAATCCAGTCAATTGATCATTTGACAACTGTTGAAAGTAAAAGAAAACTGAGTTAAAATGTAAGATCAGCTGCTTTAAGGTAATTTCTGGAATGGTATCACTATTTAAACTAACATGAAAAAACTCTATACGGATGTAAGCTGAATAATTCCAAAAGAAATATTTGCTCAAATTCAAGCAACTGGTTACGCTTTTAAATTGTAAAAGTTTCAAGAACTAATTTACCATTTTAAATTTTTTAAATATTTACTGTAATAAATTTGTTAAGAAATGTGTTATTAATAGGATCGGGTTTAGTTATTTTGTTCAATTTGACTAGCATTCATTTTATTTGACCTCGCAAAATATTTTGAGTAGGGCTTTTCAAGTTTTCCTGCTAAATCGCCAACAGTGAAGTGATTTGACGACCAAATATTAGAGTGCGGAAGTTGATTATTAGTTCCACAATGGTTGGTATCCAAAAACTTGCCTGTCGATTTGCCGCTCTTGTAGCTCTCAGTTTTAAAACGAGTTTATATTTACACGAATACCGAGCTTTAGAATTAAAAATTTCAAAATCACAATTTTAATTATACGTTCTTAAGTGTACCTAGTCGACCCGTTCGGAATTCCGCACTGCGAAACAAATCTTGTCAGCTGACCAGTTGTTCTTTTGTTTCCATTTTTGCTCCTGTCAAAACGAACTATTCCCATTATTTATCTTTCATATTATTCAAATTTCCGAGAAGCGGTATATTTTTAGCCCGTGGATCTATTTTCTGTCATTAGCCGGCACGATAAGCTCTAAAATGAGGGGTAAATCATGTAATTTTATAAAGGAATAAGGAAGATCTCGTGGACTGACAGAAAAATTGGCTAGAGAAATAATATATAAGATTTTTCTTGTTGGTTGCGTTCATATGGTATTCTTTATTTACTTTGGTTTCAGGCATGGTATAGTAGGTCATATAGCCATGTAATTGTTTTAAATCATGAATTTTAAATTTCATTGAAAATTGTTCCAACCTTAATTGAAAACCTTAAAATAAAAATAAATAAAAACTATCGACATTTTCAGATTAACAAAGTGTTAAGTTAAGGAAACGTTGAGGTTGCAATTATAAAAAGATATACTTGTGATTTTCACCTTTTTTGTTGTTAATTTTGTTCCATTTATTTCTTTATTTCGTTACTAAAGTGGTAAAACTAATATGATTAGTTCGCCAATAATATATATAAAGCTAAGCTTTGAAGAAACTGTAAGTCTGGCACCCAAAAACTTGAATGGTCTCGGTGATAAAACTGGAAAGAATATTAGGTTCTTGATACAACCTCTTTTGAGTTAGTAAATTAAATTTCAAAGATAATGCCTTTTTTAAATATTGGATTTTGATCAATGTGATTTTACTTGACTATAAAACTATAGTAACACTGCAAGTGGTACTGTTGGGTAATGCTAGTTTTCAGAATGTTGCCAACCTAACGGTAAACGTATTAGACTACGTTTCAAGGGGTCACAACTTCAATTTCCGAGGTGTCCACTGACGTTTGTAGGGCTTAGATCGTTTCCGCTTGGCAGCCTTTAAAATGTGATCTTTACAAAGAAAATATCCCCTTTAGTAGAAGCCAGAGTAACTTAATGTTCAGTAAAATATTCAAATATTGAATTTTTTCAGTGATAGATTTCTATGAAAATAATAGTTTAATTTGTTCGCATTAAAACAATCGACAATTATGTAAATACAGTAAATAGTGCGTTGTATGTTTCTTTTTAACTATATTCATTACTACAATAATAAAAATAGTAAATTTAAATTATTCTATTTAAATTATTAAATGTAATACAATTTATTTTCTTTCTCAGTGACAGTTACTCAAACTTTCCTCATTGTTTGCAAATAACGAACGGGAAATGTTCCTAAACAAAACTGGAACAAACTAATGTGCAGAAAGTGAACAACTCGAGTATTTAATTAAACACACTTTCATTCTTTTGCCAGACCCAGAGACTTTTATTCCTCTAAGTTTAGAGATATAAAACCTCCACGCAGCGTGTAATGAGTGTCATTACGGGCTACTGTTACGGCCGGCACTGCCTCTGGTCGTGCTACGTGTTTACTAATTAAAAGTTGTCTTTGTTTCAGCTTTTTGCCATCATGCAATTGTGAAATACACTTTTCAAACACGATGATTTTTTTAGTTTCCCCAACGAACTCGTAACAACGTTTTTCTAAAGAGCCCAAGGATTCAAAGTGTTTTTCAATGTCCAGAAATTCGTAGGGAATAAATTTATTTATTTCTACTTAAGAACCAATATAGTTACAATTCTTAAGAACAAAATAACATCAATTGGAAGATAACAACAGACATTATTAGTGAATTTCCTTTGGAAAGTGAACTAGTAGCATGACCCGCACGGTGAAACTTAAGCCCGGGACCACCATAGAAGTTCCTAACGTGACCCCCTGAACACGTTTTGGGGGGTCGTTAAAAATTTTATATATACAGGTATATATGTATATATATATATATATATATATATATAGCTACAATTCAATAAGGAACTGAAAAATTCAATACATTACACTATATTTCGCATTTCGCTTCTTCAGGTGTATAAAATAAAACGAGTTTGCACGCAGCATGCTGACGTGAGGGAAGTGAATTTCCACATAAAAAACTATAAAAACTCAAAATCAGTTAAAAACATACATTTATTCCAACTTTTATTCAAATCTGAAAACATTGATTTTTTTGGCTGTTCTGATGCTCCTGGTTCTATTTACCTGCAATGCTGGGCATACAATTTTGCGCATTATAAGGTTAGGAGAAGGTCCAGTCAGGCTTTAAAGTAGGCGTGAGGTTTCTGGAGATGTTAAAAGTACACCAACAAATGAATAACAGGCTTTTCTAATGTAAAACCCCCATAAGACAACGTACTGCGTTTGGTCAATACACATTTTCTTTAATAACTCAGTAAATACTTATGCTAGAATGACGAGAGAGGGCTTAAAACTTTCGCCTAACTAATTCCCATCTTTTTCCACGCATTAATTTTGCATCCGAGGCTTTTCTGACCCTTTTTGGGCCCAAAAACTCAAAATTTGAAAGATTAATCCCCAAAAAAGGGGTTTAGAGTTTTCCGATTGTGTTGCCCAACGAACATGTCCAACTGATTACAGAAAGAAACGTCCCTACCAAATTTGAAGTAAATCGGATAAAAAATGTGACCGCTAGAGTGCAAACACATATATATATATATATATATATATATATAAAATTGTGAACGACCCCCCAAAACGTGTTCAGGGGGTCACGTTAGGAACTTCTATGGTGGTCCCGGGCTTAAGTTTCACCGTGCGAGTCATGCTAATAGTTCACTTTCCAAAGGAAATTCACTAATAAAGATCACATGTAAATTGGCCATTAACATCTGTGGCCATTAACATCTGTGGCACAATCTATCTTAAATTCAGTCCATGGGGGAACTTAGAATTTAAAACCATTTGGTGAGCTTCTTCCATATATCTCAGCTGTTGTGTCGTGGAGTATTTCCTTAATTGTCGAATCGGTACAATTGTATATAGTTCTTCAAAAGATTCCTTGTGATGATTGGCGTGTTTGACCAGTGGCTGCTCCATCTTCCCATGATTGAAGGCATACCAATGACCTGTAACTCTTGTTCTCAATGTGTTTATGGTTGATCCTATATAATCCTTAGGGCACTTACTGCATTTAACTTGATACACGATGTTTGATGAGTCACAGGACATGTTTTTAGTGAATTTCCTTTGGAAAGTGAACTATTAGCATGACCCGCACGGTGAAACATAAGCCCGGGACCACCATAGAAGTTCCTAACGTGACCCCCTGAACACGTTTTGGGGGGTCGTTCAAAATTTTATATATATATATATATGTATATATATATATATATATATATATATATAGACATATATATATATATATGTGTGTATGCACTCTAGCGGTCGCATTTTTTGTCCGATTTACTTCAAATTTGGTAGGGACGTTCCTTTCTATAATCTGTTGGACAAGTTCGTTGGGCAAAACAATCGGAAAACTCCAAACCCATTTTTTGGGGGATTAATCTTTCAAATTTCGAGTTTTTGGGCCCAAAAAGGGTCAGAAAAGCCCCGGATGCAAAATTAATGCGTGGAAAAAGATGGGAATTAGTTAGGCGAAAGTTTTAAGCCCTCTCTCGTCATTCTAGCATAAGTATTTACTGAGTTATTAAAGAAAATGTGTATTGACCAAACGCAGTACGTTGTCTTATGGGGGTTTTACATTAGAAAAGCCTGTTATTCATTTGTTGGTGTACTTTTAACATCTCCAGCAATCTCACGCCTACTTTAAAGCCTGACTGGACCTTCTCCTAACCTTATAATGCACAAAATTGTATTCCCAGCATTGCAGGTAAATAGAACCAGTAGCATCAAAACAGCCAAAAAATCAATATTTTCAGATTTGAATAAAAATTGGAATAATTGTATGTTTTTAACTGATTTTGAGTTTTTATAGTTTTTTATGTGGAAATTCACTTCCCTCACGTCAGCGTGCTGCGTGCGAACTCGTTTGTAATGGGGTATGTTTGGTTTGTTATACTACTCGAGAATGTCGATGAACATGGCATCATTTTACAAACGAGACAGGTTTCTTGGTTTCTTGCAGGTTGTACCTTATTCTTTTGTTCTGTTTTCATCTGTTAGTTTTTAGAAGGAAGTTTAGGTTTTGATAATATTTCTTTTAGTACAGGAGGTCTTCGAAATATTATTCTAGGAATCTTTTTAAATATTACATTTGTAGAAGAAGATTGCTGTAATACATTATAAGCTATTCGCATTATGTTATTAAGTTTGTATAACCCAGGGTGGTAAGTGGTTATAAATTTTGGATCTTCTTTCTCAAAAGATGGTTTATTCTTTACTTTTATAGTCCTAGTGTTAAGTTTAGAGTTAAGAAGCTTCCGTGGATAACCTCTTTTAGTGAAAGCTATTAGTAGGTTGTCAACATAATTTTCTATGTGTTTTCTCTCGCTACATAAATTCATTGCTATTTTTGTCAGACCTTTTGGGATAGACTTTTTTATGTGTGGAGGATGACAGGTTTCATAATGTAGATATTGTAACGTGTTTGTACTTTTCACATTTATGTTATTTTTTAAAATTCCTTTATCTATATACACGTTCACATCTAGAAAATATATATATGTGTGTGTTTGCACTCTAGCGGTTGCATTTTTTGTCCGATTTACTTCAAATTTGGTAGGGACATTCCTTTCTGTAATCAGTTGGACAAGTTCGTTGGGCAAAACAATCGGAAAACTCTAAACCTCTTTTTTGGGGATTAATCTTTCAAATTTTGAGTTTTTGGGCCCAAAAAGGGTCAGAAATGCCCCGTATGTAAAATTAATGCATGTAAAAAGATAGGAATTAGTAAAGCAAAAATTTTAAGCCCTCTCTTGTCATTCTAGCATGCATATTTACTGAGGTATTAAAGAAAATGTTTATCGACTAAACACAGTACGTTGTCTTATGGGGATTTTACACTATAAAAGCCTGTTATTCCTTTGTTAGAGTACTTTTATCATCCCCAGCAACCTCACGCCTACTTTCAAGCCTGTCTGGACCTTCTCCTAACATTATAATGTACAAAACTGTATTCCCAGCTTTGCAGGTAAAATAAACCAGGAGCATCAGAACAGCCAAAAAATCACTGTTTTCAGATTTCAATAAAAATTGGAACAAATGTATGTTATTACACTGATTTGGTGTTTTAAAAGTTTTTATGTGGAAATTCACTTCCCTCACGTCAGCGTGCTGCGTGCGAACTCGTTTAATTTGAAATAGGTAAAAAATAGATTAGTGCAAATATAGTTTATACTGTGCGTAGTAACCTTGGAGTAACCTAGCGAAACTATAAGTGTGCAAACTGATAACAAACAACTATATTACATACGTATTAGCACTCAATACTTCATAGATAGTTTACAAGAAAGCTGACAGTTTTTAAAGGTTTTTGAATAATATTTAAATTTTAAATTCAGAGCAACCCCTTAAGTTCGTAGAAACATATATCACAATACCTCTTTAAGGCGAAGTCTCAAGTGTACAAACTTGGAGGCTTTCCTGAAAAATGAATAATGCAAAGTAATACTAATTGGAAACTATGTACCATTTTGACGCAATTATTAAACGTTATTAGTAACAAACTTAAATAATTAAATAATCCTTATGACATTAAGGTTGGATTTGTATAGATAAAGTTAATAATGTAGGACCATTACGTCTAATTGGGATTGTAAACTATGAATATAAGATCGATGTAATGGAGCATTAATAAATATAATTTAAAATTTGTATAAAATTGTTGTTTGAATTCTTAATAGCAAAAACTCAAAACGTCAAATACACATCAGGTATAACATATGTTAGATGTTTTTGGGTGTGAATTATTTCTGACATTATCAAGGAATAGCTATGAAATAATACCAAAAACTAGAAATAATAAAACTACACTTTCGTCATGTAACTAGCAGAAAATCTTTAAAAACGAAAAGATTGCGCATGTATTCTTAGATAAATAGATTTGTCTTTTTGTAGAATTTTTATCAACCGATGTTTAAATTCTCCATTACAACCAGTTTGAAAATAAATAAATCGTGCTGTGGTTGTAATCTAATGATAATAACATTTTGTTTTTAGCAATAAATGTCTATTGTTTTGAATTTATTGGTATGTAAATCTTTAAAAAATAAATTTCCAAGCACTAAAGGAATTTGGTTTCTTTTCACACTACAGTACATTGACCGCATTGTTCTGTTCTCTTTTCCCTGTCAAGAGCACTCCACTCGCTCCGTTGTTAAAATTTTAGACAAAAAGTTTGTTTCTGTTTTGACCTTCTTCAGAAAATATAAAATTTTCGTACTAAACTAATATTGCTTATACATTACCTGATACATTTGATCTGTTTAATTAGAGTATGCAAAACATTTTTAATTAATAATTTTTTTGGAATAATTAATGTACTTTTTTCATATGTGATATTTTACCGCGGAAAATAATATAGCGACTTGAATGCATGTGTAAAATTAAATGAATAACAAAAGTCAACCTCTTCAAAAATATAGTATGATTAGTTGTTATTAGTTTGACTTAGAAATATGTTCTATAAAACATATAACCATTGTTATCATGTATGAAAATATCAATCACGTCAGAGTTACGAATATAATATATCTTTGTAGAAACAACAAAAAAACACAAAAACAGCAGAGATTCGTAGCAAAAATAGTTTCACTGTAAATCTAAAAAAGAAGCTCAAGGGATTTATTCTTGTTTGCCTGCCTGTGATGCGGCTTCGCGAGGTGTGGTGACAATGTCTGTTGATAGAGAAGCACGACATTATCATTTGCACTGCTAAAATTTACTTTTCAGACAAAAAATAACTACTTCGAACTAGAATCATTTGCAATCTTATATAAATATGTTATATTGTTTGTTAAACATATTAAACATATAAACATATAAAATGATGTTCATATTAGAAAGAGTTCAGTTAGTTTGTTTCCGTCTGGATATAGTGAAAGGAAATTTTTTTGTATTTATTAAAACATACACGTATCAGTGTACTGTTACAAAAGCGTAAGGAAAAAAAGTAATTGAGTTTCAAATGTTTTTCATTTCTAAGATCAAAATATCTACTTTAGTTTCTTCGAGTCATCACTTCTTGTATTTGGACACCCCATCTCTGATCCAGTTTCGCTTATAGGATCCTCCCTTTCGCTTATAGGATCCTCCACAACACACTACAGAGAAAAAAATAACAATTACGTTCACATTGTAAAAATATATTCATTTTATCAAGTTTACATATCTAAGAGACATTTTTTGTGGTTCTCAAATTAAAACTTTGTTTAGTCATGAGCTTCACTGTTACAATAACGTAGGTTGTAAATTGCTTAGGACAATACAAACTTATCCTCTTGACTTCCACACATAAGAATGTCAAACGATCAGTTGCGTAACCTCTACTGACGGAGTGGTTGGCTCGTCACAAAGATGTGTGGGTTTCCACTGATCACAATCTGTTTCTAGAACCAAGTCAGGGACTTATTCGATTCATTAAATGTTCAATTCATTAACTCCAAAATCTGTGAATAAAAACTCATCATCAGCTCAGATGGTGAATTCGGTCTTAGCTGAATGTACACATCTCCTCAACAGGCATGAACTATCTATATTAATCATTTTATGAAATTTTTGAGCAATAAAAGCAATGTCTAACCAACTTGATCAGGAAACGCTGACCGAGAAAATCGTAAATACCCTATAGCACTCACTGTTTTATCGTAATATTTTCTGCTAGCTCCTATCTTTTTATGTTTTATTCGCATTTAATCATTAAAATAGATGTATACAAAGTGAACGAAATGTGACAATGATAAGGCCCGTTAGTGTTTATGAAGTATTTTCTGTAAACATTAGGTTAGATTTTAACTATTTTAACAATACATTTCTTTCTGTTCTAGGTAAGGGCAGGTAAAAGTTATATTGCAAAATAAGGTAAGATCCAAGCACGAAAATTAATTTACGCTAATGTATATTTAGCGTGTTAATACTACTCAGTTTTCTTTTAATAAATTATATGAATATTTTGTAATCTTTAGCATATCTATACACTATTTTACATTGATACTTTATATCTTCAATAATTATTTTAATGCACACTGAAGCAGCAGTGCATTTCGTTGTAAGTGTAAACCATTGTCAAAAAATAAATAGCATGACATAAGACAGAGGAACTTCCAATAGACTGATCAAAACGTCAAATACACATCAGGTATAACATATGTTAGATGTTTTTTGGTGCGAATTATTTCTGACATTATTTACTCCTAAATGTTCTCAGAAACTGGACACAGTGTGGATGTAGAATCTGATGAAATAAATTGTGTTCTTTGCGAGTCTCGAAGCTAGTTTTAAGAGAAAAAATCCTCCGCTGCAGCTAAGCTGCAAACTAATATACTTTGCAATGTGAAATCCATCAAATTGGGATGATATTTTACTGAAAAGCAGTACGTTTTAAGATTCAAGATATTTATACATTATATTCATACATTTTACAAAATATACAATGACATTTGTAAATGAACAAGTGACTTGTCATATGTCCTTAAAAAAACTAATCTTAAGATAATATATAATACAAAATTATAAAATCATACATGAAAAACCAAAGATCTATCCTCCAGGAATTCTTTGATACCGTAATATTCTTTCTGAATTAGAATTTCTTTATCAGTTTTGAACTTATGTATATTCATCATTTTAAGATAATTTGATCATTTGTTACACAAGTTAAAACCTAAGTAATGGGGAGTATTTTCAAATAAGTTCAGCCTATGAATTGGGTACTGGAGCTGATTTCTAAATCTTGTTTTACTTGCGACTGTGCTGCTCGTTTAGAAATACATCAGCTTGTTTATGTACAAACATTAAACATTTGAATATGTACATCGAGGGAAGTGTTAAAATGTTAATATCTTTGAACACAGATTAACATGATTGATTATGTTTCATAAACATCATGGTTCGAATGTATAATTTTTGAATTTTGAAAATAGTTAAAATGTCTCTTGAATTACCACATAGTTCAAGACCATATTTTAGCAAACAACTATCATGATACGCAATTAGTCTAATATTCAACTCTATATTTTCTCTCAATATGTACATTTGAAAACACAAGGAACTCAACCTTTTACTTAGTTTTTCTATTAAAGGGTTCCATGTAATATTGTTATCAACAATCAACCCCAAAGATTCCACCACGTCTTTAAAATTAATAATGCTGTTGTCAAAAGGTAATTTAACGATTAAAAGTACTTTTATTGTGTTGTGTTCGAAATTTTACTATCTAAGTTTTTCCTCATTAAATTTAAGTCCGTTAATATGAAACCATTGTTTTAATTCAGGTAAAATTCTTCGTATTGCTTTCCTTAGTTCATAATTATTAGAACGTTTCGATAAAATTGGGGTGTCATCAGCATATAAAATTACATCAGTATGGTCAAAATTCAAAGGTTAATCATTTATATATATAATAAATAATAATGGTCCCAATAGTGAACCCTGAGATACTCCATTTTTAATTGCATTCCAACTCGATATGTATTTACCATCAGTTTTGGTAATCAGTTTCTCTGCTTTCTATTTGTTAGGTATGATTTGAACCAATTCAGAGCTCCTCCACAAATCCCATAAAAACTCAGTTTCTCAATTAATATATTATGATTAACACAATCAAATGCCTTGGACAGGTCACAGCAAACACCTGCGTTACTCTGTGACCCGTCCAACCCCTCTGCAATGTGCTTGATCAATTCTACGGCTGCATCAACTGTGCTACATCCCGATCGAAAACCGTACTGATTTTCGCAAATTACTTTGTTATCATTGAGTAATGTGCTTAACTGATCATAAAAAACTTTTTTGAAATATATTAGACAACACTGGCAAAACTGTCAGGGTCTGTAATTATAAGGATTTTCATTACTAATTATTTTATGAATGTGTATCGCGCTTGCATATTTTAATTGATTTAGGAAAATCCCTTTTTGAAAACATTGATTAATTATTAAAGTCAAAGGCTCTGCAATATTTTTTAAAACTTCCACAGGAATTTCATCCCATCCTATCAATTTTGTATTCTTTAGATTTAATATTACTTTACTTGTTTTATTTCATGTAACAAAATTAAACTCAAATAGATTGTTTAACACTTCCCTTTTATTCAAAAACTCCTTAAGAGCCTCTATTGATGTTAACTTATTTTATTTGCATCCTAAGCCAATAAATATGTCATTAAATTTACAATCCATTTCATTTTCATTTACAATTTCTTTATCTTCAAACTGAACTCTCTCAAAAACTATGTTTGTAACATTGTTTTGTAATCTCAATTCAGATTTTTACTATGTGCCATGCTGCCTTACTTTTATTTTCAGCATTTACAATAAATTTACTGTTAGCCTTTCTTTTGGCAGCACCACGGACCCTCTTAAACACTTTTTTGTATGACTTTACTTAATTTAAAAATTGGATATTTTTAGACATTTATGCCAATTTATGAAGTTCTCTTTTACATATACTTTGGATACAAATCCCAGTTGTAATCTAATTTTTATTTGAATACATAGATTTGATTTAAAGTTTTTGTTTTCAAAGTTTTTTGGGAAAAGAAATTATTAAAGTTTAATTTGAGCTGAGAAAAAAATTAATCAAAATTTTGTTGGGATGAATTTGTGTTATTAAAATTCCATTTGATACCTTTAACACAATGCATGAAATTATGTTACCTTGATTTTGTAAAACATATTATTTTTACCAACTTTGCTATGCTAGAAACTTGCATAGTTTCCACATCTAAATTATGCCAATCGAAGAGCAAGCAAAAATGTAATTTTAATACATAAAATAATACTTTTAATCAACTAATTTTATGCAAATATCTATATCCCACAATTAAATAGGCACATGCATTTTTAATTAAAACATCCATATGTTATTAAAACATAATTTACTATTTTTACCCCACAATAACAACACTGAACATGCAGGTTTATAGGATCTGGGGTAATCAATGAGAATGAGCTACTCAGGCACTGATGTGCTTTGAACGTTTTCGTGAATCAATAATGTTGTATGTCTGTTTGTAAATAGTCTGCTCAAAACGGTATTGCAGTATCAAAGATGTTATTGATGCACATAACCGTAATAACGTGGCATCGTTCCGGACAAAAGCATTGAGAATTTAATTGTACAATTATCTTAGTGGGCCCATCTAACTCACACGTTTCTCTTAAGCCCGTTCACGCCCGAGACCATGATAACTTTTCATTTTGAGGTCCCCAGATGCAAAAAACACCATTTTTTCAAATTAGTATATATGTATATATATATATATATATATATATATATATATATGTGTGTGTGTGTGTGTGTGTGTGTGTGTGTGTGTGTGTGTGTGTGTGTGTGTGTGTGTGTGTGTGTGTGTGTGTGTGTGTGTTGTCCGTAAGCACGATTACTCTAGTAAAAAAGGTCCAATCTTAATGAAATTTGGTACAAATGTGTAAAGTACCATTTATTTGAATGCTTTCGAAAACCAGACGAATCGCACCATCCGAGGGGGAGTTTTTGGGGGGTTTTGTACCCCAAAAATGTTTTTTATTTTTTATTTTCACACGTTATTTTTATTTAAATCAAATTTTAATTTTTACCATTTAATTCAGCATAAAAAACAAACAATTTGGTATTTTGATGATTGCTCTACGTCAATTGGTTACTGAGATAATGAAAGTGCTTAACACAGTAAGTTGTCTAATGTTATTGTTAAGGAGAAAAAGAAAAATTTTATATCTCGCTTATTTATGAACATAAACTGACGAAATTTGGTACATGGCTTCGAAAATAATTCAAATGTTATACATCGCTTATTTATGAATTTATATGGATTAAACTTGGTATGTGACTTCACTAAGATGAGTTCTATTGATATTTGCATAAAAACCCATAATTTGGTGTTCCTTGTTGCAGCAATCCTGCGAACTCATCCCCGATGTTATTCTTATCGAGAATAATTAATATTTTAAATATTAATATTAATATTTTAATATTCGCTTGTTTGTGAATATATTTCTTATAAATCCTGTTAAGTGTTTTAATGTGTTCTGTTATATATTCATTGGAAATTCACTGAGTGTGCAGGTTTGCTGCGACGGGAGCATTTGAGATATTCTACGTACTTGTTGATACCAGTCCTATTGGTTACATATTTAATAATCATAGCCTTTATGAATAAACACGAACGATATGTTATTTCCTTTGGGATGTCATTTATTGTTTGTCAATAATTGGTGCTAAAATGATTAATTCATATCTTTTCACGAATACTACCTACACATTAATAACCCTAATGCGCTAACATATATGTTCGGCATGAACAAAGGAAATATTTTACTTAGCTCATGTATAGTTAATTTTAGTAAGAAACGTATTGATACAAAACGTTAATTAAAATGTTCTTTCTTAGTTCAAATATATTTAGATCCTTACCAATTAAATCTAAATAAATATAAACTTGTTTATAGTAATAAATGTCAGTAAAAGAGCTTTTGTACATTTAGAGCCAAGACCAAACAAAACGAGCAGGATCTCTATAATTGATCTAAAGAGGCTTTCCGCACAAAAGGCTCTTCTTTGTTTTGAGCTTCCGCTGCATCAGGCATTGTATTTGGGTAAATGAAATGTTTTCAAAGTTACTTTACTGAACAAATCCTTAAAGGTTTATTATTTTATTGTTAATAAATTAAAATGTCATTTTTAATTTATTCAAAGAGAAAGAAATATCTGAGAAAAAAAATAAAAGGTAATCGATAATTATTGGACTCATATAATAAACAACTATCAAGTTAGTCTCATTATTTAACATTATTATTTTTGAATGAAATTTTATTTATTTACATATTAAACTGAAAATTCAAATAAACAACTGCATGGAAATTATGATGAAAGCTTTAATGATTTTTCTATCCCATATAACAAGATATATTTTCTATAAAACTTCTTCATAATAAACTGTAATAAAATTTCAAATATGAATGTAGGGCCACAGACATTTATTTTTCTTTGTTATTTCTTGGTCATATTTGATTATTCGTAAACAGTCATTATTTAATTAGTCATTACTTGTCACTATGCTCTAACCATAGTCGTATAAATTAACAAAAGTATAAAAGGTTATTATATTGTTCAGTATATTGACATTAAACTAGTACAGACACTTTGGTTAGGAAGAAGTGTGACAAATCCCAAGGTGTGACGCTATTCGATGTTCATTGAAAGCGACACACATAGTTTAAAACATAACGAATGTGTCCTACTTGTATATGGGAAAAAACCCGTTGCAGCAAACCTGCATAATCAGCAAATTTCCAATGCATATATATATATATATATATATATATATATATATGTATACAGTATTGAACGAATGGTGTTTTTGGAATCTGGGTACCTCAAAACGAAAAGTTATCATGGTCCCGGGCCTAGGTCTTACGATGCCAACTACGGTAACAGCTTCTTCACTATAGGGGAAATTCGCTAAAAGTGAAGCGGTTAGCCCTATGGAGAAGGAAAATAGAAGCTTAGCAATCCTGTCTCATTCTTTCTCCTGTCAGTGTACATGAATTCTCGTCCTTCGAAATAGACGTGGCTACTTCAGGGTTTCTATGGCATCATTCACTCACGCAGCTTCTCTTGAACTCTCCGACGATGACGTTTAACGGGTAAAATGTAAAACACAGTGACAGATGTTTATCTTTATACAGTACATCAATTACATTGTCATTCACCCTGGTACTCTATACTAATAAAGTACCATATTAAAATATGATAAGCAAGAATATTTTCTTACATCACTGACAACTGGATATAATAATAATAATACGTATAATAATTAATAATTATGCAAGTGTTTTGTAAAAGCTATTCATTAAAGCTACTCATTACTCAAAGTATACTCGATTATCAAAGTGGTAAACTTTTTAACGAAAAAAAATAACCATTATATATATAGGGGTTAAGTTGTTTACGGGTATATGTTTTGTTACATGCGTATCGTTCTTAAACGAATTAAATTTACTAGGTCAAAACATGTTTTGTAATGTAGAATAATTCGGTTGATTGATACCAAAACGATTTGATTGAAGTTTGATTAAATTTCAAGCTTGAAATCTTTCAGATTAATTGATGTTTAAACTTCAAAAACTTCAGACGATTCCGAGAACTGGGCCGGAGAGATCAATTGGCTTCGCACTCTTCATCAGTTGCTCTGTTTGGGCTTCATTCACCTGTCGAAAGCTTTACACTAAAGAATTCCCCACCTTTTTAATGGGAAGGTGTTCTTTTTTGTGTTCTTTTCACGTATAACAAATCTGGAGTTAGGCTTCCTAAATAAAATGTATCTTTTGTCTTGATTTTCAATAATTAAGAGTTTACCTGGGGCCGTTTCTGCGAACAGTATTTTTTTCATCGGTAAATTTTAAAATCATTGAACAATTTTCTTCGATATTTAAATTAACTAGTTCCGTTTTCTAAGTGTTCCAACAATTCTGATTCACGACCGGTTCTTCTTAATACAACTATTAATTATTTTAAAATTAAAAGCACGTTATATTTGAAATTGAATTTTAAGGCAATAGACGTTTGTTAGGGTCAAATAAAACTTTAATTGTTGATTATGAAAAGCTGTGACAGTTTATTTTAAACTGAAAATATTCAAAACTAGTATGCAATCAAATCAAAGTCTGAAACCACAGGCTAAGATACCGTGGTAAATAATTTTAGTGATGGTAACGACACCAATTTAAATCGTAAGATAACATTTTTATAAGGACATTCGATACGAAAATATACGTTCCCAAACAGTTTTTATAATCGTAAAGTATGTTTATACATATATTTCGACTTTTATGAATGATTATTGTAAAACACAAAAACCTTTGAATTTATCTTTCATTTGTTTGAATAAACATAACCTAGTAACTATGTTACTGTACCTTCAACGCCTAAACTCTCAAGCGTAACTATTCGCGTAATGCATATCAATATTTAACTAAGACAAATTAAGGAAATTTTTCTTAAAACACAAATATTTTAATGAAACATAACAGACAAACTTTACATTGAAAATATAAACCTAAAATCACAGTTCAACATAAAATACTACATGAATAATTGCATGTTAACATAGATAGTGTTATTAGTGTCATTTGTAACAGATAGCTGTTTTCTATCTATGCAAATGTAAATTACTTTCGGGACTGTTCTTAAGTTTCAGCCATTACAGAAGTATTTTACCAAATTTCCCGAAACGGTCTTGTTTAAAAAAACTGGTGGACCTCTACATCTTCTTCCTCCAATTAGGATCACGAATTTGACATTTATTTTTTCACATTTTCTTGCTTTTTTAAAAATTAAAAATACTGATCCCACCAACCCATGTAAGATTAAAATTACTAACGTTTGATGAAGATTAAACTATGGGAAAACGGATTTGTTTCTAATAAACACATTTGCCAGGTTTGCCATAAGGTGGTTCATTGTTTCTACAGAACTATTTCAATATAAAGAACGATGCAGGGCGGTGGTGCAGACCAGTAATGATTGTTTAGCACTCAGAATTGCGGTCACGAAAGCTAAAAATCAAGATTTAAACCCCACCGGTACTTAGAAAGATAATTTTTCCTTTTATACTGATTTTTATGCTATTATTTTACCTAGGCCTATAATATATTAATACACTTCTGAAAGATCTTAGTTTCGTCCCCTCATGTCTGTAATTAATTTATAAATATATTTTCAAACATCAATACTATCTTTCAACTTATTTTTACCATTATAAAAGGTGTTTGGAAGAATAAATAAGTGGCGAACCTATACGTAAAACTCGTTGAGTGATAGAAATTACTCCATTTAAACATTTCAATAGCACAAGATTGTATACAGTGCAACCAAATTTGCTAGGGGATTAGCCTATAACAGTTTTGTGTACCTCATTGTATAGTGAACATTTTTAAATTCATTGATACATGAGTGAATTTAAAGCTACTCATTTTTCCCATAAATGTAAACATCCAAATATGTATATATATATATATATATATATATATATATATAGGCTTAACATTTAATATTACAACTTTGATGGGGTAGAACAGTAAACGTTTTTAAACAAAAAAGGCATATAATGCTGTCGGCATATTAACTTTATTTCTATAACATTCAAATCTACTTGTTCCAGGTGTTTGTGAATGAGCAACAAACACTCGTCCATATTTACTTACTTAGTAAGATTTAATTTTACCGCATAATTGTATAACTGTTTCAAGATTCTAAAAACTATAAATTTTAACGATATAATTAAAGGGTCGAAATTATTAAGGATAATATTATTATTAGATTAAGAGTAAACAATAATAAGGATTAGTTTAGGAAAATAATACATACAAATTGTATATAAATTAATGTATTGTTTCTCCATGATCAGATGTATTTGTTAAAATACTCCATTAGTTATACTTTTAAAGCCATGACTTCGTGATTTTAAAAATAGTTTAACAAATAAAAGATGGAATTTATTAGTTTATTAGATTTTATAAGTTTACCTTCAAATAAGACAGTGAATTTTGAGCACATATAAACAAAAGTAAAATAAGGGCAAGTATTAAAGTAGGAAATCTCGTTGTAATTATTTGAGCTCGCTGTTTACATTTAAAAGACAGCAGCTTTTCTGCGTCTCATCACAATATTCCTTCTCCCTAGATGTCAATTATAACATCGTAGAAGTCTACCTCACGTATTCTTTGATACTAACCACCTTATACTAAATAGGATATCCAGCGGTGTTAATAGGTATAACTATTTGTTATCTATTACATTATCGTGTTGATCACGTTACTATTTTATTAAGTTCACTCGGAGCTTTGATTTTATTGTAATTTTATTTAACTACAGCAAAAGTCCTAAATTTTCTTACTGTTGGTACTTGTTTTTCTTTTTAATAAATATTACCCTCAAATGAAACCTTAGGTCCAAGCTTTGATTGGAGCTTTATAGCGAGTTTCCCCTATAGGGAAGAAGCTATTACCGTAGACGGCATGGTAAGACCTAGGCCTGGGACCATGATAACTTTTCGTTTTAAGGTCCCCTGATGCCAAAAATAGCATTCGTTCAAAACTGTATATATTTGTATATGTGTGTGTGTGTGTTTGAGTGTGTCCGTGAGCACGATAACTCTCGTAAAAATAATCCGATTTTGACGAAATTTGGTATAAACGTGTAAAGCAGCATTTATGACTTTAAGTTCGACAGATCGACCTATCCGAAAGGGTATTTTGGGGGGATTTGTACCCAAAAAATAGGTTTTTTGAGTTTTATATGTATAATTTTTGAAAAAGTTAAATTTTAGTTTTTTTTTCATTTTAATTAGCTTAAAAATACGCATAATTTGGTTTTTTGATCATTGCTCTATGTCAATTGGTTACAGATATATTGAAAGTGCTAATCACAGTACGGTGACCAATGTTATTCTTATGGAGGATAAGACAAATTGTATATCTCGCTTATTTATCAACTTATCTTGATGAAACTTGGTATATTGCTTCTTATCATTGTGGTCTATTGATATTTACAAAAAAAAAACACTTTTTTGCTGATAATTCCCAAAGCAGCAAACCTGCGTACTCAGCCCCCATGTTATTCTTATGGAGAATAAGTATCGTGTTATCTCCCTTAATTATGAACATATATTAATAAAACTTGGTATGTGGCTTTACCTACTTGAGTTATATTGATATTTGTATAAAACCCATTTTTTGTGATCCTTGCTTCAGCAAACCTGCATACTCAGCCGCTCTGTTATTCTTATGGGGAATAATTAAAATGTCAGAAATAGTTTATTTATGTATATTGATGAAACTTGGTATGTGGCATTAAGTAAAATATATATGAATTGGAATTCGCTGAGTCCGCAGGTTTGCTGCTACGGGGTATTTTATTTTTTTGTCTTGATTTGAAACTTCATAAGCCAAATATTAAAAGTTTTAATTTTTAAATTAGTTTTACAGATAAATGTGATCTTTCCCGAAGTTAAGAATTCCTTATTCAGGCTTTGCTGGCATAATAGTATAAGATTAAATCTTTACCTTTATTTGATATAATTTAAGAGTAACTTAATTTAAGATGTGTAAGGAAAATATAAGAAAATACAATAGTTTTCGTCAGAACTGATCCAAGCCATTATTTTGACGTATGATAATATATATATACATATATATATATATATATATATATATATATATATATGTTTAATTCCTAAGAAGTAACGGAACGGAACTTTGACTTGAATACAAATAGAATTTCATTAGCTTGGTATGGGTTAGGTTTGGTTTCCTATTTCTTAGTAATATTCTATAGTCATCTATGATGTCCTTGCCCTAGTTGGTAACCACAGAAGTCAGTTTCCTCTGCATATTATTATTTTGTATATCCAAGCCTTGGACTTTATGCTTATATTGGGGTTTACAATGGAAACCAATTAGGAGTTTATACAAATAATTAAACAAAAAAGTTAACTGTAATTGTTATTGAAAGTCTCAATGTTCATTTCAAAAGTCAATTTTGGCTCTCTAGTTTGCGTACTCAATTCTTAGTTTTTACGGTACTTGTTTGTGAGACAGCATATATTTACCCTCTTCCAGTGACATTTTAAGCTATGCACTCGGAAATGAAAGTCTACATTTTGGATACAGAAGGAATCTAAGCGGGATAGTGATCCATCGTCGGGAGCCGACAGAAGGAATCTAAGCGGGATAGTGATCCATCTTCGGGAGGAGACAGAAGGAATCCAAGCGGGATAGTGATCCATCGTCGGGAGGTGACAGAAGGAATCCAAGCGGGATAGTGATCCATCGTCGGGAGGCGACAGAAGGAATCCAAGCGGGATAGTGATCCATCGTCGGGATGCGACAGAAGGAATCCAAGCGGGATAGTGATCCATTGTCGGGAGCCGACAGAAGGAATCTAAGCGGGATAGTGATCCATCTTCGGGAGGAGACAGAAGGAATCCAAGCGGGATAGTGATCCATCGTCGGGAGGTGACAGAAGGAATCCAAGCGGGATAGTGATCCATCGTCAGGAGGCGACAGAAGGAATCCAAGCGGGATAGTGATCCATCGTCGGGAGGCGACAGAAGGAATCTAAGCGGGATAGTGATCCATCGTCGGGAGGTGACAGAAGGAATCCAAGCGGGATAGTGATCCATCGTCGGGAGGCGACAGAAGGAATCCAAGCGGGATAGTGATCCATCGTTGGGAGGCGACAGAAGGAATCTAAGCGGGATAGTGATCCATCGTCGGGAGGTGACAGAAGGAATCCAAGCGGGATAGTGATCCATCGTCGGGAGGTGACAGAAGGAATCCAAGCGGGATAGTGATCCATCGTCGGGAGGTGACAGAAGGAATCTAAGCGGGATAGTGATCCATCGTCGGGACGTGACAGAAGGAATCCAAGTGGGATAATGATCCATCGTTAGGAGGAGAAAAAGGAATCCAAGCGGGATGATGATCCATCGTCGGGAGGCGACAGAAGGAATCCAAGCGGGATGATGATCCATCGTCGGGAGGCGACAGACGGAATCCAAGCGGGATAATGATCCATCGTCGGGAGGCGACAGAAGGAATCCAAGCGGGATAGTGATCCATCGTCGGGAGGTGACAGAAGGAATCCAAGCGGGATAGTGATCCATCGTCGGGAGGCGACAGAAGGAATCCAAGCGGGATGATGATCCATCGTCGGGAGGCGACAGAAGGAATCCAAGCGGGATGATGATCCATCGTCGGGAGGCGACAGAAGGAATCCAAGCGGGATAATGATCCATCGTCGGGAGGTGACAGAAGGAATCCAAGCGGGATAGTGATCCATCGTCGGGAGGCGACAGAAGGAATCCAAGCGGGATAGTGATCCATCATTGGGAGGCGACAGAAGGAATCTAAGCGGGATAGTGATCCATCGTCGGGAGGTGACAGAAGGAATCCAAGCGGGATAGTGATCCATCGTCGGGAGGCGACAGAAGGAATCCAAGCGGGATAGTGATCCATCGTCGGGAGGTGACAGAAGGAATCTAAGCGGGATAGTGATCCATCGTCGGGAGGTGACAGAAGGAATCCAAGTGGGATAATGATCCATCGTCGGGAGGTGACAGAAGGAATCCAAGCGGGATGATGATCCATCGTCGGGAGGCGACAGAAGGAATCCAAGCGGGATGATGATCCATCGTCCGGAGGCGACAGAAGGAATCCAAGCGGGATAGTGATCCATCGTCGGGAGGTGACAGAAGGAATCCAAGCGGGATAGTGATCCATCGTCGGGAGGCGACAGAAGGAATCCAAGCGGGATAGTGATCCATCGTCGGGAGGCGACAGAAGGAATCCAAGCGGGATAATGATCCATCGTCGGGAGGTGACAGAAGGAATCCAAGCGGGATAGTGATCCATCGTCGGGAGGCGACAGAAGGAATCCAAGCGGGATAGTGATCCATCGTCGGGAAGCGACAGAAGGAATCCAAGCGGGATGATGATCCATCGTCGGAAGGCGACAGAAGGAATCCAAGCGGGATAGTGATCCATCGTCGGGAGGTGACAGAAGGAATCCAAGCGGGATAGTGATCCATCGTCGGGAGGCGACAGAAGGAATCCAAGCGGGATAGTGATCCATCGTCGGGAGGCGACAGAAGGAATCCAAGCGGGATAATGATCCATCGTCGGGAGGTGACAGAAGGAATCCAAGCGGGATAGTGATCCATCGTCGGGAGGCGACAGAAGGAATCCAAGCGGGATAGTGATCCATCGTCGGGAGGCGACAGAAGGAATCCAAGCGGGATAGTGATCCATCGTCGGGAGGCGACAGAAGGAATCCAAGCGGGATGATGATCCATCGTCGGGAGGCGACAGAAGGAATCCAAGCGGGATGATGATCCATCGTCGGGAGGCGACAGAAGGAATCCAAGCGGGATAATGATCCATCGTCGGGAGGTGACAGAAGGAATCTAAGCGGGATAGTGATCCATCGTCGGGAGGTGACAGAAGGAATCCAAGTGGGATAATGATCCATCGTCGGGAGGTGACAGAAGGAATCCAAGCGGGATGATGATCCATCGTCGGGAGGCGACAGAAGGAATCCAAGCGGGATGATGATCCATCGTCGGGAGGCGACAGAAGGAATCCAAGCGGGATGATGATCCATCGTCGGGAGGCGACAGAAGGAATCCAAGCGGGATAATGATCCATCGTCGGGAGGTGACAGAAGGAATCCAAGCGGGATAGTGATCCATCGTCGGGAGGCGACAGAAGGAATCCAAGCGGGATAGTGATCCATCGTTGGGAGGCGACAGAAGGAATCTAAGCGGGATAGTGATCCATCGTCGGGAGGTGACAGAAGGAATCCAAGCGGGATAGTGATCCATCGTCGGGAGGCGACAGAAGGAATCCAAGCGGGATAGTGATCCATCGTCGGGAGGTGACAGAAGGAATCTAAGCGGGATAGTGATCCATCGTCGGGAGGTGACAGAAGGAATCCAAGTGGGATAATGATCCATCGTCGGGAGGTGACAGAAGGAATCCAAGCGGGATGATGATCCATCGTCGGGAGGCGACAGAAGGAATCCAAGCGGGATGATGATCCATCGTCCGGAGGCGACAGAAGGAATCCAAGCGGGATAGTGATCCATCGTCGGGAGGTGACAGAAGGAATCCAAGCGGGATAGTGATCCATCGTCGGGAGGCGACAGAAGGAATCCAAGCGGGATAGTGATCCATCGTCGGGAGGCGACAGGAGGAATCCAAGCGGGATAATGATCCATCGTCGGGAGGTGACAGAAGGAATCCAAGCGGGATAGTGATCCATCGTCGGGAGGCGACAGAAGGAATCCAAGCGGGATAGTGATCCATCGTCGGGAAGCGACAGAAGGAATCCAAGCGGGATGATGATCCATCGTCGGAAGGCGACAGAAGGAATCCAAGCGGGATAGTGATCCATCGTCGGGAGGTGACAGAAGGAATCCAAGCGGGATAGTGATCCATCGTCGGGAGGCGACAGAAGGAATCCAAGCGGGATAGTGATCCATCGTCGGGAGGCGACAGAAGGAATCCAAGCGGGATAATGATCCATCGTCGGGAGGTGACAGAAGGAATCCAAGCGGGATAGTGATCCATCGTCGGGAGGCGACAGAAGGAATCCAAGCGGGATAGTGATCCATCGTCGGGAGGCGACAGAAGGAATCCAAGCGGGATAGTGATCCATCGTCGGGAGGCGACAGAAGGAATCCAAGCGGGATGATGATCCATCGTCGGGAGGCGACAGAAGGAATCCAAGCGGGATGATGATCCATCGTCGGGAGGCGACAGAAGGAATCCAAGCGGGATAATGATCCATCGTCGGGAGGTGACAGAAGGAATCTAAGCGGGATAGTGATCCATCGTCGGGAGGTGACAGAAGGAATCCAAGTGGGATAATGATCCATCGTCGGGAGGTGACAGAAGGAATCCAAGCGGGATGATGATCCATCGTCGGGAGGCGACAGAAGGAATCCAAGCGGGATGATGATCCATCGTCGGGAGGCGACAGAAGGAATCCAAGCGGGATAGTGATCCATCGTCGGGAGGTGACAGAAGGAATCCAAGCGGGATAGTGATCCATCGTCGGGAGGCGACAGAAGGAATCCAAGCGGGATAATGATCCATCGTCGGGAGGTGACAGAAGGAATCCAATCGGGATAGTGATCCATCGTCGGGAGGCGACAGAAGGAATCCAAGCGGGATAGTGATCCATCGTCGGGAGGCGACAGAAGGAATCCAAGCGGGATAGTGATCCATCGTCGGGAGGCGACAGAAGGAATCCAAGCGGGATGATGATCCATCGTCGTGAGGCGACAGAAGGAATCCAAGCGGGATGATGATCCATCGTCGGGAGGCGACAGAAGGAATCCAAGCGGGATATTGATCCATCGTCGGGAGGTGACAGAAGGAATCCAAGCAGGATAATGATCCATCGTCGGGAGGCGACAGAAGGAATCCAAGCGGGATAATGATCCATCGTCGGGAGGTGACAGAAGGAATCCAAGCAGGATAATGATCCATCGTCGGGAGGCGACAGAAGGAATCCAAGCGGGATAGTGATCCATCGTCGGGAGGCAACAGAAGGAATCCAAGCGGGATAATGATCCATCGTCGGGAGGTGATTGGGTGGAGCTTCAATTTTCTTCTTCATCGAGCTGTTGTACAGAAACTTGACGTTTATTCTAATGGACTATTTTGAATTTCTTTACAATGGCATAAAATATTTCCTAACTGTATAAGGCCCTAATACAATCATAGTAAATACTTAGACCTTGTTGTCTTTATGAATTGTTGTTTAAAAGTACTTTTACGTAAGTCTGTGTTCGTTTTTTGAGTTCAGTTATGTAATAACCTTTACTATTTTACTATTTGCTAAGTTGAAAGGTATGACATATTTTCCTAGTGATACCGTTATACAAGCACGAGGCATGGCGGCAAGGCGTAAGCCCTGCAGGGGGTTTTGGTTTGTTTCGCCTCAAATCCCAACCTTATTGCTTGGAGATCTCACGCCATTGTTTACTCTTACTTCCTTTCCACGTCTCTCTCTCTCTCTCTCTCTCTCTCTCTCTCTCTCTCTCTCTCTCTCCCTCAGCAAAGCCTTTCATGAAAATATATATCGCTGAATATGCAACGATGGATCCCAGTTATAATTTACAAGGATATTTAGGCCTACTACTTTGGACATGCTACTGTAAAAAAGGGTATTTTCCTTAATCTGTTCATTATTATTAAATATATAGAACTCAACTTAAACTTCTATACAATAATAGAAAGATTATGTGCAATAATTCAAGAATAGGTTCCTTAACTAATACAAACTACCTTTATCGAAAGCTTATTACTTTCTTACAAATACATATGTGTAGAATAACATTTTCAGTTAAGTAGTTAGTATCGTTAGTTTGTGTATATTTACTGTCTTAATTCAATCACTTATCTATGTTTATTATAATATTTTTCTGACGATTTAAAGATTAAGATACCTAACCAGTTAATCAAATTAACTTCCGAATATTCAATAAATTAACAATTTGTATACTAGCGTAAAAAATATATCAATGACCCTAAAAAAAATCCATTATAATTTTTAAAATTGTTTACTTAGGGATAAAATTAATTTGATAATACATCTATCCAAACTCGTTTAGTTGTTACATTTAACTGGTATAGTAAATACATTAAATTTAAATTAATGTAATTACACTATATTTAAGATCATACCATTTAAAGTTAGTTAATTGTCACAATTTAAAAATATTTTTAAAAGTTTAAGTTATAAATTATATAAATTAATCCTAAGAGGCAGTATTTAGGACATGAAAAGGCATTATGAAGTAAGCTGGATTGATAAATTATTCATATTAGATTCCTAAAGCCGATTCCTTGTTCACTCATGAAAGTGAGCGAGATTTTCAAGTATGCTGATATTTGGAATTGGAGCTTGTTAACACTACTAATGGGTGCTTACATAAAGGCATATCGTCGAATTCCAAGCCAATCGAATACAAGAGTCTTATGGAGGAATTAAAGGGCCAACATGAATGAGACGTTTACGAGGGATGACATATTTTCGCACGTAAAATAAAACATCAGAATTGTGAATGTAAAATACCCCGTAGCAGCAAACCTGCGTACTCAGCGAATTACCAATACATATATATATATATATATATATATATATATATATATATATCTTAATACGACATAAAGCCACATACGAAATTTCAGCAATATAAATTCATAACTAAACAATTTATGACATTTTAATCATTCTCCAAAAGAATAACATGGTGGCTGTGTATGCAGGTTTACTGAAACAAGGAATATAAAAAAGGGTTTTCATTAAAATATCAATATAACTCCACTAGACAAAGCAACATACAAAGTTTTATTAATTAATGTTCATAATTAAGGGAGATAATATTTTACTTATTCTCCATAAGAATAACATGGGGGCTGAGTACGCAGGTTTGCTGCTACGGTAAATATCGGAAAAAGTTGTTTTTGTGCAAATATCAATAGACCACAAAGATATGAAGCAATATACCAAATTTCGTCAGGATAAC